>JABUIW010000010.1:6898809-7027963 GCA_013363375.1 Menidia beryllina
ATATATATATATATATATATATAGTCTCATCAACTATTTAGAGTTTTGATATAAGTTCCCCTACACGGAAGCAATGCAGCCTTTGTGGGCAGGCCAGATGGTTCGATGTGTTGGGAGAAAGCGGCTACTGCCTCCTCTGCTGTGTGTGTGTGGGAATACAATACTACAAGGTCCCCTCCTTCTTTCAGCAGTGGAAACAAACGATCACACCATATCCTTTTACATCTCTGATGGGTTTTTCAGCCTTGTTGTGCACTGGTGTAATGGAACATCCAGTCGTGCAAATACACACTTGCAAGCTGGAGTTATCAGCTATTCTTTCCTCACTTTCCTTTTTTCTTTCGTTTTTTCCATCTGACTCATGTTACACAAGTGCTGGAATATATGTTGAATTTCCATTGCTCTTGCCAAAGTAGATTACTTTACAATGTATAAGAATGTGTAAAAAGAAAGACATTTCTGCAGAAGGCCTGTTCAATCATTTCAGGATGAGATAAGATGCACCTTAAAATAACTGTGGGGTGGGGTTTGAATACATTTCTAGACTAATTTAGTCAGAAAACTTGGATCGGTTGAAAAATTTGTATACATATATATACGTATATATATATATATATATATACATATCTGCATTCTCATGGATTAATTTTCAGTCTGTGCTTCAGTTGATGGGGCATGATCTGATAAGTAAGATAATGAAAAATATTAGCCATATTTAATCCTAAAAATAAGCACCTTACCTTCAAACTTCAACATATGGGATCCAAGTTTTTCCTGCTACTGTAAGAGGATAACTGGCTGTAACAGAAGAGCAGAAGAGCTGCCAGAGACAAAACGATGTTAGAATGTACATGTGTGTGGGTGTGTGCGATGAAAAACCTTTTCCTTTCTGGACTGCAGGAATGATCTCCACAAGGCTGTTTGGAAAAACAGACTCCTGCATGTTGGAACAATAAAAATGGTCCTGAGGTGAATATTAGAGTGAACTTTCCCCTCATAAACTACTTGCCACTGAGAAATACGCAATTTAGAATTTTATTACTAGGATCATATGTTGTAAGAAGTTTTGATTGTTGTTTTGTGTCTTATTTAATCTTAATTTATCTTACCTATGTCACTTTTGATAAGGAACATGAAAGGATATACAAATCCATGTGTTATCCATGTGTACTGGCCCCTACTGTGTTGTTAAAAAAGAATTGAAATCATTATCAAGCTATACATAACTGAAACACAACTCTGACTATTTCTGTGTGCGTACTTTATCAAAAATGAGCCCCCACAGAAAGCTACTCTCTCATGATATTTGTTTATTGGTTATATCTCAAAGGATAGTGGCCAAAACTTTGTGACAAGGTCAAAGCAGCTGCTGCTGCTGAATTTAAAGGTCAGTTCATCTGCTCATGTGGAGACCATACTTTATCAGTTTGGTTATCCCACACTGCTCTCGCAGGGTCGCAGCGAGCTACAGGATGCAGCTGTTTTCATCAGAGTAGCTCAGAAATCCCACAGAGCACTAGTTATTTACTGCAAAGACACAGCTGTCCTGCAGCACAATGTAAACAAGAGCAGTCTGAGACTGAGTACCTGTTGAATAAAAGAAATGGGGCCAGATTGACGTCCAAAGTGTCATGTTGGAGTTGAGCAATGCTTCTCCTCAGGAGGGTGTTTTGTATGAATCCATCCAAGGTGTGAGTGGTTGTGAGATCAGCTGTTGTGAAGAGTCAAGGCTGCATTGTTTGTGGGTGATACCTGAGGCTGCGTCTTCCGTGTGAGTTGTTCTACCCATTTAATGCATGTGGCGTTATTAACTCGTCTCCAAAACCATCTTTGTCCTCCGGGCATAAGATGTCTTGAAAAGACATTCCATGTTCTTTGAGATATAGGAGGACTGGTGAGTGTCGACATTTGAGGCTGTGTCTCTTGTCTTTTGCTGTGCACATGTGAAATGGTTGGCCAAAACTACGGCGAGTACAAGTTTCTGCCAAGAAAAAAAACATAGTGCTGACCCTTATTTTAATGTTGTTTGGTCTTTACCATTTGAGTGTAGCAGAGTCAGTTTTGTGCAGAGGGAGAAGACATGAGTTATATTGGAATAAGAAAATGTTTTAACATTAAAATTAGGGAAAATTAGGGAACAACAGCAGCGGTGGGGCTTTGCTGGGTTTTCTCTTACTCATTAGAATAAGAAATATAATTAAACCTCAAGAGCTACAAACATGACAACACAATAATTTATAACCTAGCTGAAAGATCAATAATCAAATAAAAAAAAAAACTTAAAATTGTGTTTCAGTAACCTGCTGCTCATTCTAAAGACGGAGACATACATTATATTCAGAAAGCTAAATAAACAGAGCTTTAGGCTCCAAAGGTCTCTTAATGCCAAAAGTTAGCAAAGTAAAATAGTTTCAACTGGTCTGAACTTTCTTTCAAGGAAAAAAGACACCCCTCAAAGAATGTAACAACAGCCTGCCTCCTGCTGTCTCCAGCTCAACGCTTTTGCTCATTAATTGCTTGTGCATTCATATTTACAGCTCCCTTCAGAAAGACCAGAAAGTCCAAGCAACAAAGATAAGCTTCCACTGCTCCTTTTACTGTAAGAGAAGCAGTTACATGGCTATCATTCCCTGCACTAATGAAATGGATATTTCCATTTGGATACATTGCGACTGCTCTCACTCATGTGCTGTGACCAGCATCCAACATTCGGCATGTGACCCTGTGTTGAATCACTTTCCTGTGCAATAAAACCCCAAATTTGACGTCTGTCATGGGAAGCAGGGGTAAAAGTTGAAAAGGAGGTCAATGTTTTATTCTTCTTCACCTTGATTATGGCACAACATCAAAAAACCTCACCGAGGCCAGGGCTTTTTGGTTCATGGTTCAGGCTTCATGCTGGGACCCTTGACAGAAGCATGGCAGGTGTCCACAGAAAAAAATCCCAGTGTCTCGCTGACTGTCGGATGCCTGCGGGCCCCACGTTTACTCTGTCTGACGAACGGCGCAACAGTCCCTGATGAAATGAGCTTGCATGCATCAGGATCTCATTACTGGCTTAGTGAATATATACACTTTGTCAAATAAAATTTGGGCCCCAAGCTATGTTGTCACTTTTTCTGATTTGTACTTTTTTCCTATATGTCCAAAGGCCCAGTGCATGCATTCAGAAAATGTGAACACATCAATTCCTTTCATGACATTCCAACATGCAGTCATTCAGAATTATTTGATCGAATGTAGTACCCTGTTGACTACGTACTGTGCAATACTTGAGTGAACGCAGCCTTTTCTAGGTCAGATGTTGTTTTTTTTGTGCGATATTGAAACCATTTGTAAAACTTGTTGGCAAACTTGCCTTTAGAGTTGAAAACATGGCTTCTCACTTTCCGTCACACTTGACCTTCGTATCTGTTGTCAAGCTCCACAATATACTGCAGAAACAGATTCCCATCATTAGTATAAAGGGAAAGAATTGGGGCTTTATGGTGAAAACCATGAGCCAAAAGACCTGTTACCTTAAAGAGTAGAAGAAAGGTTCTGAATGAGTGTCAATGTATCAAAGCCCTTCACAGTCAAGTGATGCAGAATGGCTCGTAAATCACACTCATGCAGCCATTTCACTTAATCCTCGGTGCATTCTTTTTACGGCATGTTCATCCAAATCACTCCTGTGTTGCTGAGCCAAAACTATGGCTCGTCCTGGCTGAAAGATGTTGGATTTGGCCAGCTGTGCAGACCTGATGGCCGAGAAAATGTCAGCTCCATTGGTTTTTTCTAGAATATTCTATTTAAATGATCAGTAATAAACACAAGGGAGGAAGAAACCGTGACTTAAAGAGAGACTTTTTACAGTACCGACAAAGAGTTCATCGTCATTAGAAACAATGTTTTACTGCTTACTTTGTTCATGGGTCTTTGGCTTGATTGGGCAAGAAACCTTGGTAAGTTATCATCATAGCCTTTCTGTTATAAACAAGGTAATATATAAGGGTTGAAGATATAATGCAACAAATGTCAGAAGCTATACTCAAATTAACAACCCAACGCAGCTCCAATATTACATGCAGTAACCCGCTGTACCAGACAGGGCCCTGCAAGGGCAAAATTAACGGGAACACATAACTCCTCTCATGAAAGATGACATTTCTAGGAAAAGGGGAAACATCAAATCACTTTTCCACTAAAAAGCGATGTGATAAAAAATGTCTGACAATAGCTAATACGTCACTTTCCTTCTCAGGAAGCTCTTTGGGGTCAAGAGGCCTTCTTGACGATTAATTACTTTGGTTCAGGAACAAATGAACAAAAATGCGTGTTTTCACTCTGAGTTACAGTTGTCTGTGAATGAGAGCAGAGTGTTGGACAGTGAGTCCAGAGCTTGACTTCGGCTATATTTCATCTTAAATCGGATTTGAACGCATTACGTAAACACATCTTCGTGGAACTATAGGGAAACCAGTGTGTGTCACAGTATGATTTACAGCAGCATGATGTGGGATTAACAAGTTTGCTATGAAATATCAATCTTTATCGTAGTATGAAATCATGAACATGCAACACACCTTTAATTTAGGAGATGTTCATCTAAAAATTGCTGTTTAGAAATTTAATTTTCATCTCAGAATATTACAGAAGAAATCAAGATAACGTTAAGTGCTCCAGGTCTTTTGGCTCTGCTGAGAATGAGTCTGAGTTCGTGGCCATGTCTGATAGCGGGCCATCTTTATCTCGATTTATTCCTGCATGAGGTAAATGTCCAGATGTGTGGCAAACTTGTTAAATCGGATCTTCGTTGTATTGCTTGACAGTAAAAAAGGAATGACGAGACTGTTGTTTGAGCAAGCCGAAGATTGTGTAAAGATCACCAACTCTGCAAAGCACCCTAATCCCTCTTTCATTCTTCCCTTACTGCATGGTTGCTCAGAGTGAAGCCAGACTTTCATCAAAGTAAATGACATAGACATGACAGTTTGAAATGAAGATCTTAGACTTTAACTTGTCTCTCCATAAAACTCTGTTCCACTCATCCTGAGTCCAGTGTAGATGGTAAAGCATGAGTCATGCAGACTACGCACGTGAGGAAATATGTCGTCTATTAGTTTCCTTGGACTTTCAAATGATGAGGTATCTCTACTGTCTGAAAAGCACCCCCTAATATTTTGCATGAAGTGGCTTTCTCTTGTTCTGTGTACTACTTTGTACTTTATGTTTATGTCTTTTTTAAAATGTTTTTGAGGAAAAGTGGTTTTGTGATATTACACATCAATACTACAGAACTGTCCACTGACAAACTGCTAAACTTTTGACTAAACAAAGACATTTAGAAGCCAAAAACAAAGTTACTGGGGAGAATTTTGTCATTTGGTAAAAAGTTATGTTTTGATGTTTTTTCTTGACATAACTTAACATCAGCTAACAATAGCGGCTAATACAGCTGCACAGTAACTTTTGATCATTTTAAACTATATTCATGTTACTGATCTTTCTTTTTTGCTCTGAAAATGTCAAAACATATGAGCAACAAGAGTAGTTTTTGTCCACCGTGCAATCATATTATTATTTTAAAGGCATGTACTGGTCATCAAAATTTCTTTGCTTACACAAAGACAGGAGCTGCATTTAATAAAAAAAAATTATAATGATGGTATCACACAGCTTTGTTCAGTAAGCATTACTGTACACTGCAATTTCCTTCATTTTGTTTCCACCCTGAACCACTTGAGAGAAAAAAGTGAGGCAAACGAAGCATGAAAAGTCGACTAGATTTCATATAGAAACTTGCACACAATTTGTTAGTACTTATAGTATTGCCTCTTCATTGCTTAACATGGGTAAATTGTTTAAACTATGCACAAAAATTGTTTTAAATGTTAGTTGATTTGTCCAAACAAAGGTTTTTAAACTGATTCATAACTGGCTCATTGCATATACTATCCTTTGGCCATTTTTCCACAATTTTGCAACTATGTGTGGTATTGCTGTTTATTTGGATAAAGCATCTTGTCTACTCTCTAGCAGAAGTCTTGAGATTCTGCTATGATTCACTGAAAATTCCTTCTCAAATAACATTTTGTGAAGTCAACCAGTTCATCTCAGTTCACAAACCTCAATACAACATCAGAAATACGAGAGATCTTTTGTCTTGGTAGTTTTGAAGAAGAGGCTTGGTTGATTAGTGGCCTGCGTCATTACATTATGTTAGTAAAGATCTTTCTTTATAGTGCATTAAAAAAACACATCCTATCCTCAGCATCTTCTTACAGCCTGTAGCTGTTGCTTTGGGACTGATTTTCCCTTCACACCAAACATGCCTCTTTCCTGTACAGCTTGCTCTCATGCTGTCCCACCTTTTTTATAACTGTTTTACAGGTGATTGTTGTCACTGCAGGGGATTGAAAATGGCACCCAAAGGTTAACCAGACTTGTGTGGCTACACAAGTTGTTTTTCCTTTTTTCCTTTTTCCTCTTTCAAGGCCTTGGCTTATTTCCTCTTATATTCCCATGATGTCAAACAAAGAGGTACTGCAATTGAGAATCCAACATTAAACCCCAAATTGACACAAACCATGTCAGTTTACCCAGTGGAAACTCTCCAGTGCCATGGCATAGTTTACTGGAATTTTCCAGTTTTTACAAAGGATCTTTTAAAGACATTTTTATATCATGCATTAAGTATCAGTTATTATTGACATACTATAAGAAAGCTCAGCAATTGCACTGAAACAGGTTTTAAGCTCCTCCTCGTGTGAGCGTTTGACTCAAACTGCATACTTATTTGGTCTTTGTTGACTTCATTAAGACTGAAGTAGTTTAAGACTACGGAGTGTCATCAGCTGCACATAATCATCTCTGCAGCCAAAAAAAAGAGGATTGCATCAACTGAAAATGATTCCCTTGAGCCCTCTAATACTTTTATTTTGTTTGGTATTGGAATATAAAGGACTTCCTGTACTGCCTCTCTGTGTATTTGGAGCTCTTCACTCAGTATAAAGGCTGAAGCATAATGGGACCTGTAAAAGGGGAACTTAGAAACACTTATTAGCAACGAAGAAGAACAGACAATCCATTTTTTCGGCTTGTGGTTACAAAGAAAAAAACAGCAAACATTGTTTGGTTTGGCGTCGAGGCAACGACTGTTATAGTTGTTTTGCTGATGAAAGACTAAATGTGTGTGCACATGATGAAGGGTCTCAGTGATGTCTTATTTATATGTGGAATACTTTCTGAGATCAATACTTTGTTTTTCCCCCTCTGAGAAATTTGTCCAGTGCATCTTTATTTCCCTCTGCTGGAGTAAGAGTAAACTTGCTGTGAAGCCTTCAAAGTGAATATAACTGAAGCTGATGATAGCAGCCATTTCTCTCACTATTACTTAGTGCAGAATGTTTTCACTCTTATTAAAGAAAGGATGGTTCAGAAAATTCATTTTCAGTATCTGTGGTTCATGACATAGGTTCTATGATTACATATCATTGTATGTAATATGTATCACTGTATGTACTCCTATCTGGAATGGAATAGAAAATAGAATAGCATAGCCCTCATTAAACCCACAGCGGTGGGTAAACTGTTACAACACAGTTACAAAATTCATTGAAGTGAATATGAAAATCTCTGAAAAATATAAACAAAACTACATAAAATTGTGATCTTAAATCTATGGAAACTTTTATTGTGGTGCTTTATTCAACAGTAGAAAGTAAGCAGAGACAAGTGTCCCGGTGGGTCTCCTAGGGGCGAACTGATCTTTCGGGTAAACCCAGGTTTCTGTCGCTGTGTGCGGGACGGGGCCTGCAGGGAGCGCTGCGCACCAAGCTGCGCGCAGGGGCGCAGCAGGATAAACCCAACTTATACGGCTGTTTCTTTGAGGCCCTGATATCATCTTCTCCAATCGACGCCTCTGCAATTGTGTCTCAAAACATTTTGACACAGGTTCAGGGTCCAAAATAAAGAAACAGAAGCGGGGTTTTCTTTTTGCTTGTTTTTGGGACATAACGCTTTGGTTCGATGTCACAGTGCCTTTCCTGTGAACACAGTCAATACAGAGTCATTCTGTCTGACTTTATGGCACCAATACACCGATAATCGTCAGTATTTACTTGAATTATTAAAATATTTATGTGGATTTAATATGCTCTGCTGCTCAGTGGATTTGCGCTTAATGTGCAGTAAATACATGACACTGACACTGACAATCTTTGCAGAAAATCTCGTCAGCCCAACCGTTCACAGCTTCTACCACGTGGAAAAACGTGTTTCCCCCCTCCTCAAACACACCCACACACGAGCGTGTTCATCCCTCGACCCACCCAGGCAGATGGGTGTGGCTCCTCTTGCGGGGAAGTTGCGCACTCGCTTGTGAGTGAGGTGAGGAGCCGCTCACAAAGCTCTATGAACCAAGCAAAACCTGAAAAGTACAATACCATGGTTGCATGGAGATAACGACTGTCGTTTAGCAGCTGTATTTAGGAGGATCTTGAAGGCAGAATAACTCCTGGAGCTCACATAAACGGCTCGAGGTAAGAGTGACAAATTTCAGAGGATAACGGTGAGATGAGAAACATCTTGGGTCCCTTATTTCTCATACTGAAACGGCCTTTGTCATTTTTCAAATGTACAGATAGTGGCTCTTAGTGCTAAATTATTTGTGTAAATGAGTTACAATCTTCCTGTTTCATGCACGTTTTGCCTTTACTTTCAGAAAGAAAAAGCCACTGCCAGGTTTTAGTTTGAGCTGTCTCCATGAGAGTCATGTGTACAGCTAGCTTCTGCCCTGTAATTGGCTGTTAGTAGGCAGCCCAACTGAAAGGCTCCATTCATGAGATGAAACAAGGACTTGTTTCAAACAAATCCTCTATAAGCTTAATGCAGGACGGACGTGTGTCATCTCTGCACAGAGCTGTCACCGCTAGCCGGGAATGAGTCAGAATGAGACTGAAGAGAGCGAGTTTTTTGCAAGTAAGGTGTGACCTAAATTAGGGTTTGTTCCAAACATTTTTTAGAGAAGGATGGGGCTCCTTCAGCTGCTGAAATCACAATTGTTGTGCCATTTGATCCTCTGCTACGTGTTCCTGGCGAGCGGCCTTATTGTCAACCTGCTGCAGCTCTGCACTTTACCTCTGTGGCTGGTCAGTAAGCAGCTGGCCCGCCGGGTCAACATCAGACTGGCCTACTGCATTTCCAGCCGTAAGTCCTTACCTTGGGTTCTTTGGTGGTATTTTTTAAAGATGGATTTAAGAACTTTAGAGGTAAAAGTGTCAAAACCTTTAGAGGTCATTTTTGGTCAATTATTAGCCGGTGTATAGTTTCCGATTTCAGTGGCCGAACCCGCATTAACTCACATAAAGCTGTTGACATCAGTTTGTTCTAATAATCCCCAGAGTTGGTGGCTCTCCTGGAGTGGTGGTCTGGGACAGAATGCAACCTCTACACCGATCCAGAGACTTATCCGCTTTTTGGAAAAGAGAATGCTATTGTGGTTCTCAACCATAATTTTGAGATAGACTTTCTGTGTGGCTGGACCTACTGCGAAAGATTTGGAGTTCTCGGGGTAAGAAAAAGTGGGCCGAAAAACTTGTCTGTTCTAATGGCTCCACATATTCCCTTGCTTATCACTGATGCAGTTCGGTGCAGTTTCTCCAGTTGAAGGATTTGCTCTCAATTCTCAGAGCTCAAAGGTGTTGGCCAAAAAGGAACTGTCTTATGTGCCAGTGATTGGCTGGATGTGGTACTTCCTGGAGATAGTCTTCTGCAAAAGGAAGTGGGAGGAGGACCGAAGCAAAGTGGCTCAGAGCCTTCAGAAACTTTGGGATTACCCAGAAAACTACTGGGTAGGTGGTTTTAAAAAAGGAATACATCCATCAAGCCATGGTTAAAATCTCTAATATTATTGCAGCTTAATGTCTAACACTGTCTTTTAATGGCACAAGTTCCTGCTTCACTGCGAAGGAACACGCTTCACCCCAAAGAAACATCAGATCAGCATGCAAGTGGCGGAGAGCAAAGGTTTACCAAAGCTGAAGTACCATCTTCTGCCAAGAACAAAAGGATTCTGGGTAACTGTCCAAAACCTCCGAGGAACGGGTGAGTTTCCTTCCTTTGGCCTGCTTTTAACTTTAGCCCTCAGTAATGTGTGTACTTTGAGCTGTTTTGTGCGGCTTAAGTGAGTCACCAGGCTAACAGCTGCCGTGTGCTCGTCTTGTGCAGTTGCAGCTGTTTATGATTCCACACTCAACTTCAGGAACAAGGAAACGCCCTCCCTGCGTGGAATTCTCAACGGGAAGAAATATCATGCAGATTTATATGTGAGGTAGGGAGAGATGTTTTTTTTAGTGAGGATTACTACATTCAGCTTACTGTTTCCTGGATTGATGGATCCTCACATCCCCTGCAGGAGAATCCCACTAGAGTTGATACCTGAAGATGAGGCAGAGTGTGCTGCCTGGCTCCACAAACTTTACCAGGAAAAGGTGAGACAGAGCTGATGGGGGGGACAGAGGGTTTTTCTCAGGGAGCTGTTTAGTGGACGCCGCAATCTCTATCAAATCCTGCTGTCCTCAATGGTCCCCTTTTCATGACACATGTCTGTTGTAAAGCAGTGTGTCTTCTCTTTCCTCATATTCGTAATGTTTAAACCTGGATGAAGATGTCTATAGGTGTCTTCCTCTTCAACATGTTGTACATTCTATGATGATAGAAGTCACACATCCTTCATTTAGAAGGCTTACTCATCAGGACAGAGTAAAAGAAAGTCCTCTGGTCATTATTAGGTCTTAAAATTAAAAGAATACTGGCTGAGACTGACAACTGACACATTACATTACACCAATTATTCTTTTATAATTTTAAGTATATATATTTTTTATCGTCAATTTTTTTCAAAGGAACAAAAAATGCTTTGATAAAATAGATTAGCAACTTCAAAACATGAGATGCATGTAAAATGTTTACTAGATGAAAACTGACTTAAACTTACCTACGTTACTACAAAACCAAGTTGTTGTTTTTTTTAATACAGGATGGCTTTCAGGAGCAGTATGCCCAGACGGGGCGTTTTCCAGGCCCCATAAGGAGTCCTCCACGGCGCCTGTGGTCATTGATCAACTGGTTATTCTGGTCCTGCATTGTCCTCTACCCTCTGTTCTTGCTAGTCACCCATCTAATTAGCTCTGGGTCAATGCTAGCTATCTCTACTGCTGCTGTTCTCTGCTCTGCAGGTTGGTTTATCACATTCCTACACCCTGACACATAATGACCCATCTCCACATTTAACCAGATTATTTTGTCCAAACTTTTTTCACAAAGCAGCCTTGATACTCCAGTGTAAGTTCATCTTTATTTGGAAAACTTTATTTTATCGTTCAAGCATGTCTGCTTCAGCACTAAGGCATGTGAATACTTAATAAAATTATACAATCATCCATCAGAATTAAGAAGTAAAAAGGAGACCAGAACGGGATCATGAGGAATGCTTCATTCTCTGCAGTGAAAAAGGGCTCATGTTTGTTGTTAAGGTTGAAATTACAAATCTGGAGACATCAGCCCAATTCAACCTATTCTCATGCTAGTATATACCACAAATGTTCAAATGCACATTTTCATAATATGATGCACTCTTTTCCCTCTTTTTCATAGCTTCAGTGGGAGTTCGCTGGATGATTGGCCAGACTGAGATTGATAAAAGCTCAAATTACGGGAATAAGGAAGTTTCCTTGAACAACAACTAAGGAATGTGGACCAAAACTGCTTGTTGGCACAACTACTGACTTACAACCTACAGGGAGTTAATCGGTGCAACAAGTGCAAACCTGCCTCACAGACCAGACAGATCTGTTTTATCTTGATGCTACGCTACAGGAGCTGAGACGGAGTAACAGAACTGCAACAAGCAGCATAGTGGTATTGCAAAAACAGATCTCCCCTCTGATCAAAACGGACCAAATAAATCCAAAGGAAGACGATTAAAATAAGATGTAGATAATACAGATAATAAATGGCTAACAAAAGAATGTTTATATTTTCTTATGTTTTTCTTCACATATAAAAGCCAGACAAGAAAAAAAACAACTCATCCAAAAATATTCTTGTTGTTTTTTAACAGGACTGCTACACTGTTACATATCAAACACACCTTATCTGTTGACATCACTAGTTGAAAGTAAAAACAGTGTTGACTGTGGCTCCAGTGCTGAATATGAGGGAAAAAATGGGTACAAGAAGACAACAGAGACACCTGATGGTGGCAAGAAAATAAGACATGAGTGATAGTACCATGTCCCTTTTTCATCTCTGGTGTTCATTCTGCATTCTTCGGGCCTCTCTGTCTTGGCCCTTAATGTCTGTTTTTTGCTCATAAAAAAGAAAAAGCCATCATTCAAGTGATCCCAGAGATGAATGTTTGACAGGAGTAACGAAGATGGTAATGAAAAAGACAGTCGTGATAATTCCATGGAAGACAGCTATGGCTACGTTGATCTTCTATATATATATTCCTGCCCATTTTTATTTTTTATTATCCTTACATTAGACCATGTTTTTTCTTCTATTGCTGCAACTCATTCATACATTTTGTGAGGCCGTGTGTTATTGCATGAGTTATTGAATTGGTTGATGATCCCACTTATTATATTTTCATGTGTCATATCTAGGTCTGGAGACACCTCACTGAAGATAATAGAAGAAAATCGTCAGGGATCAAAAGCCTTTTCCAGTCAAATAGATTTCCCTCTATGATGAAAGTCCAACATGTGTGTAGTTGTTAAGCTTGTAAGTACTGAATTCGAAAATCCCATGTTAGACAATTCAAAGAGGTATGGGATAAGCGAAAAAACTGAATTATTAGACTTAAGACTCATGAAGAGTTTTCTATGCAGGTTAATCATTTAACAATTCTACCACAGTGGTAGCTTACAGTGCACACTGTAGTGGATTTTGAAAGCACTACAGTGCCTCAATTTGTCAATAATGCAATCAAAGATATTCACAGCAGTGTATTTACCACCTGAGTCTCCTGTAGTGGGTCTGGGTTAGTGTTAAATACCTCAGGTGATGATCATTGTCATGTTGGTGACAGTTTATTCAAAGCATATTAAAACCCGTGGGATGACACAACAGAGGGGATTCATAGTTCATGTTTAGAAAAAGAGGAAGGCTTTTCTGACTTGACTACATTTTTATTCTAAATGGAAATGCATCAGTCATTTCACATGTCGTACACCTTCTACCTCTAAGTGGTTAATCTTTAAGAGGGGCTGAGGCGATGTCACACCTTAGGAAAACACCAGGTTAGAGCCGGGGGTGGGGGGGGGTGTCTGGGAGTGTAAATGTCTTTTCACTAAGTCAGCTCCCAGACATTATGGAGTGGTTTTGTTTTAAACCTTCAATCTTTACTGTGTCTAAGGCAAAGTTGGAACCCTATATGAATTCCTATTTCATGATGCTTTGCTTGGCAGGTTTTAAACATGTCTTACTTTATATCAGACAGATGGCACTGTGTCATTGTTTCTCATTTGGCAGGTTATAAAAAAACATGAGCTTAACAACTTTGAGCTCACATAGATTCTTCCACATGAACATATTAGAGTGATAGTGATTTTCACTGCTAATGCAAACTGACGACATGCATACTATACAGGGAACTGATCTATAAAAGGGAAATATTTGCCATTCAAATTAATAGAACAACTAACAGCTGTTCTTCATGTTTGGTGAAACTACAGCTGTTGAGGACTGCATACCCAGACTTCCAAAAAACAAACAAAAAACACTGACTTTACTTGCAGGACTTATAAATAAGGTTAATTGTGACTTGGATAGCTCTCATGTTTCCCTCCACTTCTTTTGTCTTTAGTCGATCGCAGAAGATGAGGCTGAAGTCTTGGGTTTTATGTTAGTTTTTAAAAACAATGTGACAATAATGAAAAACAGAAAAACATATAACATTTATAACTTCAATTTACTGTAGTGAATTATGTATCTTTTACCAAACCAACATGTTACTGAATCAAATATGGATTTATTTGTAACACGATCCATGTAAATGACTTCCTCATTGTGGGGTACTGGCATATGTGTTCATGCAAAATTAAGTATGCTCCATATGCAAGGCATTTTTTTCCATGGCTGTATATTCTCTATATACACAGAAAAACTGAGAAAAATTAATAACTTTATGCTGTGTCTAAGGTCCTCTACAATTAATGAGTAAAATGGAAAATCATAGGAAATGCAGTTTTCTTTCCATAAAAATGTTTTTAACCTTTTGTGATATTCTATATTTGCACCCCCCTCGAGTCCTGCAAAGAATCTAAAACTGGCAAACTTACTTAATGGCAAAAACCTATCAATTGTAAATGCAGAAAAATAAATTTGTCTCAACCTCTGTGCACTATTCTTAAGTTAAAATCAACATGCTCGGTGTGCCATGACAAAGGCGGAACTGTTCAGCTGGAAAAACCTGGTCACTGAGTAGCACAATATTAAGATTACCTAGGAATTCTGTTGAATGGTGAAAGACAAAAAGACAAAAAAACAAAAAACAAATTATTTAAAAAAACGATTGGTTTATTAATATTGTTTTTACATAGTAAACACTGTAAGAGCAGCAGAGGACCAAAAGTTGTGGTGTGTGTGAATGTGTGTCTGTGTGTGCGTTTTGTTGTGTGGATGTTTGCGCTCAGCAGCAGGAAGGGAGAGTAGGCCCCGTTTCTCCTCTTTAGTTGGCTTCGCTCCAGTCACAAGAACAGCTCTTCACTGATGACCAGTGGAAGTGAACCAAGGTGACCATTTCTCTTCAGCAAAGGCAAAGAAAACTTTCTTTAAAGTCCTTCCATGACCCTGCACTTGCTGGATGACAGCTGATATATATGTATCTGACTATTTGGATGGTATTTGTTTCATAGGTAATTCAGCGCCTCCTTCCATTCACGGAAACTTACCAAACCTTACCTCAGACAGAAATAAGATTCACCCCTCGTCTACTCAACTGTTCCCTCGGGTAAACAGTTTAAAAGTGCTATAGGTATTCGCCCACCTCCTCCTCCTGTTTGTTAAAAATAAACCAAAGTTTTCCTCAATGCCTTTTCAAACATCTCTTCACCAGTGAGAACAAATAAATGTGGCAATAATTACTTAAACTTTACAATATTGTTTATACATGAATTAAAGCCAATCCTATTCTTACAGTATGTACAGTCCCACCCCTGCCCCGCCTTCCCTGGCCCCATGGATACATAAAGAAACAACAATTTTATAATCCATAGATCCAGTTGTCCTCTGAAATGATACTGTATTAGTTCCTCAGTTTAACTCCATGTGCCTTTAGCTAAAAACTCCCTCTTCTCCATGTCCACAGTTCGTTTTCTTTTGCCAACAGCATGTACAGTAGTGCTTCAGTATGTAAACGTAGAGCCAGAGGTGTCATTCACTCTTCATCTGTGCAAACCTGAAACACACAGACGACCACGACTCCAGTGAGAACTCTCAGTCAAACCACTCACGCATTAAAAAAAAAACGAAAACGCATGCGTCAAGCATATCACCTTAACAAACGGGTGGTCCAGCAGCATGCTAGCAGTCCAGCGACGTTTAGGTTCACTCTCCAAGCAGTGACCGAGGAAGTCCTTCCCCTCTGTACTCAGCTTCTCAGGAATCGGAGGTTTGTGGCCCATGCCCACTTTGTACATGATCTGAAAGTTGTGCTCGTACTCGTGCCAAGGCCGCTACAAGTAAAAAAAACAAAACAAACCAAAAACGTCATTTCCTGGTGGTTTCTCATGTCTTTTTATAAACAGGCCAATTTCCCCTAGTGTAAAGAAAGGACGGCATACATTTGACACATTAAGGAAGGCAGGCGTAAACTAATGTTAATAAAATACCCTTAGCTACACACCTTGTAGTATTTAAATAACTGTGGACAAAACTGAAAGAACTTCAACCAGTTTGTAATCTCCGACTAAAAAAAAAACACTAAAAGTGAAGGCATCTTCACAATCTCTTCTTACCTTTCCAGTCACCATCTCAATGAGGACGCAGCCCAAGCTCCAGATGTCTGCTGCTCGCCCATGACCCTCCCCCTTCGCCCTTGTAATGACTTCAGGTGCCATGTACGCTGGAAAGGTTTGAAACAGGCAACCAACGATCACATTTTCATCAACGTGAAACTGAACAGCTTTACTGGTATGAGGGTGGATGCAATCGTATTTTCTTACCGGCTGTTCCCAGCGTACTGTTCACCTCTCCTGGCATGGTGTGAGTGTTGTTCCTCAACTTGACCGAGCAGCCAAAGTCCCCCAGCTTAATCAGGCCCGAAGACGTCAGGAAGATGTTGGCTCCTGTTACAAAAAAAACAAAACGGGACAGAAAAACGAGTTAACGAACACCGAGCGCTCTCTGACTTCAATGCACGTCTGTTTTAGAAAAGGAGCCACTGACCCTTGATGTCGCGGTGGACGATGCCGTGCTCGTGGAGCACATTGATGGCTGTGGTGATCTGTTTGCTGTAAAGCCTGATGACGTGTTCCTGGAGCCCCAGTCTGGACACCTCCTCCAGAGTGCCCTCGTCGCAGTACTCCATAAAGATGTACATCTCCTCCTGCAGGCGACCGCATGCACATTTCTACCACACCGTTTCTGTTTGCAGCACCTGTTACCCGACGCAGTGCTTCTCTGAGAGCTTCTCACCCGATGGAGCTCCACTCCAAAGTACCGCACCAGGTTTGGGTGTTTAATGCCTTCAAATATTTTCAGCTCATCTGCAGTCTCCTTGATGGTTTTGTGATCATTTGGCTGGAATCGGATCTATAAGAATGCAAGGGGGGCGGGGGGGACACAAAAAACGTGAGACTGTGCACCTGTTTTAATAAAGTCAGTAAAACTCTGTAAACTGAGCTTCATACTTCCTTCATTGCCATCAGTTCTCCAGTGTCCACGTTGATGCAGGTGTACACCTTTCCATACTGCCCCTCGCCTAATAAGGAGGACACATGCATGACGTCACTACCTGAATGTGCGCTGAGTAAAGCTCACTGCAGCCAAAATTGTCACCATGCAGGTGTACCTATTTTGTTGCCCCTCTGCCATTTGAAGGTCACCTTCCTGAGCCCAACATGCATGACATTGTCGTAGGACTTGGGGGTGTGACAAACTTGACCAATGATGTTGCGTTGCTTCATCATTCCGTATCGTTTCTCTTCGAACTTGCGAATGGAGCGGCGGACAGCCTCCATGGGGCTTTGCCGTGCAGCCGTGTCTACGTAGAAAAAAAAAGTGGAGCCGGAAATTGAGACGGTCCCGCTTTCATATCGTGCAGTTAGATACCTCAGCAACTCTGAAACTCACCTTTGGACTGACTGATGAAGGTGCGGAGCTCCCAGCTGCGCCGCGCAGCGCTGTTAGGGTCTCCCTTTGGATACGACGGTTCTGGCGAAAATCAACCACATGGGGAGAGTCAGGCAGGGACGGCTTTATCCACACGTACTCGCAGCTTCACAGATCAGTGTGCTCACCCTCTCTGTCCTCGGTGGGGCTGGAGTGGCGGCTCAGGGATTTGAATTGCAATTCTGCAGCAACTGATGACAGGCGGTCATTTTCATGGAAACTGGATCCCCTGCAAAGACAAAAAATACTCTACAGCAATAGCATTTAAACACATTTTCTTAAATTCTGCATTAATTAAGAGGAGGAGGCTATTAAACCAATTTTAGCACATATTTCTCCATGACTAAAATTAGGATCCAAAGGAAGAAAACCCGGATATTTGACAAGAAGCAAGGACTTAGTTAATGTACAGAGCGCCTGTTTAGATCCATTAACAGCCCAGCATGCAGCAATCAGTCACAAAAAGTTAGATATCAACAGACCAAAGTTTCAACGCAACACACTAAAACACCAGAAAAACTAAAAGCAGCAGCTCACAAGCTTCAAAGCAAGAGTGATGTAATTAGCACTAAAAAGATGTTTTTTTTTTTTTTTTAAAGAATGCCCTGTTCCACTCTTTCAGCAGGACAGATCTCATTTGCACAACATCCACGCCCATGATGCCTGCCTCTTCCATGAGCCAAAACGGGGATGCAAGCTGCGTTCCTTTAAAAAAGGAGCATTTTTCCAGTTCCAACTTCTTTCAAAAACTGGGGGCTCAAAATAACATTTGTGAAGTGCACTTTAAAGTTTTATGGATGACATAATTTCCATGCACATCACATCTTAAAGGCACAGTGTAGCAGGTTATGACTTTCAGTCTAGGTAACAGGCCATGCCGTCGATGCAGCATCAAATACTCGATTCTTGCATTACATTTTAGGTACAAGCAAAAAGATCCATGATTTTTTATGGTTTGGCAAATAAAGAATAGTTCTCTAAAACTAAACGCATGGTGTAAATCTGTGCTGTACCAAAAAATTTAAATGCTTTGAAAAGCATTCGCTGATTTCGTATTTGGTCAGCACAGGTCAAACTGCCCCTTTTCCAGTGAATACATTTCAGATCTCAACATGAGGCATTCCCTCTTTTTGCAGACGCTTCTTATGAAAACGGGCTGCAGGTCTTCAATTTTGGAAATCTTTGGGACAGTTTCTCCTTTGGGCAAGGCTACCTGACGTCACTGGGACTGCTGCTGGGCACTTTGTTGTGGCTTTGCTCCCCTGGACCCTGAGGGACAGGGCGAGGGCCGTTGGGGAACAGCTGGTTCCGGAGATCACAGGGGAGACTTCGAGAGCTGTGTGGTGAAAAGACAAACTGAGGAGCGCTGGGTTGGGAGGTGAGGTTGGATGGCATTGGGTGTACGTAAATGTAGGTGTGTGTCACTGGGTGGCTTGTTGAGACACAGACACGCACACTTATTCCACAAACTACGAATATCAAAAGAAATCAAATTAAATGTAACTCAAAGAAAGAATGACCGCTAATTTAAAGACATATATGCATAAAAGAACTATGCATACGCTTCATTTAAGAGCAAAAGTAGTGATAGAAAGGCAAAGCCATGCAGTGAAGAGCATAACACGTGAAATTCCCAAAGGCACTGATTACCAGAAAAACCTGAAATGTAGTCTCCTACCTGAAACCCTCAGGATTAGGGATGAACAAATTGGGATTTGGTGGGTCACTATGGCAGCGGACAGGGGCAGGGACCTTCACAGGACGAGGACTATTTCTAGGAGCTGGAAAAGATAAGCCAAATTTTCAATAAACATTCACTTTGTACGAAAGGGGAGCTTGTTTTTACGCTAAGACTTGATGTGATCGCTAAAAAAAAATTCTGTTCCACACATTTTACCTGCATTATAAGTATGCAACAAATTTTCAGCACTGAAATCAATCCTGAACTTAAGACTTGGAAGCCATGAAGAGCTCACTGGACAGTATCTTACCGATGTAGAGGCCAGTAACTGGGCTATGAGGTTTTCCAATCACATGTCCAATACATTCATTCATCAATGCTTGTAAGTTCTGAAAGAATAAAATGACAAGTCTAAGAGACAGATCACAAAGGCTTCAATTCAATTCAATTCAATTTTATTTTTATAGCGCCACATCACAACAACACTTGTCTCACAGCGCTTTCCAAACAGAGCAGGTAAGACTGACTGAAGTTAATTACAGAAACCAAACCGGCTTCCTGCACAACTGGTAGAAAACAAACAAAAACCAAAACGAGGGGTTTTACCAGGAAGTCGTCCTCTGGTAAAGCAGAAATGAAGGCAGGTTCAATAGCCTGAAGGAAGTCAAATCCCTGAGTCGCCCATCTGTCGAAGTCAAACACAGGTTAGCTTCTCCAAAATCTTCAAATAAATATAAAAGAAAGACGTGCAGGGGAAGTAAAAATAAATAAAACTGTAGCAGTTATGCTACCAAAATCATAAGAAAAGAGGAGAGGAGAAACAGATTGCAGCAGAACACAGTTAAAGACTGTACAAATGTACAATTTATGTGTCATTTTCAGGGGCTGGAATGTAATTAACCAGGAGCAGCTACTTTGTTTCATATAATCTGACAGCAGGTTTTCGTCCTCTTTGATGTCAGACTGAGATCTGGTGACTGTGGTAACTATGGAACACGGCTGCTTTCACGGTTGCTTTTAGCTTATTGCTCATCTGTGTCGTGATGCGCCGTTTGATCAGCTGTGGTGGAAAGGGAGCAGATAGTATGTCTTTGTCCAGAATGCCTTGGGCTGCCTTTCTTCCGTCACATGAGCAAAGCTACCTGACCTAGTGACACTGAAACCTGCATGTCCCCCCGCGAGCCTGCTAGCACTTGTGTGTTACTAACCTCAACAGTATGCTGACTTAATGCCAAACTATAGATTGACCCTCTCCTAATGCACATACTGTGTCTTATGGATCTGTTTTTGCAACTCACAAACGACCCGTTTCAGGTGCATTGAGAACTTTAATCGCACTTAGAAGCAATTTCTGACAAACCACCGGTTTAATTAATTTATAAATGAATAGTTTGCAGCAGTCCATAAAACTGCTTTTGACGAAATCATCTGATTACTTATAATCCATGGAAATAGTGGAGGCTTCATAAAAAACAGCCTGTCAAAGCCTTCTTCCTTTTTTGAATGATCAACGTAAGTGTTTATTCAGGTGAGGTCTCACCTTGGTTTTGTCCCCCTGCCGCTCTCACATTTGGTCAGGACATAAGTCATCCATTTGCGGGCAAAGGCGATGTAGCGCTCACCGATCCTCTGCCTGAACTCCCCAGACATCAGTCGCACCACCTCTTTATGGTACTATTCATTCCAAAAATTAGACAAAAAAGGATATATTACATTAAAGCCACAAAATGTATATGCCATCAAGCTCAATCATTGCAGGTCCCACCTCAAAGGCAAAATTGTAGCCCTGTATCATGGCTTCCCTGTAGTACTGATGCAGAGTGGCTGACTCCGATTCCTCCACCTCTGCTTCAAACTCTGTGGTGAACATATATTCCACCCGGTCGATGGCTGTGCTTATCTTAATGCATAGCTGTAATGCCTTGTTCTATAGGTTGAGAGGAAAATACAGAGGAGGGATAAGCTGAAACAATGTTTTATCATCACTGTCTAATGACACAAATTCTGCAGAGGGGACTTGATGAATACTGAAAACAACACTGATTTAAGCTTTGAATGCATGGATTACTTAAGTTCAGTGGCTTCCTTTCAACAGCTATCGACAAAAACTGCCCTCAAAGTGGTGCAATATTTCATGTTATGTTAGAATGGAAAAATCAGAGATAATAATAACAGCAGCAGTAAAAACAGATCTGAAAGTAGGGCAGATTTCTGTCTCAGCAGCAGTGGAGCATGTGGTTATGTAAGTACCTTGAGATCCTCCAGAGCGCTCGCAATGAGAGGCTGACTAGATGTTTGCTCCCGGCTAAGGGTGAGCACATCCTCCATGGACTGCTGAAAAGCCTTTCTCTGAGCCACCAGGTGAGCCGACTGCATGACGATCAACAGCATGTTCTCCACCTGACAGCCACATTGGACCAGACACAGATTTACAAATGCACACACAACATAATATACTTATTTTTAAAAGAGCAATAGCAAGACGTTCCACACCTTCATGGCCCTTAAAGTGTCAACAGTTTCCATTTGTGGGACCAGTTTGAGCAGCTCCCCATCCCACTGAGCCCACTCAGAATCAGTAGTGGGATTGCCTGCTTTGTGCTTGCTAATGAGCAGGTAGGCATCATCCTCAGCAATTTCATCAGGCTCTTTGGAACAATCCTTGCCAGCGGCAGCATTAAGAAGCTGTAGGATTAGAGCCCGCTGATCCTTTAGGCTAAAAGGCACAAAAACTTGGAGCTCATCCAGGCCTGGAATCTGAACCTGGAAGTAAAAGAAAGAGATGATGTAGTTGCATGAAAGACCTGAGGACAAAGAAGGAAGTAAGGACATGACACAAAAGAAAAAAAAACACATGAAATAAAGCACACCTTGACATAGTTTCTCTTTTTCAGAGCCTCCAGGAGACAGGTCACCCCACTGGTGATGCTGAAATCTGCAGCAACTTCCAAGTCCTGCAGAGAGGTACACAAACAGGGTGTCTCAAAGCGCAAAGTCCCAGTTCCTCCATGAGCAGAGAAAACAGGTCAGAGATAAGCTGCAAAGCTGGTACAGCTGTGGCTTTCTGTTTCAAGAGGGAAAAAAAATAGAATTTCCCCGATTCCCCTCACCTTGCGGAGCATTTTAGCAAACCCGAGGGCCTTGGATGCCCGCTCCCTGGCCTCATGGAACAACTCTTTTAGTGACCGGCTGGTCTCGATGACTGAGCGTCTGCGAAAGTTCGAAAGACTCAAAGTTAAAGTCACCACAAGTGGGACAAAAAGGTCAGCGCCAACTTTTGCTCTCCATCATCTGCATACCTGATCTCGTCTGAGGCTGTGCTGTCATCTGCACTTTCCCAGAATTTTTTACCACTTTTTTGCAGACCAGCATCCAGAAACTCTCCAGTGGACTCAAGCAGCATCCCAGCAATGTTGCTGCAAACACAAGAATGCACTTTAGATTTATTAAAATAATGAAATGACAAATATGGTTCTTTATGACAGTTAAAATCTGAATTTTGGCCTGAAGAAGCCCAAATTTACATTTAAAGTAACGTCTAACTGCACCATCCCAACAGTGTATAATTGATCGAAAAGTATGTGAAGAATAGATTTAAAAAAGAGCCAGAAGAGTAGGTTAGGTCATCTCCTACCTTGAAAAAAGAGGTTAATTACTGTACTTATCAGTTGATTAACCACATATTTTACTGATGACTTTATAACCTGAATGCCTATTTTCAAGCCTCCTTCAAAATTGTCATTTTCATTTAGCAAATGTTTTAGTCCTGCTTGTAGATAATGAGGCTGGGTATACCTCTCGTACCGACTGCACCGTGTCAGTGAGGCAGGAAACGTGTTATCGTGTGGAAGGCTCTCATGCTTCCATTACAGTGGAAATGACGGTTAAACTTTCATTGCATGCAAATAACATAAACAGTTGCCAAATGAAGGCTTAGCGTTTGGAAGCTTAAGGACTGAAGGGTGAGTGATCTGTTGTCTTTTTTTACAGCCAACGAGGTAATGGTTCAGACAGTACACAGTCCACTGTGTTGACCCAGTGTCCCAGGAAGGGAAATACTGATGTGTCAGCAGGCACGGTAAGCTTTCTTTTTTCATTTTTTGACTTTCCCAACTTTCCCACCTGCTGCTGGGCTGCTGTTAGGTCACATCCTGAGCACAAACTACAGGATTTTCAGGTACACTCACCAGAAAAGTTCCCCTGACTGGGCCTCCCCTCCTCGGATGTAAGGAGTTATAACCTTAGTGAAGTTCCATTCTTCCTCCAACAGGTTCTTTAAGCTGTGAGAGGCCTGAGGCAGCTGCTGCAGCATTTTTATCCAACTGTGCATGTACTCAAAGTAAACCTACAAAAAACAGAAAATGTTCTTTATGCAAAACCTGAGGGTAAAGACTCCAGGTTAAAATGGCTTCAGCACTTTGCATGTTTGTTCTAAGAAGAGTGACAGTTGAGTCTTACCACCAGCATCTTGTGAAGGTCTTCTTCAAACTCATCAATATTGGCATTTGTTTGTAGGCCTTGAGCATCAGTCACCACTCCACGCAGCATGAACTGGTAGTACAGCTTCATCAGAAGGCCTCCCTTCAGAACCTCCTTACACTCACGCACCAGCTGCAGAGCACAGGGGATAGATGTGAGAGAGCGTACATCCTACACTGTTCAGGGGCTGAAATTTGACCAGGTTACTAGTCTCAGATCACAAAATAAAAAGGAAGGCTTTCATCTGCTCCCTGCCTGTTTGATGCTGAGCAGTGAGGGGTCTCCAGCAGGCCTCTGTTCAAGTCGCAGTTTAAGGCATTCGTGAATGACGTTGAGAAGAACTCTGCAAAGCACGAGGAATGCCGGCCGGAATGATGGGAGATCCATGTCCAGCAAATCCTCCCAAGACACCTGGTCAGCTCCTAGTTCTGGATCGGCCGCTCCGCTACAGGATGCGTGGCGTGCTAGCTCGGGCAGGTAGTCGCTGTACAGCAGGGGGTCAGGAAAGTCTGCAAACTGCAGAGAACCAGAGGAACACTGAAGCTGCATGTCAAATTTATCATGGTACAATTTCTTTCACCAACAGAGCCAAGATCTGATTTAAACACTCAAAATTGTCCTTAAAGGCAAGAAAACACTACTTGTGTTTTCCATGGCCTCAACCTTCTTACCACAGTCAATTAAACCAACTGTTGATTGCAGATGAATAATGAAAACACTTAAAGTCTTTATATCTGATTTTGAGAATTGAAAATATGTTTGAACAGAAATCAACACAACAGAGTGAATAGCTTTACATTTCTAAAGCATGCTAAATGTACATGTGGAGCTGTTTAGAAAACTGCATCCAGTCTAAGGTGGGCCCATTGTACCTCCAGTGCGGGAGTGTGTCGGAGCAGCGCTGCTCGGGCTCTCTGAAGAGAGCGGTCCATCAGTTTGTGCAGTCTGAGGATCAGTTTACGCAGTCCCATCTGTTTCAGAGCTTTATCCACAAATGGTCTGTAAATGGCTGTGGGCCAGAATACTTCTCCTCCCACAGTCACTTCAGGATTCCCCAAAGTCGCCGTTGGGAGAAACTCATCCTCTGACAACAATCGAGCAATTTTAGGAGTCAGGGTGGGAGACAAGTCTTCCTCTGCTACAAGTCCAACTTCCTCGTCTTCGACAGAATCTCTGTCCTCTTCATCACTTTCAGCTGTGAAAGTGGCTGTTGAGCCATTCTCTTCATCGTCCTCGTTTTCCTCTTCTTCATTCCCGCGGGAGCAGCGAGGTGACGGTATCTCAAACACGGGCCACCCGATGCGGGACAGATCATGGAGGCCCAGCACAGTGGCCATGACGCGCAGCTTCTGGTTGAGGTCCTGGGTGATATTGAGCCACAGACAGAGTGCCTGCACCCTGCCCTGAAAGTCCCGGGCTGCGTACTTTTCATAGTCCTTCTGTAGGGCCTGCAAAGAGGGATACAAGGCTTCAACCGACTCCAAAAGTTCCATCACCCGCTTGACCTGCTCGAAGGCCAGCTGCTGGCGCTGGAGGTGTTCCCTGCAATCAGCGCCAGAACCCAGAGGCTCTGCTGCGTTCACGGCAGAGGAGACGCAGGCGCTGAAGCCCCAGGGATCGACTCCACAGTGGTTGGTCTCTGCTACAGCAAGGTGCCCCCTCTCTTCACAGACAGATCCCGGAGCAGCCGTGCAGTCCTGCTGGACTGTTTGAGACTCTGAGCACTGAGCCCCTCTCAGAGCCTCATAGTTGACCTTAAAGTGCAGCACCTCATTGATAATATCAGGGATAGCTTGGCGAGCTGTGAAAAGAAAAACGTCTTGGTCACTGGTGGAGCGCCGTGCATGCCACGCCTGCAGCTCTAACCAAATGACCTCATTGTTGTGACCCATAAAGGCCATGTTCTCCAATCCTCTCTGCTCCTTCTCCTTCCTCTTGGAGGACATAGACGTGAGCTTGAGCAGGAGTCGGAGAGTCTCAAAGAACTTGAGGCGGTCAGCTGGACAGTCTGTCCTGGAGGTCTGTCGGTGGGTGCGGGCCATATGGGGCACAGTTACGGGAAGCTTACAACTGCTGCAGCCTAAGCTTAAGTAATGCTTCCTTGGATCCATGCTGATAGCACTGAAATGGCTTGACTTTGAGAGTGGATCCAGCATGAAAGTTCCTGCTTCAGCATGAAAGGTCTTCTTCTGGTCTCTCTGGGTAGAACGCTGGGTGGTCCTCTGCTTCTTGCCCTGCTTATAGCTGTTTTCCTCAGGGTTCTCCACTGGTTTGGGAGTCTCCCTCTGGACAGATGGGCTGAGGTCTGCTGACACAAGACTCAAAATCAGAGCACTGCAATACTCCCACATCCTGGTTTGTCTAATTGATCTATTGGTTTACCCTTGTTTGGAGACCGACCAGGGTTCCGAGATTGGCTGCTCTTTTGATGTTTGCCCGACATGCGTTTTATCTGCCGGGGGTTATGAGGAGGTGATGTGCCATACAGAGACTCTCCTTCCTCGATGGGAGAGTCCCAGAATTCATCCAGCTCAAGGTTTTGTGGGGATGCATCTCTCGCTGGCTTGGCCTGCCTGCCATAAAAGACACACACACAAGTTAGTTAGAATGGGACAGATTTTTACATTTACTGGCAACAGCGAGCCTGACAAGGTCCTAAATTCTAAGACCGTTGGTTATTTAAAAAGTGATGACAGCTAAGAAGCGGCAAGCAGTGCTGGGTTGCTGCTTAAGGCAGAGAACAGAAAACCTTAGGTTGGCATACAGCAAATACACCTAATGCCTGAATGATGAGTCATCTGTCCTTTGGTGTCTCACAAAATGTATGGCAGCAACACCCAGAGTATGACCAAAGCTGCCCACAGGCAGCATAATAACATGTGGTAAAGATAATAGCTCAACCAGAGGGGGAGCCATCATCTCCCTCATTAACTATGACTATGACTGTCAAATCATCAACCACATTGCACCCGGAGCGCTCTGTCACCTCTCAGCGCTGAGACTGTGAGGCCGACAGAAACAGAAAAAAGTCCAAGCAACAATGCCAGCGTCATGAGGCCATAGTGAAGCTGGAGCACCAATAAGGATGTGGACGTGACAAGAACCTCACAACGTGATGGCAGGGCTGTGCATTTCAGAAATCGACCAGAGCGGCTATGTGCAGCTCTGCAAAAAGGAAACATCACAATCACATGAAAGACTTCCTTCTGGGAAAAAAAGCGAAAAGGGAGAAAAGAAAACAAAGGCTGCAGGAGGCACGCCTTTCCAGATTATGATGTCAAGAGCTCTGTTCCCTAATGCCTGTCTGAGGGGTTTTTAATAGGATTAGAGGGAGAGGTTGGACAGTCTGACCCTGCCGAAGACGAGAGCAAAAACAAAGGGAGGGGGAGAGAAGCGGGTGATACTTATGCTGGACACCATGAGTCGCCCCCATCGATCATCTGACTGAAAGGCATTCCCCAACACGTGCCTGTTAACGTTTGCAGACAGAGCTGAAAGGAGCAGGGCAGCATCATTTTCCCCAGGGAGAACCGGTGTTAAGGGAGGGGGCTTCATCTGGAAGTCAGTTGCTAAAGCTTTTCAAAAAGCCACAAAAGGTCTCAAATGTATTGCCCATCTGCCCCAAAACACATTCTGACACCCCCCCCAGCTGTGGCTGTAGAACAGCACCTCACAGACACCTGCTGCCAGGACTGCATATGCACATCGGTGTGCACAGACTTTAGGAGCATTATTAGTTTTAAGGTCTAACTCATTTCTTGCCTGCTTCGGCCAAAACACAAAAACCTGCTCTTTCTGCTCTGGAACATAATTTCAGGAGGACACTTTGGATAACTTATCAAAATTTCATTAAAAAAACACCTCTTATATTACATTTAAATCCATTTGTGGGTTATTCAGTGGAGTTACCTCTACAGATGCTAACCTGCGAGCATCTTTTAAGGCATTTAAAGCAGGAACGATATTTGTACATATACTTTGCCATGGTTTTCGCTACTGTCCAAGTTTACATCTGCAAGTGAGTATGATCACACTCTTCTTGAATTTAAGTTCTGTTTGTTTGAGCATTAACACATTTTACCTCTGAACTCAACAGCCATCCCCACAGCATGACCAATTAGCCACGACAGACATGAAACACAATCAGCCCCTGCATTTAACACATACTGCTTTTATTAAGAGCTTATTATGAGAAATTGTAAAGCTGCTGGTTCTGCAAGAGAAGGATATAACAGAGTCCTTTTCAGTATGGAGGCACAAGAGGGCCCAGTAAGCTATTATGCACGCTACAATGAGGCATTAATCAGCACAACTGACAAAATCGCTCCAGTTTTGCAGTGAAAAACAAAAAAAGTCTTGTGGAGGAAAATGTCCAAGAAGAAGCTTACTCCTGTTGCAAACCGTTTCCAAAAGGTGCTTTGCAAACAAGCACTCACTGCAATCAGATACCGCAAACATATGTAAACATTCTTATGCATGCATGGCTGTGGGGCATCTCAGGACAGAAATAGTACATGCGTACCAGAAAGAACAAGTTTTAAAAAGACACATGCCCATGCAGAGCAGCATGACTAAATCGCACTGGCATGAAAGCGGATGCAATGACGTCATCACAGCAGCTTGTTTGTTAGGTTACCATGGAACATTTTAAGCCATTCGTGCAGTCGCAGAAAGGGCTGTGCAATTTCAAAAGAAAATTCATCTGGATTCTTTGTCCTTGTGTCTGGTACACCTACACACATATGTCAGGAAGAAAAGTTACTGGCCTGTGTGTCCTGAAATTAGCCACAGCTACATTATGGCCCCTCAAGCTGCCCCTGCTGGCTGCCACCAGTGAATTATCACTGCAGATGGTGTCTGGTTGCTCTCAATGGCTCATCTGATGGCTCATTGGGGGTCCAATAAAGGCCAGTGGAATGCTCGAGCCCCCAGGCAGCAACGCTGAGCGAATAATAAACAGCACAAAATCGAAAGTCTTTTCTGTAGAGCGACTGAGGCAGTGCTACCAAGGGCTGCCAGAGTCAGGGGGGCCTGACCTTTGACACCACCCATCCACACTATTGTACCAGCATGCGGCAATCTTTTGTATACTGGTGACACGTGGCCTGTGAGGCCCACAGCTGAATACCACACAGCTGGTAAGTGAGCACACTTGCTCACAATACCCAAACGAAAGAGGATTTTTTTCTTTTTTTTAGGCGAGGAAAAGGAGGAGAAGGTGACGAAGGTTTTGTGAGAGCACACTTTTGTGTAATTAGGTCACGCTGGCACGACGGAGGAGCCTCTGTAAGCCAAATGCATACTTGATTACCCCCCCACTGTAAAAACTATGTGCCCTGCTGGCAACAAATGTCAGCAATTGGATTTTTTTTATGTATTTGCAAAACATGTGCATGTGTTTCTATCTGATATGTTCAACTATTCGAATCCCTGGCCCTACAGTCCAACAGGCACAGATCAGTTTTTGGATCACAGGCTGACAGAATTCTGAAACAATGAACATAAAGTACTTGACCACACCCATGAATGGGAACACTGTGACACTGGCAGGATTGGACAGCCCGGCCTCTTCAGAATGCCACTGTGCAAAACATGCAACAGACAGGTTTGCCTCTGCAAGATATCCTAGTGTAGATTATGCAGGGGGACTCCTTAACTATGTTACACTACTGTGTTTACTAGCTATCTTTACAAACTACTAAAACTTGGAACATAGCAGGTCTATGAAAAGCCCCAGACCCTACTGTACCAGTGCAGGATCAGGCTATACATCACATGACATTAATGAAGACAAACCCTGCTGTACCCTTGCACGAGTTAAATGGCAAATGGTGCAGATTCACCTGATGCCTTTGGCATCATAAATGCAATAAGAGCAGCGGTCTGCTCTGCCTTTGAAACTCAATCTGAAACTGTGGAGTCATAAGGAACACTTTATTCACTTTCAAAATGCACTTTCCTTTGCAGCAGTGCTGGTTACACAGGCCAAAGATGCAGTTCTGCAGGAATAAATCGCCTTTTATTTGTCTCTTTATTACAAACCATTTTCCGCAATCTTGGCGCCATGAGTGGCAACCAATTAGTCGTAACAAAGATCCCATTGTTTCAAAAGAAATGGCAGATGAGTGAGACAGAAGGTGAGAGCATGAGTTTCTCCGCCTAAAGCAGGTGTGGGCAGAGATCGGAAGCAGTTAGGAAATGCTAGTGGACAGTCCATCTGTATTCTACAGCCTGTGATGCAAGAAAATGCAGGGATTAATGAGATGTACCCAGCGAGTGCCTCCAGGCCTACAGGCAGAAAGCTGCTGCACACAGTGCACCACATCCTGAAATCTCTGGAATGCCTGTGAGCCACAATGTCTTCAGACTGACTCTGAAAATGAGGCATTATTGACAAAGGACCTCTGTACTTGCATAGATAGAGATGGCCTTCACTTGCAAAAAGAGCACACAGCTCATCTTTCTCATGAAAACTTGCAAACACTTTGAATCAACCTAACTCACACAAGTAGAAACTTACTGGGCTGGTTAGGATTTATTTTTGCAGACTGTGAGGCTCCTCGCTTCTGTCTCCAATCGACTGCAGAGGTCTGCGACAATCCCTGCCACAAATCTGCTATCTTATCACCAGAAAAGAAAAAAGGAAATTCTCGAGCTGGGGACGAGTGTCCCTCTGCAAAGAATGAAATTGATCCTTGTATAGGGCGAGCTGCACAATCACACCCCAAACTTCTTAACCCCAAATACGAGCATGAAATGAGTCGATCGTATTCTTCCTCCAACCGTGTCGGCCAGCTCCAACATTAACAGGGCTGCAGTTGCACAATCATGCAAGCTGTTTATGTATCCTCTTCGACTGAGTGGCCACAAGAGGTAATAACAACTGGTAACAACTAACAAAAAAGGCCGGCTATTTGCTAAAAACCAGGATTATCGTGAATGGCGAAACCTGATCCATCGTGATAAAAGCCCTCAAAGCTAGTCGCTCTGCAGACGAGTGATTTTCTGGAGTAGAGGGAAAGACAAAACAGAAGATTCCTGAGGGTCTGTCGCCAGCAGTCAGGGTTAAACACTGCAGCGTTTCCATTATGCGATGCGCATTTGCAGATATACTTACAAACTATCTGGAATGCCTGCACGGCTTCTCCCGTGAGAATGCAGAAATGTTAAACAACTTTGAAATCAAAGCAATGCAAACACGTTGCAGAGCAACCAGACCTTGGCTGCTGCGCATACTTGCAACATTTCGTCATCTAAGCGAAAGCAGCTATGACCGGAATGTTGAAAAAAATGCACAAACGTGTAAATGCCTCAAAGTGCAATAAACATCACGACCATCATCTCTGTCCGAAGGATTAACTGCAACCGTGGAGCAACAAGCTAGCTAAAAATCTGCGAAGTTTGTGGGTCGCAGTTAGGATGAAATGCACAAACTGGAAAGCTTAAATAAGTGCGAACATACCTCTACATCCACCTCAGGAGGCCACTTTGCAAAACTAGCCTACGGGTCAGCTCCGTCGGTCTGTGTTAGCAAACTCGCGAGTGAACAATAAACTGACAAGCGACTGCTACCAGAAGATGTTAGCTAGCTGTCCCCTGACATGTTGCACTGTTGCAGCGGGTCGCAATTATTTGTTCTCTTACCTTATCATTAAGATAGCATGCTGCCCTTCCCTCTAAATACTTCCTATAAGTCAGGAATTGAAAATGTATGGTAAAATACACTGGAAATTGTTGCCTCAAAAAGTTTACAACTCCACTATTGCAAATGCATTAACTGCACGCGAGCCACTATTTGACAGGAAGTTGATTTCCGAGGGGTGCGCAAGCCTTCCCATAGAGTCGAATGCAGCTCCCTATTTAGCAGAGCGAGGTCCTGATGGTGAAGCGACTGTTCAACAGATTCACATACCTGCTGGGCTTGTTGCGATCCGGAGGCTCCATAGCAAAACAGCGGCTTCGTATTCCTAGCCGTGCATGGGCTGAACCATGTCTAAGCGATATCAGACTGACTTTGCACTGATAAACCTTTGCACAGCTGGGGGATATTTGTCTCTTTTAAGCACTTTCTATCCGCCGGCACAGTCAACTATAGCTTGTGCGTATGCCGTCGCCATCTTTCCAACGTTCATTGAGGAGGAGTGCCTCAGCTTTTCATTACTACGGCAACCCGAACAGGTCATCTCTCCTGTCATCGCTGAGCAGCGCCCGTTTTTGTCACCGGGGCGCGAACAGTCACAATGAATCACTTATTTGACGGGTGGAATAGTAACTGGTTATGCATTTCATCGTCGCAAAAAACGTTAAAAATAACTGGTTTTGGGTCACTTTAATTCTATTCATTCTTCACGTGGGTGTCTGTGGTCTGGTTGCAAAAGGTGAGGAGTCAAAGGGAATTTGAGTGTACGTGATACTCATCATCTTGAGGAAGGTTTACTTCTATATATGTACAGTAAAAAGCTGCAGAAACTCTATAGTCTGCTGTGACAAACTGACGATGTGTTATTTGTGGTCATCCTGGAAAAAATGATGGAATGAATGTACTGAGCTACACAAAGTTCTTATGACTGTTATGATTTATTTTAATTCATGTCTCTGTGCTGTATTTAATGTAATCTGGTGAGTCATACATTGAAAGAACCACACCTTTTTGGTAAAATGTTTGACAATATGAACTAGACTTTTTGGAATTACTGGGAACCAGCTGTTTTTCTGTTTTAAATTGTGACAGTTATCATCACAGAGGCTTTGAGGCCTCACGGCACTTTCTAAATCCCAACATATATAGCTGATTTCCCACTTTCAACAAGAGTTATTGCAGGTTAACTGATCTTTGGCATCAACAAAACTGATTTAAATGTAGAAAATTTTGTATTTTGACTCATAAAGACTAACACATGTTATATATATTTCAGACTAGCCCCTGAGTCATATTAGTTTTAAAAAAAGATTTCCTGCTTCATATAGTCCATATACAGGTCCAATTTAAGTCCTTCACTGAACAGTTCAGTCTTCTGAAACTAGTCTTGGATTACCCTTCTGTCTCACTCTTTGCACTGTGTTGGTTTGTTTATTTTTCTTTCCTACATTGTACAAATGTATGCCTACATCATGTAACTGCTTTATAGCTATTGAGGCAGGATATTCACTTTGATATTAATATTGGTTGCTCTTAATTTATTTAAAGGATATTGCCATGTTTACAGCTGGTTTCAAGTGCCACTAAAAAATGCAGCTCTTGTCAGCTATACTAGCAGTACCAAATTTCATGTTACACTTAACATGAATGTTTTTTTTCCTCATGTTTCTGGTACTAGTCTTTTTTTCAAGCTGTCTTGACTGTAAAGAATCTGATGTCTTGACCAAGTCAACTTGAAATAAATGATTTTAAATTCGTCTAACCTTTGAAGAACCAGTTAAAAAACAATCAGAAGCTGCTGAAAGAGATACATAGCAAGCCTTTCTATCTTTAGGAAATTAAAGCAATCACACAGAGTAGGTGGACCGAAACCTTTTCAGTTTTCCCACTTGTTTTAAATATGCCTTGACGGAGGTACTGATAAAAAAAAAATCAAACTGTAGAGGGCAGTATGTCTTGTTGTCCATCTCTATTCAAGAAACTCTGATGGTATCACCCTTTTCATGCTCTTTTTAAATTCCAAACCCTACTGAATAACAGTAGTCAAATAAAGAGGGCAGGCAAAACAGTCAGCCCATCTGCCGGAAAGGAGTGGGGTACTTCGGAGGGGCCTGTCAAATATAGTTGTGCTTAGAAAATATTTTTCTTCAACTTGCTGACATCGTTTAAATATGGTTCCCAATTAATAAATATTAGTATTTTGAAGCAGGGAAGAAATGAAGCAATAAGGGAGGCCAACATCAACAACAAAAGAGAACTGAGCTTCCATTTGCTTGGTTGTTGAAAATGCAGATGCTCTGTGCTGCATTGATGAGGCACCAGGTGGTGCTGTTGGACTCAAGCTGCTGCAGTCAATTCCGATGAGCTTCAGCCACACCAGCACTACCAGGCCTAAATGGGACCATTTTGAGGCTGCACAGAGCACTGTCGAATTAATGTCTGATGATGCAAGTCTGGATGAGAATTTGAGACTATAAGAGCAAAATCAAATAATGCTCATTTGGCCTCTGCCTTAAAAGAAGCTTTGTCCACCCACATCAGCTTAAGCCGTCCAGTACAGTGGCTTTTCAGCCTGTGGGGAATCAGCCAGCATGTCCTGTGCTGCACTTCTCACCACCTAGATGCTGCATGCTAATTTAGCTGACACAGCTGAAACTGGAACTGACAATGGGGGTCAAGCATCAGTGAAAGGTGTGATGACTGACCTTACTGACTCAGTTGAAACCCACAAGTATAAAATTAACACTTTCACTGCTGTTGACACAACTAAGAGCAGTAGCTGTAAGGGTGGTAGTAAAGCCATGCACAGTAGAAACTGGTTCAGTGGACTTTTCTGCAGGTTATTAAAAGTACTGATGGTGTTGTGTAGACTTTGTGGAATGCATCTGTGCAGTCATCCCCTAATTCATAATTGATTAAACAAATATCAGATGAACTAAATGTAGTACTTTAAGCAGCAGTACTATGTGACAGTATAGGCATTCATGTCAAGATTTCTTTTAGGGGTTAAAAAATGTTTGACTGTGACAAAGTGAAAGTGAATGCTTAGTCATTTACATTTAAAATGAAACTTTTAAAGGTCCAATGTTATAGTAGAAGAACATATCACTCTTTTTACATGTATGCTGTTTTAAGGTATGCTAGTACAGATTTATATATTCATTTATGCGTAAATTATTTATCTTTAATGGTTTATCTGGCAAACGTGTATGAAACATTTAGATTTAGCTGCTGTTTCTCAAAATGCACCCTTCTAAAAGGTTTCACAGTCCCAGTTTGGCTTGCTGATGAGTAACAAATGTTAGAGTTTATGAGATCTGTTCACTGAACTTCAGACAAGCCTTTAAAAAATGCATTTCTAAAGAAAAAGTGTATTAAAACATGTATATCTACTTCTTTCACATGTCGACTGATGGATTTATTAATAGTTCTCAATACAGGGTGGAAAATGCATTTCCCAGGGCAATAAAAGCTTAGTTGACTAGAAAAGTAAACAAACAGTGTCATGTACTGACTGGCAAAGGCCAATATCAAATAGTTATAAAACTTTGCGGAACAGGCTCAGCTTTGTTTACTTTAGTCCTCTTTGCCACGACACCCAACTTAAATTATGAATGTAATAAGTAATATTCTTTTGGTGTGATACATTAATTTTGCATGCAGGTGTAAATATGACCACATATCATGTTATTACTATACATGGTAAAGCAATAATAACTACTCTATTAAGAGTAATTTTCTCATTAGTGTCCTGGACCGCAACTATTTCATTTTAAAGAACACCGCTCCATTTCCTGACCGTTCTATGCTGTCAATCCATTTTTGCGTGGCCAACTAGGATATATAATATCCAGCCCAAACCGTTTCCTGGTGCATGAAAGCTTTGTGACGTTTTTCTTTTGTTTTTTTTGGAAACCATGGAACATTGAAACAGGCCAAACGACTTGCGAGGCGAGAAAGGTCTTACGTCACTCGAGCTTTGTCTCTGCCACATCTTCTGCTGCCTTCACGGGCATATTTAACTCGGAAACACGAAACATCCGTTCCGAGTTCACAGGGTTCTGGCTTAAAAAATAGAGCAGTAAAGATTATCACACATCTAAATAGATAGAACACACCAATTTCTTTTTTTTGTTGTTACCTGTGTGTAAATTTTGTGTGAGTTTGTTTGCATGGCATCGCGAACGCCAGTTTCCGTTCACAAAATGATCGACGCGTAGGTTAGGTATAATTGATCCTATTGTAGGAAGAGTATATCCTATTGTACATGAAAGCCTCATGAGCGACAGCAGGTTTCGCGGAGGGGAAGATGATACATCAGCTGAGCTTTGTCTTCAACGACATTCTTGTTTCGGTCATACAGTAGGGCATTTTTCATTAGTATAATAAGTGAGGCGGTTTATATAATAACATTCCGTTTTTCGTCTCAGCAACGTAAAGCTGTAACGTAGCCTAGTAACGAGGCGATACATCTCTTGAAAATGCTTCAGTCACTAGCTAGTAATTCATGTGTGCGTTTGATACAGAGTCACAAATCGATGTGGTACTTTGTGTGTCTGGTTTTGGGCTATCTCCTTTATCTTATATTCGGCGCCGTCGTCTTCTCGTCGGTGGAGCTGCCATATGAAGACCTCCTGCGGCAGGAGCTGAGAGCTATGAAAAAACAGTTCCTCCAGGAGAACGACTGCCTCTCTGAGGAGCGGCTCGAGAGGTTTCTAAAGAAAGCCCTGGAGGCCAACACTTATGGGGTTTCTATCCTCAATAACTCCTCAGCCAAATGGAACTGGGATTTCACCTCTTCGCTGTTTTTTGCCAGCACGGTGCTGTCCACCACAGGTAGGTCATCGCTTCTGCGAGCAGGTGCACCACATGACACCGAATGTAGGTCTGTGTGAAATCCAGCCAGCTCTCACACACTTCCTTACCTGTTTTGGCTTATTTTGAATTACTTACTGTGCTGTGCAAGCACGTGGCCTAACCGCCATTCAAAATTCTCAAACTGCTAATTAAATCATCACTTTTATGTATATTTTTTGTCATACTCGACGTGTAGAGCACATTCTAGGCAGAAGTAGGCTACAGCTATTGGCGGGGACAGATGCATCATTCCACATGGTGCTCAGCCTGAGCATCTCTTCCATCTTCCTCTGGTCCTGCTATTGTTATATTGAAGCTTTGCATAACCGTGTTGTCTTTCATTTCCTTTTATTTTCCATTGCACAGAAGCACACAGCTCTCTGATCCCTTTTAGTCAGGTTGCCCGAAGAGCCTGTGTCTTACCACATGGCAGCAATTATCTGTGAGGTTGCAACATACATCTGACTTTGTGTGCTGCATTACACTTTATCTGGACTGACATCCAGATTAGATGGAACTGACTTTCTGTTGCAGATATTTTAAAAATCTGAACTCTAGGCACTAATGAACTTTGGACTCAAGTTCTGTACTATTCATGACGGCCAGACACACCTAAATCTTTTCTTTTACCTTTGCAGCAAAGTGTTATGTCAGAGAAGTTGCAAAATTCATTCAGTCATGATAGCTCTGACTTTAATGCTCACCAGTCTCCAAAAAGGGCTGGGCCAAGGCTGCAGCCCTGTTTTTGTCACCCTCTCAAACGAAGGTATTACAAGTTGAAAAGAATACAGGCTGAAGGTTATTTGTTTTTTTCCCTCCCAAATCACACCACTTATACACAGTCTAATCATTGTCACACCCATGTTAATGGCCAGTGAAATGTTTAACGTTCTTGCTGGTTGTACTTCACAAGAGCCTGTCGGGTATTTAAGTCATGCTGTCTCTATGTGGTGTCACATACAGCCGTTCTCACCTCAGCCTCAGCCTGTCTGTAGCTGCTTTACTAAAGCCTGGAACCTCCTCATTGCACTGTATTGTTATAAATGGCACTGCAATTTATGACTGCCTGGCTGTGTCTTTTTTTAGTGTCGCAGTCAGACTTTTGACAGAAAACTGCTCAGTGTAAGTTCACATGGAGATTGTAAGCCTTTTTAAGGATTCTAATAGCATAGGGATGTTTGCTTTTCAACACAATCGGTGGTTGTTTGATATATATATATATATATATATATATATAGTTTAGTTTTTTAAACCCATTCCATTTTTTCATGTTGTCATTTTCTCAGTTAATTTGATTACATTTCAAAGCATTAACAAATGTATACTCAATTATATGAAGACTCTCACGCTTGTCCTATGGAGCATACTGATTTGACCTCTGCTCCTTTAGGTGCCTCTGAAACTTAACTACAGTCCACCTGTGGAATTGTTTGAAAGGCAAACACCTTTCTAAGGTCTCACAAATAATTGTGTATACCTAAACCAAACCAGAGGGAAAACTAAGTGAAAGTCGAGATGTGACAAACAAAGTCTGGACCTGCAGTGGTATCTTTGAGGGCGCGTCGGGCCTTTACCAACATTCCCAGTAATACTTGGAGTTGCCCTTGCTTTAGAAGTTGAAAGTTATGATAACAGTGTTTGGTAAAATGCTTTGCCTTTGCTTTGCCTGTGTTGATAATGCTTCATACCCACCACATCAAGATGTCTAGAAAAAACCTGAAAAGGTATGTGAACAGTGCATGCCTGAGGAGGAAACACACTACTATGAAGCTGCAGGGCGATGGGAGGCGTTAAGCTCTCATTTCCTTCTGTTCCTGTTGCAGTTCTTGTAACTGAAACAGTTTCTGTTCACTGTTTTTTTTCCCCAAAAGGATATGGACACACAGCACCCCTGTCAGACGGCGGTAAGGCCTTCTGCATAATTTACTCCGTGATTGGAATCCCCTTCACCCTCCTCTTCCTCACTGCGGTGGTGCAGCGGATCATGGTGTTCAGCACGCGGAGGCCCATCGTGTACATCCACACACGCTGGGGCTTCTCCAAACCACTGGTGGCCATTGTTCACGCCACTCTGCTGGGCATGTTGGCCGTCTCCTGCTTCTTTCTCATCCCTTCCGCCATCTTCTCGGCACTGGAGGAGAACTGGAACTTCCTGGAATCCTTTTACTTCTGCTTCATTTCTCTCAGCACCATTGGCCTGGGTGACTACGTACCTGGAGAGTCCGCTAATCAGAAATTCAGAGAGCTTTACAAAGTGGGCACCACTGGTGAGTGTGGATAAAGTTAAAATTGTTTCCATTTCTTTTTGGAAATATAGATTATATTATTATATTTCAAATGAACATTTTTCTTGCCAATAACACAGGCACGTCATAATATTAGCTTCCGCCCGGTGCTGCTCCACATCAGGGACACACTGGTATTGGCCTCAGATGCTTTCTGCTGCAAAGAGAATATCACAAGTTCTGTGTTCATGTGGGCAGGGCAACAGTTCAATGCAGCCAAGAAAACACCTAATTACCCTCTTTATAGTTAACCTCTGCTGTAGAATCGTTTAACTTTCTAAGAACTAATGTTGACTGATGTGAGGATATCGCATCAGTAGCTTTAATAGTAGTGAGCTTTGACCTGCATACGGGCCACACAATCTGCTGGGACCATTTCTTGACCTCTTTAGCAAAAACCTGCGTTATGACATAATAGACACATTGAGTTCATATTCCGTTCCTTCTGGTGAACTGGCTTTTGCCATTGTGCAATAGCCTCACCCATTACATATTGGGGTCATAGAAAGAGAGAGTGATAAGGCAAAGTATGTTCTTATCTTTATCTTGATATTTAAATGAGAGTCAGTTGCAAAACTACAACAAAAACCAACAGAATCCCACTCACTGACGCAAGTATTAACAAGCCTATGGCCTATTGAGAGAGCAGCAAGGCACTGACTTCTGTCTGTGGCTGACATTTGCTGTATGCTGTCACCCTTGGAGCTAATAGTGTCCAGGATTCAAAAAGAGTTTAAAACCAGGACACTTGACAAGCTGCGGGTCTGCCTGAATGTTGAATTCATGAATGCTAATCGAGTTCCCCATCTGCAGCATGTGTGACGGGGGTGTGAGGTACGCAGCAGCCAGTAAGGTGACGTCAATCAGTAGGAACAATGTAGTAGTTTGTAGGAGGAGAGAAGGCTTCAACAGGATGTGCTTAAAAGGCTTCACACACTTTTTTGCAACTTCCTTTTTGAAGCATTACATGTCTGTGTAGGAAGTGACATCATCTCTATCTGAACCAGCATTCAGATTCAGTACATCGAAACAAGGGGGCTAAACACAGAGGCCACAAATCATGGAGTCTGCCTCATGTGGAGATATTTTTTAGGCTTGCTTTCCTATATAATGTTGTTATTGACATATATCTATTCATCCATTATTTATACTTCTCATCCCCAGCGGGGTCGTGGGGGCTTGAGCCTATAAACGGTTACTTAAATGTAATTCTACTTTGTGACGTGTCTTTCTGCAAATACCATAATTTATATGTATTTATGAGAAACACTTTTTTTTAAAATTCTAAATGCGTCACCGTTTAATACAAGTACAACTACTGATGAAGAAACGCACACTTAATGAGATTTAGATAATTATCTGCGAAGGTTTCTCTTTGTTTTGGTTTTTCTGCTCAACTGAGTAAACTGTGTTGTCTGGCACATAGTCAGCTGATTACTGCCCCCTTGTGTCAGTACCCAGAACAACAGAGACTGGTAAAACGAAGCAATTTTATGTTTGTGTAAATTGACGTATAGTTATATAAAATATGTCTCTTAAAATTGTAGGAAAAATGATTCCATAATATTATTCTATAATACAAATAGATCCATTATGACACGTAGTAAATGATAAAATGGTCTAATAATAATCAAAATTTCACTGGAGCTATTTACTCACACACAACGAAAACCTTTGTATTTGTCTCTTCAGTCTACCTGCTCCTGGGTCTGATAGTTATGCTGGTGGTGCTGGAGACCTTCTACGAGCTGCAGCAACTGAAGCAGCTGAGGAAAATGTTCTACCTGAAGAAGGAGAAGCCGCAGGACAACCTCAACATTTTGGAGCACGATCACCTGTCCTTCGCCACCGTGTCTGACAATACGGACATTACCCCCACCCACAGTGAAGACAAAACCCAGACATTTGTTAGTGTCCCAGTATTGGCGTCGCTCAACGACGATCCTATGATCCAGTGAATACAGTTAGAGTCACCACCTATTAATGTAAAAGCATGGGGTAAGACATGCAATGCTAGATGTAGATAAAGTGAGTTCATCACCATCTCAGCTGTAGTTATTTTAGCCCAGAAACACTGGAGTGTTTAAGACTACTCATCCAGTAAACAGTATCCTTAAGTGACCAGCTATACAGACTATAGTGTGTTGGCCAGCAGAGACTGAAAATCTGTAAATTAATAGGGGTTAATTTATATTTAAAAGCAGCTATAAATACAAAATGATAAAGAATAAATCCTCTGCTGTATTTATGACTAAGAAGCAAAGCACCTTTAAAAGCTGCATTATTTATTTCACATTTAGGAATATTTTATGAAGTAATTTGTCTTTTCAACCTAGAGGAAATACATGACTATTCTCTATCACTAAATAGGGCATAAATATGGACATATGTTCTTAATAGAAATATAGGAAATATACTTGGACTTAATATAATCCTGTAATTGTTTTAAACATAGTGTCCATTAGCTGTTTGAACTGACACCCCTGGTAAAGATTAACCAAAGTGTATCCAAGACATACAAATATCAGAGTACTGAACAAGCTTTGGTGTTAATGGTGATGTGTTAGAACAGCTATTTGATATCATCATTATTGCGTATTTTTCCTCTTTGTCTGGAAGCGATAGAGAGCAGCACAATTGAAGGTGGATAGAGAGCTATGCAGCAAAGGGACCTGGGTGGAATTGAATTTGGGCTGCTGCATCAGGGACTCAGGCAATGACAAAGTCAGGGAGATGCAAAGAGGAGTCACATGACATCCTGGTTTGGCAGATGCTTTTTTGATTGCAAATGGTACAAGCTAATGACTTTTTTACTGGCTCACTGCAATAGTGCTTTATTTTGTTCAGTACTCAATTGTCACCTATAGATTCTTTCTTAGGAATAACTAAGGCTGTTTTATGATCCCTGCCTCTTTGGCCTGATCTGGGTTTCACAATCCATTAATAAACAAGATCCAGTTTACAAAAACACGGTATGTCTGCTCGTAAAAAAAAAAAAAAAATAGGCTTCAAATCACAAAGTTTGTTAAAGAAGCGGCTGCACATAACAGTATAGATTTTACTGTCAATTATATGTAGCATTTTAGGGTTCTCTTTAAAGGGGTGGGAACTATTCAGATAAGCCTGGCTTAGAATGGGGACTACTAAAGACTGACATGTTAACTTTACTGTCATCAAAAGAGCTTTGTTACCACATGGATGGCACCTAAATGACAGCCAGGAAGTATTCAGATACATATCAGTAGGAATATCTCAAGGAAAAAATTATCATTTAATCTGGAGAAATACTGGAGATCATTTTTGTGGCAAAGGCTTTTGTTATGTTTTACCTGCAGAATGCTGGGAATTGCTGGGAGCTTTCAAAAAGAGGAAACTGTTTTTGCAGAATTGAATGTTATAGTGTATATTTTTAAATATGAAATGAGGAAAGTTTACAAAATTTCATGGAATGAAAGTAAAATTACTTGAAATGGTACCTTATACAACTTGAAATGATAAATTCAAACACCAGTACTGCTCAAACAGCTCAAATTATTCACTCGAACTGCTTTAAAGAGAGAAATTCTTGAATGGTTTGATATCCATGTGCACATTCAAGAAACATACACTCCTTTGTAATATGGATGATATATCTATAACCTTCTACAACCACACAGTGTTACATAATTTAACTTATATGATGGTATATATGACACATGAAACCTCAGAGCTTTCAAATCTAACCTGATGCGATGTATACAACCCTTTAAGGTTTTAATTGTTATCCAGTTTTTTATTCTTTCATTCTTTCTTATGTGTCAGATAGAATTGGCCCACATAGGTAATGACAAATCATTGCTTCAGTCCTGTTTTTCATGTTTAAAGCTGCATTTCTCCCTTGTGGCATCAGGATGTTGTCTGGTAAACGTCTTTCTTTGTTTCCAGTTAAAACAGATGAACAGAGGCAGCAAGCGGGCTTGTGATAACATTTCAGCCAAACAATGTATAAATGTTGTGAATACTTGTGTCAGGTTTCAGTTGGTTTAGCCTTAACTAATGTGTTAATCAACATCGTTACACTTCGGATATTACAACGTGTCTTTAAAAAGGGTTAGAAATGTAAATGACTTTTCTCGAGCTCCATTGTATTTCATTTGTGGAGCAGCAGTAGATTCTTTTACCATTTTTTGAACCAATGTTGGCCTTCATGTATAACTGTGAAACATTAATTTTTTTCATATTCTTGCCGAAAAGAAGGACATTTCTTTATAGTCTTTTACTATAAGATGTTTCACCATTTTGTACATATTCTCAATAGATGGATGTCGATCTAAGCTTTGATCTTGCATCATTCATGTAGTTGGTTTTGAAAGTGAAAGCTTACAGATGTTCTTAGTTCTTGTAAATTCAGGGAGTAAATGTTGTGTAAGGGTAAGAAACATCGTAGTATTGTTTATTCATACCGAGAAAAATGTTTTTATCTATTTATTGTATTTTTTCAGTTGGTGTGGTGGATATTATAGATTCATTTGCATAGTCTAGTAGTTCCTTGTTACAATAACAGTATTGTAGTACATGATTGTCACTGGCTAGTAAGGCTTTACCTGGAAATGGTTTCAGCATAAAACAATACAACATATTAAGAATAATATGTCTGAAATAAAGAGTCGATTAATCCAATCCGACTTTTTCTTTGTGTTTTTTTTTTCTCTCTTGTTCTACTGCTGAATTATGCTGCATGGAAAAGAGACACTTACTTATCTCATGGTATCTCATGGGAAATCAGTGTCACCTCAGAAACACATGTTACTGTGTAACATGAAATCACCATGAAAGCAAATCTCCAGTGTAAAAAAAAAACAAAAAAATCAAGTTTTTGTACAGTAGCCCTCTTGGATGAATGGAAAATAAGAGCAGAACATAATAAAGGAAGTATTACTGCAGGCTTTGTTGGTCATGCTTTCATCTCATCTTTGGATTTAATATCATGGTAGGGGTTCAGCAAGGCGTTGTTTGTCTCTGACAGCGGTGACTGTTGGAGGGCTCCATCCCTAGTGATCTACTGGAAGCGTGCTACTTAATAAGAAAAATACAAGAAAAGTACTGTGACAGCATTCTGCTAAAAGCGATTTTTTAAATACAAAATCTAAGAAGAAAACACAACAGATTTGATTTATTGATGGCTCCGTGCTTCTCACTGATCTGATCATTTATCCCCCTGCTTCAGAGTACTTTGTGTTTTCTTGCTACGGAGGGAGAAGTGTAACCAGGTTAATCTAATCTAATTGTGGAAAGCTTTTTGTTTCATTCAGCAGCTCTTATTGAAAATGATTGTAATTGGCTATGTCATGCAGGCACTTCTCCCTGAAGAACCATCGAGCTGGCATCGAGGGTCGAAAGTTTATAGTGGAAGGCAGCTGAAACGCTAACTAGCAGCAAGCATTTATTGGATTCATGTTATGAGAACGAAACACCACTGGGTCCATATTAATTGCAAATTACTGTCAAAACCATTGTACAGTTTGCTACACTGCAAAATGCACCCATTCAGTTCAGCACCCAAAAAATGACTGCATTTGTTGTTTGTGTGACCAACAGATTACAATGATCACAGGGTCGCTGTTTCTACTCCTTCTGAACTGCTCTATTTCCAATTATGTTCTCTGCCTTTGTGGGAGTTGAACTCATTACAGAAACATCTCTGAAAAAGTTACATGCACAACATAGCTGCCTGTTATACAAAACAAACTGTAAGGATTACCAGAAATGCACAGTTTACTCACAAGTCGTCAACTGGCTCTACATGCAAAAATCTGTCAGTAGTTTGAAATTGTTCCTTGATTACACTTTATTTGATGAAAGTTGCATTTTTACACACCGATCCTCATTTTCTGCTAAACCAGCTTTCATTTGCAGTTGGTAGACTGAGGTTGGCACACCACCAAACAGAGCTTCTTAAAAAATAAAGCGGCATTTTAAATATGGATGAAGCTTCATGGCTGCTAACATCACAACATCACAATGAGGGTGAGTGTCTTTCTCACCAAGGGTCTCTGTGTTGTAAAAGAGGCTTTCTTTGAGCAGTACAGAGGTCTACACTGAATCCAAAGACCTTCTAAGTTGGCACGAGATCCATTTTATTCAAGCCATTACATCCTCAATGCTTCACTTCTTGCCTGCTGTGGAAAACACCCACACACAAACACTGTCATACAGAAGAGTTATCAGATGATGCTGCTGAGCAGGCAGTGTGGACTGTGTTCTTAAGACGCGCCTTTACACAACTGAGAACATCCTTCGTCTTGTTAAATATATGTACGTATGGACAAATCTTGAGATTGGGATATGAAAACATACATGAATTCAGTCCTGTAAACCACACTGAAAGTGAAACAACGTTAAGAGCATGTGTCTGTGTGCATGGCGGACCCCTTTTTGACGCTTGTTATGTGTTGTACAGTTAAAACATACCATTCCACATGAATGATGCATGGATGTATATATCAGAGCCCAAATGAAATGCACAATGCAGATACAAACTAAGGGGTCACTTGTGTGACACTTGACATGTCGTCAGTTAAGATTTGCCCATTGTCATAGTATTCCAAGCACTTCAGCTCATTCAAAACAGGCTGTGAGTTGGGATGGAAAAGAGCTTCAACTGGCATCCACCCTATAGCGCCTCTTTTTGATGGTGGAGCAACTCTATTTATATCTAAACACACACACACACACACACTGGAACTCTGTGTATGCAGGAGGCCTGAAGCACAAATATTCCCTACTGCCTGCTCTGTAACTGCGCTCAGTGTGAAAACAACGTGTGTTCCAGTGGCAAGTGTAAAAGAAATGTTTCTGAAAGAGATGCCATGTGGTCATGTATGTTGGTCCAGCTTTGAGGTTTGAATAAAATATATGTATGAGTGCAATGATTTGGAGACAGTGAACAGAACACGCTTACGCATTGCCCCAGTTACGTCTGTGTTGAATGTATATGAGGGGTGACAAACTGACAGGGAGAGAGAGGAGAGGGAGGGGCCGTAGCCACAGGCATCGACTCTCTGGAAAGCATTGTATTATCAAGCCCTTCTTCTCCATTGTGTGATATTTATACAACATCAAAATGTAACGGTAGTATCCATTTAAAAAAAGAGGCTATTGCTGCATTTACCATAAGACAGATTTAAGATGAATTCTCCTAAGAAGAGTGAACAAACTACAGCATGCTCTAACCGTTCTCCTCAGTACACACCTTTAGACTAAACCTAAGCATGCTGATATCAGATTTAGAATCTGACTCTTAAATCAAACATCAGCAAGGATAACCATAATGCACAAAGGCAGAATGCATGAAAGCAACACAGCAGGTGTAAAATCAGGAAATAAGGTGAACATACAAACTCGCCTCATTGTCTTGTAAATAAAACATAATCAGAAACTTTACAATTGCTTGAAAACACGCATAAGTTCTTCACAGTCCTCAACTTAGACAAAAGAAATTGTCTGAGCATATCAGAAACTATGCAGGCACTGAATCCGAGAGGAAAATGATAACCTCCAGGACTTGAAACAGCATGCCGCCTGCTCACCAAAGGGTGACCAATTACTGCCTAACAAGTATTCAAAACAGACAATAGACGCATTCACTGTTTGATACACAAAATACAGACATGCATTCATTAAAAAAGGAAAAATGCAGCATATCAATGTATCTATATGTTGTCATTTGTCTTTAATTTACAAAGCAGCAGCATTACAGTAACTAGCTGATTTCAGGAGGTGAATTTGCATTTCACACACTGTGTGTTGCTCACTCACTGATTACATTCCTTCTAATTAATGGCTAAACAAAGCAAAATTTATTCGGTGTGCCAGTGACAAAAAGCTTAAAAAACAGACTGTGTAAAGTTTGTGAAACAAACAACTAAGCTGCACATCTGAGGCGACATCCCTTAAGTGTGTTTTAATATCTGTAGCAGCACAAATGAGAGGGACCATACGCCGCCGGTTCCAGGAGAATAACAATGTATTTTTGTCTTGTTTTCATTTGTCAGCAGACCTAAAGTGGTACACCTAATAATGGAAATTAGGACAGTTAGTGCAGACCAGTGAAGAACACAGAAGATGTCAACCTATTTTTTCTTTCCTCACCAAATTGGTTTATCATCTTAACATGAAGCAGGGACTTAGAGGGTGTTTTCTGCTATCCAGCTGTGTGCCAGCCTTAACGGTAATGTCATATGAATTACAAATGTACCCTAAAGAGAATACACAACAGGGAACCAAATTCACAAAGGTTATCACTTTTTTGGGGCTGCAATGTCATTTTAACAGAGCTTTATAACAGGTTTCGATATGCCCCCTTTGGACTGTAACAATGAAATGCTGCTCTCAATAATTTATTCTAATTTGATGGTCATAAATCAAACTCTGACTAATGAGAAATATGATGGCTTGAAAACGTCTTAACTCCTAGGTTATGGAGCCAAAACATTAGAGGCCCCTTGATCTACAATTCAAACTTGGTCTCACACCAAAACTAATCACACACGTGCACATACACACATATCATTATCTAGTATCTAGTCAAACCTTAGTTATCATTCTTGGACGGTAAAATGGCATAGCATGATTGCCACCTTAAATAAACAAACCCTAGAATATGACCCTCATACCGTAATAACCAAGTTTTTTCCTTTATTTGCAGGTGCTTGAATGGCAACCATAAACATTCAATGTGAAGAACAGTGTTTCATAGATGTGATGATAGCTTTAGCTAGACGATCAAATACATAGACAGTGCCCCAACAACAACAAGGCATTTAGTGTACTAAAACTGACACTACTAAAAAGAAGATTTTGTCAGAAATGGGAGGTGTGATACAGGGGGAGGGCTACAGGAATGAACTATAGGCTCCTCTGAGTAACACCAGGACCTGTCTGGGAATGGTAGATACTTACAACAAATGACCTTTAAAAATGAAGCACAAGACACAATAACTTTCAGATACAGTAGATTAAACAAATTAAAGAAAAACATACAAAAACATACAAAAAACATACAAAAATAACAGCACTGAGTAAATGTTTGAAGAAGCTGAAATCTGATTTTGGTTGAACTTCATAAAATAATAATAATTATATAAATAGATCATAGGTTGACACAGATCATATCAGTGCACAGCATATAAGTCGTTTTATTCATATCCTATAAACTACATGTTTAAGAGAGTTTAATGATGTGCAGAAGAGATGGTGTGTGTAAGACTATAATATTAAATGTAAAACTGAGTTTAAATCATAGCTCTGGGGGGCTCTCATATTATTATTTGAACCATTTCACTGGCTCAGAGTTTTACTTCTCATTGAGCATCAGCCAATCAGCAGCAGACTGTCACACTGTTTCCAGGCTGAAAACCACATTAAATATTGATCATGAGAGGAAATGGTCTTCACCACACTTGTCAAAAATAGTATGGAACTGGATATGATGCAATCAGAGAGATAATAAAAATGAATAACTGATGTTTTAAGACATGGAGGTACGAACTGAAAACTAAGTGTACAGGTTTCTGAAGGACGACAAAAAAACTAAAAGGAAGCTAATGCCAGAGGATAGTGACCAACTGATCACATACACAAGTCTCCATTCTGTTGTGCACAGAATTCTCAGAAGATGGTGTATTAAATAGAATTAGAAGCCCATAATCCTTTTGGAAATGATTATGGGTTCCTTTATGAAATAATTGCAGAAAGTGTAATTGTGAGTGCACTGCTTCTTGTTTTTGTGCGTTGGCTCTCACTTCATCTCCCAACCAAATTTAGAAAAGAGCGCAGTGCCCTTGAGTTTAAGGGGCATCAATTGGTTCACAATGAAGAGGTCTGCTGAAAATGCAATAGATGACTTATGAGCCCTGAATATATAAGAACTCCTTTAGAGCTGCTGCTTTGATATGTATGAGCAGTGTCTCCCAAGAACGTGAGACACAGCTCACCCATGAATTCATTTTGGCAGTGAAGAAAGTCCAACAGAGAAGAATCAATTTAGCTTTGGCTGAGCAGTGAATTTGAGAGGTGCATTATGCAAGATGAACTTGAGCCTCTCCTCCCCAAACTCTGTCGATGCAAAGTGTTGACTGGCTTATTGATGACCACACACCACTTTTTTTTGCGTGAGTAAGCACTGGCCCAAACCCACACACCTACCCCAACTTCTGTGGACGTGTGAGGTGCGGCCCATCATTGATCCATGCAAAGGCTGTCTCCAAAAAACAATCAGAGCTCTGCAGGAAAGCGCTCACACAATGCCGGCGCGATGCAGCGAGGGGACCAAAGACCTGGGAGCCATGGACCCAGCCACACCACTCATGCAAGGTAGAGTTCTGCTGACCCTGACTGCATGACATGTTTGTATGTTGTTTGGTTTTTCCTTGAAACAAGTAGACTACCAGAGTAAATGTAGAAAAATCATCAAACTTGACAGATGGATACAGAATGAGTATGAAATACATGTCATGTTCTGGCTGGTGAATGAGGATGTTTGACTCAGGGACCGACCTAACAATCAGACCCCACAGGTCAAACAACATAACTCACCATTCTGTTATTGCACATTTCACATTTCTAAACAGAAACAAAGACAACTGCTTGATTCCTGAATACAATTTCCACCAGTGAACATAATTACCGTATTACTGGGAGCTCTGATTGGATGTAATCAACCACATTTCTGTAATTGACTTCATCTCTGTTTCACTCAACACACATGTTTCTGCTGCCTTTTTGTTTCTCTCAGTGTTCACATTGATCTGAAAAACATGCAGGCTTCTGAAATGTTGCTGTACTCTTCTGGTGAGAGCTTATGAATGATTTAATAAAGGCAACTCTGAGGCTTGAAAAGTTGCCTTACAACTGTCCTGATGTGGTGCATCGTTGTGCTGAGAAATGTTTTCTAACAGTCTGTGCACCCTGAATAATTGAGGAAAAATTCCCCGCAAGGTAAACAATATCACCATCACATACGAACTGAAAATCCCAATAAAACACAACCAGAAATGTTCCGAAAATACAAGTATTGTTTAAGGAACATATCAAGAATGTTCCTAAGTTTCAATGTGACTTCTTTTGAAAGAGACAAACATGTTTTTATTGCCTTTTCAAAAAGGCAACTAGATGACTTTGCATCTGTATCACAGTCTTTTGGGCTCAGACCAATTTATGCCCCTAACAGACAGATCAGTTTATACACCACCGGATCAAAATTGAAACACATCACCATTACTTATTGTTGTGAGTAGAAGTACTCAGGTGTAAGCATTGTACATAAAAAAACAAGCGTTAATCTTTCAATGGCTGTAGTGTCAAACCGCGTTAAAAGCATCGGTACCATCAGTACAATTGACACTCTGCTTCCCAAAGAAATTCGCTCGAACATGTCCACTAGATGGCGCTGCTGCCATGGCACCAGGACGCAGCTTCATCCCGAGCAGAGCGCACCCTGCCAGTGCTGAAGCAGCCTGTAGTGGCCAGGCAGATGTTTGCAGAGATGAGAAGAAGCAGGACCATGGCGCTTGTTGTTGTTCCCGTCAGCCTTTCCGAGGCTTTGGATTCGCAGTAGGTGCGCTGCCGAGTACCCACCAGGATGTTTGGTGACAGAGAGGCCACTGTGTGGGACCGGGTCGGACGGCCCCATCGAGACTGCATGTGCTACCTTGGACCTCCTACCACTTTAATACCAATGTAAGACATTACAACTTTAAAGAGATGTATTGGCAGTTTACAGGAGGTAGGAAAACCTGTTGCGCGCTTGATTTACAGGCTTATTGAGAAAAGTAAACAAACTAGAATGGGCACAGGTGTTCAAATTCTCCTCTCAGCCTCAGAACTACAGCAATACTTGTGAATTTGGGTGATGCTTCGTATTCAGTAATGGTTGTTGTCATCTAAAAGTGATTGCAGGACGGAGCTCACACATAATGGGGCTTTTGCAGGCTGTGGCAGCACTTTGGGTCATTTTCTGTACTGCTTTTCCTTGAGTGGGTCAGTAAATTATGTTTTGCTCTCACATGTGTGTATAACGGCTGATGGGCTGACGGTAGTTGCGTTTGTATTAATTTTACCTGCTGGACACAAACAACCTAGTTGTCTGCTATCTCCTCAGCATGACACAGACACGTTTGATGGGCTCTCGTGTTGTACACTGGGCGCGCAATTTTGTGGTTCACTGGCTGCTTGACGCCAGGAGCTGTCACTAGTGTTGCTTCTCTGTCTCTACAGAGCACTCACGATCGATTCATTAGTTGCAGATTCAGATAAGCCAATAATGGGAGTTGCGGGGTGTACAGTAGCTGCACACAACAATAGCAGGAGTAGTCACTTTGGCTTAGTGTCTCTCGCACAGTGGCGGCGTGGACGCAGGGCCACTGAAGGATGATGATTTCTCTGCCGTGCAAGAGAGGCGCTGCAGGGGCCCTTAACGTCCATCTCCGTGGAACACGCAACACTTACTCTCTAGTTTAGCCGTGAAAAACCTCAAATATCAAGTCCTAGACAAGGGTTACTGACTTTCTTTCCTTTAACCGAACGGCTTCACTCGCTCCTGTAACGCACCACACTCATTGTTCTCTGTTCCCAGCGGGATGCGCAAGTCGCCCGACGTGAGCCCCAGAAGGCTTTCGGACATCAGCCCCCAGCTCAGACAGCTCAAGTACCTGGTTGTGGACGAAGCCATCAAGGAGGACCTCAAGTCCTCCCGGTCTGTCGAGGACATCAACAGCGCGTCCATAGAGGAGCGAATATTGCGCATCACGGGCTACTATGGATACCAACCCTGGAGTACAAGCTACAAAAGTGAGTCAGTGTGTACTCATGGATCAGTAAACTGCTGAGATCCATTAATCAGATTCAGGCAATGAGAGGATGGAGGTAGCATGAGCATAAAATGTCTTGCTCACAGATTAGAGCTGTGCTGTTTTCAGAGCATCAGGTGCTGCATAAATTGTGTTAAATTACACGGTTGCAGGTTGGAAGAGTGGAATAAATAACTGACAGAGTGAAAACAACTTTCAACCTGTGTGAAAGAAATGCATTAAAAAATTAATCTGAGTCACTGTGTCATTTCCCCAGTTGATAATATGCCCATGGTAACAATGTGGATCATCAGATGTGATCCTTTGATCCATTACATTATTCCTCTGACTTTGGTGATGAAGAGGAATGCAAGAGCTGCAGCACCTCATGCAATCGCCCAAGTGTTCTTCACAGGGAAATCTTTTCTCACCCTAATGCCCAAAATAATGACATGCACCCAGTGGCAGTCAGTACCTCCTTCTCATTATTCTCCCGTGTAAATTTGCTCTTCTCTACCCTGTGCCAGCTGCTGTTGTTCATCAAGCCAGAGTGTTGCTGCCCAAGTTGGAGGGAACGTTTGTTCAGTGGTGCTTGTGGAGCTTTGAGCCAGAAACTGAGAGTCTTTCTTGAAGCAGTCGATTATCAGAGGGGAAAAAAGCTGTTAAGGCAGCTTTTACTGTCTTTCTCTACACTTGAGTAGATTTACATTCTTTATGAGCAGAGCGTTAAGTCCCCGAGCTGGAGCCACGCTGCCACTGCTGTCTGGTTGATATGATGGATATCAGTCTGGCTTCACCTCTGCTTTGACTTCATGTTAGAGTGCTATTATAACGGTTGCGTCGTGACCAAACCAGGACAAACCTGTGTACGGTTTATTTGTTTGTTCTAGTTGCTCTGATGCAACATCATCCTGCATGATGGCTGATGACTTCAAACTGTTAATGTTGGCACATTTACAGCATTTCATTTGAGCCTAAAGCATTTAACAGCTGCAAAGCATACAGTCACCTACCTATTCATGGGTGTATACGGTAACAAGCTGCTGTTGAACTGAACAGCTTCGGTTTGTCTCTATCCTGTATTTGTCTATGGTGTCATGTGATGTGATGTGATGTGATAAGATAAGGTCATTTTTAGGGTCATCTGACTGCCAAACCATTCGTAATAACATATACTAACACTACCTTAAAGTAATCCATTAAATTGTTTATGGAAAACAGCACATCTAACAAAATATTTAACAAAGTTCCAAACATTTAATTAAGATTATAGAGTTTTACTCAGTAAGAAACTAAAACAAGAGTCCATAACCAGTGACAACTTAAAGCTACTTGTTGAAAAGAGAGATAAGCCTTTACATGGACCTTCCTGTTATGTAATGCTATCTTGAATTGGAACACATGTTTGAGCTTTTCAGCCAATCTTGTTAATTGGTATACTTCAGTGAACTACTGAATAATGTTGCAACCATTCAAAACTGATGTTCAGCCACATTCCCAGAAATTTAGCCTTATATTTAACCAATGATAACAAACTGACAATGGCGTTTTTCATAAGGTGAATCAATTTGGTTTCATAAACTAAATGTGAAAGTTTATCATCATGATTAGAAACACACACACACACATAGACCCACACCCACTTCAAATGTGTCTCCATGTGTCCTGTAATAACTTTAAAGAATGACCCCATTCTGCACATAACAAACATGATTTGTATGTGCAAGAAATGTATACTTCGTTTATCAGCAGAGTTGTAAACCAGCTGCTTATAATTTTCCAGCTGTATGCTCGAAAGATATTGAGGAGTTGGCTGTTGACTCAACATGATAGCAAACTTTGTTACTTAAGAGTGGTTGTGTTTTCATCTACTTAAATCAGAATTCAAATGGAAATAGATGCGTTGCCCAAAGTGCATGCGTATTTTACGTTACCTGAGAAAAGCTGTGGGATTTATGTTTTCCCAAAGATGCATGTCTATAGTCAGAAAAAATCTTAAACAGAGAAAATATAGCCACTATTTGTTGTAAAACTATTGTCAGTTCCTGAAAAAGCTCTTTGTACAGACAGACATACTGCGCATGAAGTATTTCATTAGTGGTCATGATGTTACATCAGGCTGTTTTTCACTGTATGGCCATCAGGAAAAATGTCCATATGTTTAACATTTCCACGGTCTCTCCCATGTTTCCTGCTGAGCTATCCCAAAGCAAATCAGTTTATGTCTTGGTCTTTACCACAGTCCCTTTGGTCCATCCAGCTTGAGCGAAGTTTTGTGGTGGCCGAAGTTGCACATGTTGCAAGCAGTTGCGTGTGAACAGAATCAGAGCTTCCTCTTTCACATACACACACACACACATACACACGTCAACTCACAGAATTTAATGACAAACAGACAGCAATGGGTTTTGGCTTTGTGGAGAGCTTAATGCTAAGGCTAGCCAATTTCAAAAGAGGCCGAAGGCGGAGTGCTTCTCAGTGGAGTGCAAAGAGATGCCTGTTTGTTTCATTTGCCACCAACCTCTCCTAATTGGCACTTGTACTCTTTCACACAGGAGCAAACAGAGTGGAAGCAGGATCTTGTAGTCAGCAATGACTCAGAAGGGGATGAAAGGATCTAGCTTTTTCTTTTGATGTAATGTGTCATCGCAACATTCTGAAAAGGAGACTTTGGAGATCACAAAGATGCAGGGCATGACTAGGTGTAAAACAGCAAAAAAAAGGGTAATTTTTCAGTGTGCTGATTCATGAGTAATGCATCTTAAAACCCAGGACATTGGAGGGGCATTTTGATTTCACGTGGTAGGTACAAGTGATTGATATTGCAGATTTGTTCCTTTCATCCCAGATTGACACTCAGACCGCCTTAGTTGCCAGGAACTCAGCTATGGTTCCATCAAGCTTACATACAGCTTATATACAACATCTCTCTGACATAATTCGATTCATCATGAGCAAGTCATCACACACACACCCTGAGGGGGAGACTAAACACCTTTGATCCACTTTGAACATGGCCAAAGATGGAGGGATCGATGTCTGTCAAAGAAAAGGTCACTGCTGCCAAAAGGTTACCAGAGAGAATATAGCGAGGAAAACCATTTCAAGATAGCTCATTTCAATATCATGTGTGTCTGTCTCCAAAGATGAGCCCTTCAAACGTGTCATTACGGAGGCAGCTGACTGAAAACTTGGAGCAAGGAATGAAACCATTACTTTCCAGCTTTGGCTTAAAGTGGCAGAGCCATTAGGTTACAGTGCTGCAGAAAGTCTGACATATCTTTTCATTTTTGTGAACTCCCTGAAGCTTATTAGTTCTGCTGTTCGAGCAAAATGTCATTTCACAAAGCCCAGTGGCATCGAGATTAACAAAACAGAAATGAATACCTTCCGCTTGGACTGATCTGATTTATAAGCGATGACAAATAATGCCTAAAGTTGCTGCTCCAGGTTAACAGTTAAAGATACATGAAAAAAAAAAACCCATTAAATTGCCTCTTACAAATTCCTACAAACCTATGGACTCACAACCCTAGTGTCTATGGCTCTTTGCTAGATTTAGATTAGTAGCTAGTACCCAGATTGATTTGGTTTCTCACCTTGTGTGCCATCTCCTGCTTTATTTCCTTTATTTTATTCCCTTCTCGGGATGATGCTTGAATTTGGTCACCGGTGTTTGATGAATCTGTGAGTCTCTTTGCATTTATGAATATGTCTCCACCTTTAGGCCGTTTGCTTGTCTGTGTTCTGTTTTCTTTTCTTCTTCAGTTGTTATTTTGACTTTGATTTTATTTCTCTTTGTGTACTATATTCCCAGAAGGTTATACTCCTACAGTTTTTTGTCATTTCTTAAAGACACAACCTGTCCTATAGTCCCCTTAATGTTCTTGTACTTTTAGTTATTTCACTGCCAGTTAAATTAAAGTAGCGTTTCCACAGGTAGCTCTTCCATTCCCTATGTTATGTGTAGTTTGGGTATAGAACAGTACTTTTAAAGCAGATTTAGCTTCCAGCTGTTTTTGTGTTTCTGATCGGTTCGTGAAAGCAAGGTTTGGTCCTTTGTCTCAGACAGGCTTTCCTGGCATGAGTGGTGTACAAGAACAAATGGAGACTGAAGAGCTTGTTTTACTTCATCTTCGTAGGTAGAAATACTGTTTTCCTTGATTCAGCTACACCTTTGTCTGTATGCGCCTTTAGTTTTGTCAGCTTCCTCAGAGATATGAGCCATTTGTCAGACAAAGAGCCTGTTCTTTTTCCTAAATCTCTTGCACAATCTATCACAAATGTAGCATCCCCTCTGGTGCAAATTTAGAGCTTCGCGATGCATGTAATGAGGTTTGGTTCTATTTTAAGATGAGGGGTTGGACATGAGGAGACAAAAAAGCGCAGCAGGTCTGAGTCTATATACCCATGTACAGTTGAAAGGGGCCACCGGGGTATGGCTTTGTTTTAGTCTCAACTGGAGGTGAGGATAAAATATGGGGATGGTTTTGAAAAATGAACACACAGTGATCATGTTCAGGGAAAGAGAATTGTGGAAGGTTTTGTAGTTTTTCACCTGACAAGAATAAAAGTTTTTTTTTAAGGGAAAAGTAGTTCTTCATTCCCTGTAAATGCTTTGTCATTTTGGGAGATGGGGATTTTCAAGACACATTAATTAGCACTTTTTTTTGGTGCAGTGATTCGTATTGTCCTGCTGGGGAGGGGAGGGGGAGGCATTGCTTCCAGCGTGTTTTGATGGGGTTTAGATGGGTTTAATGTTTTGGATGATTGGTGTAACGCCTTGTCATTATACGTATTTAAGAGGTGAATAACATGATAGCGGCACAAAATGTTTAGTTTGTCGCATCCAGACAGGAACAAAATATCAGCAATTCCCTGATCTCAAACGGTTTTCTCTATCCTTTTGTGCTCCGTGCCAAGTAGAACAATCAAAAGTGTGTTTCATACTAGAAGTGAAACCTCTCCTAACTTGATCAACTTCCTCTACATCTGTAGCTGTTATCCAAGCAAAGCGTGCGCAAGTCCCGTTAATGTTCAGTCAAGGGGCAAAATCATTTATGTGTGCTGCTATTAAACTCACATTCTCTGCATGCTCACTTGTTCATTCACGAAGAGAAGGGCATGACCAGAGGAACTATGACAGAGGTGACATCACCTTTAGGTAAAGAGCTCTTTACCCAGAAGGTTCATAAATTCTTTTTCTTCCAATGAAATGCGGCTTTATGATGTGTTACATAAAAAATTATGATGCTCTTCAGCATGGAGACATGTTGAATATTTGATCATTTTCTGTAAGTGGGTTGTGTGACTTTGGGGCATATATATTTATGAGCACATGCCCAACGAATCTGGCACACCGCCACGTGGACCCATTTAGACAGTTTTTCCGTTGCTTGTTATTTGTGTGTCAGTAAATGTGGAGTCATTCCCATCATCAATGGATGTGAGTAACTGTCACTGCACGAACGGAAGAGCAAATTATCCTGCTTCATACCCGGCCGAACAAAAGATCAACAATAAAAAGAACAAATGCAATTCAGTGAGAGTCATTCCTGACAGAGCTTTGTGGCCTGAGTCTTCCTAAAGACAAAGTCAAGGTTTTAATGACACGAATTGGCCAAAGCCTGTTGGTATTAAACAGGAAAATATTAAAATCAACAAGATTACTGTATAGTCATTGGAATTTAAGAGGGTATCATCACACCTTAAGGTAGACAAACCAAATCAGTTTTTGTCATTTCGAGTTTCAATCATTTCCACGATGTTTCGAAAACAGTTTGACTTGACTGTCTTGTTTAGTGTTCTGTCCAAATGGTTCAGGCCAGCCTGCTCTCTGAGAGTGTATTTTCTTCCGTTTTAACTCCTTTACTACAGTAGGTGCAGCTTCTGTCGAATAGCACCACATCTATAATTGAAAATGATGCATAGATAATCACACACCTGCTCATTTAGTCTTCTTTGAGCGAACGTAGGAGCTTCAAATCCTTCTGGTTCTCACATCTGTTTATATTTGGTCGCTGTGTGATCCAGAGTGGTGGAGATGACCAGATGGGGTGACAGAGGAACAGATCAGATTGAGAGTCCAGGGGCACTGACACCATAACACTTTGCCATTTCTCAGAATTAGATTTTCCTTTAAAAATCAACAACTCTACACTACGCTTGGTGTAAAGATCAATTTAGATCAATCAGTTAAATATTGTTAATGCAACTGTAATGCTGAGAAAACCTGAACTGAAATACAGCTTTAATGCTGAGCACTGCAGACTCAGCGCTCAGTCTTTCTTGTACTGGAAATTCAGGCAGTTCACTGTCTTTCTGTCATCCCTTTCTCCTCCTCTCCTCTTTTATGTGCTGTTGATTACAAGTTGTGAAGTGATGACTCCTAGCTCGGTGTAACTAATCAGGGGGCTGCTGTATCCGCTTACAGCACACCATTGTCTGTACTGGCCACATAAGAGCCCCACTAGGTAACAAAGAGAAATGTATAAATTGGGTTATACAAGTAATTAGGATGTTCATTTGTCTCGATAGAAATCTACCTTTCTCTCTACATACATATACAGAAGCCTAATAGAACTTCATTTAGAGAAGGTTTGGAAGAAATCTGTCTGCTGGCCTGGTTATAAAACATGGACACTGCTGTAATTTTCTTCTACTTGCTTTATGAAAACCCGAGCAGTCTTACCCTTCCCTATTTTAATTTCTCTTTCTTTGATTCCAATTGTATGTTGACTTTTGCAAATCCAGTGCATAACCATCTTTTTAGGTTTTAATAATCCTCCGATCCGTCTGTTTTCACAGAGCAATTTTAAAAGCTGCCGTGAACCAACAGCAGAAAATGTCACTGAGTTCAAGTCTGTCTGACAATTTCAACACTAATTCACGAATTGTCATTTTCTGTTTAGCTTTGAGTTTTAGTCTCGCTTTTTTGGTAGTAATAGTCGTAGTCTTCTCTGTGTTGTCTGCTGCAGGTACACTATATTGCCAAAAGTATTTGCTCACCTGCCTTGACTCACATATGAGCTTAAGTGACATCCCGTTCCTAATCCATAGGGTTCAATATGACGTCGGTCCACCCTTTGCAGCTAGAACAGCTTCAACTCTTCTGGGAAGGCTGTCCACAAGGTTTAGGAGTGTGTTTATGGGAATTTTTGACCATTCTTCCAGAAGCGCATTTGTGAGGTCGCACACTGATGTTGGACGAGAAGGCCTGGCTCTCAGTCTCCGCTCTAATTCATCCCAAAGGTGTTCTATCGGGTTGAGGTCAGGACTCTGTGCAGGCCAGTCAAGTTCATCCACACCAGACTCTGTCATCCATGTCTTTATGGACCTTGCTTTGTGCACTGGTGCACAGTCATGTTGGAAGAGGAAGGGGCCAGCTCCAAACTGTTCCCACAAAGTTGGGAGCATGGAATTGTCCAAAATGTCTTGGTATGCTGAAGCATTCAGAGTTCCTTTCACTGGAACTAAGGGGCCAAGCCCAGCTCCTGAAAAACAACCCCACACCATAATCCCCCCTCCACCAAACTTTACACTTGGCACAATGCAGTCAGACAAGTACCGTTCTCCTGGCAACCGCCAAACCCAGACCCGTCCATCAGATTGCCAGATGGAGAAGCGCGATTCGTCACTCCAGAGAACGCGTCTCCACTGCTCTAGAGTCCAGTGGCGGCGTGCTTTACACCACCGCATCCGACGCTTTGCATTGCACTTGGTGATGTATGGCTTGGATGCAGCTGCTCGACCATGGAAACCCATTCCATGAAGCTCTCTGCGCACTGTTCTTGAGCTAATCTGAAGGCCACATGAAGTTTGGAGGTCTGTAGTGATTGACTCTGCAGAAAGTTGGCGACCTCTTCGCACTATGCGCGTCAGCATCCGCTGACCCCGCTCCGTCAGTTTACGTGGCCTACCACTTCGTGGCTGAGTTGCTGTCGTTCCCAAACACTTCCATTTTCTTATAATACAGCTGACAGTTGACTGTGGAATATTTAGGAGCGAGGAAATTTCACGACTGGATTTGTTGCACAGGTGGCATCCTATCACAGTTCCACGCTGGAATTCACTGAGCTCCTGAGAGCGACCCATTCTTTCACAAATGTTTGTAAAAACAGTCTGCATGCCTAGGTGCTTGAATTTATACACCTGTGGCCATGGAAGTGATTGGAACACCTGATTCCGATAATTTGGATGGGTGAGCAAATACTTTTGGCAATATAGTGTACATATGGCAGCCACCGGCGATCAGCAGGAAGTGTGATTACATAACGCCAGTTTTGGCTTACTTCCATTGTCTGTCTCTGTCTGTCAGGATTGATTTGGCCATATTGATTGCTTTTAAGTGTTTAAATTGACTGACCCCAAATTCATGGCTGAACTGACGCATCATCACACCCAAACCTTTGAGCCAAATGACTTCAGCTAATGGTCAGGAGATTTATGGAGATTTCTAAAATCTAAAATCTGGCCTTTAAGCCTTTGTTTTTTCCTCTAATCTCTAGAAGAGATTAAAGACAAAAGACCCGATTGGACATTTTCTCACAGGATTTACATTTTTATACTACTAATACTAATTATCAGTAAAATAATATTTTTTTTTCTTTTGAGGCAGTGTTATTTAATTATCTTTGAAATGATTTTTGGATTGTGAGCTTTTTCTGTGTGTGAATGTGTGTTATATGGGTAATTATTCCATACTAATTTATGTTGACTCTGGCTATTTCAAACATGTAGAATTAAAATAAACATAAACTTCTTTCTCAAATTTCAATCTGGCTACCCCACTGACTCCTGAAAACTGGTGATGGCTGGAGCTGACTGTACTGTTTCCTAATTATTTAAGTCATTGTAATTCTTAATGCTTGAATTCAAAGGGACTGATTGCAATCATCAAGGTGCCTTTATGTGATGAAACGCATTCTTGTTTTCTTTCATGAATGTGCATAAGATCTGAAAAAAAGGCCATATTTCAATCCCTGTTACTTGACATGTTTCTATGGAAATGAAATAGTCTTGTCTTTTTAGGAAAATGTGTTGCACAGTAAGTCATACTGGGGCCCTATTTAAAGTAGAATGACTGCAGAAAAAAGGAACTAAACGGACATACACATTGTGTTTTGAAAACCAAAAACTGCATTTCTGTAGTTGCATATTTTCTTTGAACTTCTCAGTTTTGGCTTAAAAAATCCGGATCATGCTTACAGAGAAACACTAGAGTTGCACTGCTATTGAGACATTTTCCTGAGGAGATGTTTGAGCTTGAGTTTTAATCTAAAATCATTCAGCAGTGTCCAGAATTAATAAAGTTCTCTGGCCCTCGGGTTCTGATATTGTATTGTTCTTTATCTGATTATGTCTTCTTGTGTGACTTGTAAGGTAGTATGTATTTCAACTATTCCATTAATTAGTCTTGTTGAAATGGAACAAGAAATGGAACAAGGAAACATTATTGCGTGGCTCTGAATTAACTGTAACATTGCCACAGGTCTAAAAACCTGGATGTTCTTAATGATCTCAAACCATTTACATGGAGGAAGAATAAAAGAGGTGCAAACTGAAACATGAATATATTATTTCTTAGGTTTGGGGCAAGCAGAAATTGTGCAGCAAAATATATTACATCAAACTGGAATGACTGGTTAGCAGTAAAATTATGTCAGTGACTCAAACATTATGACAATAATAACCCAATGGCAGATTGCATAATACATTCATCATCACACATTTCAGATCATCAAAAATAGAAAGTAATCTCATCTCACCAGTGATCAAGTGAGTCATTTTGCCACCAGCAGTTCAAATTACAGGCCACCAAACATGTTGTGAACACCAAGTAAATACATTATTTACAGACTATCCTCAAAATGGGTGAGCCATGTTGTCCACACACAGGCTCATGGCAAAATGAGCGTGAGTCAGTTAACAAGTGTTAATGAATGTATTCAATAGAAGACAGGAAATACGTAGCCAGGAATTCATTTTGATGTTTTATTTGACAGAAGTGAATGTTAAGATGGAGTTTCTATTAATTGTTTCTGCAGGGTTTGGCCAGAGTTCAGAATTTTCTTTTTCTCCTCCATGTTAGTTCTGTAAGTCAGATGTAACTTTGAGGGTTTTTGAATCTATATAAAGAAAGTATTTAAGATTTGATTTAGTTCCACAAGTAAATTAAATTCCACATATTATTCTAGCTACAATTTCACAGTGGTACCACTGACCTCCTGACACTGACTGCTATATTATTCCTTGGCAACACATTACCATACTAGCAGGAATTACATTATCATTTGTAATTACTATTACAAATGGTACAGATACAACTCTTTGCCAGAAGCAAAATTGCACAAAATCACTTTTTTCAGGCATAATAGTATTATACTTCTGTTCCCAAAATCAAATTCCAAGAAAATATCTGCTACATAAGAGCAGCCTCCTGATGCAAAGCCATTATGTACAGGTACTTATGTTTGTTTATTTGTATTTATGGCAGTCACAAGTGAATAGGGCTAATCACAGAAAACAAATACAACGAAAACTAATTATAAAAACAAAATGATGTAGCTCCTTTTTCATTTTCCAACTCACTATACAATACTTTTTTACACACATTTATGCATAGGACAAAGAATGTGCAAGGGCTCACACATTCTCATGACATTTCCTTTTATAACTAGCCGTTTATTTATTGAAAAAAAGTATAAACATGTTTTTTCTTTTTTTTTAAGTGACGCATCACTTAAATGTGATGCATCATTTATGCATATGGTGCTGGTTGCTCATGCTAATAATGCATATGACCCTCTTCAACTGTTTCTCTTATAGCAGGATAGACTGAAAATAATTTTTTTGTACAGTTTGCGATAGACCCCCAGAGCTTAAGCAAAAAAGGTTTCTGTTCATTTTAGATAGCACATGCAAAAATTAGTCATGTCAAAAATTAGTCATGTCACTCCTCAGAGATGTAACCAAAGTCACACTGCACAATCTGAGCAGATATGTGAGGGAAAAAACTCTTAGAAGGACTGCAAGTAAGAAGACCAACCTGATAAGCTATTTCTAGAAGATAGAAGCACTCATTCTGCCTTCTGTGTGTATAGGATGTGATGGACCAGCTCATTGGTGTTTCTATGCGAGAAAATGATAACTGGTTGGATTTTAAGGACTAATCCCTTTTGTCTGAAATCATTCAAGGGGTAATAATCCTTACAAAACACTGCACGCACAGTAGTTCCAGTCTTTTTTAAAAACAATACTTGCTTTGTATTTGCTATCTTGAGAGAATAAAAATATGAAGAATTATAAAATTTGATCTTGTACTATTTCATATGGACAGCAATAATGAATAAAATATGATTATCCTAATGTAGTTTGTGTCACATTCATCATAAACAGGCTGTTCGAGAGACAAGTCTCATACAAGTATTATCAATGTGCCTGGAGGATCATTGTTAATGAATGACAACAAGAAGCTGATTTTCTTTACAACCCAAAAGCTAAGAGCATCCAGCTATTTCTCTGGTGCCTGACTACATGCTCAGGATTGGATAGATGATGAACAATAGCTCTGTAAAAGCATACAGGAGTCCCCAGATGACAGCGTCCTGATTTATGGATGAAAGGTGCTTTAAAATATCGGCTTATTACACTAACTGTTCTTGATGAAGAGCTGGGAATTGCTTAAAAACTCTCTTCAGTGGAAATTTCTTTTGCTCATTAAATTTGGGGTTGGCATAGATATGGAGATGAAAAATGATTCTATATCAAAGGCGAAATGAAAAGCTAGAATTTCCCTGCTGCTCTGGATTAATTTTGTCCTTTCCTCCCTTTATGTGAAAGCGCCCATCTGATTCTTCCACTACTTTATGCCCCTTACTTTGTTGCTCTTTGTACTCCACCACTTCATCTACTCTGAAGACACCTGTGATTGGATGTCTCGCTCCTCAGGGTGTCATTTTTTGCAGCCTGGAAATGTCACCTCAAGATGAGGTGCAGAAGGCTAATATCCTCTTTGACAACAAGAGGTAAAATGTGCTGAAAGGCTGTTGTGAACTTTCAGCCTCTTGAAGTCAACATGTTAGAGCCTTCTCCAGATTCAACATAATAAAATGGAGTGTTTCCTCCTTTGGTGGAGATTCATACATGAGAAACCCGAGGAGCCTATTAAATCAGCTTGAATGGAAATCTGTCATCATCTGATCAACCTATCAGCATCAACAACAGTGCAGCTGTGTCAAATGAACTCAAATATATGTTGCGCACTATATTTTTAACCGATCACAAGGTTATAGGATTAAGTGTGAATAACATGAAGAGTATTCAGGTACAAAATACGAAGTTGTAGCCCAGCGAAAAATTACAGACAGGAAAGAGGCACCATAGGGCAGAGGTTAGCTAATTTTACTCAAATAATGTGAGAAACAGCAATGTCTTCTGTAAGACTTGGCTAATTTTTTCAGGACTGAGAGAAATAGAACGACTTCCTCTCTGCTTGAGTAATGGTCCTCCTAACCCTCTGCATGCTCCACCTGCACCTCCCTGCTTGCTATGAGAAGCATTGGCTCCCTATTTGCTCCTCTCCAATTCAAACATGAAATGGTTTTGACAGAAGAAACTGTGCGTGTCTTATCACCCACCATGGCTTTTAAAGCAATAGGTTTGAGTTTTTCATGTGTTATGCATGTTTTTTGCCCTTTGGAGAAGAGATTTTGGTAGCTGGTGAGTCAAAAAGAGAATATTTTGTTCATAAGTGAAAGCAGGACTAGCTTGTGTAACCTAACCCAAAAGTGGCCAGAATAAAAAATACTAAAGTAGGTTCAGACTGGCTTGTGGAGGACTTGGACCAAGATAGTGACCAGATATGACCAGATATTGAACTAACAAATACAATCTTCAAGTATTTTTCAGTATGAAATTGGCAATGTATTCACTCGGTTTTCCTGCCCTTAACTAAATACATGAAGACAAATCCACATTTAGTTGGAGCAGGGTAGAAACCACTCATATGTTCATTTGTAGTGACAGCAATTGGCTACTGGCTGTTGTGCTTATTTTTTGCCTATTTTTTGAGTTATTTGTATTTTTAAGTTAAATATCAATTCAAATGATGGATTTTCTATCCATCCATTCATTCATTTTCTGTACGACTCATTCCTAACAGGGTCATAGGGAACTGGAGCTATCCCAGCTGACAATGGGCGAGAGGCGGGTACACCCTGGACAGATCGCCAGTCCACCGCAGGGCCAAAGATTTTCCAACTTATGTGATTCAATAAAATATTATACCTTGCACTGTATAAAATAGGAAGTGATTAAGCGATGGACAACTCCTATAGCATAGTCCTGTAGCAGCAGGTGTCAGATGAGTGAGAAGTGTGCTTTTTACTAGGACTTTAGCTTGTTGTTGTTTCCAAGCAACTCACGCTGTCAAGCTGTTGTGGTCTAAGTGTGGTGTGTTCTATTCTGGCTTTTTATGCCATTTTGAGTCTTCATGAATTCACACATTACAGCTCTGATGTCAGTCACTTTAGTAAGGGCATAGTTTTCATGCCCTTGATTTGCGATTGGGATTTTACTTTTCCCTCATTAAATTGTCCCAATGACTTTACCTTGCAACAAACAACTTCATATTCCACTTTTTGTTACTACAAGTGGAATATTAAAAAAATTATATACATTGTCTGGCATTTGAAATCTATTACTGAACAAATTTCTATTCAGTGTCAAGTGAAGAATATACGCAGTGGTAGATGCTGTGTACTTAAACTGTCTTCCGTCTTCTGTTTTATCTGTCTGAATTGAGTGGGAAATGCGAAGGGTTTCATTTGAATTCTATGTTTTGACATTGCACCATTCTTAAACAGACCCAGTATATTTTTGGTGGGCAACACTATCGTGTAGCTTAATATGTGGAATTCAGTTTACTTCTGGGACCGAATTTTGTGACTGAGAGGAAGCCAGTCTTCCCCATAGATGTCACTATAAGTCATTATTATAACCCCCAGCCCCCCAGCATATACAGTATCCAATGTGGGGTCAGAAAATCAGGCAATTAAGGGGTCCGTTGACATAGACGAGAGCTGACAGTCAATGGGGGAGTGCAGAAGGAGTCAGGAAGGCTCTAACTTCTTTACCCCCCTCAGGGAGTTGACTGGTCCACATCCCTTATCCCACTACATACAATGAACAACAACTTAATCACCATGCTTATTCAAATCAAGCCAATGCACAAACCTCTCTATATACTTGTCCTTTGTGTAAAATCCAGGATCAAAACATTCTACATAGACAGTACTCTATAAAACCAGGTTAAGATTGGAACTGGTATTACATTTTCTGCACTTGAAAGAGGACAAACACGCACACTAAAAGACTTAATGAATTTTCTTTTTTAATGTGGTGAAGATGATATAGGTTTTTTAGTTGAAGTTTGAAGTTTTCTGTGCTTGACAATATAAGCCTAAATTTTAGAGAACCTCTTGTGCCATCACCCAAGTGAATTCATGGTAATCACTGCAGAGAATGGAACATCATTTAGTCATGCATGTCGCTTGCACCACACACAGTGGCATAACTTAAATTCAATAAAACTTATCACAGCAGAATGATGAATCGTCTCATTTTCTGAAATTCGATCTTGAGCTGATTGGGAATACAGCTCTTCCACAAACCCTATAACCAGTGCGCAAAGCTTCAGTTCACAGCTATGGGAACACAAGGCCATCAAATTCTATTTTTGTCCAGCGCTGACGGCTCACTATTTGTTTAGATGCTTGCAGCATGTGAGGCTGGGACGGTGTAACAGAGGAGAAAAAGAGTTTGAATTTGACACTACTGAGAGCATTCCCACCTGTTTAGCTTTTTGAAGGTTCTCCAAGCACCTGCTGCTGGAGTGGACACAAAGCTTGGTTTGCTGGTCAGAAGCCAGTGACATCCAAGCGACCAATACCTACATTAAAAACTTCAAAGCCAAAAACTCCGAGATCAGCCTACTGATGATGTGAGGAACAACCTGTTATTTTGACTGATGAGAAATACTCCTATTGTTTTTATTTTTTTCATGCTACCAGAATTGAATTACTTACCATAGAAAGCAGAGCTCCATTGTCATTGGCCATTTTTTTTCTGTGCTGCCAGGTTCCATTATGTTTAAGCCAAAATGACTCAAATCACTAAAATGTCAGTATAATTGAGGTGCAGTCTCAGGTGTATTATTTTACTGTTATTTCACAGCTCTCATTTTTGCACAGTTCTGTTTCTGGTCTCCATGGCACCATCGGTTAGAAAGATGGAGATTTGTTGAATCCCTCATTTAAGGCCCCCTGTCACTGCTGGGTAGACAGCTGATGGCTGTTTCTGCAACAGCTATGAGCAAAAAGTTGCAATTGGACCTGTATTTCCCATGTTCCAGCCAGGGTCGTTTCTCTTGTCACTGTGCTCACTGTCCAGGCATAAGCTGCAGAATCTGTTCAGCAAGTTGTTTCAAACAGACACCACATAAAAATTCTCCTTCACTCATTTCTCCATAGGCTTTAATCTAACATGCCAGTTAGTATTGCAAGATTTCACAAAGAAGATAGCTTAGAAAATAAAAACTGTTGTGCTTGAGGGATCTTGAAAGCTATATAAAATATGCAGGGATAAGGGAAAATCTACTGATCCGCTTTATATAATTCACACCCCTTCATTGTTATTCATGTTCATTAACATTTTCAATAGTATGGATGTCAAATAACCTGCAATGCAGTAGTTCATCACAGCTGCTTCACACACGTTGGCTGGCCTCACGCTCGTAGGCATGTATTTTACATTAGTCTGTATATTTCAAGCAAAACCATGAGGAAAAACTGGTGAAAACACGGCTTACATCTATCTGCTCGAGGACTGTCATTAGTCATAGCTAAAAGTACGTCATGTTAGGTTCTGCAAATGGAGCATTGTGTTTTCAATGTGTTTTCAATGTGTTTTGATTTGCATTCATATCAAAATAGCCAAAAATCTCGAGGCAAAAAACCCACAAAACAAACAGTGTTTTTGCTTTAGTGTTTAATATTAAAACAATTAACAGAGTTAATTACAGTTAATGTTTACAATTATCTCAAACTAATCCAAAACCCACTGCCATTATTCATGGCTACATGACAGAGTGCCACATGATGATCATAAATCGATGTAAAATTTATTCAAAACAGCACTGTTTAGCTGTTTAATGGCTGTATTAAATTGCTTGTATTTCTGGCATCATTTGGAGCTCTGCTGTTAGTTGAATTTCTTTCAAATCTACTAGAGAAACAATTCGTACATAAGTGATGCATATTCCAATGCAACTTATTGTCATTCCTCCTAAATAGGGTCATGTTTCATCCATAATTTGATCAGATACTTGAGGCTTTTAGCTGAAAAAAAGACAGCAAAAAACAAAAAACTGTACTCCATGCTTATTTTCACGTTTCTTAAACCCTGCAGTGACTTGCTACTCACACAATATTCATCACTTTCTCTATCTTTCTCTCGATCTCTGTGCAACTTTATGTTACCTTACAATGAGGGGTGTCTTCAAAAAAAGAAAAGGCAAATTTGGATGAAGACTTTCACACACTGCAACAGTGCTTTAACATTTTTTCAGAAAGGAAAAAAAGGAATGAGATTTGATCTTTTCCCTTCCTTTTTGAAAACTTTATGAACTAATAGAAAGGGTCTCCTTTTTGCCTGTGTATTGGAGTCACTTTAATACCTCACATTGCTGCTCTTACTCCATTTATCTCCCCGCTGACTTGAGGATTGATTTTGATGGCCATTTTTCATCCAAACCCCACACCAGATCACACTTTGCCTAAATGCGTGTGGTCACAGTGCTCTCTACAGGAACAGGACACACACTGCAGTGTCAGGAACACAACAGTTGCCAAAAAACTCAATTTCTTTTACTTTACCTACATGCTAATCCAAAGGATAAGACATTCATAAAAGAAAGCTCATGTATTTGTTTAAAATTTGCTTAAAAGCTAAGGAACGTAATGGAAACTAAGAGGCAAGATCATAAATGCTAAAGCCTGTGGAAGTGTTCACTTTCATAAGTGAGTATAAATTGTCATTGTTCTAAGTGTGTTCACTCTAACTCTTACAGAAGATTTAATTATAGAGACAAATAACCTTTGTAAGAGCATACCGGTAATTTAATTTTTCTTCTTCTGATACACAGCCTGTTTTTAAAAGTGTGAAACACAACACATCCTTGAAGAATGTATTTTTTTCTCATTAAACTTAACTTTTAAAATATAAAAAGATAACATAACTGATCTGAAGCTCATGCCCACACTTTTGTTCAGGCCTAACCAAAATCATATACAAAACAGGGGGGGGCATGCTTATTTTGAAAATGATGTGCCTTAATTACGGCAATTTAGAACAATCTGAACAATTTCAAGCACTGGGAGATAAATACAGTTCAAAGAGGAGCTTCAGCGAGAACAGCTGGGAGGCAAATTTGAATGTTAAAAATGTTTTAAATGAGCAGCCATGTCGGAGCTATTGCTGTTCTGAATTATGAACGTCTGTAAAAAACGCCTATAACACCGATTTAAAAAAACTAGATAGCAACATTTAAAATGCATGGTTAGCTCCCTTTTAATGTAGTATATAGATTAGTTTCTCCAAAAAAATGCATCATCCCGTTATCCCCTGAGCAGGATTAACCCATGCAAAATGGTTTTGCCTCATTTAAAGAAGCTGATTGGATCTACATATTCCACATCATGTCCGAGGAAATCACAAAAGGTCTGAAAATACTGTGGGGTAGCTGCACAGTGACTGAGGTGATTTAAATAAAATATTAATGCAATGTAAAAGTAATTGAGTATGATATGAATAATGTAGTATTATGATTAATTTCCTCTAAGTGAAAGTTCCTCGTTTAAAAAAAAAATCTGAACATTCAATATTCAATTCTCTCATATTGTTATCTAATTATATTGAAATATTTTGGATCATTTTTGTCAGGACTGAAAAGTGGACAGTTGTGAAGGTAACAACTGATAATGAACTTTGCAACCTACCTTTATTTGTATCCTCAACTTGAAGGTAGGCTGCCTTAGCTGTAGGAAGAATTGCCTGCCCTGCAAACATAGGGAGAATATAATAATTCAGGAAGTTAACAACAGAGGGAGCCAGTGTCATTTATTTCCTTGAAATTATGGTGGAGCAGTGTGGATTCAGGAATCGGTCTCCATGTTCAAGCAGAAAAAAAGTCTTCTTTTTCCAGCGTAATTTGACAGGCACAGGTATAGCCATTACAGAGATGCTGCTATTTCGAAACCTCTTACAAGATATAGATAATATCTGAAGACCTGAAGTTTTCATCAACAGGGTTTGAGTGCAGATTGCAGATGTTTATAATTAGAAGTTTTAATCACTGGATCAGTTGGGGGAAAATCTGATGAGAACAGCTGTCCAGAGTGTGGAGGGTTAAAATGTACTGATCAAATTAAGGATTTCATATAAACATTTTTCATTTAGGATTGTACCTCTGCATGCTTACAGTAGACTTGTCTTTCAGAGGCCACGGATCATCGAGTAAGAGTGGGAATCAGACTGATTTAGCTGTAATAATTAACTGCCCGTTCAAAATGAGGCAGACTAATGATTTTTTTTCAAAAGAGAACATGCAGAAAAACTATATCTTTAGTGTCACCACATTGTAATCTATAGCATTTATTGTTCAGGGGGAAAAAAAGTTGGATGTACTTTCACAAAGAACAACATTCAGACTAGGTTTGCAATTACTCATGTTGCTTTAATGCTTTTCCTAATTGGGCAACAGTATTGTATTCAGTGCTGTAGACAGAGCCTTAAGTGGCACATGGTAACCTTTGGGGCTGATGAACTCCAAATAAAACTTTCTACACATCATGTTTGGTGGCTCTGAAACAACCTTAATTGGAAAGGAGAAATGTGCTATCAGGGGTCGATTCCTCCAGAGGGATGTAAATTTAATACTGACACTCTTCATGATGGAGCTCAGGCAGTCGGGGCAGGGTGTAATCATAAGAGCGATCACTGGGTATTAGTGCGTGCATTTATTACTGTAGATGCTGGTGGACTTAATTATATGTGGGTGTAATTAAGATGAAGTCCCTGGTAATAAAGTTGCAGCCTGTCTGGCTCTCTTTCTCCAAAACAACACGGTGCTTAGAATGGGAGGAAGCTAAAAGCTCATTGACCCACAAAGTGCCCATCCGACTGTTTATGAGATGCACTGCAGAGGCAGGACAGTGTTATGTAAAGTGCTGAAACAATAGTTTGGTAATGGATAAACACTTGAGCTGTACCTAATTATTTGTGTGATTTCAAACAATACAACATTATTATGGAGTTTGTTTTTTTAATGGAGCATTTGAACATTTCGATTACCATAAATTGTTAAAGTTGGCTTCAACTTTTTCCTCTTATTTTATTACACAATAACCTAGAAATAGATTTCTATGATCTACTATCTGCCGATATCTGTCTGTGCTGATGTTGAATTTTAGAAAAAATTGTAGTTCACTGTTTTCCTTAACTGATAGTCTGTATCTGTGCAACTAGGTTACTGATTCAAACTGTTCAATAAAGTTTTAAATTAGCTGGAGCTGCCACTCAGACTGTACAGCTGGAGGTTCATTTTTTATTCACCTTACCTTCAGGCAGCACACAAAGATGTGCAACAGAAGGTGTGAGGACGAAACAGAAGTCCTCTCTCTGAACAGCAACAGAAAAGCTCAGCTTAAGCTTAGGTGAGAACAATTTTTCTTCTTGTTCAATTATAAAATACTTGGGCTGATACATGATCAGCACAATTATTGGCACTTGCATAGGTGCATGTTATGCCACAATTCAGCTCTGCTGTGCTTTAAAAAGTCCTTTTACTTCACTGAAGCTATTAATCCTACTAACTGATTAAGGACCTGTGGCTCTTCTGAAAGGATATATAGCCTGGGATGGAGGGCACTTTGCCTTTTTGTTACTTAAAACAAGACAATATTAAAGGCTCTACTACCGCATAGCCCTCCTACTTCAGTTCTTACACCCACCTTCTGTTTCCAAACTTAATACTAAAGCTGCTGATGGCAGGCTACTATAACAGTCCCATATTCCATCTATTTATACTTTTACATACTTTTTTGGCAAATAAAGGTAAATTAATCTGACTCACTGCCAAATAGTTTCCCAAATGAAAGCCTTGATTTTAGCACAGTATGGATAGAATTAAGTAGTTACTACTAGTATTAAGCAAGGTATTGACTTCCTTTAAATCAGGATAAGCTCTGCCATTGATTAGCAAATGACAGATACAAATCGCTAAATGGCTTGGCAAAGATACAGTTATTACAAATGCCGTAAAGAGATTAAGTCTGGCAGATTTACTCACACAGGCATTATTGGTCCATTTGTGTCCAATATCGAGAAACCGTTAACTCTTGGAAACACCTTTAAACCCCCCTGAGCAAATCATCTTCCAATCAGATTAGCATCTGAAGTTTCTGTATTCTTTATCATCTTAATTGATTTTCAGACTAATGCATTTTCCTCCGCCACATGCTGCTTTTTAAAATTATGACTTGCAGGGCATTTTCATCCGTAACAATGGGATATGTTGTCCATAGTTTAGAAATTAACAGATCTGATCTCGATCAGGGAGATTAGAACTGATGGCTACGGAATTTAAATTCTAATCTCTTATCAGTTGGACCGAGTGTACCCTCGCTCGGACGCGGGTCACAGGGGCCCCGCTCCGGAGTCAGGCCTGGAGGTGGGGCATGAGGGGGAGCGGCTGATGGCCGGGTTTTTACCTACGGAACCCGACCGGGCTCAGCCCGGAAGGGCCACATGGGTCCCCCTTCCAATGGGCTCACCACCCACGATAGGGGCCAAAGGGGGTCGGGTGCTGTGTGGAACGGGTGGGGGCCGGAGACGGGAGCCTTGCCTAAGAAGCTGACTCTTGGGACGAGGAATGTCACCGCACTGGTGGGGAAGGAGCCTGAGTTGGCGGAGAGATTCCGGCTAGATATAGTCCGGCTAGATATAGTCCGTCTCGCCTCCACGCACAGCTCTGGCTCAGGAACCAGTCATCTTGAGAGTCATCCCCCCCGGAGGAGCTGGCAGGAGTGGCAGGGGAGAGGGAAGTGTGGGTTTCCCTGCAGGCTGTATTTTACAAATGTACTGGATTTATTTCAGAAACGTTTGTAAATGTTTGACCATTACTGGGAGGATCACACACCCTTTCAGTCGAAGATTATCTGACCTGAAAAGTAGTGACTGCAGCCTCTATCATTATTCATCGTGAATAAACAAAAGAAAAAGAACAAGCCACTCTTTAGTGTGCTGGAACTTTCCCAGTGTACGTGGAAGAGTAATGGCCTCTCAATGCAGATCTGACTGTGTAGAAGGCTGCTCTGAGGCAGAGACCTCAAAGGATTTGGCTTTTTACCCTTCGCTATTGCTCATCCACGCTTATCCATATACAGTGTGCAACAGAGAGGGAGTCATCATGTGGTGTCTCTTAGCAAAGAGTTGTTTGATCCTCCTCTGTGTTTGCAGGTGAAAGGCGATGAGTCACTCACTGGCATCTTTAATGATCTCAACCCGCTGCCTTTTTTACGCCCCCTACCCATCGCTCATTTATCAACAATATCACATGCACTAAAACTTCCTCTTCTCATCATACTAAGCTGTAAACTGTCTGAATCAGTTCTGAAAGGCAGCTGGCAGGTGCAGAGCTGGTGTGGAACTCACGCAGTGGCACACAGATACACCACAACATATTTCATTGGTGACCTGTTTGTAATGTTTATCCATCCCGTGCTGCTCTTTTACAGAGTCAGTCCTTGTGCTTCATTCATTAGCCCCCTCGTAATGTGCCGTTCCTGACATCCCAGTTTTAAACCCAAACACAGGAAGGGTGGGAAGCAAGAAAAAAAGTAAAAAATCCACCGGATATGTTCGCAGAGGGACACCAGAGCAGGTCTGGCTGGTGTGTTTTAGAGCTCCCTGTCCTAGTTTGGCAAGGGATGGGATTCTTGCTTGAGCGTGAGGTGCTTTCTAAGCAGTGAATTATTTAGGAAAACTTCCTTTAAACGTGGCCCCACTCAGAGAATTTAACAGACAAGCACAGAGCTCCTTCGCTGGGGTGTCTGTGGCTCAGGCGGAGGAGTGGTTGGCTGCCAAAGGGTCAATGAGTCAATCCCAGGCCACATTTTGAGGAGATGTCTTTGGGCTCCAGCTGCCTGCAATGCCGCCTCAAATGGAATGGGACGCTGTATCCTGTTTGTCAGTGTCCCAATCCCAGATGAACATGAGGCTTATGAACTTATGATCTTTGAGTCCCTGGAGGCCCTCCGGGGATAAAAGGCGAACAGTACATTTAACCCATCCATCCATCCATCATCAATACCGCTTATTCCCTGTTGGGGTCGCGGGGGGAACTGGAGCCTATCCCAGTGGTCAACGGGCAAGAGGCAGGGTACACCCTGGACAGTCCGCCAGTCCATCGCAGGGCCACACACAGGACATACAAGGACAAACAACCACTCACACCCACATTCACTCCTAAGGGCAATTTCCCCAATCTCCAATCAACCTAACATGCAGGTTTTTGGACTGTGGGAGGAAGCCGGAGAACCCGGAGAGAACCCACGCAGACACAGGGAGAACATGCAAACTCCACCCAGAAAGGTCCTGGTTCCCCCGGGATTCAAACCCAGAACCCTCTTGCTGGGAGGCGACAGTGCTAACCACCACACCACCGTGCCGCCCCAGTACATTTAACCACACAATGAAAATGCACTTGCCTGCTCTTTCAGGTCATCAGCTGCCACCATCAGTAGTCTCTCATTTCTTTGAAATTGTGAGACTTGATTTGAGGGGTCTGGATTCCCACTTCAGGCTTCCATTCAATTTTTGCTGTTGATTTAACAACTTTAGAGACAAGTGCCATGGCACAGCCGGAAACAATCACATCTCTCATAAAAGAGCCTGAAGTGACAATCGTTGATATAAGTGATGTCAGAGTTCTGTCAGGTTCCATTCACTGTTTTTCTTTTTTTTCATATAGGCGAAAAATTGTCACAATTGTGCTGTTTGCTCTGGACAGAAGCACCGCGGATGAACCAACTGTTATAGACACCATTGGCTGTATATTAGACTTTAGATCCGTGATCCCCTGTAAACACATTTATGCTTTCCAATGAATGCATAAAAAGTCGGATTGCATCAGAATTTGGAATAGTTTTTACATTGTTTATTTTTCAATTATATTTAAAGTCATGGAACTGAATATAAAATTAACAAACTAACTGAATTATAACAAGGGGAGACTTGATAGTCATTATTGCCTTGTTGTTTCTTGAGTTTTGCACATTGATTGTTCATGCAATAAATAGTAAGAAATAGAAATAAGAAAGAAGTAAAAGTAGAAGTAAGAAATAGAGAGCAAAATATTCCAAATGAAAAAGCTGTGGCATGCAAAGGTTTGGGGACTTCTCAGTTAGGAGAGCACCTGATTTTCAGAGTGATTTGAGATTTAGGTAAATCGACTTTTTTATTTTCCTTCCTGAGGGGTTATTGAATAAATCATTTTTCACTGCTTTTGGGTTTCTTTTTTCTCAAAGGGTTTATTTTAATTCTGTGAGATTTAGGGGAACTGCATTGAGTTTTGCTCTTATGTTTTCACAGATTTGTGATGATGTGATGAAGATAGAGGAGAGGTCTACCATCATAAATAAGTAAAAAAAATGAACACAAGAAAAATAATAGAAATCCCGAGCAACAATGGGCATTCGTTGGAGAATTGACATGCAAGTAATAAGGACTACTGAACGTAAAAACAGGGATCTTCAGTTCACACCAAACTGCATTAGTCCGTCTTATTTATTCACCTCTGACGGACAATTTACAGAGTTCCTGGGCTGGGCGCCTCACATCACCACCCAGCCTCCACTATCGGTCCTTTTCTGTCATGCATGGTCCTTTTTCTGGTCTGAGAGCTTGCCTAAGCGCCCCAGGGTCACTTTCCCTGCCCTCCCTGCTGTCCGCGGGCCGGTGGGGGTCTGCTGGGCGGCGGGTGCTGCGCGGCGGGGGACGCGGTCGTGGGACTGCTGGATGCGTGACGTTGGCGAATTGCAGCAAATGCCGAAGCGTACGTGAGGGAGAGAGCAGCCAGGACGCACCGCATACGGCAGATTTGGGGCGGGAAAGGCGAGCGGAGGAAGGGGGTGGGGGGGACACGACTGAGGCAGGGAGACAGCTTATCAACAGGGAGTCGGATGGACGGGAGAGGACGCGGAGCGGGGAGCCGGCTGTGACGGTCCCGTCAAGAGGTCTGGTGTCTGCATCAAACCAGCTTCAGGGATGTAGTCGAAGCGGTTTGGAGCTCAGCCCATCCGAGCTCATCATCATGAAGAAACACTCCGCAAGGGTTGCCCCTCTGTCCGCCTGCAACAGCCCGGTGCTCACCCTCACCAAAGTGGAAGGTAGGGAGAGTTGTTATCCATTCAGGCTGCGTTCAGACCCGCACAGCTGGACAGCTGTTTGCGCCGCTCAAATGAATCGTTAAAGAACAGATTAAAAAGTGACACTAATTCAGTTAGATATGCCAAAAAAAGACAACTCACGATTCTTGTTAATAACACACGAGACATTTTTGATAAAAAATAAATCTCATCGCGACCCATATGAGGGAATAACCTTGTGCGCAACTTGAAATTGTGAGCACTGTTTGTACATTTTGACACTGGACAACGTTGAAAATATTTCGTAGTGAGTCTTTCGTTGGGTTATGTTCATAAAAAGATCTTCAAATAACGCTCCAAATTGATCCAGGACATTGATCTGTGGACATTTACAGAAGGTAACCAGCCGCTCCTGGTGTCCTGGTGTGTCAAACCTCGCTGATCCCCAGGGAGTGTCAGAAGTTGTTATTGCAGCAGGGATTCCCCTCACTCTGCCCACCCTCCATCTATCACAGGCTGCAAGAGTTACAGCAAAATGCCAGAGCATTGTGTGTCCAGAGCAGCTGGGACTTGATCCCAGCAGCACACATGTTCATGCTCCATGTAAATAATCTAACTCCCCTTCAATCTGCTTTCATTCGTTAAAGGTCACTCTTATCTGCCGGCTCTCTCTTTTTTTAGTTTCTTTGGTTTCCTGCCCAGCGGGAACACAGTTTCTGCAGGATTTTGCCATTTCCTGATGTTTTCATTAAAGGAGGAGACTTACAATGTGGGGACATAGCTACTGATGCTCTGTTTGTGCTGCAGCATGCTCAGCACCCCTGTCCTGGTGCCTTGGCTGAGAACAGTTGTGAACATTCCTTTTACAGTATCTGATGCTCTGCTTTAGAGAGGGTTTTTATTGTTGAGTATGAGCACAGAATGAAAACCAAACAGGCTGCAGATTTCAATGTGTCCTTTTCCAGGAATTGAAAAGCACATCTGCAATTTTCTCAAGAATCAGAATAAGGATTACAGTAATGAACAATTGTTAATATATGTATATTTGGATTTTTGTCTGCTTGAAATGACAGCTTCTGGTGCAGCCACTGCAGAATGCCCAAATAGCAGCCTCTGAAATATCTGTCTTAGAATGATGCTGGATCCATTTAGTAAGAAGAAACATGTGGTGCTACATCTCTTTTTTGCCATACTTTAGGTCTGTTTGCTGACTAAGACTAATCAGTGCTCAATGCTCTGAGATCCTTATGATTTTAGAAGCTCCCAACAGTATGCGGTATAAATCAAAAGTATCTTAAGTACCTTATCCATAATATATAACTGTTACAGATGCTATCATTTAAATAAGGATATTTTTGCATGCTTTATCGGCTCTGCAGAAAGATGAAAAGATACAGGAAGACTCTTGAGCTGTTGCAGTTGTTCAGCATGTCCAGGAGGACCTCAAAATAATCAGTGCTAATGTCAAGGATCCCAAACTCACTAGAGAAAAAGTTGGGAACTAAATGCTTTAGAATTCTTGAGAGGTTGGGCTCTTATTCGTCCTGTTGTGAAAGCTGTGAGTGAAGCGACGATTTGATGTGTGTGTCTGTGGTGATAAAGGATGGGAAACTGTTGAGACGAGTCAAAGCTGTCATGTTTATGATGTGAGCATTCGGCTCCTTGTATCAGCAGGCGCTTTGAAGGAGAAGGGGAATCGCAGGGGGCTGCAGTGGATCAACACAGCTTCCCAGAGCCTCTGGTGCTTACATAACGACAGCTCCAAAAAAAACCCCGTTCTCTTCTCTATCAACCTGAACCCATCTTGCAAAAATATATCTATTTTTTGTGGTTCGGGATCCTCATTGGGATCTGTTTCCTCCTCTCTTTTTTGTGTCCAGGTTTCAGGGGTAACACAGTCTTATGCAGAGTATTTGTGAACAACTCAGTCTTTACGTAGGGAAAGCTGAAACATATATGCAATCGAACGTGAGCATTTCGTTTTCATTTTTGTTTCCTCAATGCTGTCAGTAATCCTCAGTTCTTTTGGAGCAGTCACGCCTTGTTCTTTTGGGAGAGGGTGGAAGAGTCAACCAATCGATGCTGACGCCAGTTTCAGTGGAAAGTCATCTTAGTAAATCTGGAGAGAAATATACTGCTGTTTCCTGAGGCCTGGAGTTTGATCCAGAGCAATCTTTTGAAGTGATCACTGCTTAGTCCGCGTGTTCTTTTGTGACACATTCACCAACCGAAACCCCATGGGCAATAATTATTGATTTCTCCTTAAATGAGTCTGTGTCCTTGAAGAGTGTCTGTGTTGTCTCTGTGTTGCAAGAAGCGAGGGTAAGATGTTCATAGAACTCGCATTATTAGCTTTAACTTAATAATACTTGCTTTGAAACAGAGCAGGCTTATTTAAAAGGTTATTCAGTGTTTAAAATGTCTCAAAGGAAGCTGGGACTTATGAATACTGAACCACTACACAAGAGTCTCTTTAATCTTGAACATACGTTACTGTTTATTGGTCCAGCTATTGCAAATTAACCCTCAGACACAGATAATGAACTTGCTTATAGCAGTGTTGGACATGAAAAAGTGTTTCCCAGTGGTATGATAAATCTCTCTGAGTCTTAAATTAAGTCGGGCCATTTTATAGTGAGTGTCTCTGCACCTTGTTCTGTCTGCGCGCGGTCTTTTATGATGTTTAATAGATTTTAAACAAGACACTCAGCTTTTTTTTTATATACTATGCAGTGGATGTTAAATGTGTTCACTTGCTTGTTTCTGTACTTGCATATGGCTTTATCTGTTAGAATTATTTGGATTTATTAAAACAACAACCAAATTCAAGACAATCTGTAGCACAAGTCAAGCGAATAACATAACTAAAGCCATGAACACACACATTGGAAACTGCAGTGTTTCAGAAAAAAGAATCTGATATATATTCAGTGACAGATCACACCACTGACTGATGTGTGCATGATTCCTATTTGTATGCTAATATGTGTTCAGGCTTATTGTGGAACTGAAGCTCGGCCTGAACAGAGGTCAGACATAGGTACATACTATATATGTCAGCAGTGTTTTTAATTTTGTCGGCTTCCTTTTGAAGCTCCATTAAAGGGCAATTTATAATGGTGGAAGTACTCTGGGATGTAAATGCAGCTGACTTTGAAGGTTGTCAGAGATGCATGAGTGAGGCCTCTTCTTGCGAATGAATAAGTGTGCAGTCAGTCCACCATGACGGGGCTTTTTATTTTTTCCAAGAGGCCAAGCTTTTGCTCGGGCTGATAAAAAAACGGGGGAGGTATTCAATGAAAGATGCCAAGTCAAATACAATGCCTGGCATTTCAATGGTCTTCTATTTTTTTCTTTGTTTGCCTAGGGAACAGTTTTGTGTTGTTTTGATGTGCCGGGGAACCTTTTAGCTTTAATCCCACCCTGATGTGGTTGATCCAAAAGAATGGAGGCTGCCTGTCTGATGATACAGTGAAGCAGAAGCAATGTGTGGGTTTTGCACTGAAAATGCCCGACTACATATCTGTTTGGTAAACAAACTCTTTTTTTCTGAGGATTTCATTAGAAACACTACCAAATCACCCCTGAGCACAGACATAATGGATTTGAGTAAGACTTAAGAGTAAGTGTTAACTGTGCTTAATTTGAGTTTAAAATAGTGCTGGTGTTATCACCGGAGTGCAGAGAGGAAGCAAAACTCTTGTTTGTGTTGCCACTCAGTGTACACCTGCAGTGGTTGCCTATCCATTACTTCAACAGGGATGCTGTGGCCAATCTGTTAAACATTGATTTGTCGCGGAAAGTGTTGGGACTCATGCCAGTCTGTTAATGCGCTGGTCAATCACTATATTCACTCTCATGTGGGACGGCTAGAAAAAGGGAGGGAGTTTTAAAATGCTGGGGGAATAACAGTATGTGTATCTGATGCCAAATATGATATCATGCTGAGGCTGTTGGGACACGCAGTGCACACTCCCCCAGCTTGTGGCAGACAGGGTTTCTTTTTTCATCCTTGCCTTCAAACGGTGGGGCATCAGAGGGTCCGGGCCCTGACCTGCGCGTGAGCGTCTGTTGTGGCAGCTGTGCAGGTCAAGGCACTCACAAACAAGTCTGCTGCTTTGTGAGGAAGTTGCTTAGTTGTCCTTCAAGGCTGAAGGAGAAAGAGATAGAGGCTGAAGGCGAGTGGGATCAGTAACATTTGTACCACCCTTGTCTGCCCGCTGGGACCTTTGTTCCTCCAGCCCATCAGCTGGGTCACGCAGCAGGCTGTGTTTTCCGGTTTTGTGTTATTGACTCAGACAGACTCAACAGAGGACTTTGGCGTGTTGAACCGCCTCTGACTGACAGGCTGACCTGACCAAGCTGTCACAGCTGAGTATCACACTCCCTCTGCCTGTCAGGTGCTGACAGTGACCACTGTTTGTCTGCATGACTGCCTCCGCCATGATCCAACTACCGCTCCTCTTTATGCACCGTAAACCACGGTGCACCTTGCCTCTCAAAGACAGGCTGCCATCTTTTCACCTCTGACTTATATGTCAGAAATGACAATCTAAATGAGCCAAGTGGTGATTAAAAGGTTTATTTTTTACTAAATCTTTGACTGACCCTCTAAACCAATGGTTTACCGTATCTATCTAGTTACTACGCATTTGTTTGCTCATTTTTCGTGTCAATGATTTCACCCATAACAAATATTGACTGTCCTCCAGCAATATTAAACTTCTGTCAACCTGTTACAGAGAACTGTGCACACTTGCACTTTTTTATTTAAGCAGTGGAAAAGTCTGCATGCGGACTTCTAATAAATTCACGCTGTAATATTTTATCATAAGCTGGACAGCCAGTCACACAAGCATGGTCATGATCATGACCATGGAGGTCATGCGAGGAGAAATGCTCCTCTGAAGTGGATGACTGGTCTGTTCAGCTCCTTGGATCACTGAGGAGCAAAGCATTGCAGTTAACCACCAATCCCAAAGAAGGGAAAGCCAAGCGGCTGGCCAGGGAAAACTCCTTCTCACATCTTTGTCTCCCGCTTAGCTGAGCTCCCAGTCAAGTGCTTCTGACTGCTGCACGGCCACCATGGCAAACCAACATAAGCCTAATCACCGCTCCCGTTATGGATCCTCGTTCTCACTCTGAGAGTGGCAGGGAAAGAGAAAGAGGAATGGATGGCCAGCCCCGAGGGAATAACAGGGCGACTTTCGCGGCCTGTCATGGCCAAGTTGTGTGACGTGTGGGAGCAGGCAGTCAGGCAGGGCTCTGCTGGCACGTTTGGGATTTGCAGCTATCAGCAGGAGAGATCTGCACTGCAGAGGCTGCAGGGGGAGGGAGGATAGGAGAAGTGGGAGAGAGGCTGGTCGGGAATTATGGGGGAATCTGGGACTGAGGGGGGAAGAAGCTGGAAAACCGGCTCACTAATGACAAGATAGATCTTAGCATCCTTATGAGTCATCTGGAGTATGGTGCACATTCAATAAACCGTTTATGAGGTGATGAGTGTGTTGAATTACAACAGACAGACAAATGAGCACATAGAATAAAGATTATTAGCCTTTATCATGAGGAAGACTATCACACCAAAGAAAGTGACCTTTACTGTTTACTGTTACTAATGGACAAAAACTTTGCCAAAAATAAAATAGTACGATCCTCTCTGTCTCCTTCAATAGTCAGAGCAAATCTTCCAGTAAGGTTTTACATTTTTTATTCGAGTTTGTGGTTGGGAATGAATACATTTAAAGAGGACACAAAGAAAAGCTGTATACAGCTGTCAGTTCGGATCAATGTGGAGCCTACAAGCAAGCCAAACACCCATCCTGTCTCCAATGATTTAGCTGATTCCCGTTAGGACTAACGTAAGTGCCTTTAGACATAGAAGGGGTTGTGTTAATGGAGATATTTCCACGTGGGGTTAGATTAAATCTAAATAAGTTTAATGAGCATAGGGCTTTCTGACAAAGTTGTGCTGCATGCAGCACATTGTTGACGGTATACATTTGATTATAAACTGTCAAGATTAAGAGCTTCCAGGTAAGAATTTAGCTGTCACAGGCCTTTTCTAATTGTTTCATTTGCAGCAATAATCGCTTCAAGGATCAGAGAAGCATTTCTGTCTAGCTCAGCTTCTCCATTCACCCTCACACTGATGAGCCTGATGAGCTCAGCTGTCCCATACTGTTCATGAGCAGTTAGAGTCCATAGCCACAGTCATTATAAGCGTAAAAGAGGTGTTTTACCTGTCAGTTTGGGCTCCAGTTGTAACGTTCTGTTAAAACCAGCATGTGTTAACATCCAAACATGAGTTCTGACATTGAATTTTAGTTTATGATTGAGTATAATACTAGTCTGGGTGTAAATTCTGGGCTGTTCTTCATCATTTTTGCTGCCATAGCTCCCCTCCAGTGCTACGCTGGTCCATTTTTTGGGGGTTGAACGACTTGGCCCATGACTGCATTTGGGAGATTAAGCTGTGGTGCAGCACAGGGAAGTGGTCTGAGCTGCGGGATGTGGGATGGAAGCCCAGGACGGGAAAAAAAAATGGTGCAGCATAAACAAAAGGTGACCTTCAGAACAATAGTTAGAGATAATACAAATACAGAAACAACATGCTCACCCTTTTGCTCAAGGCTTCGATGTGGGCTTGCCTCTTTTATGGTCCGGGCTGATTCATTATTTCATCGCCATAAAGGCAGTTATCTTGAATCCTCCTCGGTCGCAGTCGGATTGGTGGCTGTGCTGTCCGAGCTGAGCTGATCAGAATGCTCAAACAATGCTGCTTCATTTCTTTTACAAATCACCCTTTTTAATATCTCTGTTTGCATTAGATAAAGAGAATCGGGATCACACACGCATTCATTATATAACCTGGGGTAGGTGAGGTATTAGCATCGGAGGCGATTGTCATTAGCGGAGTTAATCTGTGATGTGATGAGGCCACCTGGCAAAATCAGGTGCAGCTCTATACCAGGAAGAATGAGCTGCCTCATTGAGCATGATGTATGCTCTCTTATGCAGCTCTAACCAGCAAGCCGCTTATAAAAGACACTGGGTGCTCCCTCAGTTTCACAGGTCCTGTTCCTGTGCTGACCAGCTGCATAGCCACAAAGGTTCTGTGTCCTGTTTAAGCTGTGCAATGATCATTTTTACAGCGTAACATCGATGCATCTTTGTCATATTCTTGTTTTATGAGGTCTTCTGAAGTGCGTTCAGTATTCTAGTCCGTGGTGTACACTGGAGATGAATCAGCAAAGGGCTCTCTCTGGCATATTACTGCCTCTGGAAGCACCGTCGAGGAGATCCCTCCAGTTTTAGTTTTTTGGAAGGAAGCCACAGAAGATACTTATTATACAGCTGTTATGAAACCGAGCTGATGCTCTGCTGTCTTACCCAAAATATATTAATAATGAATATAATGAATAATAAATATGTTATTAATAAAGCAGTTGATCAACCTGAATGTAGATCTGCTGGGTAAAATATGTCGCCACAGTTAACTGCAAAATAAATAGATATCGAGCCCTTTTCAGATTAATAACTTTTATACTTTCTCTCGTGATAATACATCAATACCTGAAGTGTTTAGACGAGTAAGCAGATGGTGTATCTGTCGGTAAGTTTGAAGACTGAAAGGAACAAATTGACCTTGGTGAGAGAATCAATTTGAAGCAGGAGAGTGGCTGTGAGTGGGATGGTAGACAGCAGGTCAACACAATTCATTTCTTACTGAAGACATATGAAGGCTATCAGGTTTTGACAGGAGAAATTGAAAAAGTTGGGAAATGCTGTGTGCGCCTTTGTGCACTTTTAAAAAGACACGTACCACCTAACTCATCGGGTTTGAAAAAAGGTCGTCTTGGATTGGATATCAGATCCGACCCCATTTTGTCCTTTGTTTGGCTGCTGCCTGTCACACTCAATCACCATATTTTTAACTCAGATGTCCGATTGATTACCTTCAAGTTCATTTAAACCACAAAAGCAGCTATTTTTAACTGAAGAAAAAGAAAAAAGAAACATGCACTTCATGAGGTCACTCTCACAACCAGAACGTGCTTCATCAGCCCTTATTTTATTATGCTGAAGATAAATGCGGATAAACATATATATGTATAATATTGTATATGTATATATATGTAAAAGCAGTAAGCAAATGCAAAGCAAATTGACCAGAATCTGTGAGTGCTTACTTTTGTCTCTAAGTTGTACTTTGTCATCCACAGGAGAAGACCGTACTAGAGAGAATGTGGTGGGCACCTCAGACACTCAGTCAGCTGGAGCAGCTGGGACAGAATCCAGCACCAACAGACGGAGGCTCCACTGTTGCATTCGAGTATCGGCCGTACAGGCGCAGAAGGCCCTGTGGGGGGTGGTCATGGTGATGTGCGTGTGCTCGTCTTGGGCAGGCTCCACCCAGCTGGCCAAGCTGACCTTTAAGCAGTTTGACGCCCCCTTCACTCTCACCTGGTTCGCCACTACGTGGAACTGCCTCTTCTTCCCCCTCTACTACATCGGCCACCTGTACAAGAATCCGGAGAGGCAGACGCCCAGGCAGAGATTCAGGTGAGAGGGTTTACTCTGCATTACAACTGAACAAACAAGCAAATGGTATGCTAAAAACTGCCACCATTACAGCAGTTTTTGTCTGGCTTGAAATTACATGACAAAAGACAATGCAGTGTTAGAAGTGGTTTCAATTCATTCTGACTATTACTACCCTTTCTGAATGATCGGTAGCAAAGATGACATTTTCCTTATCGAAAGGTACTTTTTTTGTTTTTACTGTCCGCATACTTTCTAGTTAACTTAACCTCTGTAATGATGTCCAGGTCTTTGCTGTTTGGACTCAGCTTAGCGCTGTCACATTGTTCAGAAATATTTCCCTTGATTCACACATGAGTTGGACCCCAAATATTACTTTGTTTGAAAGTCAAATGCCACCCATGGCCAGTGTTACCCACAAGGCCCCTTATGTTTTTAACTCAAGAATTAAGCCCATCAGGATGGTCCTTTCAAAGCAGACACTCTAAAGGGCACTGCTCAAGAATGCTCTCTCTGAGCCTCACTGCAGAAAGAAGATGCAGGTCCCATTGCCTCTGCATAGGACCATCATTAAAGCTTTTAATGACCTAACTGCAATTGTAAGTTCCACCACATTTACACATGGTAACGGACAAAGTAAACACTATTATTTTGGAGTAGAACATTAAGCCGTCTGTTGTAAAATTTGGCCTGGGGCAGTAGCTGACCTTTCAATTATAAAGTGATGCAATAATTTTACCTGTTCATTTTTTAGGAGAATACATTACACATGGATACATTTTTGCTGGATTTTTAACAAAAATATTGGTTACAAAAAAATAATTAAACAGAAAGTTAAGTGACACAATCTTTTTGTGTACAAATGGATATTCAGGAAAATATCTTAACACTCTCCTTAATTAATATAACAGTTTCTGTTCTCTTCCTGTAATCCAATTAGAAGCCAGCTTATTAAAATCATTATTACTGACTCCAGTTGACAACCTTATCTCTGCTACCCGCTGTGCAGCCGGAGTACAAAGAACCACAGAGTCTGGCGGGTTAGAGGGTGTGGAGTGTGAGGAAGCTGCTGGTATTAGCTTTGTGTTTCTCATTCAGCTCTGTGATATAAATCTCCCTTTCTTTTGGGGATCACACAGGGATCTGGGGCTTTCACCCTTCGACAAGAGACGATGTGCTCTGGTTACCAAACCTTCTCTTCCCTCTGTAGTTATTTACAGTGCATCCTCTGGTGGATAAATAAAAGTTAAAAATAAAGACCAAAAGATGGCGTTTGTAAAATCTGACCCATGTCTTCAATTTTAGATTTTCTCAGCTGAACAATGAGGATTCATTCTGTTGTCACCGAACAGCGCTGTGTTTATAAGGAGGGTGTGAGCAATGCGGTTCCAATTCAGATTGTGCTCTGTGGAGCTGATGCTGCTCCACAGGATCTAGCAGGACTCTGGCAAAATGTGTCACCAGCCACTCCTCTGTTATTGCTGCTTCATTGCTAGCACAAGGCCAGATCCTCTCAGGGTAAATTTTATTACTCACCAGTACTGTTATAGATAGAAGTCAGAAACACATCGCTGTTTGTTTTTCTTCCAGGGTGAAGTTCTGGGCCAGGTAGTTTTTGGTAAAATAAAACCCTTCTTGGCATCACAGCAGAGCAGCAAAGTGTCAGTTCTGCAGACAATGTAGTAGCACAATGGACCCGTCCACTATGGAGAAATGTGATACTAAATTACACGGTCCTCTCTCATATGATACAGGCTTCACTGACACTCACACAGACCACTAACTTTCAGACTGTCAGCTTTTGTTCAGGGGGATTTTCATCCAGCTTGGCTAAAACTCTTTGGAGTCATTTTCTCTCTGCCATCCAAACTCAGCCCTGAGCCAGATTCCATAGGAAAAACATATATTAGCTAATTTTTACTTGGCCAGGAGGATTTTTCAGAAAAGCTAGAGCTGACTAGAATTCAAACTGATCTGAGTTGTTGCATCTATCTATGTTACTTTTAGCCGATGCATAATCAGCAGGAAACAGTTATTAAGATGCTGATCATTTTGTGTGGTATAAAAACCAGCATCTTGATAAACTCTGTTGAAAAAGATGAGGAATGGAGACTTTTCACTGTCCATAAGATAACTTATTACTTATCTTAATACCTTTTATGGTTGTGCAGCACCTCAAATGATCTGTTATTCTTTGTGCTGGCAGGGTATTCATGAATATTTACATATATTTTACATCGCAGTGATGTCAGTGTTTTTTCTTCCACTTGTTGAGACACACCTGGTCTCACTCCGGATTCTTCATCGATTTCTCCCATTTCCATGAGGCTAACTCAGCATTTTATGTTGTGTTTCGGCACAGGGAGTGCTGTAGGTTTTTTGGGGATGACGGTCTGACACCCAAGGTGTTTTTCACCAAAGTGGCTCCGTTTGGCCTGCTGTGGATCCTCACCAACTACCTGTACCTGCAGGCCCTCAGGAAGATCAATACAACGGACGCATCAGCTCTTTTCTGTTGTAACAAGGCCTTCGTCTTCCTGCTGTCTTGGATTGTACTCAGAGACCGCTTTATGGGCGTCAGAGTGAGTAACTACCAGTATCACTGCGATGCATCTGTCATATTTCTGCCTCATTATTTACCTCTATTTCCACGTGCGCTGCGTCAAATGGTGCCTTGATGAGACGAAATGATATATATGCCTATTTTGCTTCAAGGTCTCAGAAATTCTGAAAAGGCGTTGAAGGAGGTGTGACCTTAAACTTTGCCCTGTGACTCGTCATGACAAACACGTTCTGTTTTTGTCAGCAGCAGAGCAAACGTGTGATGCTCTGACGTGATTTACGACCGATTGCGGGAGACATAAAGAGCTTCTACTCTGTGTGACTTTGTGATTACTCACCAATGATGGAGTGTCATTCACTGATGGGGGGTGGGGGTCTGTTTGTGTGTGGGTTTGCTGCACACTGGCCTCCAGACAAATACAGATAGCGTAGGAGTCAGGGCTGTGGATTCACCTCCTTCTCCCCTCCCACTGCACGCGCTCACGCCTGCAGCTGCCCTGCTCTCTGCAGGATGGATTTCCCCTTTTTTCCTCCAATCGCCAACTAAAGCTCCACCTCTCCCTTGAGCATGCCCACATCTCTCCACCCCCATTACCTGCAATGAATGCCTCTGTAAACGACAACTACAGTGAAAAGACCACTTTCTTTTGCTCCCTCATCCTTGGGGGCGGGGGGGGGTTGGGGACTGCAGTGTTTGAAACTAAGATCCAATGCAGGGGGAATCTTGGATGAATTGGCCACAAAAGCAAAGGTAGAACATGATGGTGGGATGGTAAGACCTCTGTGTATGATAGGCATGAATAAAGGCTGTTGTGGAGACACTGTGTGGATGAAGATATGCCAGGAGCAGAGCTAACATGTGGTTATCATGCAAGTCAAAACATCCTGATGATGTAAGAGGAGTTCGGTAGCGTTAAGTCCACATACCAGAGCAATACCGTTGTGTCTTTTAAACAGTAAACATAAGATGAGATGAAGTTTTATTTTTTTCTGCCTGTCACTAAAATTATGGCTGAAACCTCCCATTGTTGCTGACCCTGCAAACAAACTGCTGTTCACTGAAATGAAAGGTGTAGCTGTGATTGACAGGCAGGCTGCAGTGCAGAAAGAACTGTTTTTGCCAGAAGTACCCCGGGGCTCTGGCCCAGCAAAAACACGAAGCTCATTTATCTTGCTGACACCTCTTTAATGCAGAGCTAATCCACTCAGCTGGACCGAGTCACGTGCCCATCGCCGTTCCTCTCCCAACCACCCCTGCTTGTACAGCTCCACAATGAAGACACGGACAAACATGAAAGAGACGGATGGTTGATTTAGTTTTTGGTCCATCAGGGCTGACTGAGAGCAGGATGAAGCAGATGATCTTGTGTCGTGTTAGCCGCAGAAGCAGGGAGCGGGAGTGATAAGTGGGGAGCTGCTGGAACGAAGGCTGGTATTTGCATTGTAAACATGGCGGTGGTGTAATGGAAATCGATGTCAGACAATCAAGCTCAACACTGTAGAGTCTGCCCATCCTGTGTTGCAATGTGAACCTGAGGGCAGATTTCCCGTGAAACAATTCGGTTTGTACAAAAGAAAATCAACATCAAATGAGCAGCCCGCTGAGGAACAAATAAAACCCTCACATTAATTACAGCTTTAAAAACCCAGTCCTAGGACGCTGGTGATTTCTGTTCTGAATAACAAAGCGGAGGGCATGGGCACCCCCTGTGTCTCCACACAGCCGTAATGGACTGAGTGTCTTAATCACCAAACTGTGAGCAGCATGTTGCCCATCCGTCATTCACTAATGTTCTGTCTCCTCACAGATAGTAGCTGCTATCTTGGCCATAGCGGGCATCGTAATGATGACCTATGCGGACGGATTCCATAGCCACTCGGTCATCGGCATTACTTTGGTTGTGGCCTCGGCTTCGATGTCGGCGCTCTACAAGGTATTTGTTTACATCAAATAAAAACACATTAATACCAGGCAGAGCTCACTGCCTAGTAGTGTTATTTTTACCCACAGTGGAACAATCCCATTTAAAGAGCTAAACATCCAAGTATATCTGAATTGTCCAGTCTTATATAAGAAAACTTGGAGCAGCTCCCTTTTTCTTATGTAACCAGGACAGAATGAGATTAAGACATTTAAGACTCAGCTAACAGAGGTATGTGGCATGTATCAATTTTATTGCTGGCTTCGTGCTGGGATTCCTTGATCAAGGGGCAGATGGCTAAATTGTGACAGGTTTCTGTTCTCCCCTGCCCTGTTTTCTTTGCTGCTTAATATGATAAACAGGCAGGCACTGCCTGAGCCAGACACATGGCAGATAGTTGACAGGTAGAGCTTTTGTGGTGCCCTTCAGCTCCTTCAGAGGGGGATCTTGTGCTTTCATTTCTTTCCGCCCTCTTTATCCTCAGGTGCTCTTCAAAATGGTCTTGGGCAGTGCCAAATTTGGAGAAGCTGCACTCTTTCTGAGTATCGTTGGAAGCGCCAACTTTGTCTTCATCAGCTTTGTGCCAGTCATCCTGTATTTTACACGTGTGGAGTACATCGGCTCACCCGCAGACATCCCCTGGGGCTCCTTCTGTGGGGTTGCAGCCCTGATTTTTGGTAACTGGAGTTGGCAGTCCATGCAGTTCTGTTGACAAAGCTTATACAATGCTCATTATGGTTTTTTTAATAATAATCTGACATTCTCATTTTGTGGTCTGCTGCTGCTCTGTGTTCTGCCTTTCCCCACAGCTTTCAATATCCTGGTGAACTTTGGCATCGCTGTAACGTACCCAACATTAATATCCCTTGGCATTGTCCTAAGTGTCCCTGTAAATGCCTGTAAGTCCCCAGACTTTTTCTGTTTAGAATATTCACATTTGTAATCCATTCAAACTGACCCCAGTATATCACGTTTCTTTCATAATGAATGTCTTTAAAATGAAAACTAAGTTCTGGAAGCTCATTTTTGGAGTTTAATTGACAGCTTACGTGTGAAAAAAAGTTTGCTCTAGTAACATAATATATGCTAATATGCTTTCTAATGATTTTGGATAAGACAATTTGCCTGATAAACCAATTTGTTTTCTTTTAAGCTCCTAATGGTAAATCCTTGATTTTTTTCTTTACAGTGGTGGACCTCTATACATGTGAAATCCATTTCAACACGGTGCGCCTCATCGCTGTGTTCATCATCTGTCTGGGTTTCCTCATGCTGCTCTTACCAGAGGACTGGGACCAGTGCATCATCCAGCTCAACACAAAGCTGCGCAAACGCGACGAGCCGGCAGAGGGCAGCGGGGAGGCAGGCGCCGCCACCGGCCTCAACTGGAGAGGCAGAAGCAGGACATCCATGTCAACATTTACACACTGACTCCATAAATGTGAACAAAAAAGACACACATAGATAAAGAGAGTGGCATGTTTTTTTGTGCAAAGAAAAAGTAAAAATTAAAAACTAATCTGGACAGCCCCTCTTATTAGTAGTTCAACCAGGAGAAGATACAGGAGGCTCACATTGTCTAGCATTAATTCTATTGTAGTAGTCAGCGATCCTTCTTACGCAAAAACCGATCAGGTATAATTGATTGAGTTGTATGTTTTACAGCACCTCTTAATCAATTAGTGGACTCCTGACATCCTGTGATTGCCAACTTTCTAGAGGCTCTCAGTTTTTGAGAAAAAAACAGCACCTTCTAAACCAGCTGGCCTTATCTAATATGTAATTATTTACATACTATAAGGTTCAAAGAGGAATACCGAAAATGCTGAATGCCTGAGAAGAAGCCTGTGGAGAAGTACTTCAGGATGCCAGCAAACGACAATTACCCACATTTTGTGCACTGTACATAACATTGAGCTTCAGGCCTGAAAAGATCCTCTGGTGTGAAACGCCCTGTCATAATCTTAGATCAATTAGAGCCTAAAAAGGCTTTTTTTTTTTACAATGAAATTGTAACCACAGCGTTTGGCCTCCCGTGGTTATGTGCTCTCACTACTCACCTATTGATAAAGCTTACCATCTAATAACAAGTCAGTCAAAACATTAACACTATTCCATTTAATATCGGAGCATGAGATTGCAAGCTCTAAATAATGCTGCAGGAATCCCAAACTGCTGATGGACGGAAGGCTGACAAGCTAAATGAAAACTTGAAAATACCCCTTTAATTACTGACCCACCACTGGAAGCTATCACTGAGCCTCTCTTTGATTCCTGAGACATTTAACCTTCTGTGTTCACATGCAAACAAACAGATCTGTGGAAGTTCCGTTAAATCATTTTATTTCTGGGGGAAAAAAAATCAGCAGATGGTAGAAAACTGTCTCACTGTGGCTTGAGGAGAGGCGTGTTGATGCACGGCTCACATTTCTCCCGCTCTTTTCTTAAAAAGTCTTACTGTATCCGTTTTTTGTTTATCACATCTCCGAGGCAGGGTAACAACTGAGGGGAGCGACTGATGCACACGTCTCATGAAGCGACTGTTGTAAACTCTGCCTTGTTGTGAATGTATGAACATCAATCGACCACAAACGCTTGCTAAGTACTGCTTCTAGCAGTGCCCCACAGACTGCTGCAGAGAGAGACTCTTTAATATTGTCCTTGTACTCATCCGAATGAGTTTTTCTCTTGGAAGTAAACATTGCAGACTTTTTCTATTTTTGCATTTGGTTGCTGAATAACCTCGAGGAGAACAGGGACCGACATCCACAGATCGAGCATGCACATGAGCAGATATGGCTGAAAAGTCCACTTCACTGCCTTTACTTTGTTTTGCAATAGAGTCCATTAGCACTGTTTCCCATTGTCATTCTCTATGACAATAAATAATAATATTGTATTCCTCTGGAATTATTGCAAGACATAAATGTAAACCTTTGTAAGGAATGATGATTTTTACACTTGAGACGCTACATATGACGGTCACATTTGAGAAAAAGAAATTTAGAATGAGACTCGAGCACAGATTTATTGGATCTACTGTTGGGTGTCTTCAAGTGTAATCACATGTACTAAATAAAAATAATTCTTTTCAATACTTTACGTTGTCAAGGTCTGTTCTTCCTTAGCATTTAAACAAATAATTTACTAATAGAAAATCATGGTTCAGTTTAATCGACAGTTAAAATACATTAGGATGTGCAACCTTTTATAGTTTCATGTGTTCAGGGAGTCCTAAATGCTGCTTGGGTAATGGGAATCAATTAAATATGCTTGTTTAAAGCAGTTAAGTTCTGTCAAGTTTGCGTACTTTACAGCATTGTGTCACAATTCACCGAAAAACCTTGAAAGTTCCTTTTTATTTTGCAACTGTCATTCCATTTTGAAATCTGTTTAATATGACAAGAACCTTTTTTGTGTCACCCTTAATTATTGGGGCATGTTGAACATGTCTGAGTTAAAATTATTATTCAGTTCATAACTGTACGTGCTAAGTGATGGATTGTTTACATGAAAATGTGTTTGATAATTAAGTCATTACCTTTTTGTAACAGGCTGTCAAGTGAAAGAGAAAAAAATGCAGGCCTTCAGACATTTTATGGATCAAATAATTTTGATAATTAATGAACTGATGATTAAACAAATCATTTGAATCAATCCAGGTCTAAACATACAGGTGGTAATTTACCTGTTATTGCCCTTGCAGAAATCCCTCTAACAAATATCATGCTGCACTTTTACTGTAATCTGTCCAAAGAGAAAAGTGGCCTCATTCTGCTCGGTCAGAGCAGAAAACGGCAGCCTCCTTCCCTCTTGTGGCCGAGCTGGGACCTGCAGATTGTGTCTTCTGTCACCACCGGCATTTAGCTTCACGAATGAGGACGAGGAGTTTTCACTGTGACACTCGTGGTTCTTGTCTTGATCTTGACATTTAAAGTCAGCACTGATAGTAAAAATGGAGGAGGAATACCTCGAGGTGTCACAAGTCAAACTCTCTGTGCTGGAATTGGAGCTGGGAAGCGCGGCAGACAGCGCGCAGGGGTCACTGTTCCTGCCATCCTCTTCCCTGCCCGCCGCTCTGCCCGGATGGGCTCTCATTTTTTTCCAAAGTCCCTTAAGCGCGCTTTGGAAACGCTTGCTGAGCAGAGCATACAGAAGGGGATTGATATCAGAGTTCAGCAGCACCAGCCAGTAGGAGAAGGTAATGGCAACGGGTGGGACAAGAGCTGTTGTGGCCTGGGCCAGAGCCACACCGATGTAGGGCGTCCAGCACAGGAGGAAAGCCGTGATGACCAGCAGGAGGCGTCTCACTCCATGGTGGTGCTTTGGGGAGTTTTGGAGGCTGCTCCGAGTCAGAAAAGGGAACAAAACCTTGGCTGCAGTGTTCCTCTCTTGTACAGTCTCAGGAGGTGCAGAGTTGATGTTCTCCCCCTGTGTGCCGGCTTGACACACGAACTCTCCGTTTATGTGGTAGATAAGTCTCCAGGGGCTCCTGCCGGGAGTGAAATCAGAGCAGAGGTTCCTGCTGCGCTGGACGGAGTCCTCCAGTGTGTGAATTCTCCTGGCGTGGTTGCGAGCCACCCTAACAATGCTCACATAGCAGAAGAGGATCACCACAACAGGTAAGAGGAATGAGAGAGCGGCCATGAAGGCGGTGTAGCTCAGGCTGACGGACCAGTTGACGGCACAGCTATACATGGGCGCCACATAGCTGATGGAGCTCCAGCCCAGCAGGGGGGGGCTACTGATGGCCAAGGCCTGCAGCCAGATCCACAACACCACGGTGCAGGTCCTCCACAGAGTGCAGCGGGAGCTGTAGCGCAGGCAGTCCATGATGGAGTAGTATCTGTCCAGAGCGATGGCAGCCAGAGTCAGGACCGAAGTGGTGAGGTACACAGAGGAGGTGTAACCGACGAACGAACAGAGGTCCTGGCAGGCAGGAGAGAGACACAATCTCATCACACGGACAGTCAGTGGATCAAAGCTAACGTGCGCAGAGTCACTAAACATATTCCACAGGACAAAGATGACCTACCTTACAATCCATCCACCTGTGGTCCATGACGGATAGAGCAACAAAAGGCATGACTCCAATGCCCACCAAGAGGTCACTGATGGCCAAGTTCATGACCAGCACTGATGTCACAGACTGGAGGGTCTTGCTTGCAGCCACAATAATAATGACAAGAATATTCCCTAAACAGAAATCCAGCACACATACTTACAATCACAAAAGTCAGAGTACCTAGACTGCTTATCTATTTTAATAATATAGCTACATGAAAAATAAAGTGCAACCTCTTCAAAATCTAGGGCTTTACATATCAGGGCACAACCAAATAAACCACCTGGTACGTACCAAGTCTTAAGATGAGGAAAACCTAGATGAACAATGCACAGCACGTTGCTTCAAGAAACTGAATATTAAAAACACTTTTGACTATCACATGCCTTTCATTAACTGACTGGACCATGGGGTATAGAGTATTTCTTTTTACACACAGTCACTATTGTTCGGCTCATATTTTGTTGATAAATGACTAATTATAATGCATTAAATGTTGTTTATCAGAGATTGCATTATAATATAGTCCAGAAAGCTAACAACTAAACCTAGGGGTACTCTCTTTTTCACACAGCTGTAAGTATTAATATTAATTTTTGGTTATTTCAACTTGATGGAAACAAATCTAACAAATTACTAGGCTTTTCAGGAGGAGCAGAACTCCCAAGTAAGCAGTCATGTTAAAAACCTGCTCTGATTTATGGACAGCTCTAGCTGGCAGGACTTCTAACAGCTCTATAAACAGCTAAGGAAGTGTGAAAGCTACAAGAGAAATGAGGCATTTAATTGATGTATCTTCAGGTAAAGGTATGCCTACCTGTCACAGCTCCCAAACTCATGAGCACCATCAGAACCTGTAGGACCAGCTGGGCCCACGGAGACAGCCCGTTCTCTGAGGCATCAGTCTGGCTTGTGTTGACCATTGCACCCTTAAGTGACCTTGAACCTTCCAGATCGCCCATCTCTCTCTCCAATAACCCCTTTCCTTACATAAAGGAGTCATCCACTGTAAAAGTGAGACTTAAAGTAAAGGGAAGTCACTGTGACCACAGAACTCCATCTGGTCCCATTCTGATCTGACGGTCTCCAGGTGAACAAGCTCCTTTATTTATTGAGAGCAGGGAGGAGGGGGCACCAACGCCTACTTGTTAACTCTTTCAATGCCACCTTCTCAACAATCTGATCCATGCAAATACATTCCAGATATGCTAAATTGTTTTATTTTGCTAAAATGATTAATAAAAAATCAACCTCATCACACATAGTATCAAAATCATTCAGAATACAGAGAGTCAAACCAGAGGCAAAACTGTAGCATTTTAGAATTTGGTGGGTCTTTTCCAGAAATGAGTTGCGGCCGTAAAAAAAAGAGGAAGCTTTCAATTTCCACAGCTGCTAATATAGCTTACCCCCATTAATAAACACCAGGCCAAGTGGAACACTTAGATGTGATAAGCAACACTGATCTTTATGGCGCAGCTGAGTCGGGTCCAACAGATCACCAAAGTCACCCTCAAACTGTCTTTTGCACAGAATATCAAAAAAGGAAGTGAGCTCATCACTGAGTCGTCTGGTGTCTAGTCAGGATGCGCCACTGAGGCTTCACTTGTGTTTTTCATCAGCAGAACAGAGGGCGAGACGCTGCCGTGTATACTCCCAGATCAACAGGGCAGCGCTCACATGCACGTTGAGTGAGCGGATGACTCCCTGCTGAGGGATCTCCACACACACGTCCAGCATCTGGAGTAAGTTTGCAGGAATGCCCTCCCGTTCATTTCTGTGAAAAAAACAAAAAACAAATTAAATTTTAAGGTATGACATTAATGTAACATGCATCAAAGTCAAGGTTTGACATGACCATTTCTATCAACTTCCCAGCCTTAACTAGTAATTGTATCTAGGTAGTAAAGACTTTGTGTGCCAGTGTAGATTCTAGTCCTCCACCTGTTCAGAATTTAAACATTTTTCAGGTAGAAATGTACACTTTGTTAATCACAACTTTTCTACGAGCTCTTTGAACTTCACCTTGTTTGTATTAAAAAAATAACATTTAATACTTGCCAACTCTTTCTAAAGAAATAATTAAAAGATTACAAGTCTGGTGCCTTGGTTAGCATTTTGATTTAGGAGTCCTAACCACAAGAAGTCAAGTTAGCCCTCGGTTTCTCGCTCAGATGGAGGACTGCCTGAGTTTTTTTGGAGTACCTGTTGTGGGTCATCACCCCTCTAGCTATTGTCTTAATTGTGTCATTCCAAATTGTTATCCTTCTTTACCTTTCTATATTGTTTATACACATCTATAAGTTCTTAATACTTGTATCTCATGAATTCAGGTCAAGAGTAATGCATACGATAATCAACCCATTAAGAATATGGACTATGTATAGTAATCATAAAAAAATAATTCAGCCGCAACAGCCACGTTGTCAGGAAGCAGAATTTGATGAGCTACATTCATTCTTAACGCTAATGAGTGAGACAATAACAGCCTGATGAGAAATTAGAGCTAAACCATGCTGTGCTGTGGAGAGCACCGCAGTGACAACATTAGAGACGGAGCTCATCCAGGGCACACCGCCTATCCCTGTGACTGCAGGATGCAGCACACCCGGACACAAACGCAACGGCCACACAATGTTCCTATGTGAAAAATATTTAGAGAGGGGTGAAAAGTGAAACTACCGTCGTACAAGCTTCCCATTTCCACCCAACTATGAATGCCCAGAAGATAGCGGAGGCCACATCGAGGCAATCTGAACAACACTCGATAAAAAAGTACCACACTCCCCTTTTTCGTTTGTAAAATTAATTTCCTTTGCCCCTCTCCTCAGGGAGAACCAATTATAGCCGAGCGTGCCCCGACAGGCCCACAGCAAAGAGGAGAGGAGCCAGCTCCGTGGGGAAACACACTAAACAGGTGAGATAGCGCTAAAGGGCCTCGTCAGCTCGCACATTTATCTGGGTTTGAGCTACAAGTGTGTGGAAGCCACCGGCCTGCATGCATCTGCTCGCAGGTGACCACACAGATGGGAAAAACAAAGCAGCCGTCTAGTCTAATATTTATTTCTGTCATACCCAAGAAGCAGGAGGGTCTTCTCGGGGAACTGGTAGTCCTGGAGGCTGTGACTGTTGGCAGTCTGCTCCACTCCGACAATACAGTAACCTTCAGTCTTCTTTACCTGCAGGAAGTCAGTAAGCTCCACGGGCTTCACCTAAAGGTCAAACCGAGTTAATGGATTTAATGATACTGACATCCATGTAAGAAGACAAAAAATCCAAGTCATTTTCATACTCAAATACATTAGAGAAAATATGAATTAAATGAATAATACTGACTGTATGATCTCAGTGTTTAAGTAAGCAATTTGGGGAACTACATCTGGTATCACTGGAGAGGACTTTAACCCTCAGCTAACCTTTCCAGATTACTTAACACGCGTTTAATGAAGATGGAAATGTACCATGAGCTTATTGTGTTTATGTCACCTCTAACAAAGGAAGCCACAGCTCAGATGAGACGCTCAGAGACTGGAAGTGTTTGTCACTGACGTGGCGGAGGCTGTCAAGAACCAGAGCGCTGGCGCCAAATATCTCACAGGTCCTGCAAAGGCCTGGAAAGATAAACAAAACAAATGCCAGCCCAAGTGAAGCGACATCCATCTAATTCTTAAGTCGGTATGTTGAAAAAACAGCACACGTTTTGTGGTACCTAAAGTTGAGTTTTTTTATGAGTTAAAGAGTGTTTAGGCTGGAAAGCATCAACTCGGCATAAATAGCTTGACTTCAACAATCATGGGCTCAGATAAACAGAAAACCGAAACAGGCTAGAAACGCCACAGTGATGCTCATTCTCACACCTCCCAAATTGGTCGGCTTGTCAATAAGCGAGGCCACCACGAGTAGGGCTCCGTGAAATTTGCCAAGCCGGGCAGCCCTCTGTGCTGGAACCAGCTGCAGTTCGGGCTCCTGCTCCTGGATCCCCAACCTCCACGGGGTGATCTTCTTCTGCACCTCAGCCCACCGCTCCTCCTTATCCTGCTCACCTGAGAGGAGAGACGCCACGTCCACAGAGCATAGGTCAAGCTCGTGCTGCGGAACAGTATTCAGTAGTCCTGCTGCTTGTGAAAAGGTGTTACTGTACTTCTGTCTTGCTGTATCCAGTCTCCAGGCTGGAGCTGACCAAGCTCAGAAGAAGGATTCTTCAACGGAAGCGACGAGCTCCCAGAAATCCAGAGCAGCTTCTCAAACTTCCACGGTGGGATCCACTCATCATCCGCTAAGTCTGACAAACTGGGGAAAGTGTAGAAGATGGTCTAAAACAGACAGCATGAAAGAAAAATGAGTGTTGCACTGCGCCTCTCTGGTCGATCTTCATTTGTTTGGTAGAAATAAGCAAGGTCACCTCGACACTGTAATCCCTGACAGGATGAAAAGCACCAAAGAAGAAGTGCTCCTGAATCCTCAGCCAGTTCTTGTTTGCGTTTCTGAATGAGAGATGGCAAATGCGTACTCTAAAAATACATCAAAGTGTTGCACAAAACTCAAATCCTTTTAAGTGCGGCAGCTGTGCTGCTCTAACCCGGCGCTCTGCATGATCTCAGCCTGACTCAGACAGGCCCTAACCACCGAGGACAGTCCTCCCACGGCGTCAGCCTCCTCTTCCACCCGGCTCTCCGCGAGGCTCCACACCCTTTTCAGCGCAAGCAGGGCGTACAGACGCACGCTGAAGTTGTGATTGAAGCAGGACTGCAGGATGACGTCTAATGCTTTACGCAGCTGCGCCGCCTTCAGCAAAGACAGGGAGAAAATGTATTCGAATCCTACGCTGCGTCACCACAAGAACAAAAGAACATAGAAACAAATCCAGACAGTTTTACCTCATACTTCAGATGTGGGATGATGATGTTGAAATGTACCAGGACGGACAGAAAAGTGCAGACGCTTGTCTTGGTCTGCTCGTGACCCTGCACAGAGAGCGGAAACAGCCCGGCTCAGGCTGGACTGCTCCAGTAAAGAACAGCATGGAGTACCGCGGGCGCTCACCGTGTTGAAGCACGTCCAAAAGCTGTCCATGTGTTGTGGATACCGGACGAGGATCAGAACCATCAGCCATTCGATCAGGTACTTCACCGAGGCCTGATTACTGCAAAAGCCAGCCTCAAACACTCGATTTAAGAGAGAGGCAACGAATTCCTGTGAGCAAACAAACGGCAGAAAAACAGTTTCTCTCTGAGCCATTTTACCCTGTTTAAGCAACAGTGGGACTGCAGTGGCTTTACCTTGGAGAGTTTGGGCAGCAGCAGCAGCATTGTTTGCCATACTCTGTTTTTCACCCGATGTTGGAGGGAGTTACTATAGTAACGTACTTTAGACTTTGAAATGTCATTATCCTGTGGAGACGAAGCGGGAAATTAAGGATGATGATGGGAAACGCTGTTGGTACATTATTACAGTGCCTGGAAATAGTGCAAAGACAATGTATCAAATGTTGTAATTCAGACGTTTTATTGTTTGATTTATTGAATAATTGCTGAAAGATCAGAATAAAAGGCTCAATAAGCCGTAGTTACACATGAACAGAAGGCTGCTATGTTTTAGCCTGCACAAACATCTGCAGCATAAGCGTCTGACTTTTTGCACACATTTCAAAATTTCAATCTTTCAAAAGTTTTAGGGAGAAATATCGTATAGTGTAAGAATTTAGCTGATAATCTTCCAGAACGAGGGAACATACAGAGCTACAGCTTTGTAATCTTTCTGATGATTTTTGCTTTCACTGAGGAAGAATTATAAGTTGTTCTCCAGATGAAGTCTCTTTCAGAGGAGGCTTTGCTCCTTCCAGCAAAACAAATAGCATAGTGCATGTATGTATGCACGGCCAACATGCAAAACTGCCACTGACACACTAAAAAAACTCCAAATCCTAAATGATTTCCTTTAACTTTTACAAGACATGACTTTGCAAACACATTCAGAGGGAGGTTTTATATTAAAAAACAGAATAAAAATAGTGATTTCAACATTTAATATGACCTCTTTGCACAATTTCCACAAAATGAGTTTTAAATAAATGCTATGAGTGTGGTATTTACATCCCAATGCACTTCTTAACATCTTACCCTTTTCAGCAACTCCACGACCAGCTCCTCTATGAGCCTTTTATGTTGTGGATTAGAAGGATCAAGGCGACTGAGGAAAGCCAGCACACACGTGCGGGGCAGCTGATCGTCCCTGTTGTCACTGTGAAACAAGGAAATCATCCAAACGACAAGCTTTGAAAGCACCAACAAAGCAAGAGAGACCTCTAGTGGAAAGCATTCGACTTACAGAGATAAGCAAATTCTATAAAAAAGGACTGTTTGTCACCTTGCAACTGTCACGTTAGCAGCACACTTTTCACCAAGCTGCTCCACATAGATTTGAACATCTGTGACTAGTCTTTGGGAGAAAAACAAAAATAGTTAGAACAGACAGACAAAAACAGCTAATCTGAGAGGTGCTGCGTAGACTTGCCGTTGATCTCTCCTGAACACTGGTCCATAGACACAAGCCTCCGCCAGTATGTTGATGTGGCTGAAAACACTGGAGAACACGGCGTCGGCCTGTTGGCCACCAACTGGATCTGTGGGCAGCCACATCTGACAGCAGTGCTGAAGCAGCACGCCGAACACGCCACTCTTGGTCTGAGAGAGGTCCAACAACTCTGCCGTGATCTAAAACACAAGCATTTGACACCAGTACATATGGACCTGTGGAGTCTACACGGTGGACGCTGACAGTTCAAACGATTGCTTTTGTCTTTTCCAAAATCAACGGTCCTGGTGTGAATCACCTGCTTCAGAGTGGCCGTGAGGGTTGGGGCCTGAGTGTGTGACAGGTTGAGCAGTTTGTGCTGGAAAGACATGGAGATGAAGCCTTTCAGAGCTAACCAGAAGTCATGGGCATTAGTGCTTAGGCCCTGAACCAGCTCCCAGCTCAGAGCCACAGCCTGCATACAGAGCTCCATTTCATTGTCAACTAACTGGAACAACAGGGAAAAAAAAGCAAAACAAACAACCAAAAAAGTTAGTGTCGAAACTACACCCTTTATCATAACTGCTGGACGCAGTCTTTCTGTGTAAAATCGACATACCTGTGGCAGCACTGTCTCCATAAAGGAGAGCACAGGCAGCACCAGGTCGCTGGGAAGGAGAGACAGGGCCTCAATGCTGAGACTCAGAGCAGCTCGTAGAGTCTCCGATGCCCTGGAAGTCTCCCCTGACTCGGGAGTCCCAACAGCCTTGATCAGGAAGTTCAGACAAATCCACTGGTCTCGCATAAAGTTGGCAGCGATGCGTCCCCAGTCCCGCTGCAGCAGATTCTGCGTTTCAAGATCACTGAGGTGAAAAAGAGAAGAGAGCATGAGAATCGACTTTGACAGGCTGATCACTATTTCACTCTTTTGCAAAAGAGTTTCCACTAACCTTGGACGATCCATCAGCTGCGGTTTTGTGAGGTGCTTGTTGATGTTTCCGAAAGAAACTTGACATTGCGAGGATATTATTGGCCCGTAGAAGTAATCATTCACCGATTTCAGAGCGGATTTAGTCTCTGACTGAATACCGATCCATTCCTGCTCCATAAGGCCACATACAGCGGCCAGGGAGGCCATGCTAACTGCTCCGGCCACCTGGTCTCTCACTGAGGGAATCTGGCAATGGATGAAACAAACTGTGCTGAATGGCCACGAAGCCAAACTGATGACAGGAGCATGAATATTTAATGGCGTACCTGCTGGCTGGGCTCTTTCAGTACTTTGAGGTTGTGTTTGATGAGTTTAGGGAATCCATTCTGCTGAATTTTAATGCAGATTTGTGGTGCAGACCTGCACGTGACCACGAGCTGCTTCAGGACGCTGAGATAGAGCTCTGCTCGGCCCACGTCAAACAGCTGTAAAGGAGAAAACACACACAGAGGTTGGATGTGGCCACAACGCGCATCTTTGAAAGCGGACTGGTGATGGTGACTGGTTTACCTCCTGCAGTTCCCCACACAGCCTCCTCAAGATAAACTCTTGGATTGGATCAACCACTTTGAAAAACATTTTCTTTATGGCAACCATGACATGATCCCCTGTGAAACAGCAAGTAAAAAGAGCAGTGAGGAAAGGGCTGACTCCACAACCACTCACTGTGTGAACATGGACGATGGAAATATGGCCAAAATAAGAAAAGCCCACAATATACACATTTACAGGTTCACAGAGACATTGTTGGAGTTGATTCCACTATGTTTAGCTGCTGTTAATAAGCAACAAACAATTTTCTGTTCATCCTCCAGCACTTGCGGTCTTAAACCATTCATTCTAGCACCTGTCACTATTTTGGTCTCATTTGTCAGCTGATTGGTTTAAATTGGTTAGAACGTCTCTGAGAGACATGGTTGCAATGCTGAATAAAGCAGGATCTGTCCTTTTTCGAGGGACAGAATCACTGGTTGTTTTGGGCTTTTTAATTAAATTGAAATTCAAATGTAAATTTTTGTTTCAGAAAATGTCAGAAAACATGGCCTTAAGGCAATCAAACAAACAGATAAAGTTCACTTCGTTTATTCTCTTAATTAAGGGACTGTTCCAAACCTTCCTCTGCTCCGGCGGGCTGACACAGAGGCCCTGCTCCGAGCTGCAGCAGTCTGAGCACCAGCTGCAGGCTCCTGTCACTCTTGCGCGGAGGCATGTACATGTTGGTGCTGAGTCGGCTCAAAGTGTCCAGCAGAGGGGACAGCAGCGACTCCAGAGTTTTATTGATATCGGCTTCCGCTCGATTCCTCTCCATGTCCACACACAGCAGAATGGCCCTCGATAGCTTATCGGCCTCTCTAACGTCGGGTAACTTTTCAATCTGACCTGAAGGGGACAGGAAAACTGACTCGTAAGTATTGTCTGAGAACAATTACATCTGAAGATGCAAGAATTATCTTCCTCTAGTCTAATTTCACACCAGACTTACCTGTGCTAGCTGGAACCCGGAAATAGGACAGCATCTCCTTTTCAACGTAAGCTCTGACGGTTTCCTTCTTTTTGGAAGCATCAGAGGAATTTCCGTCCATGATCGTGGACTTGAAAGAACCTTCATGCTCTGTTAGCCAGGCACACAACTGCCACAAACACGTAAGGAAGGAATTAGTTCTGCTCTGACTGAGCCATCACGGGTGTCTGTGGGTCAGCGCACCTGCTGCCAGAGCTCTGTGCCTCTACAAAGCGACTCATCAGCACGGAAATGCATCAGGAAACTAAAAATATCGTCCAGCGTGACTTCACTCTGAAAAAAAAATCAAATAGGATATAATTATTCTACAACTCTGGTTTATATTCAGGAATGCAACTGAAAAAGGTTCAAAATGCAGACACAAACGATCTTACAGTGACTTTTTGTAGAAATTGTCAGAGGTTTTCAAAAATGTATTGTTTAAGCATTGTTATATGAAGTCACCACGAAAAGAAACAGTAACACATGGAATACAAGTAACATCAAATTGAAAAATGGAAATGTTTCACCATCCTACCAGCTCTGTGAGATGCAGGGTGCTGCTTAACAAGAAGCACTGGGCAGTGCCTCTCAGCAGCACCTGGTGAGTGATCATGGTGCAGCGCAGCACCTCTCTGCAAAGCAAACCACCCAAAGTCCCTCTCACCATTGAGCAAAAACACCTCTGACGTGTTCCGTCAAGCTGGAAACACGGGGATGTACCTTAAGGCGCTGAGCCAACCGAGCCCGAGCAGTGGGCATCGGGGAAGTCTGGACAGAGCCTGACACACGAAGAGGAGGGGAACTGCACACCAGTGCTTGGAGCCCAGCTGCTGAATGAGCTGCACCAACACACGGCCTGCCAGAAACAAAAAGGCCATAAATGAACAGGCAATTCACTCCAGAAACGGGAGCGGTGGATTTGTGCTCCCTGTACCTCGGTTCTCTTCGGGCAGGCTGCTGAAGAAGGTGGTCATGAAGGCTTGGAGCTTTACTGCCAGCTCTGGACAGTCGCCAACACTCTGCCCAGCTGACCTGCAAGTACAAAGAGGACTGATTAACTAATGCTAGTCTATTGTACGTGTAGTACTATTTCTGCTAGCAAACTGCTTTAAATCCTCACCTGTGGTAGAGTGAAGTTTCAGAAAGAACATCCAAAAAGGGCCCGACAATGAACTTTAAAGCGAGACAGTAAAAGAAACTCAAAACATAAAAAGTAACTGTGGATGCTGTTTGGAATAAAGAAATAAATACCTGGCAAAAAGCCAATGCAAAGGCTGACTGCTGGAGGACCTGCAGCTCCAGCAAATGACACACCCCTTCCCTCATTAGGGATTTGTTCTCGCTGTGGAACATGCGCTGGTACACACACAGCAGCCATGAGGGGTGGAAGAGGCCTTGACCTGAAGCCAAAATGTAAATGAAGAGGTTCAGAGGACAGAAACACTCCAACCATTACATTTGTATCCTTGTCAACTTTACATGTTAGTTTTACCCTGACTATTATCGGCAGTTGTTTGGATCAGCGTGTCTATTCTGTTTAAAACTGGCCGAACAACATGAATCTGCAAAGGGGGGGAAAAAAAAGCAAAGCTGATTAATGATACATCCCAGAACAGAAGCGATGCAACACTTGTGGGGTCGCCCACCTGGTTTTCCTCCAGCGTCTCCATCACCAGAGCGTAATCCTCCCAAAACTCTTTAAGCGCCTTGCTCTTGTTTGGGTCCCATTTAAACAACAGCTCATCTGTAGAGATGTCAAGGAGAGTTACAGGCAGCCACAGGTCAGCGAAGGCTAATATAATGGAGGCCATCTGACCATTTTACCTGATGCGGCTGCAGAGGGAGAGTCCTTGCCCTCCTCCTCAGACCGGGCAGCACATCTTTTGAGCAGGTACAGGGCTCTCTTACGGGACACGCCGTCTCTGTGGGTCAGTCCGTCCTGAAGGATCCTCCAGAACTGAGGACACAAACGAGGGTCCGGCCTACGGAAGCTGGAGGAACGAGGGCAGTGAGGGTCCAGGAGATGGTCTGACAGGGCGGTCAAACACAGCAGCGTCCGCTCAGTGACCGCAGCTGTGCGCGTGGCGGAGTGCCAGCCGCACAGATCCTCCAGCGTGGACCGAAGGACACCGTCCCATATGTCGGCGCTGCAGCAGTTTAGAAGTGTCAAAAGAACCCTGACTGTGATTTTGGAGGCCCCTGCGTCGGGGAGGGACCTGACGGAGCACAGGGCGGACGATAAGGTGTTGTGGATGAGCTGCTGATCCGCTGAGAAATAAGGAATAAGAGCTGCTATGACTTCAGTGGCAACCTCCAGAGTAAGCCGCCCCGGAGCCGGCAGGTCTTCCTCTGACGTTTGGAGTGACTGCAAAGTGGACAACGCGGCTCGCCTGCAAACAGCTTGGTCGCACAGAGCCACGCAGGCACTCAGAAGTCTGCAGAGCGCGCCGGTGGTCTCCCTGCAGCGCGCATCTCCCCCTGCCTCTGCCGACAGGCTGGAGAAGGAGGGGAGACATTTCTTCCAAATGATAGACTCGATTTTTTCTTTAATACATCGTGTCTTTCCGTCTGTTAAGGAACTTGAGTCCGTGTCTCTCAGGAGCGGTCCGAGTCCCTCTACGAGGGCTGTCAGTGCCTCCACTCGCTCAGTCTGTGGCCAGGATTCGCTCGGCCAGGACAGAGATTCAAACAAAAGGTCGTAGTCAGGAGAGCTGGACAATACCGCGTTAATTAATACTGAACTCATTCTCCTCAGTTTCCGCTGCCAGGATCAGGCAAGAAAACACATACCCATTAGCCGCCGGCTTGCCTTCAACAAACACGTTTTCTTGCAGCAGAATGTAAACTTCCGCAAACGTCATTTCAAACTCTCGCGAGGTGTTGCGTGAGCAGGCATTGGGACAGCTTGCGAAAGTTGTGGATCACGAAAATATCCTTTCTGTAAATGAATTCTCTGTGATTACAATTTTATTTTTATTATTAAGAAAAAAATAACACAATACTGTACTAGAGATAGTAATTTATTACTATTGTTTACAAATAATTGGCACCGAGTAAACGTTTTTCCAAAAATACTTATTTATACCAATTGTCAAATACAAAACAGAGATTGTTTCAGACTAAAAAAAATGTTTGTTCAAGGGTTATATAATAAAAAAATACTGCAGATCCATTAAACACTCAGATTACAGGAATAGCACTCCACAACAAATACTTTTCTCTTGCAGTTACAAGAGAGGTTAGTATAGAATGAGAAAGCTTTGGATAGACTAATTGCTGGCTGTAAAAGGTTGAAGTTTCCCTCATCGTAGTTATAGAGAAGAAGGAAAATTTGGAAAAGCATGATGGATCCCACAAAACAAAATTGTATATTATAAAACCTTATCTCAAAAAGAGGCAGTCAAAGGATTAATAAAGAAGGGTGTATGGGAGGACAATAATCAGCACCATGGCTTTTGGAGACTGAGATAAAACACAGAAACCTGCTTGTAAAAATAGACCAGTAAAAAATTCAAAAAACAAAAGGTGAGTCACATCTTATAAAAACAATCCAGCACAGCACTGCATTGACTAAATGTCAAAATATCCAATAGTGTTCAAATGTATGCAATTCACATTAGTTTTTTGAGAAATTTCATAGAATCTTAGAAACCAAAAAAAGGCAACTTGACAAGACAGGCTTTTGTTCAGAGAACTTGAAATTCTATAAAACAGTCCAAGTAATATGTACACAATATACAGCATTAATAAATATGCTCTCTTTACTGTTGTGAAACGTTGCTTAAGTACGTCTGCTATCTTATCCACAGCTTTGGGGGGAGGCAAGCAGGGTTTCTGCCATTTTCAATGTATGCATTTTGTAGAGCTCACATACTCAGAAACTGCTGACGACACAGAAAATGCAAAACATTCATGTTTTATAGCAACTTCCGTATCAAGTTGCACTGTAAAACAAGCGGGCATCAGAGTCTATGTGCTTAGAGTATGTATTCCAGAAACTGATCATCCCCCAACATGTCCAGGGAGAGGCAGTTGGTAGACCTGCGGCCATAGAAAGAAGGTTTCGATTCACAGTCAACTCGGGGATAATAACTGTGATCAGTAGAAGTCTTTGTGTTTGTTGTAGCATCTGGGGCCCCAAAAGTGTAGCTGTGGAAGGAATCAGGTGGAATCGCCATCTTAAGAGGAGCAGGACTTGGGATGAGACGGACATCGTCCAGACTGTGGCTGTGCCGATCCACGCAAACCTGTGCACTGGATTCCAGTATCTAGATTGTAAACAGAGGAGAATTATGAAGGAGATGCAACCAAGATAGCAGAATGGAGGCAAACAATATCATAATGAGAAAGAAAATGTGACCTTTTTCACTGTGTTGGCCAAATTCCCACCATCTTTATCACCTACTGGCAGACGACTGTTTTCTGTGGAGCACATGAGATTTTAGTGGTCAGCATACCATTTCAGAATGAAATGTTTTCCTGGAGGAGTTGGGTAAGTTCAGAAACATTAATCATACCTGTTGAGTAAGACTCTGAGGAGAGTTCTGCACAATCCACTGACACGCCTTCCAGAAGATCAGCTAACTGGAACATCTCATCAGGATCATCAACAAGTAACTCCTTCGGGCGGCCAACATCAGTCTTGACTCCTAGAAAAGCGTCTCATTTATGTTTGAATAAATCCACATATTTTATAATTAATTACACTAATGAAATTGTTTAAGTAAATAAAAAACATACAAGGACAGGAGAAAATCAATCAAAAACTTTTTTTCAAAGTCTTTTAGAGTAGATCTCCACATACCGTCCTCTTCCCATGAGTTGTTTTCCATTCGAGCCTTGCTACCTGTGTCGAACCCAGAGGTACAGGCGCTGTCTTGGCTGGTTGTTGAGCTCAAACACTTTTCTTCTGGCCGCTCCTCCATGGACGTAATTTCTGTGTAGATGCTGTGCTGACGTGCATCTGCTTCGATGCCAGAGCTGCTGGTGGAGCGCCTGGACAGACCAGGGCTGCTTTCACTGCCCGGTGGGTCCATATCCAGATCATCACTAATGTATGACTCCCTGTAACACTTCTTCTCTAAAATGAAAAAGAAATTAAGTGACTACTATGTTGTTAATAAAAAATGTAGCTTAGAAATACTCAGTTATTCATTTTAATTTTTGACAGCTTTGTTCCATGAACCCAATGCCTATCTTTTTGTATAAAGAAAGAATGAATACCTCCAATTACAGTTCAGAACTAACAGATAAACCAGACTAGGAGCATTAAACAGGAAACACACAACAGTAAATCTAGATGATTTAGAATGGTCAAATCCTCATTTGCAAGCTTCAACCTAGCTTTTCTCAATGTTAAATTGAAATATTGTTCAACTTTAGAAAAAGTAGTTTCTACTGTTTGATTGAGACCACAAAAAATTTAAGAGGCTATATGAGTAAAGTACTATTCTGCATGTGTGTCAATGTGTGACATCACTCTGGAGTTGCAATAAATAAACATTTAAAAACAGAATGCGCATAATCTACAGAAATCAAGTTGCATTTATCGAGAAGCTGGTTTGAAATGCCTCATATTTCTATACAAGATATATAAAAATGTATGTGACCAGAAAACTGGTTCAACTGGAAACTGCCAGGGGTGGAAACCTGTTGTGAACGAACTGATATTTCCTGAGAAGCTTTCAGGTATTCTACTAAATACAGTAGCCCCGCAGCCAAACTGTAGCAATCACGACAAACTTCCTCCTCTTCTTACCTTTGCTTTCCTCCAGCTGGCGAAGGTGTTTCAGAGCAGGCTGGATACTGAGGTAGAGCTGATGGCTGCTGCTCAGGTGCAAGAGGAGGTGGCGAGAGCGAAACGATGACCCAGTGAAGTAAACCAGCTTCCTGGCTGATGGCAAGCCATCTGGCTGGATCTCAAATTTCTTACCCTTAAAAAAGAAAAAATGGTCAATACATAATTACCAGGATTTAACTTAATCTCTGCAAGGAATAAAAGGGAGCAAATGACAGTTTCCATACCAGGAAGGTTAGACGTCCAACATTTGACCAAGGGAAGTCATATAACAGCTGCCGTGTGTTGTTCACCTCCTATAAAAAATAACAGGCTTTTAATTAACAGATTAAAGAGCATTTAAAGACAGAAGACCAATAATCAATTGTTTTTTGGAGCCGGCTGGATTTAGATGAGGCCAAGGCCTTCTTGGGACGTCTCACGGTCTGTTGGTCTTTAAATCTGACAGGCTTGGTGTGCTAATCCCACCCCACCCCCATAAGGATCCTGATGGACACATCAAACAACTGACAGGCAGATATCTCCTGAGGGATTGCTGTTAGTGGCAATCCCACACATTCCTTGCCTGGATAGTCAGAGGTTTTATTAGGGCAACAGATACAGAGACGGAACTTCTGTGTGGACACAGATTTACTTTTGTGTAAACATGTGCTGTCATACATACTCTGCATTAAAAACACACACCTGATAAACTTGCATTCCTTGCAGGGTCAGACCGAGCAACGCTGTTCCTTTCTCCTCCTTTTTGTCCTGGACAAACGAATAATGAGATGTCAAACAGGCATCTGAGTGGCTCAGATAAGATAGCCGTTTCCCAGTTTAACCTCCCCCTTAGTTCACTGGGGAACATCGAGCTGATGAAAAAAAACAAATCTAAAGTGATAGCATATCACACTATGCATGGGCTTGCCTTCAAAATATCTATCAGTAAATTAGTTATCCTGCAAAGGGAGGAAAATGAACAGGAAGGATAGAGAGAGGGTTACATAACAGCCCTTTACCCGTTTGTTCAGCACAGCTTAATTTAAGCTAAACTTAAGTGTGTAAGTGTGCTTCACTTTTTACTCTATTTGAGTAAGACTGGAAAGAAGCTTTCATGGACTTCATTAAATATAAGCATATACTATCCACCAGACTATTAACAGATATAAGCATACTGCTTAAAAAAGACTTAATAGAAATAGCTAAGTTGGACGTATGACTTAATGGTTAAGAGACTCGTTACCTTTTGCAGTCTGTAAAATATGACTGGTACATCCTCCAGCTGACACGAGTCTCTTATGAAGCAGAGGATGGCATCCCGGGCAGACATGCCCCACAGCTCCTGGTGGACCTTGGGCCCATGGCAGAGCAGATAGTCCACCCCCCGCTTAGCTACGATCTGCAGAAGGAAGAAAGGAGAGACCTGGGACTTAGCTTCTCAGAGAGCTCAAAACGTTGATCAAAAGTGCTTTTTTAGCGTTGCTGCCACATACTAGCACTGACCCATGGTGGGAAGTAGTCCTTGGGTTCAAAATAAGGGTTGACCTGGTGGCCCTCCCCCGGCAGCGGGTGATCACCGAGGTCAGCCTGCAGCGCGTAACCAGCCAGCTGAAAGTAAACCTCCTCCTGCTGACGACACTCGGAGCGCAGCACTCGCTCTCGCAACTCGGAGTAGTAGAGCTGCCGTGCCTTTCTCTCACTGGTACCACACACACATACGAAAATCCCCCCCCAAAAAATCATATGTCAGCATGAAGTTAATGGAAAATAAAAATGTGAAAAGCAATGAAAAAAAAAAAGATGCCAACAGTGAAAATAAGTTCATATATCCGTACCCTATCAGTCTTCCATTCTCCACATAGTATTGGGCTTTGAGGCAGAGTAGAAGAGGAAAATGTCTCTTGAGTGATCCCTGTGGAAAGAGGCGTGTCACAACAGGCCTGTATACATTAGCTTTGGTAGTATTTAGGTCAATGCACCTCCCAATTAACTGACAAATTTACTGTATGTTTATATAGGATAAAAAATTAAAAACCCCATCACTGACATCAATGAAGCCTGTTGCAAACAGCTGTTTTACCTTTCCAGAGTCCTGCTTCCACTCCTTAGGAAAGTACTTAGTCAATTTCTCCTCCATGTCTAAAAATATGTGCTCATTGTCTGGGAAGGAAAAAAAGACAATCAGGAAACAAGGAGATAGTACCCACACAAAACAATAATGTAGCCAAGCGTTAAATGGGCCCAACAATAGGGTTCATTAGGGTTAAAGAAAAAAGTCATTGTTCTTCCATTTGTAAATGAGGCGACCAGAAAGCTGTGTCCAAAAGGATAAGGTTTGTATGGCCATTTTCTAAGTCTACTTCCAAACACTGAATGAAAGATGTGTAACTTTAACAAAGAGCAACACATTCAGCATCTCACCCATCACAAAACCCGGAAGATTTTAAGGTTTTTTGTCTGTATTAGAAAAAAGGATTGCGTACTTCCTCTCATCAGTGGGTGTAATATTCGGCTTACAACCTGCCCTGATTACAGGGATATGGTGCCACAGTCTGCCCGTCTCTGTGAGTCAGGACATAGGCATTCTCCATTTCATCCACTTTATCACTTTTGTTGAACTATGTGTTGCCAAATCCCGCTTAGCTAATTGTTTTGCAGCAACCTCTTTTAACCATCCATCTCCCCCAGAGAACCATCTCATTCTCCCTCTTACTCACTCCAACTCCCCCAATTCTCATCCTTCACCGAGGCCTTTGAGTAAAAGTTGAGTCAGGCAGCCTGTGTCATGGTAAGTCCCCTTCTACCTCTTTCACCTCTCCTCCCACCCTCCTCTTCCCATCATCAACCCATCCCTCCTCAGTGAGGCAGAGGAATGCGTTGGTGCATTCCAGGCTTAATGAAGTTAATATTGCTGAAATCCAGGCCCAAGTGATCGCTGAACCAACACCACAAAAACAAAAGGCTGTTTGTTCAAGTAGTGAGCCACACAAGCTTACCGAGGCATTTCAAAGCATTTGTAAAACACAAATGCTAGAAACAGAAAGTTCAGGACTTTGTTCGGTGGCTAAAGTGGATTACACCATTCAATTAGGCTGGCAGGACTGAATGCTATTTTTTGTTTTCGTGGGATGGCCTAATGGGAAAAAATAACGCACAAACAAGCGCAACTACACAAAATGTTTTGTCATCCTGCAAAAATGGTCCTTGTTTACAATAAAACTATTAGACAGCAGAAATTAGGTACTTTTCTATTTACGGTCATAACTTGGAGGCTATCTGCTACATTTGACCTCTGTAATGTACAGAGTCCTTTCAGGTTCAAAGGCTGACGGGTCAATGAGGAGTGGATTTACCTCTCACAACTGTGAGGCCAAAGAAGTGTAACTCTTTGATTCCAAGAAGCTCCGCTACGCTATTGAAGACGTCCTGGCCTGTGGACTTGACCTGGAGGGGGAGAAAACAAACCTGCATTAAATATCTATATACAATGTAATTAAAAGGATATCACTGCAATGATAAAGAGGATCGTCAACCACACACTCATGGAGATAATAAACACCCACCTCGACAGTGATGTCCAGCTGCTCTTTGTTGGGAAGCAGAACACAAATAGTTCGTTCCTGCTTGGTAGAGGCAGACATCATGTCTCACAAATGTCTGACCAAAATTATACGTCGTCAAACTGCCTCTGTGTTTTGATTTCTCCCTCTATCCTTTACTTTTCATGTGTTCCAGGACAGTACATCCATACTGCATCTGAAAAGACGGAATGTGATACAACGATAAAAGAGGATATCTCAGTTAAATAAATAGACAACAGATAAAAATCCACAGGAGTGTGATGTGTCACCAAACAATCTATTTTTCACATTAGTGCTACTACTGTTATCTATGAATTGTCAGTCAGTCAGTGCAAAAACAAAAGCTCTCTCGAACAATAATCCACTAACCAACAACCAGGATTAACTCAACATGGCCTATCCATGATGACTTTAATGACAAATCATTCACTTCTGTTCTCCTTTAGGAAAAAGATGCATTGCAAACCTCATGAAAACAAACACACATAAACAGCTCATGTTATTCTGCCTTACACACCAATAAATCCCCCAAACACTAAAGCTGCATATAATAATATAATAAAGTGTTAACACCAACATAAATGGCTCTATCTCAGAGGTCACTCTGTAAACAATCAAGATTCACCTCAATCTTGCCCTGTTAGGCTGCCCCAAAGCCCCAACTGGTACGAAGCTCATCTGATTAACGTCTAAGAATCAATTAATCAGGTTAATTACTGCCGGCATCGACGCTGATCCTCCAAAATCCCACCCTGGGCAAAAAAAACCCTGGTATAAAGACTACAAAGGAAGGACTGATCACCGTCTGAGGCAGGTTGCTCTTAAAACTGCTTCTTCCTAATAGCTGTATCGCTTTTACTAAAACATCCCACAAACAAATGCAGTTTGACACCTTGGGAGACAATGCCCTTTTTTCTGATTACAACTGCGTCGTTTCACGACTAACCCTCTCAGGAGTCAAGCATTGGTAAAAGGGGAAAACATGTTTAAACGCATTCAGAGCTGGAGAAACGAGTGACTTCTCTGGTGAAATAAATCCCAAGAATAAAAAAATAAGAAGAATACGAGGCACTGCCGGTGAGCGAAAACAAGCTGTGGGAACTTTAAAAGTGTTGCAGGCCTAAATTGTCCTACAGAATATGAGTAATGGACATGTTCAAACACAGCCTCACTGCAAACTGGGTGTCAGTGCAGAGAGACATAAAAAAAAACTTGTAAATCCAGTGGCATGAACATCTGACTTAGGTGTGAGGCAATCCTGGTGAACTTAAACTCAACACTGAATGAAGGCAGATGGTACAAAACTGTTCTGGAATTGTCAAACCCTGGTCTCATTTTAAAGCACAGATCCTGTCCACCTTTATATTGCTGTTCTCCTGCCCAGTCAGTATTCTATATAGTATATAGTATATTCTATAGTAGCTGAACTCAAAACTTTGAATCACAGACTTCACCATCAGAGGAAACTTATGATACACAGTACTAGAATGCATTTCACCTCTGAGGCTTTATAAATAAGACCCAATAACTCAAACTCAATCACATCGAAAACAGACAGCTTAAACGTTATTCTTTTTTTTAACGTTTGAGCTTACAGTTCTCAACTAAAGCTTCATATCAAACCGATGTGTTTGTAGACATCACCATACAACTGCCAGGTGCTGACGAGGGGAAACCTGGCATCACATGAGAGCAGCCATCTGTATGCTTTAATTCCCCTTCAAGACAGTTATAATCCCTACTTCTGAACACACTGCTGGCTGGTGGAAAACAACATCCCCTAAATGCAATGTGCGAGCTCTCTAAACGAACAGGGATATTTTGCAAACATTTACAACCACAAGAAATCACCAGAAAAAATACACACACACACACACACACGGGAGCGGATTAGCATAAATAGAGGAACACCATGTTCACTCATCCCACCTTAAACTAATAGGGGGGACCTGCCAAATTGTTGGTTTTGTTGGAGCGGTCTGACTAACAGGCAATCAAGCTTAAACACGCTCAGAGGCAGGCTTTCTGTGGACGCGAAGCACGTTTCAGCCAAAAGTTTTAGACAACCTAACCGTATTCTGTAAACTAACAACCGCAACTTACGCCAAAATTCATCGCAGGCAATCAAGTTTTTTAAGAAAGCAATCGAATAGAAGACGGGAACAAGAGGTCATACTGGTTCTCCGCTCATTTCTGAAATAAAAATGCCTCTGCTCGGATGGAGTAACAATGTTAAAGGTGCAACAAGTGCAACGCCATCAATTCTGAGAGAAAAGAAGCGTTAATTACTTACTATCACGGTGACAGAGGGGAGAGAACTCAATTTTCAGTTGCATGTGGTTCCAGTACTTTGTTATTCTTTTTTTATCTGTGTAAAAACGTAACACCGCGTACTCGGGACCGTAAGTCTTCACCGCCCCATTCTGTTGTAGTTCTTCGTTACAACCATCCCTGTGGCGGATTGGATCATACCACCTGCAATCATTGTGGGGGTGCAATGTGAGTAATGTAGGGAATTTAAATGCCAAATTCGTCTAGCTGAACTTGATATTTTTTAGCATTTACGGTAGATTTATTAAAATATGCTCAATCCATAAAAAATTATAAGTGTAAATATTACTTGACAGAGCTTATCTTCCCTTTCGTCTCAGTGGTGGGTTAAACTTGATAGAAGCGATTCAGTTGGGACGTTTGAGTGCGAACGAAAGACGTAAATAAACGTCAACACCAGTTCTAATAATTAAAAAAAGACTGACAGAGACTTAGAAAGGCGTATCTGTCTGGGAGGTATACGATTACTTTTCTATAATATCTGCTTAAGAGATTCGCTTCTGGGTTTTGTATACTGCTCAAAGTTATTGAACTGGTAGAGAATATGAAGTTTAAGGACCAATTTTATGTTATGTAGTCATATACTTTGTGGAGTTAAACCACGTAAAACACAGGAAATCATTCAGAGATCAGTAGAATATTCTTTTAATCGATGTAATATTTTTAACGTAGTAATTATATATACTATTGTGGCTTTTCATGAAAACGCTACGTCCTCTTCCTGCACGGGGGTTTAGTCGCTGACCACAGATACCCACAGGCTTACTGGACACATAGCCAAAGCAAATCTCTAAAAAATTAATCAAATATCACTGTAAATTAGTACATCGAAATCATAAGTCAAAATTAATGTCTTTCATCCAAAAAACATGCAAATGGAAAGTAAAAATAATAAAATAAAAACTAGACTTTGTAAAATGTTGAAATATGAGCTTGTTCGTTATTTTTTCTTGTGCAAGGTAAAAGAAACACAGGCACCTTTCTTAACTTAAGTCAAGAAATGATTGTATTCACAGGCATTGTAGCATTACTTTAGAATGCGTGTGTGTGCGCACAGTTCAATAAATCAACAACTTTTGACAAGTCTCAAAAATCCTGAAATAAACACATGCGAAACAGAAATATAACCTACTTCATGATATGCATATTTAATCGTAGCGTATGATGCTATAAACAAACAGTTCAAGAAAAAAAATCTGAATTCAAACCAATACTTTCCAGTTATACATAAATAGTCACCAAATGTTCAAGCAATTACTTTCAATAAGATACGTTCCTATAACCAACATGTGCTTTTGCTGAATAATAATCATTGCTTAGAACCCTTGTAATAAAATGTCATCATGTTTTAGGCAAAGCTTTACTTTCCCAACACCAGGCTGGGTATATATGCAGAATGCTGCAATGGCAAGGAAAAACGTCAAGTATTAAGACCAAAGCCAAAGATGCAAAATTTGAGCAACAATCCTATTTCAAATGCAGTCTTTGCCCTAAAAAATGATGGAAAATTGTTGATAAAAAAGTAACCTGTACAAATGACCATCTTCAGTACAAAAGTTTGTAAAATGTAGTTGTGGTGCAAATTAATGCAGTGTCTCTTAAAATTGGTGGAAAACACATGTGCAGACAACTTGGGCCAGCTCAACACAAACAGCCATTTCCTTTTTAGTAGCAGCTAGATTTCCAGTTCAGCATCTAAAATGTCTTGAATAACATTTGAGTAAAATATTTAAAAAGAAAACATAACACATAAATAATCAGAAAATATACTGCATGACAATGAAAACTTTCCCAAACACAGAAAACACTGTTAAAAAATGGTAGTAGAAAAATAAACATGGTCAACTCCAAACCCACTGATTCCAATACAAACGCAAAAGAAAAATGAATTTGTTCAAATATATTTGAAAGGTATGTGTATTCATAAAAGAGAAGATCATCAAGATGTCACCATCAAAATAAAGTTGAGTTGTAGTGAGGTATGAGGGCCACATTCCTACTGTCCCCCCATGTGTTTCATTCTAATGCAGCTCTACTGAAAGAACTTGAGCCCCACAACAAGGAAGAACTTCTCCAGGAAGATCTCAGAATCAAGGACGGCAATGTGGGCTGCCCGGCCAATAAGGGAGTTGGCTGTGTTGGGCAGGGCGTGAATGACATCATATCGTACAAGATTGCAGTCTTTGTTCTGAAGTACTGGCAGCAGCAGGTTCTCAATCATCTCAGCATAAACCGTTCCTGGTAAACAAAAGACACGCAGGTCATACAGGGGAAGGGAACTTTCAGAGGCATTGTAGAATACAGTTTTCTCTTTCTTTCTGTGAAATGAAAAAGAGTAGTATGAACAAGCAGTGAAAATATTTGATTGTGATTTAACAAAGAATCTGCATTTAAATCAATTGATTTTATCTTGGCTTGTCGTTATCAAAGCCCTCACCATTGATTGTGCTTTAGCTCACCTGTTTGTTTGTCCTTCAATGCAGTTTTACACATCTCTATCCGGGCAGAATGATAGGGAACATAGCGATCCTGCAGCGACCCCACCAGCACCACATTCTTGAAATATTGTAAACCTTTAAGGGCATATAATTAGGAGTGTTATGCGTCTTATACTTTAGTGTTAAAATAATCATAAACAGGGCTTTTACTCATTAGAAAAGTGAAAGAGCTAAGCTAACCAGATTTCTTGCTGAGTTTGTACAGGAAAGTTTGGCGAGGATCTGAGTGATCGCGGCATGTCAGCTGCAGGAGTGATCCGGACTTTTTCCACTTCTGCATGAACCAAAGGCCTGGGAACCAAGTTTAAAAGCTTTACACTTCTCGGACAGAATTTTTCTTGGTGCTATAGTATGAAATTAAAACTTTCATCCCAAAGTTGTTGACATTCACCTGTGTTGACAAGAGCTGAGCTGTTGTACAGAGTGCCCAAATGAGGTCCAGAGAGTGAAAGGAACGTGTGCAGCTTGCTCAGATAGCATTTAAATCTGGGCCTGGTCAGCACCGAGCGAACTATGAGGTTCCCCAGGGAATGACCCACAAAGCTGTGCATCAAAATTAGGGATCAAAAGACATTGCATAAGTATTTGATATTCGATAAATCATCCTCAGTCCTTGTTTAGTGGTCCAGCTCATAATATTTGCTTAAGCTCAGTTCGTATGCTGTCGAAGAATCAGAACATACTGTTGTCTTTCCTAAACCTGTACAACATGTCCTCATACAAAACAGTCAAAAGACACTTTGCTTCTTCTTGCAGCTACTTGATTCTGCACATGACACATGGTGTTCTTTTTCTAATTTTTCAGATATTCTTATGCTATAACATCATAAAACATATTACCTTATCTTTGACACAGTGAGATTGTATATCTGAATGTACTGAACTATTTCATCCAGCAGTCTGTCGGTCATAGACTCAAAGTCAGCAAAGGTGTCATTCTGCAGAAGAAAAGAGTATGAAATTGTTGGTGTATAACTCTTGACTATTGTTTTTTAACTCATGACAGGCATGCTCAGTGGCCTAGGATAAATTAATTTAACCTGATTCCTCTCAGACATTAGGAAGTCTAAACGAGCACCAGGAAGCCCAAGCTCCAAGTAAGTCTTCACCAGTCTCAGGTCTGCACTGTTACCTGCAGCAACACAGGGAAAAAACGTGCAACCACATGCTTTTAAATACAAAGCAAAAGCATTGAAAAGGAACAAGCCTACTGTTAAGGAAGCCTAAACCTAGTGGTGGGGACTCTTACCATCCAGGCCATGAACACACACTATAAGGTGGATGCCTTCTTCACAGCAGTCATCTTCCTCCAAGCTAAAATAGGGCACAGTGGATGCGAGCTCAGGAACCTCGCTGTACAGAAAACCGGGGAGCCTTAGTTGCTTCATTTCTTCCTTGGCCTTGATGAACCTGTACATTCATAATGAAATGTGTTAATAAATATTAATCTGCTGTATGCGCATTATATAAAATGTTAAGTACCATTTCTGAAAAAAAACTTGGATGATGACTCACGCTTTCATCTGTGGTGTTGGTGCACATTCATACCAATGCAGGCTGGATGATAAGGAGCTGAAGGAATACGAAGTTCTTGTCCAACTATAACCGACACTGCTGGATGCAAGATTAGAGCATAACGGAGCTTTTGATAAGTCCTTTGTTCCATGGAGGTATCCAATGCCAAGGTGTTCAAACGGCAGGCTTGTATCTTGAGCAGCTGAATCTCCCGCCACAGGTTGCTCGTCATCTGCATCACCATTTACAAAAGCATAGCCATCCCCTTCCTCATAGTATCCATTTTCAATCATCTCATGTTCCGTCTCATCTTCATCCTCCTCAACCTGTGCACCTGCCTGGAGTCCCAATGTGATGGCAGATGTTTCAATAGGGCTGATCTCAGACACATCTGTGCTAGAACGTGAGCCAAAGTAGTTCTCGACCATCCCGCGTTTTACCAGGTCAGTGCTACTAGTGGCAGAGTTGCTGGAGGGGCAGGTTGTGTGGGGTTCGCCACGGGATTCTTTACTGGTCCCGGGGCCACCTGCTTCCTCCAGGCCAACCTGAGAAGTGCCTGTACATTTAAGGTCTATTTCCAGGTCAAATGCAGGTTTTCTCAGTTGGTCATCTCCTGTACCAGTGTCAGGGTTGGAGGTCACATCAGGTCTTTTTTTTGTGATGTCACCAGAAAATACCACACTCTGCTCTTGGACCAAGACACTGGACTTCCTGCCTGGTCGCGCATCAGCTTCGCTGGAACCCTTAGAGGAACCTTCTGGCTCATCATCATCTGAGGGCAGAGAGTTGATGGAAGTGAGAGAAGACTGGACTCCACTCACAGTACTTGTATTTTCCGGAAACAGATATTCTCCTGTGCCACTGGGCTTTTGAAGCGGGCTGTGCTGGGCAGGCCATGGAGCAGGACTCTGCGGGGCCCTCTCTGCCTGTGGGGCAGTGACCATCCACTCTGTTATGCTTGAACCCGCACAGGTATGTGGTCCTACAACTAGTTGAGTGGCAAATGAGCTGGGTTCACTCTCAATGCCTGAGTCTGAGAGGCGAGATGAGGCACTGGGGGCTCCTCCATCTGGCAGCCTGATACACTCGCTCTTTATTTGTACTGAGACCACACGGGAGCGGCTGCGTGCTGTTCCCTCCTTACTTGGCCTTTCAAATGTAGACTGTGCCGCGGACTGTTGGGGGTCACCACAGTCTGTCTGACTGATCTGAGGAATATTACTGAAGGATTTTCCATCAAACTGATAGGCCGGGAGAGCTGATCCTTTATCAGCGTGGAAAGGGTCCTTGTTACCAGGCTTCACCTCACTATGCTTCAGCCCAGCGGACTGTGGAGGCAACTTTTCAACTTTAAGCTCAACTTGCTCATTTTCTTTGACCTGTTGGCAAGTAGAAATAACCTCAGTGCCTGCCTGAGGATAAATGTGCGTGTCCATAGCAGAAGGACTTTTTAGTAAAACTTGATGAGAAGCAGCAGGACTTGTACCGTCATCTGCAACTGAATCATCAGCACGGTTTCCAGCTCGTGCTGATGAGGCAATCGAGTCGAAAACAAAATTAGCATTAGTCCGTAAAAGACTACTTGAATCCCCCAGCAGGGCATCTCGATCTTCATTGTGATTAGGGGGACCCTCCCCTTCCTTGTACTTTGTGCTAGTGGGAGCCTTAAGGTTCTTATAGCCCACTAACACCACTGAGTCCTTGGAACCCTGTCGTATCAGTTTCTTTGAGTTCTCAGTCTTTGAATTTTTCTTCAGTTTTATAGACTTGCCTCTGGACTTTGGTGGTGGATCAATGCTTTCTGGGCAGGTGTTATCCAAAGGAGCACCTTGTGACTCAGGAATGGGACTGGCTGCTGCACTGTTCTCCTTTGCATTTTGCTTGTCTGTTTTATTGGAAACTGAACCGGTCCGTGTATTCTGCACACCCAGCCAGGGTCCATCACGGTCTTTGGAATAAAATAAAGTTTAACAAAAACATGAATACAGAAATAAATATGCATATCAAAGAGTTAAAAAGCAATACTAATTGTTACTGACCTTCAGTGATAGATTCCAGGTATCTGTCTTCAAAGATGATTGGCAAGGAGTTAACATCACCATCAAGGTCGGCACATTCCACTGGAAGTGGAGGCAAAGATAAGAAGTAGCTGGAGCTTTTGATTGCATTAGTCATCTGCTGATGACTGTGTGCACTGATGGGGGTAATGGAAAATGCAAAGGTAATAGTAAGTTAAAACAAACATGGGCTGAGGAAATTCAAACAAACTCAAACTGGCACAAATAAGATAATACCAAAGCCATATTTGACCAAGAAGATATACAATCCCAGCATGACTTACTGTAGCTCCTGATATGCCAGTGCAGATTGTCTTGGGTGTTCGAGACAAAAGAAAGCCTCAGCAAACCGCCTAACCTGCATGAACATAGAAAGAGCTTGATATTCATTTCATGTAGAAATGTGTTTATTTTTGTCATGGGGCATATATGTTGCCTTTCTGTATATAACTACATTTGTAAACAAAGAGTCCTCTTCCCATATAAATGCCCAAAACCTTGAGTTAATTTTGTATAAAAGCAATTTATAAAAAAGTTTACTGCAAAATGCAAAGAAATAGAACAAATTATGTACACTACACGGCAAACCATAAAGATTAAAGATAGTAGCTTTTCAGAATAGAGTGGGATCAGCAATCAGAAAGACAGACACAAAAATATACAGATGTTTCCATCTATACACAAAGTTCAACCCACTCTTAGTGTATGGTGCTCCACTGCTAAAAGGGCAGCAACATGTTCCTGTAGGGACACAACCTCCAAGAACTGTCCCCAGAGAGCCATCAGCAGAGAGCAGAGCTGTGCCAGGTTCATATTTACAAGTTCTGCCAGCTCATCAGGGGACTCAGATTTTTGCTAAAAACAAAAGGAAGACAAAAGTTATCCAGCAGAGGGCTCAAGTGCTCACATTTCCATACATCAAGAATAAGAAAAATCAATGAGGGCTCTGTTTTAGAGCAAAAAAAAAAGTTACATACATTTTTTACCTTACTTTGATTGCCAATGCAAATAGGATTTTTTTTCATAGATTAGTTTTATTTTTCACCCTATGAAATCTAAAGGAACATCAAAATAACTACTAGTTTGCTGGTGGCATGCATTTTCACTGTGCCACTAGAATTTGCAGACATACCTGGAGTCACCTTTCTCGACCCATTATGACTAAAAATCCTAAAACCTTTGGAATTTTAAAACTTTGAGTCAAAATCCAGTGTTAATCAATTACTTCCCTTTCATATTTTCTGTAGATACTTGTTATTTCCAAACTAGGTTGCACCGCTAGCCACTGTGGCACAATTTTCAAAAGTAATCAACAGGTCTTACCTTGACTTGTTCACAGAGCTCAGCTAGACGGGCCTCTAAGTCAAGATGTTCTAGAGACGGAGAGTTATTATAAGCTTTTATTTCAATTTCCAGAATATAAAAGAGTAGAAGCTATAAAACATAGGCTATAGTATTGTGTAAGTAAGCATTGGTGTTGGATACTATTTTCAACATATTACCAAAGAAAGCAAACACATTTTATAGATCCAGATTGTTAGGAAAAATTTTGCCAAAGGCCTTGTTACATAGATGGAAAGGAATGAAGGGTACATAGAAAATACAGCAGTGAAAAATAAGATGACAGCAGCTTGAACATAAGGTCTCTGAAAAGTGGGTCAGGGGGCGTGGTGTTTTCTTCCTGAAGAAAACTCGAGTGAAAAGGAAAGGGGAAAGAAAAGAAAGTTGATTTGAGGAACTGTAAGGGTTGGGACATACCTATGTAGACGTGCCTTTGACCTCGGGGATAGGGTCTTCTGAGTACTCTCTCATATAGGACTTGCATGCTGGGTTTGGCTAGTAAGATTGCACATATAGGCATATTTAACCTTTCTTTAAATTGTGTGGTATTTGGGTTGGGTTAATATAAATCCAATGGTGCAGATTAGTTTGTGCTTGGGAGTTGTGTTTGGATATATTCCACTGGTTAACATATTTACTCAGTGTAGGAATAATTTTGTGAGTTTAATGATGTTAAAACAAGCTAACTACATTAAGATCCCAAATATAAATAATGACATCTGTGTGTGGAAAGCCTGTTTAAACAACATGTGAATATGTAGGGATCAGGTGAGATGACATGACACCAAAAAAACAAAACATTTACAACAAACACAAATGCCAAAAAGAACAAATAGAGTAGAAATGTAATGGTTGTGGGGATAATTTATTCTTAGAGTTAATTAAAAAGAAAAATAACAACATGCAAACAAAACCCATTTAGGGTTGCACATTCCCCACAGCCACACACAAGTGGATTTAAGCATTGATACAACTGTACCTAGTTCCATACGATGGGAGGAGGGCAGATCCTTGGTAATAGAGGTGAAATAGCCAAAGAGGCCCTGGTAGGCTACTAAGAGGTTGGAGCAAAGGTTATGGTGCAGACCAAAGGCATGCTGCAGACACTGGTCAGATACCAGGAATGTCCTGCCCTAATGAACCATAAAAGACATAGATAAGAGATCATAGAAAAACAAGAAGTTTGAAACTGCACAACCTCACAAAGGCTAAATACAATAATCACAGGTCTAGATCTAGAAGATCTACAGGACCATACAAAACATCTGGATTTTCATGACAATCTGTTCATTTCTGTTTTAGCAATCATAGACACAAAGACACAATACTGCCACATTCCATAAACTATATTTTTGCAGCTGTATACACTGCAGTGGTTGTTGGTCATCGCCTTAACCACAATGGGATATGTACAGTTTTGCCCATTTTCAGCTTAGATCCTTCAAATGTGTTATGCATCGTCAGTTGTCAAGAATATTAAAATATGCATTTAAAGAATATTTTTATTAGATAATTGATTTATGTAGTATACTGATGTTAAGCAGATAGTAAATGTGTAATTCCAACGGCATTATCTCTCTTTTACTTAAAACACTGAGTTGGTTGTTCCAGCAACTTTTCACTGGAATTAAACACTAAACAGGAAAATTATTTCATAGTAAGTCTCTCTGCCAACTGTGTCCCTAAATATTTTGATCTCTGTACTTTATCACACCTGAAAACAATAAATACATAAATAAATAAAATAAATGCAGGGAAAACACACAATCATTGCAATTGTAACTTAAAAATTGAAATCCTGTAATATTCTATAACACGTCAAAGTGGCCAAAGGCCTTTCTTCCAAGCAATGCTGCTCTGCCTCAATGACTCTGGCACAGTAATGCTCTGCATCTCACGGGAAGCTTGAGCTGAGTGTTCTTTGCTGCCATGAGAGTCAATTTTCCTCTTGGACAAATGTTATCGCGATCTGACAGTTTCATCTTCTTCTGTCCTATCTGTCAACAAACTGATAGAGCAACCCATGCTTTAAATGCATCCATCCATTTTCTATACTCGATTATTCTAGGTAGAGCTTCAGGGTGCTGGAGTCTATTCCAGCTGTCTGCTTTAGATGCAATGAATATAAAACACAAGTTTACCTCAATCCTCAGCACTGCTCATGGCTACTTTTGTTTTTATAGCTTATTTCAGGGTTAAGGTTTCGAGTGGCTTATGACATTAATTTATATCTAACCAAGTACATGATGTGGTCAATGAAACAAAGTGGTTTGCTTACATCTGGAGAAACTTGTTTGACATAAGTGCTGCCGAACACAACATTTTCCAAAGGTGGAATGGCTGAGTCTTTGCTCTGTGCTGGAGCATTTCGGTTAAGCCACGTGGTTTTTACAGGTCGAGGAAAACTGGGGACACATGCATTGAGATGAAATTCAGGCAATTGCAAAACTCATTCTTCATAACGTATTCAATGACAATTTCCGAAAGACTGCCTATCCATGTATATCTGACCTGATAAGGGGCTGATGTAGGGCCACGAGTGAGGCATGGATGACAACAGAGATGACAGACAGGTGGAAATAATCAAACATGACATTGATGTGTTGGTGGATGCCTCGCTGGGGGCTAAAGTGCAAATGAAGTATCCGTCCACTGATGTTCTGCAGAGAACTTGGATCATCTGGCCTGTGGAGATTATAAAACAAATAAATGTTGTTGGTTTTTTTGTGCAAGACTTGCAAATATAAAATTTTATATTGCAGTTGAAAAAAATTCAACACCTACGTATAATCACCATCTGTGAAATACAAATCCAAGAAGAGCTGAAAATCCATGTCACTGAGAGACTCTTCCACCTGAGGATAATTGAAACCAGTGAAGAGCATGAACCGCATTGTAAGCAATAGTGCTTATAGGTTATCAATACACTTGCCAAAAACTTTTCAATTCATCAAGTTGAAACAACCAGTTCTTTATGAAGGTTGTTTAATGCCCCGACGAAACAGGCCACTACCTTTGATAGACCAAAATTGGTCCACATTTTAAACAGACAGACAGCTTATTATAGCTCTTCTGGAGACTATATTCATACAAACCATTATCTTGCCCAAGATTACTTAAAGTTAATAATTTTAGTGATTTTGCTTGTCAAGAATGCGCCTAATACAGTACTTTGCCTGAAGGAAGAATGTGGAATTCCAGATTGGGTTAATGTAAATATAAAAGACTCACCTTAAAATATTTTAGCACAAATACTCAATGCAGATTTGCAATTTGTTAGGCAGATCAAGGAAAGTATGAGATCATATAAAATAAAACAATATTGTATAAGGTTTGCAGAAACTCCAAAGTCCTCCCCTTTTGTTCCTAAACCTACCTTCTTCTCATCCAGCAGCATCATCACTTTGAAGAGAAGGACATCATTTACCACAACTTCTTCATTCTTATACAGGATTTGGAAAGTTTTGCTGCTGATGACATCATCTTGCACTGATGCAGGAAATGCCAGATCAGACCCTGAAAAAAAAAAACACTATGATTAACTACATGTTAATAAAGGATCATTACTGAATAACAACAGAGACCCCTCCTATATAGATCACTTGTTAAGCAGAAGACTTAATAATTTTACCAATGTTAGGAATGATCAGATAAGGTATACCACATTACACACACCAAATTTTAATTTTTGTGTTTTTCCTCCGCGCAAATCAACTTTAAATTTAAAACAATGCCAAAGTACACAAAACAGGAAATTGAACATTTGAACAAAGGCAGCATGCTCTTGATTACGGTATCCTGTTCAGTTTTGCTGCAATGAATAGATTGCTTTGTGTCATAGAATCGGCGCAGGTTCTTATGAGGCTAAGGCACAAAGCCTCTGAGAAATACTGAGAACAAAGAGCTGCCTCATGAGACAAATTAGTTGTGTACCTGCTGTACAATTTCCCCTTAAAATTGTCTTACTGTGTAAAAATCAAACACACACCTACATCTATCTCAAGGTTAGGCACCACTTTAAAATCATATGGAAGAGGAGACAACTTGTCCTCTGACAAAATAAAGAAGCAAATACCTTCTACAAGTTAACAAAACATTAACTCTACCCCTTTAAACTGAGAACATACAGTACATGAGCAGGCCTGTGGCTCCAGGACTTACCACCTAGATTTATAAATCCTTTCAATTTACAGCAGGTTTTTCTAATAATAGAATGTAAGTCAACCACTTACAGCGCGCAAAATGTGAAATGTTCATAATGTGTGCATCTTAAAAATCTTTATACCTCCTGGATGAAGAAGACTGGTCTCAACTTTGTGGGGAACACGAGGTGGCACCTTAAGACTGGCACGCATCTGGTAGAACCTGAAAAAAGGCAAAAATCTTAGAAATTGATAAGATACATGAAAAACTGACACCATTAGCACGGTCCAGAACATTATAAGACGGGCTATGTGAGGGGGACCAACCACACAGATTATATACAAGTGCCTTTACTAGTAAAAGGACACTACAGCTCTCATAAATGAATAATGAGCACTTTCCTTCCACTCATGTAGTAAACCTAAGCTCTCAAAGCACTGATGACTCAGGAGCATTGAGCAGGAGTTTGTTCTTATTGCAGTGAGGTATCAGTACACTACTGCTGTAAAAATAATTTCTGTGCTTTAAAGACAATGACTAGAGCTGTGCAGTTTGAACCGTTTTGTTGGTCAGTCTACAAACTCTTTGTTTGACAAATAGATACTTTAGCTAGATGCAATGGCCTTCATAATGTTACAAAACATTAGCTTCTACACTATATCCTTATTGCATGATAAATGTTACAGGTTTTCTAAAAACAAGCTCTAGTTGTATTATAAATATTAGTTAATCTGTGCCATCCAAAATAATATTTCGTGTTTACTATCCATTACAGTACAATGACATGGTGCTTGAAACATCTTGAACACTGAACTCAAAGCATATAGATTATAAAATGGATGTCACTGGCATTCCCTTCAAAAGCAGACCACCAAAACCAACTTGTTGTTTTTAAAGCATGGCTTACCGCATTACATATTTTACATTAATAGCCATTTCTATACATAAAAAATATAAGACATTTTATTGATATTGTACTATTAATCCACCTGCTGATTGAAGCAGGTGCAAAAGGAGCACCGTACTAGGTTTAATTAAAACCCCACCCCAAAACTTACCCTCTTTGGAACAGGTCCACATTGTAGAACTTGTGGAGCTCCACAGAGAACTCCACTGTGGCCTGGACTTCAGTCATCTTGGACTCTACAGGCACAGAAGCCTTAAGTCATCTGGGATACTCCTGTAGGCCTGCAGGCAGAATGTATGAAGATTGGGTCATAACAAACAGATCTTTTACATTTTTGGCTTTTCTGTATATTTTCCATTATCTATAAGTTGTAATAACAGATAATAAACTTTATAAACACAATGGAATTTAACTAAAAACTAAGCTCTAATCCTTTTAAAAATACATAAGTAAAATAAGGGCTAACTCTGTATAGTGTTTATAAGAACATGAGGTTGTCATTTGGCCTAACTGGTTGAAAGCCCAGAACAATTATATAGAGTCTGGTAGTATATGGGGAGGACAGCACCAACAACCCTGCAGAAACGGGCCTGAAATACAATATTGCCTATTATTGGTTTTAAAAATAAACACACCTATCCATGTCATTTATTGCAAACATTTTAAGCTCAGGACTTATTTAGACCTAATTAAAGACAAGGGCTTACACATATTTTTAGACGTGGCGGGGCACAAAAAAAAAACTTGGCAAAAACAATTCCACAGACGCTTCTTAAATCAGTCATGTATGAAATGAATAAATCATTCACTATGCAAAAACATGACATAGTGTTCTTGCCAGTGAAAACCAAACCCCAATACAACGATATCCCCCTGTGATTGTGATCCAAACAATGATTTGTAGCATCAATAGAAAAAGAAGAACAGATTAAGGTGCACCTACATATCATTTACTGGAAGAAGTCATGTTTGACTACTGTCAGATGAAGTCGCAAAGACATGGGGAAATATTGAGGATAAATGACACCTACTTACATTTTCCACAGTAGCAATGTTAGAAATTTCAGCCGCTATTAAAGACTCAACCCTCTATATTGACACCCAATACTTAGCCCTAAATATCACAACGGTACCACAATGTTCGGAGTTTAAATGTTTAAAGGGACATTTAATTCTTAAACGGTAGCTAAGAATACTTCTCAGGGTTCAACATCTGATGGAGTACAGAATTTGTGATGGACTGCTGGTAATAAGCAAATGTAACAACCACTTAAAACATTTTTAGGCCACACAATTTCCAAGGGTAAAGTAAAACTGAAACATAAAAGTCCTCAGAAGGAATGTGACAGACAAGGCCTTAATTAATCGGTGGATGGTTTCCTCTTTCATAAGAATGTTAACTAATACCGAGCACTACAGAAATATATACAGTTACATTGTATGGCTATGGTTCGAGTAGTGAAGTCCTGTTGGTCTCCGGCTGGTCGGCAGAATCAGTGCAGGGGTATCTTTTCCATTCAGTTACAGGTGAGAAGCAACCAAAACATCTTTATAAAGGCCCACAAGCGAACAAGAACGCATCTCCAAAAATACAACATACTTTAACTGAAGAAAAAAAGTAACCCTTGATAGCCAGTTTGCTAACGTAGCCGCCCAACGAACAGTCTTCCCCAGGTAACATTACCCGCACAAATACAGCTAGCACAACTCACCATTGCGTTGAGAAGCTAACATTAGCTCGCTAACCAATGTTAGCTTCAGTTTTAGTTCTCGTCGTCTCTTGACTGTGGCTTCCCGACCAAAAAAAAAAAAAAAAACTTCTCAACGTAATGTTTCACTTCCTCATCTGGCAGCGCTTAAAGGGTAAACGTCCTTGAGGCTGAACATACCAGCCATGTAGCCGTCTGAATGTCGTCTCTTTACAGTGTTTGCCAGGCAAATCCGGCTAACTGTGCTCAATCTGAGAAGCTGTCAGCAGGCGCTGCTCCAGCTGCTCGCTGATGAACGTTTAACTGCGCGTAACTGCACATAGTAGGGACGCAGCTGACGCCGTGCAAAACTGCTGCCTGTTCATGGAACTTAGAATACAACGACATTATGAGCACCGCCAACACTACTATGACTATATTACTACTACCATTATTAATAATAAACTTTTAACTACACATTTAAAATATCAGCAATGATAATAATAATGATGGTGATGATGATTCTTCTTCTTTTTATCATTATTATTATTATTATTATTATTATTATTATTATTATTATT
>JABUIW010000010.1:7027973-7107264 GCA_013363375.1 Menidia beryllina
ATTATTATTATTATTATTATTATTATTATTATTATTATTATTATTATTGTTTTTGTTGTTGTTTTTGTTGTTGTTACAATACATGCCAACAAGATTGTTTCAGTTAACTATGCATTTTGATTTGTACCGTACTACAGAAGAGTAACAAGAAAAGCAGCAAGAACATTGCAATTTCTGAATTGAGTCCATTATTCAATTGAATGTACAGTATTTAGTCAATGTTTTCCAGAGCATTTTTAAAGCTAGTAAAAAAAATATAAAATTTGCTTGCATCCTGATAGCATTTACCATTCACATAACTACAAGAGTAGTTGGTTTGATATATTCCTCAAAAGGGTGGTTTGCCATTTGTTTTTATGTCGAAAGCCCTACTAAAAACCTTATCAGAAGCCTCACTCATTGTCAAACAACAATAAACCTGGTTACAGTAGATTAAGCTTAATTAATTCACACTACTGGAATTACTGGAATTCAATTGATTTTTCAGCTGACACAAGTCAAAAACAGTAGGAAGTCAAGAAGGAATGGGGGAGGGGGCATTGTTTAAGCAGTTCCATTTCCCAATCTTTGGCACAAACATTTTTAACTAAATGTCACGTTTCTGGGCAATTGAAACATTCCTTTGAGTCTGAATGTTGTCACACACAAGTAATCGTATAGTACATATAGATTTTTATGCCTCATTTCCTGACAAAACAAACACATCTTAAATATTTTCTGTCTTTGTTTCTTTCATTCTGGACTGCACTTAAATAGAGCAATCTGCAAACACTGCTACCATAGAGATGAGTAAGAATGTGATCTTAAAGATGGATAAATTTAGCCACAACAGGCTGATTTTATAGCTAGTATAAATAACAGCAATTTATCGTGCATATAGACCTACTAAATAGATATTGTGACTTTTTGCAGCTTTGCATGAAACATAAGGCACGACAATAAATCCAAGGTGGGTACAGGAAGGCTGTGATAAAATACACAATTGACACTGTGGAGAGTGTTGACTCACTCCCCCCAAATATATGACAACTGTCAAGTCTATAAGAAATCCCACTCTGTGAGCTGAGGTTTTTCACTCCCACTTACAGAGAAACAACTTGGGGTTATGTTCACTCTTGGAGGCCACTTTTGGAAGCCACTGTTTTTATCACTTCTAGTCCAAGCTGTGACATGGATGGAATCACTAGGTAAGTCATTTGTTTCAGTCACAGTCTTAGTCATGCAACAGTCCACTGATTCAACTAATGCTTTTTATCTTGATGATTATAATGTTACAACCACTGTGCACACATATTTGCTGCTTACGTAGAATGATGCACAGGTGTTTATCTGATTATGTTCCAGACACATCTTTCTGTACTCATTGTGCTGCCATGTGATGCCACTGTATCTTTGCACTGGCCATTATTCTCAGAGTAAGTGATTTTGTGCATTGCATGGTGCAAAAACTAAGATAACAAGAACAAACAAAAACAAAAACCTTAATAAAAACACGGAGGATGCACATTGTTTCAAACATGTTTGACTAATTTTCTCTCTCAGTAGATGTCACCTCCAACATATTAACATAAATTGTACCCACTCTAAATAGCTATTGCTAGTGAATGCTTTTCTTTGTTCATCCTAACATGTTGGATGATTTTCTGTTTGTTGGCATGCGATGAGTTCCATGGAGCTCCTTTAGTTAGTTTACATCTTAAAGCAGACATGAAGATATTATTTTATGTTTAATTACCCATGTTTACATTATGTGTCTTACCTATGTTTATCACCACCCTATGTTGCTGCTCTAATATATATTTTATGGCATGATGTGTTAGTCATGTGTTGGTATCAGAGTTACCATTTTGACCTGGGTGAGTCCAGCTGGTTGCACGATTATAGAGTCAAAACAGGACTGGACTCCAATAGGAAAAGGAACCTGTAATTCTGGGCTCAAACCTTGGTCAAATGTTTCAACAGTAGCAGAATTTAAACACAATGCTGGCACTCATCTTGGCCACCGGAACAAAAAGGAAATTAATTTGTGCAGCCTTGATAAAGATCTTTAACTTCCTGTCCAGATGTGTTTAATACAGGCAAATCTTGAGGTTACATGTTAAAAAGGAAAGCCCAAACAGTAAAAGATAGCCCAATATTTATTTAAGTCAGTGGTGTGGCTTTCCAAACAGTAAGCTTTTATTCCCTTCCCACACCACACACACTCACACAAAGAGACTTTACTACTAACACTTTGCTTGCCTTTTCCCGTCTTACAGCTGTGACATTTCCATCTCAAGCTGGTAGTCATTTGGAGCAGGGATCCACATGCCCCCAGACCAGCAACGGGGATGGTCATTTTCCAGGTCGATTCACAAAATAAAATGTTTTTTAGTGTCGTGATATCACCGGAGAACCTATAAATATCATCATTGAAAAATATTTGGAAAATATTTGCAATCCATTCTAAAGAACTGTGTAGCAATGACATTGGTAGAAAAATAACATTAGTCGTGTCCCATGCCTATGACCTTTAAAGACACTTTGAGATGCTTTCATAGCAGAATGATTTATGATATGGTGAGACAGAATTTCATGATTAGACATCTGAAAACTCTGAAGGATTATTATTCTGGAACTCAGTGGTAATCCTGTATCTAACCACTCTTCTGTGTTGGCACTCTCAGGATTTAACATGATGTCCCAGTTCCACATTGCTGAGCTTGCAAGAAGGGGCACTGTTAGAATGGTTGTTGGAATATCTCCTCAGGATGTTGCTTATCAAATAGGCCCAGCTTTCAACTTCCGAATCAACACACGGTAAGCAGTGAGACATTATGTGTGAGTGAACATCGACACCTAGTGGTTGAGCTGGCACAACGTCATTTACCCTGTCCATGGTCCTGAATAAGAAAAGCTGACATTATAACTTCACAACTGTCCTAAAGTAAAACATCTATGAAGAAAGGTTCCTCTTTATCTTCCAGATCGGTTTATCCTCGGGGACTGCCGGAGGAATTTGCTTTTGTGGCCATGCTACGCATGAGTGGCAGCACCATAATTAAGAACTGGAATATTTGGCAAATGCAAGATGTGAACAGTGAAACGCAGATTGCCATCACTCTCAATGGGGAGTCAAAGTCTTTGGAGTTTACCTTTGACACACTTAACTCTGGGAGGCAGTCTATTGTTTTCAGGCACTTGGGCTCACTCTTTAATGACCGATGGCACATGCTTTTACTAGAGGTCAGAAAGCATTCTGTGGCCCTCCTTGTGGACTGTGTTATGATTAGTTCTCAGAATATCACCCCTCGACAAAAAGTCAGTCTCGGTGGCTTTACTCTGATTGGAAAACTGAAGGACACCCCAGAGATGGCAGTGCCGGTATGTCTGTACATTGTTAATATTGTTTGATGCTCATGCCTTTTTTAATTAGATTATAGACTTTCTTTTTAAAAAAAAAATTCTAATAAGCTGACCCAGATTTAAGGGGTGTCCCTGTCGTTTCTTATTGGTCTTTTTGGTTTTAATATTTTCCTTTATTCTGCCTGTTTTATGATTTTCTGAGAATGTGTGCTCATTAATTGTTTTTTTTTTCCCTCATTAAGTTTGAACTCCAGTCAATGCTGATACACTGTGATGTGACGAGAGCCCGGAAAGAAGCTTGTTACGGCCTCCAAACTAGGGCGTTGGTAAATCCTAAAAGCCTCTTTGACCTCCAGTTAAAAGTTTTTGATGTAGCTACAAAACTGATTTGCTCCACTTTGATAGGATTTACTTTAATCAGTTAGATTTTAATGGTTTTGTACGGTTTTGTATATTCAAGTTTTGTATTTAACGATCATTTCAATATGAGTGATGGAGAAGAATAATGAAAACAAGTATAATTTTTGACTTATTATTGCATCTCTTGTAAATAGTTGGTCATCCTGTCAATTGATATTGATGTCCAGAGTGTGTTCATTGAAGCACACTAGTGAAACTCCCATTGTGGTTACATTAGAGCTTGTTAAACGTCCCGCTGATGATGTCCATTGGCTGTGTTTGCAGTGTGGCCCCTCCTCCTGCTGTCCCCCACAAACCTTCCAATCCCTTCCTGTTCCCAGTCTTAGTATGAATATACATGAGCCCTTGGTAGCTCTGGGATCTCGCAGGGTGTAGATCGCTGCTGAGGGTTCAGTTGGGTTTTTTTGCTGGGGGCTCCCGTAACCCAACAAATCCCCGAGAAAGGACTGCAACTCTTACCTTTCCTGCTCACGGGAGATGATGGCCGGGGCCCCAGGTGTTAAATGGTCCTTTCTGGTGGTGCTCCTTCAGCTCGCCCTCATTTGCTCTGCTCAAGTAAGACATTAATTTTCTGTGAATATGTGTTCTCTCATGCCTGTAGACTTATGTGGCTGCTGTGGAAGTGAGTGTTCCCCCACCGCTTCTGCCATTTAGCAAGACTGTTGCACCTGCAAATGTGGTGAGATTGTTTGAACGAGTTATTTCATATATGTGCTTTGCATCTGGTCATGAAACAAGTTAATGTCAAAGTTTGTTAATTTATATGACTTTGTTTCTGGCACCATGCTGTTGAACACTGATTAATTTGAAAAAAAAGTCCATCTTATCATTCCAGACCTGATCTTGTCTTCTATCAACACATAATAATACATTTGCTCAATTTACTTTTTCATAATATACTTAGTTCTGCATGCCCACATTAGAAAAAAGAAAAATATGTGGGGTTTCTTTATACATTGAAATTACATTGAAATTATTTATTGTTTTATATGTAGAGGAGTCAAGGACCCCCTGGCCCTCCTGGACCTGCAGGTGTCCCGGGAATTGATGGCATTGCTGTAAGTCTTCTTTATACAATGGGACAGTTAGTTAAAAATAGTTAACAACTGGCTCTCCTTAAAGCTTTCTGTTTTATTCTCTCAGGGGGAAAGAGGAGAAGAGGGCGAGGATGGTCCCACTGTAATTATCAAACTGCACTAAAACTGCTCAGTTTTGTTGTGCTACTGCTATTCATTGAATCACTTGTATATGTGGATCTTTTCATCTTAGGGGCCTGATGGTGATCCAGGTAAACTTGGCTCCTCAGGATCACCTGGAATTCCTGGAAATGACGTGAGTAACCTCACGTTTTACAGACAGAAGTGATGTTTGCTGCATTGCTGGTTATGGAATCTTCTAACTTGCAAAGGGGGTGGAACCAGTAAGAGAGATTGCCCTTCACACACTGGCCCTGTGGAGAGACCAATGAAAATTCTGATACTGTGTGAGAAACTTTTTTCTGTGTGAAAAAAAATGTTAGGAATGTATTTAACACAGAGAATCCAAATCAAATCTCCCCTTAAAGAGAGTACACCAGACTTTGAGGACAGTTAAGAAAAAGAAAAGAAGCATAATCCAACAAAGGTAATAGTTATGACAAGAGGGGCTGGACAATACACCTCAATTTAAAGAGTTTATTTTGCAAAAGAGACATTTCCTTTATCTTCAAAATGTGAAATTAACCAGTTAATACAGTGTCCTCCACTTCCTGCTTCATCTTTCAGAACTTTGAAACAGTAGCAGCTTTGTTGGCAGTGGCCACTGCTGATATCTCCTGTTGAGAATCCTCAAATCAGTGTGGAATGATGTCTGTCAGTACACTTGTTTGAAATGAAGCAGACAGGAATGTTGTTCCCTGAGCGTTCTGAAGTCTGAGAGTTCTGCCCTCTGACTGTGTGCTGACTTTTTTCTGTGTGCCTGCTAAGATGAACGTGCGCACACACAGACTCTGTGGCATGCTCAGAATCTTTTTGCTGAGTTTTCAATGCATCTGATGAATGGAAAGCAGGAAAGAAGTTGGTCATGGTCAGAATGATTGTGTTATGAAAATGTCACGAATATTGATAGTTTGAAACGAAGGGGATTGCACTTTTAAACTTAGGTTTTCTAATAATAAAAACATGAAATACATAGACACTAAATTACTTCAAGTATTGCTACGGTGTGTTAATTTATCTGCATGTCTGTTTCTCTACAGGGATTGACTGGTCCCATTGGAGATCCTGGGCCTGATGGTCCCCTTGGACAGAAAGTATGTGACTAATGAGCCTTTGCTTTCCTGCTTCAGAGGCTGTTGATGAAATGTTGCCAAGCTTCTGTCCAGTCTTTTGGCATGGCAGCAAGTGCCGCAGTGCATAAAGCAATTCCTCATGACAAATGAGACTTAATCCTGCAAGTCAAATCCCTGTGGGGCATGGAGCTTCAGCATTGGTCCTCATTAGGCTAAACATTGCTGGGTCAAGTGTACCCAGCTCAGTCATGTGATGTGCTGAAGGAATGTTAATTTGGACCTTCTGCAAATTTGTACAGCTGAAGGTTTCACATGAATACATTCATTTTTACATGTTTCCCACTGTCTGTTCATGCATCTAATGTGTTTATTTCTGTTGTTTAGGGTGAACCAGGAAAATCTGGACCTCGTGGAGCAGCTGTGAGTAGGATTTCCTTTTTTAAGGAATCAGATCAACCATAAACATTGTGCCCATTCTACATTCTACAAGCTGTCTGCATCTTAAAATAATTGTATGCCTTGTACACACCATTTTTAATCACACTGCATGTGTCTTGTCAGGGTGTTGGGCCAGATGGACCTCCTGTAAGTAACTCCTCTGTGATTCACAACAGATAAAACAGATTTGAACTTCAAAGTTTTTTTGGGGAATTGTGCGATACTTGAAATGTGTCTGTGAACAGGGACCCCCGGGGCCTGGAGGACTTCTGGGTGAAGTAGGAAAAGTTGGACCACCTGTGAGTAGGCACAGAGAGATCCCATCTTCTCTTTTAAATAAGGTTCACAACTAAAATGCAAAACAACGTGTAATCAGTAATAGCATTATGCTATCACAAATAAATTATAGAAGAGGCTACTTTTTATTCAGTGGCTGTTATTAGAAAATGAAGTGATATTAGGTCAAAGTGTTATTAAAATCATATGATTCCTGTTCTTGCACCACTGGGTGCTGTATTGTTGATAAACTGATTGAACTGTGATGCCAGAAGCCTCAAAAGCCCAAGCCAAAACTCATTCCTGCACACAAATGACAACACATCGACATACTCTATCCCACCGACTGATTACACAGTCAAAACTCATCTTTTAACAGTTCAATATTTCAATGTTTTTTCGTTAAACTGAAGATAGATATAGTCAGAGTTATTTGCTTACATAAAAAACAATTCAAGTAATTGACAAGGTATGAAGCATTTTACAGCATCGTCATCTTTTAAACTTGTGTTAATGTAAATGTTAAAGGAGTCTGTTTGTGTTATAACCTTTTACTAAACATCACTTGAGCTCACAGGTCAAATGAAATAGAAAAATTGTAGAAACTTGAAGTTATTTTTCTAGTATGGCTGGAATGATGATGACATTTTTTGAAAGCTTAATGTTGTTAACAATATACCATATTGTTTAAATAACATATGGTTCTTTTTAGCTTCCATACATTGGATGAACCCTAAATGTGGGATATTGTGTTAGTCTCATCCCTAGGTATGTTGGAAGTCATGTATGATGTTCAGTGTCAGAGTATGTGCTTCAACACATTTCACACAGGGTGCCATGGGTGTGAGAGGACCACAGGGGCCTCGTGGGCCAACTGGGCCAAGAGTAAGTGATTAAACTTTTTCCATCTGAAAAGATTAGTTAATCTCTTTGTGTTTACATAGGAACTTCAATAATGCAACCTTTGTGAAAGCAGTACCAGCTGCAATTAATCTATAAAATAATGTTTATAATTTTTTTAATAAAAATGTTAATCTGCATATTCTTAATTTCAGGGTTCATCTGGAATGCTGGGCAGTACTGATTTGGTAACAAGTTGAAATTTGACAATATTTGCTTTTCACCTGTTTAGCAAAAGATAAGAATATTTGCTGACTCTCGTTTTATTGTTTAGTGTCCAAACTCTTGTCCGCCAGGTACCTCTGGACATCCTGGTCTTCCTGGAATGAAGGTAAGAGGAAGACTGTCTTATTTTGCTATTCACTATGTCCACAAATATTAAGTGCTTCATTTATTCTATGATTTTTTTACAGGGCCACAAGGGTGTAAAAGGTGAAGCAGGGGAACCTGGAAAACAAGGGCACAAGGTAAAATGTGTACATTTTTGACTGATTTGAAAAAAAATGAAGTACAAAGTTTCAGATCACATCAAAGGATTTATTGAAACAGTAATAAGTACCCAGATAACTGTTTATCTATCTATCTATCTATCTATCTATCTATCTATCTATCTATCTATCTATCTATCATTTAATCATTTTGGTACGGTGCATTTGTGCATTGTATTGTTATAATACTTAAACCAAATATATAATTATTCGTTAAGTTTATTTTGCATCATATTGTAACTCATGCATCTATTTAAGTTGAATAAAAAATACCATTTAAAACATTTTCATTTCATAATAACAAATTTTCTGTCATTGTTCTCTTCCCTTGACTCTTCATGTATTTTATGGCATTAATTTTTCTTTTCGATAGTTTTGGTCCAACTCGGATCGTTAGGCTAATAGTCACTTTCCTCTCATCTTACATATGTTAATATGTATGTTTAATGGACATGCCACTTTCAGTTTACCACAAAAGCTGCATATGACTGATTTATCAATTCCGGTGCTGGAGCTACTTAGGGAAAATGCTTGTCTGCTTTTGAGACTTTTTAGAGAGTTGCCCCCATTCCCTGATTAACATACAATAGGTTATGACAAAATTGACAAAGGATACCTACTGTTATGAGGAGTTATGATTCACTGTTAAATAGCTTGATTGTCTTGTTTTTCTTCTTTAATGCTTTTCTTTTGTCTTGTTTACTCAGGGTGAGGAGGGAGACCAAGGAAGTCCAGGGGAGGTTGGGTCCCAAGGACCAACAGTAAGATGGTGTTGTTAATGCATTACACACTACTTGAGTCATAGTTTGTCCTTCAATAGCCACTGATGCACCTGTTTTATGTATTTGTTGGTTTAGGGACCTCAGGGAATTCGTGGAGCCACAGGAATGATTGGTCCCAAGGGAGAGATGGTCAGTGTTCCTATGGTTTGGTAGCCTGTGTAATCCCTTCAAAGACATCTTAAATGACCTGCAGTTATACAGTACAGTGGATTGATTAGTGGTAATCCATTGTGGCTGTAAATTGTCAGTTGTTTGTACAAATTATATTGACAGTAATTACCCATATTGATCCTTTGCAGGGAGCTCGAGGTCCTGATGGAGACCCAGGTCCTCAGGGAGTCGCAGGAGCAACTGTAACTTTAACCCTGAGTGCAAATATAGTTTTACAGTCAATGTGACGTAAACAGCACAGGTTGTGCCATAAATGTCTCCATGCATTATTTCAGGGAGACCAAGGTCAAAGAGGTGTGATGGGTGAGCTTGGGCCAAAAGGGGAAATGGTCAGTAGACATTTTCATGGATGGAAACAGTTTAAAAGTATTAACCAATGATGAACATTGGATACATTTTGTTACTCAGGGTGTTCAAGGATCAAGGGGAATCACAGGCCTCCCAGGTCCCAAAGGAGAGCCTGTGAGTGTTGGATCAATAATGATAAATAATACTCCACTGTAACTGTCAGACACACTGACTGCAAACAACACCTTTCACTTTCACCTCTTTTCAACAAGGGCCTACCGGGTGTGGATGGCCGTGAAGGTATTCCTGGAATGCCTGGAACAAAGGTAGGAATGACTTTACAAAGCCAGACATTGCAGTTGTATTAGAAGACAGACAAGGCTTCAAGATTCTGCTGTTAAAAGAAGATAATTATTATTATTATTGCTTTTTTCCTCAGGGAAGTGTGGGGAAGCCAGGCGTTCCTGGAGAGGTTGGACTTCAAGGGCTTCCTGTGAGTATGACCTTTGATTGAAATGGTTTTGATCAGGTTTAAACTGCACTTAGTAATATACATAATAGGTGGTTTTTACATGAGCAAATAACACAGCCAGAAGCCAGTGAATATGATGTTGTGGTTACGTGTTCCAGCTATGTGGTCCACAAGTCTGGGTTTTTTCAGGTGAGAGGCTCTAATGAGAATCAGTTGGCGAACGCGACTGACACCTCCCCATTTTGTTGGCTTTAAAATAATGCCAGTTTACAATGATAATTTGATTTATAATGCATAATATATTTGCATTAAATCTATTTGAATCAGAAACAGGGAGTGGGTGTGTTTGTGCTCATTAAACCTGATTTTATGCTCCAGTATTTCTTATGACGACACATAATGTCATGATATTGTTCAAGATGTGTTCTTTGTTTTCAGGGTCTGCCTGGTGCACCTGGACCAAAAGGCTCGGGTGGCTCTAAGGTTGCTTCCTTGAGTAATTGATTTTCCATTATTTTCTCAAATCGAATCATCTAGTTCTCAGCGCCAATTTTTTTCCACCTAGGGAGATGCTGGTCAGGCTGGATTACCTGGAACACTAGGATCTGCTGGAAAACCTGTAAGTGTTGGCAGAAACATGATGAGACATCAATCAGGTGTGTGTCACCTCCATCATGTAACTGTGTCACTTCACTGTCACAATACAGGGTGAGCGGGGAGAACAGGGAGAGTTGGGATCTGTTGGACCCATTGGTGAGCCTGTGAGTGTTTTCCCACACCCTTTTGTTTTAATTTAAAACTTTACTTCCCTTGAATGTCTTACCATTTTCCCTTTTCCCTTTTCCCTTCCCTTCCCTTTCAGGGAGATATAGGAGAGCAAGGCCCTCTGGGACCAGCTGGCAAGCCAGGTGCAAGGGTGAGTTGTAAACGTATGAATTTATTTAGTTCAGCTTTGACTCTATCTTTTTTTATTAATTCAACTTTTTTCAAAAACAGCAGGAGAGCACATTCACAACTAGAGGCGCTGAAGATGAAAAATTCACCTCACACTTTTCTGATCTTATAAATGTGGAAAAAAGTAATAGAGGGGAAACCCTCTGTGTTCTAAACCCTGGCTGTTGTTTCACTGGAATGTCTCAGAGAATAGGTTAAGGCTGGATCTCACATGAGGTCTATTTTCACAGTAAGGGGAGACCGAGCAGGAGGCTGAAAGAGCCCTCTGTTCCCCTGGCATTCCTCAGACAGTCGGTCAGCGATCAAAGACAGAATGGCACACACAAACACGCCCATGAGAACAAGGAGCAGTTTGGGAATAAATGTTGATAGCACACATAACTGATAAAAAACATTGATCAACTTTAAATATAGAGCTATTACCTCTTCTTAGACAAAATCTTGTATCTTTTTTATTTTTCTGCAAAGCCCTACCTATGTGTGTCTAATATCAACATATAGAGATAAGCATGTTTCCTTAATATAGGGACCAAAAGGTGACCCTGGTGTTCCTGGTCTCCCTGGTCCACCTGGCCTACCTGGAGAAAAAGGAGAGAGGGTGAGAAATCTACATGTTTTCTTTAAAAAAACTCCTCAGATGTCATACTATTATTTCCAAAAGTCAAATTGATGCCTAACTGTAAACAGCTGATCAGCTCCCTCTAGTGTAGTCAAATTAAACAACTACAATTTCTCCATTATGTGCACCTCTTTTGACTGGTTAAAACATTTGTTATGCAAATTACAGGGAGAGCGTGGAGAATCAGGACCCAAAGGAGAGCAAGTATGAAATCTTGATAATGATAATTCCGTTTGAACTGAAACTTAAATAACTTGCACTTAAATAACTGGTGGGGTTTTTTTGCGTGAATTATTTACTAACTTTATTTTCATAGGGAGTACAAGGTGATGAGGGAAACCCTGGAGAGAAAGGAGATGTTGTAAGTTGTTTCACCAACATGCACAATAGCCTTGTCACAGTTCACTGTCTCTTGTGTAATTTAACCAATAATTAAACCATTTTTGTTAATGGGATTACAGGGTGATGCAGGAGAATCTGGACCCAAAGGAGAGGTGTGTACACAGTTCTCATTTAGATGAAGCCATAAAGAAAAAGGTGGATTTTTTTAGTATTCCCCTGGTCTTAAACTGTACATGTGTTGTCTCCAGACTGGTAACCCTGGTGAGCCTGGCAGCAGAGGCCCAGAGGGAAGTCGAGGCCAGCCTGGCATCGAGGGGCCTCCTGGGTCACCTGGACCACGAGGCATGCAAGGGAATAGGGGTCCACGTGGAGTCAGAGGGTCCCAGGGTCCTGCGGTAGGTCTTAAAAAGGAAAAACCTCTAAATTAAAGTTTAGAGAATGTGTCTGAGGTGTAATAGTTGAGCAGCTTGAAGTAGGACATGCCTTTATTACACTGTCATTGAACAAAAGCCTCAGACATGAGGTATATTTCAATGAATGTCTTTAGTCTTTAACCTCCAGCAAATTAGTTACATTTTCTGATCTAAAACATTGTCTGGTAGAGGTATCACATTAGATTTGATCCGCTATCACAAACCATAGTCTGGGTCAATCAGTGGTTATATCTGTGCGTGTAAATACCTCATATTTCATAGCATGATCTCATACATTAAATGTGTTTTTTATTCAAAATTCCAGCTTCAAATATTCAGATTAATTATTAATTGTTTTTGGGAAACATATGCTCAATGTAACATTTTTATTTTTGAATCCATCTGCTGCCCTCTACCAAATTATACCACCTCTTACTTGTGCAGATACCCAAAAAAGCGTGTTATGAAGTAGGAAAAGTTTTCTGAACACATAACTTTAGCAAGTAAGTTATGCCTGACTCACTTTGTGTTTCTCTTTCCGAGAAACATTGAGATGAAATATGCCAAACTGAGCAGAGCCCTATAGACCAAGTATAGCTGCTTTTCTTCAAAAAACATAGGTTTATACAGTACAAAATCCCTGCGGAGCAGTATTGAACCCATAAACTTGCCCAATGATTCAGCAGACATGATAAACCTAACCCATTTTCTGTGAAGGTGTCTGCTTCTTGAAAAACTCTGCTCTATTTTATAATCTTTCATCCTTACATATGAATGTCTCTACCTTCAATTTAGGAATTTGGGGTAGAACTGTCTGGTTAATATAACAGCAATTAAATTGTAGTACAAAGAAATAGAAAGGGTGATCTGAAAATGTTTCATAAAGTTTTCTTTTACCTTGCAAATCCCTCAGTAGTTGCATAATCTGATATTCTTGCCTTAACGCTAGCATCCATGTAGAAGAGACAAGCAACTTGAAAATGTTATCATCAAGATTTGCAGAATGCCGTGTTTTTAGAAAACGTTTCTGTCTCTAAGAGTTAAAAGACAATATCAGTTTCAGCTTCACCACAGTGAAAACGTGGTGAATATTAAATATTCAATGTTTAATTGAAACAATGGTAATGTTACCTTTTTTAGAGACTGTCACAAAATCTATTAACTATCTCTTCCTTCTAGGGTAAAGAGCCAAGTGATCAGCACATCAAACAAGTTTGCATGCGAGTCATGCAAGGTAAGAAAAGAGAGGCTTTTGACCCCATTTATCATTCCCTTGTGCCTCATTTCATAGCTTTAATGTTTCCCACAGTGCCTCATTACACAACCACACAAAGAGCCTCCCTTGCATTGTCTCATTGATCTGGCCAGTGTCTGAGAATTCTAAACTTCGAAAAAGGGAGGTTCTCATATACAAAACATTAAATAAGCTTCAGCCTTTGTTCATGTGATGGATGAAAGATTCTTTCTCCAGGCCTTGGAAATGTTTCTCTGAAGTCCCAACATCTGCTCCATTCATTCTTGTGCTCTTACATCTTCGCAAGTCATCTCCTTCTCTCATGACTTTTTTATATCCGTTGTGCTGAAAAATTAATTTCACCTCCAGTAGACCTGCATTTCTCTGCTCCAAGCCAAGACTTCGAAAGGGGATCTTGAAAAATGGTAGTCAAGGAGCCACTGCATAGGCTTTCATCAAAAGCCAGAGAGCTGTAATCTAATGGGGCTAAAAATATTCTGTCGTCTGGATCATATACATGTATTTTCTGATGTTGATTGCAAGAAATAGTGTGCATTGTATCCTTTTGGCTTAATGTGTGGAAGTTTAAATAGAAAAGGAATAAATAACCTGAGAGTGTTGAGGGCTTTTTATGACCACGGTTTCATTTCAAAATCTTAGGATCTGTTTTAGTTTCTGCTGTGTGCATTGTTTTGGGCACACATGTCTCTACCTTGGTAAAACAACAATTTACTCCAATGCTCTGTCTTTAAAAAGGGATATTAGCTATCGCTGGTCAGAAACAATATTGCTGATACTTTGAATATATGTAGCTAACTCCATTGTTTTCCTGCTGTGTTTCAACAGAACAGCTGGCTCAGTTAGCTGCTAGTTTAAGGAGGCCAGAGTCTGGTGTTGCAGGTTTACCTGGTAAACCTGGACCCCCTGGGCCCCCTGGGCCCCCAGGTGACAATGGTTTCCCTGGCCAGTCAGGAGCCAGAGGTCTTCCAGGACTCAAAGGGCCACAAGGACAGATGGGAGTGAAAGGACCCAAAGGTACTGAATATGTTGCCAGTATTTCTTGTTTATGGGATGTGACAGAAATGAACATAATATCATAAATGTTTGTTGCTTCTCTAGACAAAGTCTTTTTAAATAAAAAACCTGTTTCAGGTGAAATGGGAGACAGAGGGTCCAGAGGACCCACTGTGAGAGGACCTAAAGGTCAGCCTGGACCCCCTGGGCTTCCTGGTGAGTACATTTGCATTTCCACTATTCTACCCATTCTTCTTATTTCTATACCTGCTTAATCCAATACAGGGTTACTGAGGTTCTTCAAATGTTCCACCTGCCACTAGGCGAGGGGTGTAGTGCATTCTAGACAGGTTCCCAGTTTGTCATCCATCTTAAAGTATATTATTAGTAGTATTTTTAGTAGTATTTAGTAGATATGTATTTCCCTGTCTGGCACTAAAGACATCTGGGATTAAGGTCTGTTGCCTCACAGCATGAGGGGTTCTGGTTCAAATCCCATTCTGTATAGAATTTGCATGTTGTCAGTAGGTGCTCTGGCATTCTACCACAATTCAAAACGTCTGTGTAAGGTTAACTGTTGGTTTTGCATTAACTGTGGGTGTTGCATGGTGGCTTGTCTCTCTCTACAAAATGTGATTGCAATGTAAGGTGCTATTTATATTTGTTTTCAAATATATGACTCATAGGAGAATGTAAGTGATAATATGTTGAAATTAAACCGTTGGAGAAGTTTTGAGTAAAACAAAATTACCATTTGACCCAACGTGCAATGCACAAGCAGTCAGGATCCAAACAGCTGAGGAGCCGTTAGCTTCATCGTCAATAATGGACTACTTTTTCTATTTCAAAAAGCTTTTTTTGTTTTAGTGAGTGGAATATTATTATCATCAAAAAATAACCAAGAACTTAATGGATGAATGCAATGGTGTAGAAAGTGTAGCATTTCCCTTATGAAATGTGGTGGAGTATGAAGTAGCATAAAATGAAAGCTGAAGCACCTTATTGAAGTACAGTACATGATTAAGTGTGCTTGGTTACTCTCCATAACAGACTTATGCTGACACAGAGTTATGAATGCTTGTTTTACTCCATATCACTTACACAGTATTCAGCTGAGAGTTCTCTTGAAAGTCTGTAAGGACAGGAAGTGTGAGCAGAGATATTTTATCAACTAAAAGCCAATGAACTGTCAGAGACAGACTAACAAAAATGTATATATAAGCTTTGGAATCAGTCTCCTCATTAGATATGAACATTATATTTGAAGGAGAACCAGGCAAACCGGGCTATGGTCAAGATGGTCGGGACGGGCAGAGGGGACCCCCTGGCGTGCCTGGACAGCCTGGCGTTCCTGGGCCTCCTGGTGCAGCTGGTCCAAACGGTTACTGTGACCCATCAGCCTGTAACCTCCAGGCAGGTGCTGCCCAGCAGTCTCTGGATGTGAAGGGACCTCCAGGGAACTAAGAGACACTCTGGCACAGACAGACTGTTGGATCACTCCTCCAAAACACACATCTGTTGGTGATAGATATATAAACCTCTCCATGTGGGCTTATTTTGTGTGAGCAACATGTTCGTCCCAGGGAGCCAAAACAATTGGAGCGAAAGAATCGTTGCATTTTAAGTGCAGCAAAAATCTTGGTTGTTTTCCTTTTTGAAAGATGTTTTGAGATATTAAGGATTCAGGATCTTAAATATGAAATGAACAGAGACAAATGATCCCACTCTCCAAGTGCCTCTGCTTGAATCTTATTTTCTATTCTCCGTTTTCACCGTGTTGTTGCAAAAAAGCTTCACTGCTTTTCAAATCGGGATCAAGATTTTGTAAGCTTATTTTGTTTTCTATCTGATAATGTACCAAAGATAAACCTGCTGAGATCCAAACTACTTCGCATTTTCACGTCTAGCTGCCTTGTCCATCCTGCAATTCAAAATAAAAGAAGGATAGAGGATGAAAATGTCAACAAGTCACACTGACTTCGATAAATGTTGTAAATCTGTAAAAATGTTTTAACTGTGGTGAAATATATTTCCTACAAAACCACCTGATGTGAGATTTTCCCTAATTGTTCGGAATGAAAACATAGTGCATAGTGTGTTTTGCATATATGGGAACGTATTTCAAGAGAAAGGAACACGTCACAAAAAAATTTATGATACATGAACTAAGTATCTTTATACAACATAAATTAGAAAATGGAAGAAATGTATTCTAATTGTTCTATTTTTTTCCCAAGAAGCTTTCTCGATAAAATAATACATTCTTAACTTAAAAGAATGAAAAGCTTCATCCCAATTTAATAGCTACTTTGCTAAATCTAATTGCATTGCTCTCAGCAGGTAGACTTTTACAAAATTAGAGAATTTCCACAAAGTAAAAATGCTTCTCGCCGTAATGATGTGATATGATTCGAAATTTCCCAGCAGCCACAAAATAAGCTGTCGCATTATATCCCCAATTTAGGTTGCTCTGATATTGTGAATAAAAACAGACAAACACAGAAGATGGTATGTCAAATATTCATCCTTTTTCAGAAAATCGAAGTTCACCATGAATTCAGTGCCAGCAACACAAGAAGCATGGTTAGACACATGTTTTTCTTTACAGCTATTGTTTCCTGCTTGAACTCTTCATTAGTGTGCCAAAAATGTAGGTAGTTATAATGGGAATATATTTATATCAACAGATATTTGGAAAGCCGCAAGCTCAGTTTCACACCAAGACTATCACTATAGAGCCATTATGTTGTATACAGTGTCTGTTTTATCCCAAAAGCTGTTTATGTATATATCACACTGTGATATATACAGTATATACACGTACTAATGGTACACAGTACTAATGGCCTTTTAACACGTGTAAACAAGGTATCCAGGATGCTATGTGCATATCATTCTTTGCATGGCAGAGTTTTAATACAAAACTAAATTATGATTGATTTCCGTGCACTGCTTCTGGAGGGTTAGAAGATCAGAGCCATGATCAGCTTCAGCGATCTTGTGTTGCATAAAGCAGAAGCACATTCTATTTACAATATGCAGTTTTTAGTTTAATTGTTCTGTATTGCATCTAACGGGCACAGGAAATATACGTTTCTTAAGGTGCCAACTGCATTAATGTCAGATGTATTGTTAAAAAAGACCGAATGCAACAAGTAATGCACCAGAAAACATTTATTGCACACAGAAAGGCAGGAGGCATTAATCAGATAACATAAAAGATTCTGCAAAGAAAAAAGTTAAATACAACCTCTTATACCTGGTAACCACACACTGGACTACATTCCACAGAGGGCAACATAAATACCCCTATTCTTTCTCAAATAGTGATCAAAGTCAAACTGACATCACTAAGAAATGTGTTCCTCAACACATGCAAGGCTTTTTCTTTTGGCCTTTTCCAAGGCAACAGTTGTTTAAACTTGTTTATCTTTTTGAAATTCCTAATCACGTAGCCATGCAGTAAACCAAGACTGAGGTAGATATTCAACCAAACAAAGACTTTTAAAAACAAACATTAAAGTCAACCAGCATGAATTTAGCTTATATGGCATCAAAGAACAGTTTCATTGAGACCAGCAGGCTGAAGAAAATTTTTAATCTGAGGGGCCGTGCTGAGAAGCTGATCCATATTCACCCTCATTACAAGCTTACTTACAAGATTAGATTACATGTGGCAACGGAATCAACTTACATTACTGGGGAACACAAGCAATAATAAAGTATGTGAGTGTATAAAACTGATGCTTTAAGTGAATTTGCATTGCTTGACCTGCCTTTGGGTGCTATTTTAAGGGAAGCTGCAATAACTCTGAGCTTTGAGTTGGCTTTCATTAAACATATCCTACTTTGTATAAATGGATATTAATCTGCTGTGATGTTAAACAACTCCAACTTTCTGGCGAAGTGAGCTGTGACATCAGTGTCGTCCCTGTTTATCATACTGTTTGCATAAATGGAAGGAGCAAACTGGTGCATATTAATATCAATTGAAGCTAAACTCAATATACGGAAGACTCTCAGCAGTAGGCCAGATGAAAAAAAATCTCAGCACTGTCTCATTTGAATCTAATCAAGCTCTGTGTAATTGTCTCTGAAAAGAACCCAAAAAACTGCAAGAAAATTAAAGTGGCTAAAAGGACGGAAGCTGGAGAAGAAAGGGGAATTCATGTGGTCAATAGACCAAAAGAAAAATGGTTTTAAGTCCATTAATTGGAAAGAGAAAATAAAAACACATCCAGCAGGGGGCTCCTTCAACTCACAAATGAAGCAAGTGGCTCCTACTCTATTTTAAAATTAGACTCACTCTCACTGATAAAATTGAGAAGAGATAAAGCCAAACTGGCATGCTTAAAAAAAGTGGTCTGCAGCTTCTGAACTACATGTGAGTTATAATTCATTGTGTGAGATCTGCTTCATGATTAGGATGTGAGACATGAAGCCCAAAGAAAAAAAAGAGCATATTAAAGGATGAAATAAAGATAGAAGAGAGTTTTCAATGTCCCGAAATTTCAGATACACCCACATAACTATTCAAACATTAATCACAGCATGACAAAAAAGTCAGATTTAAGGCCTTGAGTCAAACTCACATGAAACAGGCCTAAACTTAAATCTTGAGTTATATAGGTCCACTACAATCCAATGATTTGTTTCCTTTTATAAACACATTCAACCTCTAATTTCAAGGATTGTGTTTGCGTCTTTTCCATGTATTTGTATTTGTTTAGTGCATCTTGAAACAAATACTCCTCGTACTTAGAAATCAAAGGGACGTCAATCCTTTACATGAAAATTGCATGCGTCGCATGGCCTGCTCAGGTGCAATAGATCCAAAGCTTTCAAAAACGAGTTGAGAACATTTAACTGACTCAAAAAAGATTGAAAGAAAAATAAATAAGTCCAAACTCTAGTCTTAAAGCACCCCAAAAAATAAAATCCAACAATCCATAGTAACACACAGTGTTGGTCAAAGAGTGAAAAACCAGGATGTAGACAATGACAAGAAAATTCAAGTACATTCATGAGCATAACATTGCACCAAAACCATTCAAATACAAATGCCAAATCCCATAGCTGTAGCGTGGCAGTCCAATTTCTCTTGTGTTGCTGAAAATCAAAAATATACATATGAACGAGAGGAATCATCATACATGACGCCATGTAAACAATATATGCCAGTAATCATCTAAGATGCAACAAAGCCTTGAAAAATTGCAAATAAGTGAGAAGCTCAATGAATTACAGTGACAGCTCGCTTATGAACTCAGATTGTTAGGTCCCTTACTAAGCCCCATGAGATATGAGAAAAGAAAACAAGAAACACACACATAGAGATACAATCATTGTTTAAAGATTAAACCAACGGTGAAGGTAGGTGAGGGGTCACCTCACACTCACTGAACATTAACATAATTTAAAGACAATTCTTCTCATGTGGAAAAAACTGCCCTTGATGTGTTCTCCACAAATAGCTTCAAGCAGATGCGTTGGGTTGTTTGTGGGTTTTAAAATGACAAAAGCTTTGGCAAACATTATGGATGAGGGCTTAGTGTCAACAAACAGAAAACAGGAAGTCATCCTTAGCAGTGAATTAACTGCAGGTGTCTTTTTTGTACACACAAATACGTCATGAGTAATAAATTCAAGGAGAAAATGGCTAAAACTTTTACCATTTTAGAAATCATTCAAACCATGTATTAAACCATCGCTAATAATAAGAATATCACCATATATCCATGCTACAATTAGAACAAGTACCACATTTCAAAAACAGTCTGAAAGAGCACACTTGAAATAAATAATTTCTCTCTCAGAAACATAGGCTGCACTTTGGTTGCATAAGTAGTTTCATAAATCAGTTATTTCCTCACACCTACACAAAAATAAGTACTACATTCACTCGGCTAATCTTTTTCTCCTTCTGTCTGTCACACACACACAGACACATGAGATGTACCTTCTGCCAGCACAATGGCTTATCTGAGTAAGAACAGAAGAGTGCATAGACATGCCCATTAAAGAGGCAAACAAATAATTAAGATTGCGTTTTCAGACAGGGCTGAACTTGATGAAACAGTCTTTTCATGGTCTTGAAAGACATATTGCGAGTCAACAAGGAATGCATTATATCACAGTAGGGGTTGTGAAAATAAGAAATAACTTCAAAGCACTGCATTGTCAAAGGTTTTCAGCTAAGTTCAAAAACAAAACACAACAGCAATCCCCATAAATCTAAACCCGATGGCATCCCAATGTTATTGTGGGATGAATGAAAGAATTCAAATGTGAGTCTGTCCAATAAAAGAGGGGCACCGGAAGCTGTCGGATACAGTGAGGCCTTCTCCTGGTTTACGTTTGCCGCGCTGAGCTCAGGACTGGATGGCTGTCCAATCGGCTGGGCTTATGATGAAGGGAGAAGACAGTCTGTGGGGTCACATGTCCCAGGAGGTCCACGGGGGCCTGGAGAACCAGGAGGTCCCTGAGAGGGGGTCCCTGGTGGGCCTTGGAAGACAAATAGACATAATAAATTACTGCATGTAGCAGCACTGAGTCTGTTTTTAGACGTGTTTTCCATTAATAAATAAACAATAGGTTTGGTACAGGCACAAGTCACGGGCATGATCAGGCAAAACAGACCGTCACTCATTGTGCATTGTGTATGGACCACTGGTAGTTAACAAAAGCAAACAACATCAAAACCACCAACACCAATCAACATGTCATAATATCCTGTTGTGGTGTGGAACCACGAGTTCTGAGACCATTATCACCTAATGTCATGCGACCTAATTACATTCCCTCAACAACAGAAGATTCCCTCAGTGGAGTAATTTTCCCCCATTTTATACGAACGATTGATCAGACACAGCTCGAGGAAATTCCAAACTCCTCAGATGCCAGTCTGCACAAGCATTGGAAGGACAAGCTTAAATTAGTTTGATTGAAGGAGATCATAAACGGTTTTAGAATTTCAGAACATTCTTTTTTCCACAGCTTCGTTTTTCAAATAGAGATTTATGGCAAACTGAAATGGAAATACAATTAATCTTCATTGTGTTACTTAAGAGGAGAGAAAAGCTTCATTGGAGTGTCACATCAGTTAATATATTCTGAGTGACTTTGCATGTGTTCTCCCTTTCAGCTTTAAAAAGTTATTCATTGTGAAAGATTTCATTATGAATTGATGACATTTTCAGTTCTATTAACAAGAACAAAGGAAATACCATGCCTTTCTCTACTCTAATATGTTGAGGTCATCACGGCAGATGAGACTTTGGTGTCTTGTGTTACCTAGCAACATATTGTTAGATCGGTAAAGCAGTCCACCTTGCTTTGTGCTTTCTGACATGCAGTACTGGTTATATATTGCTAATCGGGCATGACATCCAGCGATAACACCGTCTTTTAAAAGGATTTTGATAAACCCCTTAAAAACGTTCCGTGCAGTCTTCCCATATGAGCGCCCATTGCATCAGTCAGACCAGTGACAGCTTGATAGAGGCCTACTCACTTTGGACAAATGGAACTGCTTGCTCTCTACGTCAGTGAAAGCACAGCCTGCCCCTTCCATCACTGTCATATCCATCCACCATTTATGTGTCTGCTCACACACTACCTGCACCCAATACTTTGGTTATTTTTAACACTGACGGACTATCATCAGGCCCGTTTTAGTTTTCTAGTTTCAGTTCAGGAAGCAGGGTTGACCAAATTAATTAGCAACTGCTCAAATGCAGTGTCTTACAAGAGGTGAGGTCAAATACAGCAGATGGACAATGTGATGATGAACATTAAAAAAGAAATAGCCCTGTATGATCATTGGGATTGGCTATGCGTCCCAGTTGAGCCAGCCCTGAAAAGCACTGACAGTGCAGCTTACAGCAACTGATAAGACAGAGTTGTGGGAATCTCCTGTGCACAACTCATATAACCCATTCTTCATGAGCCCTATGGGAGCCTGCTCTGACTAGACTCCAAAGATACCACCTATCTTTCATAATGAAGGCTAAGTGGAAGAAATTTTGGCTGGTAAAAATAATCTTCTGTTGTCGGCTACAGGGACATGTAAATCTCCACGCAAAGGGAAAACCTGAGCCATGGACCTGTATTCATATCAGTTTCTTCAAGTACCTTAGGAGTCTTTCCAAGATGTGGCTGCAGCTTAAGTCTAACCCCCACCAGTTATGCCGCAGGTGCTTCCCACAACTGTGCACCTCTAGAGAAGATGTCTTTCAACAGCGGTGATTTATCCTCTCCCAAGGAGCTGCAGCCAACTTTACTTTGTCCCTACACATGCATTATGCACCGACAGTGTGAGTGACTTTAGGTTCAGTGATAAACTCCCACTGACACAGACTGGAACTCAGAGAAATTATCCCACTTTTCAAGGCAGCAGGGGACATGATGATGTGAGTTGGTTCTTTAGTTGGATGATATTTTAGTTTCCGGACCACATGTTTTTTTGTTTTTTTTCCACCATCGTAGCACTCTGCCTTCTCCAGGGGTACCATATTAGTCAAAACAGTGCTGAGGGCATCAGACATAATACAATCTGGGAGCTGAGTTTATTGCTAACAAGCTGAGATAACAAAATCGGGGCCAAAAGGGGATTTAAGGTTTAAGATTTAAGGCCTTTCTTTTCAGTAGACAGGAAAAAAAGCAAAAAAGAAAATTATTGTGGAAGAAGAATGGCTGATAGTGTAGTACTCTGCCTTTCTGACAACTGCGGCAGCCAATAAAATCTATACATACAGGTTTTGAGTAATAATAACAATATCTTTCTTCAATTTTAAAATAACATCATAGCTCAAGGCATGGCGGTGGGTTTACAGCAGCAGAAATGTGTCTGTATCTAAATTCTGCTACTGGATTTCTCAAATTTTTCAAGTGACTGTTTTTGCATCACAAATTGGAATTTGATTTGATGTTGATGCGGGACTATTGCCATTACTGGACTGTACTGTTGCCTGCTGTAAATAAAGAATAATTACTTCAGGTGGCTGTGTCTTTACAGCCCAATCTTGCCTGCTTATCATTCGGAAAGTCTACAAAAAGCCGATTTCATGAACGCAAGCAAAGAAAAGGTTTACAGGGAAAGCTAACATTTTCAAATTCAATTCTTATATATTGTGTAAGATTATTCATTTTGAGAAGGCATTAAAACATACATGAAAATCTGTATTTGAACTTTGGGCGATACTGCAAAAAACGGTGTTGTTCCTAAGACAAATAACCATTGCATCAGTTAGTTCCTTGACATGTGAGACTGTTAACCTGATGTGTCACCATAGTTACAGATCATCGGACTGAGCCTCACATATATCATCTGATTGATTTCTAACCAAATACAGTTTGTACATCAAACCCAAACTGACATTTCAAGACCCAATCCCCATATCCATAAACAATCAAACAAGCCACATACACTATATTGCCAAAAGTATTTGCTCACCTGCCTTGACTCACATATGAGCTTAAGTGACATCCCGTTCCTAATCCATAGGGTTCAATATGACGTCGGTCCACCCTTTGCAGCTAGAACAGCTTCAACTCTTCTGGGAAGGCTGTCCACAAGGTTTAGGAGTGTGTTTATGGGAATTTTTGACCATTCTTCCAGAAGCGCATTTGTGAGGTCGCACACTGATGTTGGACGAGAAGGCCTGGCTCTCAGTCTCCGCTCTAATTCATCCCAAAGGTGTTCTATCGGGTTGAGGTCAGGACTCTGTGCAGGCCAGTCAAGTTCATCCACACCAGACTCTGTCATCCATGTCTTTATGGACCTTGCTTTGTGCACTGGTGCACAGTCATGTTGGAAGAGGAAGGGGCCAGCTCCAAACTGTTCCCACAAAGTTGGGAGCATGGAATTGTCCAAAATGTCTTGGTATGCTGAAGCATTCAGAGTTCCTTTCACTGGAACTAAGGGGCCAAGCCTAGCTCCTGAAAAACAACCCCACACCATAATCCCCCCTCCACCAAACTTTACACTTGGCACAATGCAGTCAGACAAGTACCGTTCTCCTGGCAACCGCCAAACCCAGACCCGTCCATCAGATTGCCAGATGGAGAAGCGCGATTCGTCACTCCAGAGAACGCGTCTCCACTGCTCTAGAGTCCAGTGGCGGCGTGCTTTACACCACCGCATCCGACGCTTTGCATTGCACTTGGTGATGTATGGCTTGGATGCAGCTGCTCGACCATGGAAACCCATTCCATGAAGCTCTCTGCGCACTGTTCTTGAGCTAATCTGAAGGCCACATGAAGTTTGGAGGTCTGTAGTGATTGACTCTGCAGAAAGTTGGCGACCTCTTCGCACTATGCGCGTCAGCATCCGCTGACCCCGCTCCGTCAGTTTACGTGGCCTACCACTTCGTGGCTGAGTTGCTGTCGTTCCCAAACACTTCCATTTTCTTATAATACAGCTGACAGTTGACTGTGGAATATTTAGGAGCGAGGAAATTTCACGACTGGATTTGTTGCACAGGTGGCATCCTATCACAGTTCCACGCTGGAATTCACTGAGCTCCTGAGAGCGACCCATTCTTTCACAAATGTTTGTAAAAACAGTCTGCATGCCTAGGTGCTTGAATTTATACACCTGTGGCCATGGAAGTGATTGGAACACCTGATTCCGATAATTTGGATGGGTGAGCAAATACTTTTGGCAATATAGTGTATCTTGACGCCAATGGAGGATGTATCATGCAGTTTTTCTTACCTGGTGACCCCATGGGTCCTGGGTCCCCTGGTAAGCCCAGCCCCAGTTGTCCTCGTTCTCCTTTCTGACCCCTGTATCCTGAGAACACACACAGACAAAATGCTCTGAAAAAAACTGAAAAAGGAAAAAACTGTGGTGTCAATAAGTTTAGTAAGAATGCCACTTGTTAACTGGTTAAAAGCCAATGGATGTCAAGACTTTTTCTGAAGGACGCAGCTTTAGTGAGTGTTGTGGAAACACATTGTCCCGAATCCCAAGTGTCAATCCTAATGCTAACAGATCTTCTGCCATCCCATCAAAACAGAAATAATCAAACAAACCATTTGTATGTTAGTGTGTGATGAGGGAAGTATCATGAACCAAAACAGAAACACAAAAACATGACAGCAATGACTTTAAAATGGAGTAGGGGCTCTAAATTTTACCAGAGGTCAGATAAGTGGGCCAATGCAGGCAAGAATGATAACATGGACTCTTGGTGATGGCAGACCATATAAAAAATTAAGAGATACAAATTCATGGATAGTAGTCTCCATTACTCATGCTTCAATTATTTCGGTCTTTCAATGACACAGACTGCTTCCTACATGAATACCTCTACACAGAAAAGGTGATCACAAGCACATGCTCAGCCTGTCATGTAGAGGCTGCCAAGTAGAAACAAATCAAAGCATATGCACTAATCCTCCAGTCAAACCAGGTATCACGTTGCTCACAACAACATGCACACAATCACTGTATTCTATTGCATGCAGAGCTTGTAAGTCTTACAGTTCAAAACAGCACCATACCAAGTCAGAATGTCAGGGGCTGCAACAATATTTCCCCCATGAGGCACTTAAGGTAATAGAGTCTCACAACCAGCAGTTGCATAGAGTGCATCAGAAACAGTGACAGGAGTATCAAGCATTGCACCGACTGGCCCAAAGGGGAAACGGTTCAACGCTCACATGTCAGAGAAAATCTGAAGTAAGGCTTATGAATGCTCCAAAACTGAATCTCAAAGAGAAAAGGGCTATCCACACATTGCTGCAATAATGAGACTTCCTTCAACACTCACAGAGCCTGGGGCATTCATTCAGGAAGGAGATATTCCATGGAGAAAAGTGCCCTGTACCTTAAGCAAAAAAAACAAAACAAAAAAAAACAAAAAAACACCGAATAGCACACAGAGCAATGAGCTTTGGTGGCACACTGGTTTTGTCCACTCCAAAAAAAATCTAAATTACCACATGGTGGTAAAAAACAAGTTGTTTCCAGATCCACAAATGGACAAATTATGATGATAAAAAAGAGAATGACATTGCCAAAGAGTGCTGTTTCATGCCTGAGTGATAGGATGCCAGGCCTGCATCTGCCGCACACTGTAATAAACACAATTGACAGAGACATCGCCGTTTTCATACTTCAAGCATGCCTTACAAAAGAAAACAAAACACCCTTCTTTGAGCAGCTGCTCCATCCAGTACACTGGGAGATTTAGTGAGAGTGCTATAATGTACAAGAAAGCCCAGAGCAGCTCTAAAACAGAGTTTAGAGCCTAAAATGTTAAAAGAAAAAAAATGCGCATAAATACATAAAACTCAATGAAATACAAAATTAGAAATTAATGCTAAAACAACAAAATGTGGAATTTATGAAATGTTAAAACACAATGACTTACATCAGAGGGTTTTTTCATTGGTATCTCAAAAGTAAAAGATGAATAGAATGATAAATGAGCACTCAATTACAGCAAAGGAGGAAATGAAAGAAGCACAGCTCTTCAGCATTAGTCCTCATGGGCCTGATCTAACAGCTGGAGACTTCCTCTCGTGTGCAATCAAGCCACAAAGAACAAAAAAAAAGACAGTTAATTCAACACAGGGGTTATTTTTCTCCATAAACAATTCATTTTGACACAATGGAGAAGAAGTCAAATTGGATATTCCAGAAGAGCACGGTCTCCAGCGGAGGATGACGAGAAATAATGAGGAAATATTATCCCAAACACCCTCACCAGCTGAGTGGAGGCACAAGTCAACAAAGAAAAAAAATGTAAAAGTTGCTGAATTCTTGATTTATCAAGGGAAATAACTTTCCTCTTTATTTTTGATAAATATTTATTGCAAAGCCGCATTATAAATCACCTATAAAACACTCCTTGAAGCATAAAAAAAAATCAGACAAGCAAAACAAAATCCAAGACATGTGTAATGCCTGTGGCATTAACACGGCACAAATGTTTAGAGTTGAGTAGTTGCCTACTTTAACTACATTATTCTTGAATGGAAGCAGCATATGAAATTGTCGCAGTGGGTTCAAATGTAAATGGTCTTGAATAATGTGAGGTAGATACAAAGCTCAAAGAGAAAGGCCAGTGCGGTGGTGCTTTGATCTGCACCAACTCATAAAACACTCCTTCTCTTCAAAAGTTAAATACTGTAGTTGTGCTGTGAATACAATACAAATCTGAGCAAGTCTGAGGAACAAATCCAAACCGGTAAACCTTTACTGCTGTGTGAGCAGTCAAGAGAGTTGTATTAGTTTGATAAAGAATGTCCACCCTCCTTCCTGACTACGCTCCTTTTGTATTTTAGAAGCTTTCTTTCCTGGAGTGAGGTATCAATACTGGAGCTCTTTCCTGTCCGGACTGATAACAATCTTTCTTATTCACAGCCAATTCTTCGTTTGTCTTCATATTTCCCAGAGAGCTGCTGTGCACCACACTCCTGGCCTTTCCTCTGCTTCCCGCCCCTCAGTCTGCATTGATATATGGGTCTATGCAAGAGAAAAATACCCATGAATCCATACAACATATAAGCGTCAGCCCGACCCCAATAGAGTCAGTCTCCAACAGTTCATGCCGAATTGTTTCATAATTAAAAAAAAAAAAAAGAAAAAAAAAATGCTCTGAGTGAGCTGTTATCTGAGAGATGTAAACTTAAGAGCCTGTACTTTAAATATGGTTAGCTACATCCGCAAAGAGCAAAGTTAGGTATTTGGAAGTTTAAAAGTGACACTGGTACACAGTTGGCTAAACAGTTGAATAAGACAACAAATGGTTAATCTCTTTTGCCAACAAGCAATCAAATGTTATGAGAGAGACTCAATGTAATTTTCTAAGTGATTTCCCCCCCCGTGTTGTTCATGTCCAGTGGCTCAGCTCAAAGCCCTGAGCGCCTACCTTGAGGACCAGTGGGCCCTGGTTCACCTGGCGGGCCTGGTAATCCATCTTTTCCGGGGGGTCCTGGAGGCCCTCGGACCTGTGAAGCTAAGATGCCTGCTGGGGTCTTCTGCAACATGGAGGCACTTGATACTTTCTCTGCCAAAAATTATTTCACATAGAGAATGCTCAGAGGAGGCACAAAAGGGGGAAATAAAGCTTGCTAGAAACATTTCATATCTGATCAATTACATGTCAGATCCAACAAGTCATTCATACCTTCAAAAATCTTCATCACCTCATTTTGGATTAACAGTTTTAGTTCCTCTGTGAAGTTTGGATCATTCTGTGTGTAGGGAGAGTAAAACGGTTACTAATGGCAGTAGGAAGCTGAACCAAAGTCCAATAAGGCCCAATACAAACAGAACTAAGACACTTCTCATGGGATGAGAATTAAATGAGCTGTTGTCATGAACGTAGACTCAAAAAAGTATTTTGTGTAAGTGAATTTAATTCTGAGGGACTTTTGAATTTGATATCGTTACTCCTTAAAATTGTAATAATGCATAAACTCTGGGCTTTAGTACAAGGGTAATAGCACTTTTCCTACTATTACATGGCAATGCAAAAAACAAAACAAAAAAACAAACAAAAAATGATTATATACACAAACGTACATTTGTATTTACATAAAAGTACATGTAACATACAGCACACAACACACAGCAGTTAATTGAATATATACAGGTAAAAAGAATAGAATCTACACTGATTGTATCCTCATTCACCTCAGAGTCAATTTGGCCCTTTCTGTTTTCTGTCACATCATTAACAAACAGTGGTGAACCACCACAAAGGTGTGATATTATGAGAAAATTAAATATTGAATACTTGGGATGATGAGCCTTAGCCCTACTTTTTTGTTCCCTTTGTGTGGATGTCCAGGCCTTCTCTTGTTGATGTGGACTTCTCACAGTGTAAAAAAAAACAATTGGCCTTATAACTCACAGTACTTTTAGCTATATTCCATATGCATTTGTGTAATTTGGCAAACAATGAGTTGTTTCATTAGAGAACTCATAACAGCTCCTAACTGATCATAACACACTTGGAGTCCGCTCCAGATGTTTTACCTGCTTAGTTAATGAAGAAATAGTGCATAAACAGAGCACACCTGTCCATGAACCATCTTTGGAAACAATTCTCTGATTATCTTTTTACGCCATTGAGGAAGATACTCATATCAAAGGGGTATAATTTCCACATGCTGCATATTTGGATGTAAACACCCTGCATTACTGTCTCTGCAATCATCACATAACTGTCAACTTAATATGCTTCAGCAAACATCCTGAGTAAATGAACAGGTTTTTGACAAAACAATTTGGTATTTAACTGCATTTAAAAGACAGTCTTCCACTCAAAATACTTCATCAGTCACAAGAACTGGTCTCAAATGCATTACTTCTCCTGAGCACCAGTAACACTGACAAACAATAGTAGGCTCCAACGCTGAATATTTAGCAATCAAAACACTTTTTCATCACTGCGAATGTTATATAACAGCAGAAAGTGTAAAATGTCTGTGACAGATGGAGGTGTTTTCTCTGCTCCGCAGAGCTCTCGGCACGCCCACATATCTCTGTCTTTCTGCTTCCGTCTTTCTCCCTCTCTGACCTTCTGTTGCGCCTAGATGATCAGGAGTGGGAAGCGTTGAGCAGAAAGAGAACAGCGAGCTCCCTCGCACAGCTTTGTTTGATGTTTCGTGCAGAAAGCTTTGGCTACACCGTTTTTCCACACACGGAATGAGTGCTGAACTAGTTACAGAAGTTGCGGGAGTGAGGTGGGTGATTAAGGTCCTAATCATCTGGCAGTAGTGACTATTTTTTCTGAGGTAAGTGCGGTTTTACTACTTACCAGGAGCTTCACACTCTCCAACTCTCCTGGAGAGCCAGGATCACCCTTTTCACCTTGCGGGCCGATAGGTCCAACCGGACCAGGATCTCCTATGCGACCCCTCTCGCCTTGAACGCCTCTTTCTCCAGGAATCCCTGGATCACCCTGCAGTGCAGAGAGCCAGCTATATCTCAGCTCAGTATAATGCAGAATGTGTGAAAGTTCTTCCTGAATCCAGTTAAAGCAAGCTTTTTTAATCTGACATGAGGTGCATTCCTGGTGCTATAATTGCCAGGCCTAACTTCATCTCTTAACCTGCTGTGCAGGATGACCCCGTTTCTTTTAATGCATTAGTGTCACCTGTGTTGATATTCTGTTGCCAGTTGCCAGGCTAAAAGCCTCATTTTGTGTCCTCCATTACTAGCATTTACAACAGATTACTGCACAAGTGTGACAGAGCTTTGGAAAATACAATGGGAAACCACACTGAGAGTCAAATGCCTTTTTCTAGTGCTTATGTGCTTGTGGGGATTAGTCACATTTGTGCTGAAGTTTCATTACCATTCATTGCTATTATTCAACGCATTCTGCATTGTTGACTTATAAGAACATTGTCTTTGTAGGAAAAAAGAAATGTTACAACTTACACGTTCTCCTTTGGATCCTCTGTCACCGGTTCTACCTGTGGCCCCCTTCAAAAGCAAACAAACAGATTTATTTTTCAGTTCGTGTTACTGAAGACAAAACACACACACAGTACCTGACTGTAATTCTTTTCTGTTCACATGAAGCCGAGATGACTAGATTCACTTTAATATTAGCAGAGGAATCTGTGCCGCAGCCTAGAGGAAAGCTGTGAGCAAGCGTTTTCTGAAATGCTTGACTTTGAGAAATATACACTTTTCAGATGACTGTGCATTGATTGCTTCCAACTCAGCTCAGGTCTATAGCTTGTATAATATCTCCCAGTACTGTGTTTCACCTTCTGCAATGTCAAGGCTCCTCTGCATCGCTCCAGTTTTGTTTGACAAAGGCCTGGATTCCCACCAGGTGTCTCTACTGTACAGAGGAGCAGCGAGAGAATACCTGTCTCCAGCTTCATGTCACAACATCTTGTGTCTTCCAGTCCCTCCCTGTCACTCCTCATTGCCTTCCTTTACTTCCCTCAGAGCAATACTACAGGGAGCATCTTTGTCTCAATTCCCCACTGGAATACAGGAGCCATGCAAAAGACAATCGGGCATGATGTGGTTTTAAAGCTGGCATCGCTTTGTGATGCCATTCTCTCTTGCCTGCTTTAATCTGCAGTACACTGTATTCCCAAATGCATGATGGGAAGCTTAAATCTATCATCTTGCCCACTGAAATGTGCTTCCCTGAGCATTACATTAAACCTCAGAGCAGTGAACAAGAAATGTATGCGGTGGAGCAAAGCCAACTGCTAGATGGCACTGTTGACCCACCACAAAGCCCAAGACAACCTGTGTGTAATGCTGCGATGATAGTGGAAGAATACTAAATAATAAGAATGAGCAAACAACAAAGTGTTGGGGCTGTCATTAAGGTGTATGGTGAAAAAAAATATGTATATCAGAGCTTAACGGCAATAATCATCAGTCAAGTTTGGGTTTTGGATCATATAATGTGTTGGAAATGGTTATTCAAGCAGATCTGTTCAGCATCCTGTGAGACCATTCTATGTGTTCATGAAGTAAATAGTGTATAATGAATCTGATCAGTCCCCTAAAAGTAGACTTTTATGCAGTATTCATTTAAACTTTAGACAGGTTCACCAAGAAGGACAATACATAATTAATTTGAAATGTCTACCACCCTCTATTACAAACATTTTATCATTGCCAGAGAGCATTAACTGTATAATTAGGGTAAAAAGACTAAAAGTCAACAAAACCTTAAATCTGCAGTATTCCATTTAGCTTTTATCGTTAAAATCTCAAATATGCAAATAGGTTCAATGCAGTCAGCATGCTGTAGCTGGAGGGGGGATAAAAATCTGCTGTGCTATCTTTCTGAGCTTGGCTGATGTAAAGCACTTTCTATAAGGGGGATTTGCTACATGTTTGCTTAACTCACCTTGTATCCAGGAGTTCCATCTTTTCCAGGTCTCCCCTGCTCAAAGAGCGCAACACAAAACAAAGACATTTTGTATCAGCTCCCACCTTCGATTGGATCAGCACTGTTGCACTCCTAATAATCTCTACGGTTAATGAGATATCTCAACTAAGGCATAATGATCCTGATTGCTGAGTGAACACTGTTCCATTGTGTGCTTACAGGGAAAATTACAGAAACTATCTCTGATGGTGATTACATAGAGGAATGCAATCATCTACAGCAAAGTGGTGGCCAACATTCGCATTTCATCCGTATTGTTCTTGAATCATGCCCCAAACCCACCTACCACAAAGCTGAAACAAAAATGGAGGTGCTGATAGAAAGCTGAGCAGACATCACTACAAAGCTATGTTAGCATCGAGTACTGATTATAAAGACAAAAAGGGACCACAATTGTCAAGGGTTCTTACAGGAACACCTTGAGGTCCTTCAGGTCCAGGAAATCCTGTCTCCCCAATAGGCCCCCTCTCGCCCTGTCATAAAACAGAGACAGACAGCGTGTCAGCTGGCGTTGACAAAAGAATGACGCACGGATTGACAGTTCAAAGAGAGTTAGAAAGCTGCGGCTCACCGGCTCTCCTGGGATCCCTGGCTCTCCACGAGTGCCAGGCTTCCCCTGTCAATCACAAATATAGGAAGAAAACAGACCTTGTTTGACAGGTTCTCAATAGTGTCATATCTGTAGCTCCTCTGTAGCCTCCCAGTTATATCATAGCTGCACAGAAAATCGACCAAACAGACCTCAGAGTTCGCCATTTAAGTAGTGTTGTGTTATGGGAATGACATTTGTGAATTCTGCTAATCACTGCTTAATGAAACAGCATTGACTTGTTGGCAGCAGACTCCAAACAACACAGATTATTGATCAGGAAAGTTTTGATGTACTACTGAACTTACTGAAGGACCTGGTATCCCAGGGGGGCCAGGCAAACCACTATCACCCTAAAAAGATAACACAGATCAGATGAATGGTTAAACAGATTACAATGATAAACTATAAACCCCTGCCATTCCAAGCAGATATACATTTGAAAGTATAATAAGAAACTTTCAAAGTGAATGTATAATGAAAGCTTCAGTGCCCCAGATGGTTAGACAAATGTAAATGTAAAAAAAAACTATGAGAATTAAAATATCTACTTGAAAGACTAACCTATATTTATAGTGCACACGCTCCTAATAAATTGTGTCCTCTTAATGTTTCAATCACAAACATTTTGCATTTGTCAAACTTCTGAGAGTAATTTATAAAAAGAGAAATTACTCTGGAAGTCACAGAAATTCAGCTATCCCACCCCCACAAAACTACCTCAGAATATAGATTCACACAGAGCCAATCAGAGAAAACTTTGTCATACAGATTTAAATACACAGTTGAGAAGAAGTTCCATCCAGGGATAGTTTTGCTCTGTTAAGAAGAATGAATCTTAGCTTTGCGACTCACTGCGCAGATTGTTAGCTATTACATTAATGCTTATGCTCCAAACTGCTGTACATCCCATTTGGAAATGTCGACCTAAACCTCCTTCAGGCGATACTTAAACAGAAGCCCCAGTAATTGAATTCCTCTAAAAACAGTTTCCCTCAAGCTGACTCATAAATGCAACCGGAGCCAATATTGTGTTTAAGCCTCATACAAGAATATTTTTTACAAAGATGGATATCTGCTTTTATAAATATAGACACTGAATGTTCTAAATTTAGTATTGAGAAAGCACTTGTTACAATCAAGATGGGTCATTGCAGATGAGATGTTCCTCGGTTGCTTACCTTGGCACCAGGTAGACCTTCAAGCCCGGGTAGACCCATAGCTCCTGGTTCCCCCTGTGAGTAGAAAAAATTACCTATTGGTTGAAGAAAAAAAATCTGTATTCCACCAAATATAGAATTTTTTTTACTTTGAACTCTTTAACAAACAAAATCATCACTATTTTTAGATAATTACATAATATTTTTAGTTTCTTCAACAACAAAATTAGTTTGGCGATTAGCTGCTGAAGGATATGTTTGAAATAAACCTGCAGATAAGTGAATGGACATCTTATAAATTAACAAAGACAACAAGAACCAGAACCGTGGCACACTGAGATAAGGGAATGCACCTGCACAGGAACCGATCTTCCTCACAATTTTCCTCTTAATACTTATTTCCATCTACTGATGCAAGCAAATGTATATAAATCGAAGACACCATTTTTAGGACAATACTGTTCATTGGTACATGCAGCCAAACATGTGGACTACTGATCCAATGGAGTAAAAAAAAAAAACTCCATTTCAAAGTAAGACTTTCTTTCTGCTCTAGAAATAGAGACCCAGTACTTGTGCAACTCACAGCCTCCATCTACCTCCCCTTGTTCAAGATGCCGTGGAGAAAAGCCATCACAAAGGACAGAGGTGCAACCAGTGCTGACATAGACAGATTGTCCAGGTATCTGTCACACATGTAGATTGTCATGAATAAGCTATTGCGGCTAAGGGGGGAACGGGCCAGCCAGAGGATCAGCTGCGAGACAGATTGGGGCAATTCCAGCACGGCACTGGAGCCGGTCACACAATTCATTAAAATGTCAAATTAACATCCTGGTGAAAAATCACTGTGCAACAAAACAATAAAAAATGCAATTGGCCCCATGAGAGTGTAGAATTCAAGTTGATGGCGGAAACGTCAAGTCATTTCCCCCGTCTTTGTGGATTGTGTGTCGATTGTATTCAAGAGTCAGTGTGGGGAGGGGCGCATTTGAAGCTTATTAAAGGTTTGCGGGTTCCCACTGGCAAGACAATATAGTACAAAGGTTTCATGTTTGTCTGATACGAGGCCATTCTTTTTTTCTGTGTTGGGTTCCTACTGGGTATGCCTAAGTGCTCAGGCTTAAGGCTGTATTGACTTATGTTGTTCGGTGGAAAACCTCAGCTCTGACTTCTCGATTCGTGTGAGGAGCACAAAAATAGATGAATGCTTCCAAAATATATTCTCCAGAACGAAAAGCTTCAACTCACTGCAGGTCCTTCATCTCCTTTGGGACCCTTTAAGGATAGAAAGAAAGAGAACAGATTACCCCCGAGAATGTGACATCCACGACCATAAAAATCATAAATACTGTCTGAAATGACATGTGGCTACACGTTATTGTTGTTAAAATTTATAATGCTCATTATAGCTTTTCTTTTCTCACAGTGCCTTTTTGTAAATCATTATACCACAGCAGCTGGGGCTCAAATAAGGATGACACAATCCAATGTGATTACTATGGAGGCTTTACAAACTTGGGGAGCATTTTTCCACACACACACCGAAAAAAGAATTATTGATAAATTGTGTGCCTTGTCCCTTTTAACACTGATGAGGATTCTCTCTTATTGATTGCTCCCAAGGAGCCGTTTGGCAGTGATAGATGTAGTACAGGGCGAAGCATCCTTAAGATTAAGCTATAGTTCATGTGCATTGTGCGCTAGGGACAGCACAGAGGCCGCTTTTTGTCACCTCCTTAAGTGTTCGTTTCAGTGGATGGATCCCTGCAGGGCCTGTGACTGAATGTCTCCCAGGACCGGACAAGATTGCAAACTGTCTGATAAGCAGGCGTGGGAGGAGCCGATAAGAAAATCGGGTCACTTTGGTTTGGAACTGCGAAGAACATTTTAACTTCTGCATTTCATTTTGCATATCAATGGTGTTGTGCGTCCTTGGGAGCATCGGAGGCACCTTTTTGAGAGTCAGGAAGCCTTTTGGCCTTTGCCAACCTCAGCGTTCAATGAGCATGACTGAATGTGATATAAGAGCCTCAGAAGCCAAGATAACTTTGGAGGGCTAGTCAGGTTATTTGTTATTCAGCTCTCCCAGGCTCTACAGCTAACACAGTATCGGCATGCCTGTTTGATGGTATTCCTCCACAGCACACTGTAAAGGATTTGCTTGAGGCACAACAACACTTACCGGAGCACCAGGAGCTCCAGGGGGTCCTAAAATAGCTCCACCACTCTGCAAAGACATTTCTTTAAGTAATGACTTCATATTTTACAATATAGGTCAAACACATTTCCACAGCAAGAACAGCTTGTTTTTACAGGCATGACTGAAGCCCTTGCAGCATTGTATTGAGTAAGAATCATAGAGTATGGACGGTCGTTACCTGAAGCTTGTACAGACTCCCCATTCCATTACCTTCCACATAAGGTACACCCTGAAAGACATTCAAGAATAAACTCTCTGACTTTTAGTCATCCACCATGCTAAGAGAAAACTGTACCGTAGGAGTTATACACAGCTAAGCTTTTAAAAGCTACATGAGAGGGATCAATAGCTCATTTGGTGATTACACAAAGAGGAAGTAAGAGAGTGTGAGAGTGAGAATGCAGTAGAAAAAAAAGAGACCGGTGACTTAATAATTCCTTGAGCAGGTCCAATTCAAGTCACACGGATGTTACTTAATACAAAAGAAAAATGCTTGAATAATTTTATTTACGAGAACTATGCAATCCTGACTTCTTAGGTAGTATTAGGAGCATAAAACGGTGTTGTCCCATAGACTGGACGAGGGCGACTAAAGTGAATGAAAAAGAAGTCAAGGTTCTCATTTAGAAGCAAGCAAACGCCTGTGCCCTTTTCAGGCCAGTGAGCCATCCCCTGTCCTCCCAGGCTGCAGGTTTATGAGACCAGGGTGTGTGTGTGTGGGTGCGCGTGTGTGCAGTAGGGAGGGGGGGGGCACGGCAGGTTCAAGGGGACCGCCGATGAATTATAGATTTGCCTTTGGAAGTGCTTACTCACCCGCCTTTAAAAGGATAGAACATGATTCAATGCCAGTGAGCAAGTCGCCCCGATTTCATCATGTTTGTACTTGTTTGTCAGTTATACTTCTTCCATTACGATAAATGCTGTTAGACTGAGCAAAGCACAAGCGCTCAACAGATAGCTTTACTTGAGTAACCGTGTGCATATCACTAACTGTACAGGACATGACACAAAGTCTATGACCCTTGCAGATTATCAACAGTTTGCTCTTGTTGAAGCATCAGGAACTTACTGGAGGCCCCGGAAGCCCTGTTCTGCCAGGAGGTCCCTCATTTCCCTGCAAACATAAACCAGAGAAATCATAAAAATGTCTGTAAAAAATGGAAAATGTTTAATTTGCAATTACTAGTGCTGTGCACTCATTTGGAACTTCATTTGCCAACCCTGAGAATAGATCCTTTCAAAATATTAGCCTTGAGTACCCTCCTTTTTTCATTTGTTTAAAAAAAGGGACTAAATGGCATGGGTTTATTCTTAAAAAAAAACATTACTGAAACAAGGATGCTGAATTTCAGTAATCCTTCTATCAAGACCATTGTTCTATTATATTAACTGAACCAAGGTACTCCTTTATATTTGCTCTTATCTGAACAACTTCAGAAAAACAAAGGCATTATACATGTATAATGCATATTGGGAGCATTGATGCGTTTGTACATAATACACTAAATCCACGTAGACTTATACACTGTTTGCATTATGAAGAGAAATATAAAAAACGTTACTTTTTCTCCTTTTGCTCCTGGCTGGCCAATTGGACCAGGTCTTCCCATAAGCCCCTGTAAAACAACGGTAAACCCACAATTAAATATGATCATATTATTCAGGATTTCACACAAATTGCAGTACAATAGCCACAACGCTACTCAGTGGTTTGGAAAACATTCATATGTGGCTAAATTCCACCTTTAAAAAAAGAAAAACTCCTTCTCGAAGGTGAGGGTCCACCCAATAGCCTTTTTTTTGCCTGTTTAGCTTTGTTTTTATTGGTAAAAATGGCTAAATATGGTGGAAATTACAGATGACATTAGATTACATGTTGGTCAGAACTCTTACCGGGGCCCCAGATCGACCTGTCACACCAGGAAGTCCAGGGGCTCCTGGAGGCCCCTAGAGATAACAACAAAGAGAACAATCGTGAATTTCAGTTCAAGGTAAAAGTGTGCTGTTTAGAACGGTTCCCTCACAGCTAAAGGGTTCCTGGTTTGAATCCCTGGGGGCTTACTTTGTGGAGTCTGCATGCCCTTTGAGTGGGCATGTACCCTGCCTCTCATCCTATGACATTGCTTTTCCTTATCTTAATATTCATGGAGCATCAACAAACTTAAAGCAAACTTTCAAAGAAATTTGTGAGTGATGAATACTTATCAGCAAAGCAATAAGATAAAGTCAGTAAAGTTTTAGTACAGAAATCCCTAGGCTAGGACAGCCAATTGAGTTTGAGTTGTTTTTCATTAAGAAAATGTTGCTCACATTATTAATGCCGAACTAAAAACCTAAACCTAATGAAAAACAAAGAAACAACATATTCGTACTTTAGTATTTCAGGATATGTATATAATTTATATGTATATAATATCACCACCCCTTTAAAGATATACAATGTAACTCTCAATGAAAATGTATGGATTAAACAAGAACTACAAGGATGACTTAGTTACATCTAAATCAATCTTCTCTTTCTGAGATTTTATAGCTAAGTGTGCAAATGATGGGCCTTTGATGGACTGGCGACATGCCCAAAGGCAGCTCCAGGCTCAAGCTCCCACACTTAGTTGGATTGAGAGGGTACAGAAAATTGACTGATGGATGAATGAACATACAGTATTTATGTGCAAAAGGTGTATTGTCTAGCCACAATACCACTTGCTTACATAATGAAGAGGTTGAACGCAATATAATTCAAATCTTAATGCATAAGTATGATTGTTTCCCTGTTTTTATCTAGTAGAACCAAAACTGTAATGTTTCTATGACTTGATTTGGTAAAAAATGTTTTAATGAGACTAATAATAAATTTAGATGCAAGCGTTCCATTTGATCGCAACAGCATTTCTCATCTTTCAGGTGAAATGCAATGAAATGCTAAAGAACAACATGTTTTTGATTAACACACAGGCACATAAACACACAAACAAAGGCCAGTCAATGTTCTTTACAAAGCAACTCATTTGAGAGCGAGGAAAAGGGTAGAGTTCACATGCAGCTCTGCGGATAGCTTTTGATAGCTTCTTTTGAAAAGTCATTCTCAGAGCAGAATGTGCTTTGGGAAGAGGACAAAATTACAATATATTTACATTCTTTTGAAAAACCCATCTTTCAATGTCACAGTGACTTCCAGATGGTTAGATAACCACTGGATTAATTTGTTTGGATTGAATTTATTTTTTCTCTCACCTCATCACCTTTATCTCCGGTAGGGCCTGGGAACCCTCGCTCTCCCTTTACTCCCTGCAGGAGAGCAGAAGCAATGATGGAAGGAAAAGTGAATGTTTTTCACCAACCATGAAAAAGCCTCAAACGAAAGGCTGATGGGTGTAAACTTCAAAATGTCTTTTCCAGCACAAAACTTGAAATTGCCTAGCTTGTCTCACTGTGGTGCAAGACTGTATCCATGGCAACAATGTCTGCAGAGAGCACCTCATGTTCATAATAATATGAATCGTAGGACAGCTGTTTAGGCTTCCAGCGATAATACAGAAGGATATTTATGAAATGCCTTTTGTCAATGTAAATCTACATTCAATAGATTGGATGCTCATTTCAACAAACAATGTCAGAGAATGGTGCTAGACTCAGTAATCTGTTTTGTGACACATGTTTTTCCTGAATGTATTTATGTCTGATATTCTCTTGCTTACCTTGGGGCCTTCTTTTCCAGGGTTACCCATAGGACCTCTTACACCTGGATCCCCCTGTTCAGAAGGGAAATAAACAATTACTACGACTGTCAGAAGATAAACAGTGGCACGGAAAGGGTTCATTCCCTCCTGGTCTGGTCTGCTTTATGTTACAGTAAACATACTAATTTTTTCCATCTCTTAACAATTTCAAGACAAAATTGAAGGTTAAGGGCACTGTCTTTCAGCTTGAGGCTTTTGTTTGAGGTAAATCCATACATTTTAGATGAAGCGTTAACCTTTTTAACCATTTCATTAATATCATTTAACTTAAAACAACTTTTTTCTGCCTGTAAAATTATGTTTCTTTTGACATAATTTGACATAATTTAATCTTTCATGTTTGTTGCTGCAGAGATTAATTTGCCTTGTTTTGTGCGACTGGAGACAAAACTACCTATACTACCTTCCTATGCATACCTATACAACTGGAGAAGTCATGAACCAACTGTTGCATCACATTTAACGGAGAACAAAACCAGTGTTTAAAGCTTGGAGGATTCACACCTAAACCAGTAATGAAAAATAAGTTTGCTTTTTAAATATCTCTTTAGAATTCATCACAAAAACACCTTGAGACCTTCTTAAAGCCTTTTCATTAATATAGTGCTTTGCTGCTGCTTATCTCTGTATCTCTGTTAGCTCACTAAAGGGACAAGGATTTGAGGAGCATTTATTAAGCGATGATATTCACATTAAACAGCCTTTCTGACTAAAAACTGTGAACATAACACAGTCTTAGCTACTGGTTATGCTCTGCTCTGAGTCTATAAAAAGACACAGTGGCCAAAGCTTGCATTATGCTTTAGCCACCATGCAGAGACAACAAGAATTGCACTATAATCTTGATAAAAGCTTCATCTTTTACCTATAAAATCAGTCCATCAGCTAAGATTTTACAGAAACACACATTTTGATTAAGGGTGCCTTAACCTTTGCATAACGCTCCATTCTCAGCACAGGAGGGTTTAGAGTGAAGTAAAACATAAAAGAGGTCTAAAATAGATGTACCTTTTCTCCCACCAAGCCTTCTACTCCTTGCACTCCAGGGAACCCCTTTTCTCCCTTCTGCCCGGGCAGCCCAGGGACTCTCGTCTGGCAAACACTGCAGGCATTCTGCCAGCACACGCGAGGCAAGAAGAGAAATCAGTGGCACAGATAAGATTTCATCAAGCTGAGCTGGCACACTGCTTTTTCAGCCTTTATTATGTCATATCCCCTGGGTGGGAGACAAGACCTCTACTGACACTAAATGTTCCCTAAATGTCTCCTGAGCAGAAATAATGTGAAGCCACCAAGAGTGCCTCAAAGAATTTCTCTCACCTAAGTGGGAGGTGAACTTTGTCAAACTCATTGACTTTGACATTTAGGTGAGAATCTTAAATATCACTGTCCCTGATTTAGTCTGGATATAGCCTCTTCCAGGAAACAAGAGAGAGCTCTAAGTTGTAAGGAGAGTAATGTAAGAATCAGAAATAAAAATGATAACTTAGATTTGAAATGAAAAAAAAAACTTGAATCCTACTTTTCATCAGCTAAATGTTCCATTACCATAATCAAAATTGCAAATTCTGCTATTGTTGTCATTAGAAAAGTTCTTTGTGTTCGGTCATTGTTCATAGGATTAACAGGCTTTTTAATTTAGGTGCCTATAAGCATTTCTGATGACAGCTGAAAAAAATATACAAATCAAGCAACACATAATGGAAAATAAGTTGATGCAGAAGCAGAGGGTGACAAGAAATGACCAAACTACTGGCATCAGGCTTTTGCTATATGCGATTAATCATATTGAAACATCACATTTATTGTGACAGTTGACATGCGTTTAGTATTGAAATGAAAAAGCTCTAATTAAGCTGAAAGCTGTCCTGCAGGTAACAGCACGAGCTGTGGTGACTAATCTGCTTGAATCAGACAGTAAAGAATAACCTTTTCATTCATATGTATTGTGATAGACTATTCCTGTTAGAAAAACAAACACTTGATCTCCCGTTTTCACACTGTAATCTTGAGTAATACAGGCTGAAAAAGAATTAATGAAACACACTGGCCTTTAAATTCCACTTTACATTCTGCCATTGTGCAGAAAATGTAAATGTAATGTTTCTTCCATGGGATGAAAGAACTGGGGGGTAATATTTGATTAAGACATATTTCTAATAGAATATGTAAAGAAACAAATGAAAGGTGGGATCACTACAGAACAAGACTGCTACAATTATGATCTACCAAACTATAACATGCTGTATTTACATTGAGCTTGTAGAGCAACATTTGACTTTTCAAAACAGCATGAAATGCCTTCAACAAAGGCTCTTGTAATTTCTTCAACTCATCTTTCTTTGACTTCTTGCGAGATATTCCAAAGCTTCTCTTTGTATGTTTGCTGCCTTTTGTTCTGTTCTCTTCCAAGATGTTCCCACGCTGCTTCAATAATCTCCAGGTCCAGGCTCTGAGCCCAGTTTGTTACTGTGTAAGTTTTTTTGCTGCTGATTTTCAATTAAGCTCCTCTATCAATTGGCATACCTCAAACTTTTCTGTTTTCATTCCCTAAGAATGTTTTTTTTTTCGAAAGACATCACTCCATGCAGAATACAGTTTTGGTGGTTTCAGTAAACACCCAATTAATCCATTGGATGCATATCTTTAGTTTCAAATCATATGGATGTTTTACTTTGTCTTTTTTCTTGTTTCTTAAAACTTTTGTTTCAAATACCCTCTCTCACTTTGTTTCTCTTTCTGGATCCCTGTATTCGTGCAAACATTTTTTTGTGAATCTGTGAATATTGTCAAGATGTAAGGATGGAAATTGAAACAAAATACATGTGTTCATTACATGCGGATAGCAACAGAATGCATAAAACAAAGAAAAAAAAGAAAAATGTATTTGCTTATTTGGGGTGGAAAGAACACTGGTTTGTCCATGAGGCAAGTTTATTCTTATGCTTGAGTAATTCATATGTAAATGCTAAGTGTGTTAAAAAAGTACAAGGACAAGAAGTGGATGGAAAATTATTGAAATATTTGAAAATCTTCAGAGAGGAAGTAATTCCTAAAACAAAGGGTAAATTAATATGTTTACAAAGCACTTTATTTGCATTTGCATGTATCAGTTATTGCATCAATTTAAAGAACCCCCACCCAAAATAATGTCTTTAACAGTTTTAAGTGGTCTTCAAATTTTATTTTTTTAGGTACACAGAATGTTTATCGTATCACAACTGCAGCTGGGTTAAAATGGTGCAGAACAATACTATACATTTAAAAAAAACAACTTTTTTTTAATGTATGCATGCATTTATTTTATGTCCAGTCTAGGCACCATCCTCAGGTGACTGGACGTTAACACATGAAAAAGCCATAAAACGTTGTTTGAAAACTTGAAAAAGTCTTGCAAAATAAATTTGTGTGAATGCCAGCATCACCCCTCATAGGGGGAGAACTGTCATATACCATTTCTTCTTCAACACTATACACAGTGTGTTTGCATAACTGCAGAGTTTATCTCTACGTTAACATCACTTTAACCGCATTGTCCCCACGGTGTTTTATTTTTACTTAATATATCTTTCCATTACATAGTCCATCACTGTAAGGCTTTATTTACATGTTGTTCCCTGGGGTGAATGAGTAATTCTAGATTTCTTGTGAAATGATTCGCTGTAAGCTTCTGGGCATACAGCACTTCTCCCAGTCATCCTGATGGAGGCACTCACGGTCTTTTAACATAGTATGTCTTTTAACTGATAGGCTCCATATAGCCATATGATTTGATCCATATGATTTGAAACTTAAGTAGTTTCAAATCAACAAACACTGATCTTTTAAAATACCAAAACCTTTCCTGCTTGCCATTCTTAAAAAAAAACTGTAATTATCATGAACTATAAAGATGAAGTACCTTAAGTAATGCGCCCATGTCACCAACGATAGGCAGGGCAGTCTGTCAGGAAGAAAAAGAGAGAATGGTTATTCCAGAGGTAATCTTCTCTGCTGCAGCAGTTTGGTGCAGCTGCTTCATGTACATTTTTAAAAACATCAGCAGGCATATAAGGCTTTCGTATAGGGGAATGTGATTTACACCAGACAGTTTTAGCTACCGTAATTTTGGTAACATCATTTTTCTTTCAAATCTGCAGAGACAAAAATTTATTTAAAAATTTCTTCTGAAGTAGGACCTTCATAACCTTGACAATCCATTGTTCTCTGGAGCTCTTTGCTTATTGAAAGCAAGATATTTTCAAACCATTAAATATACGATGCATTTTCAATATGGATGGATATAAATATGGTAAGTATACCACATTTACAAGGGCTTTGATGCAGCGCCCATATGGTACTCACAATATAGCACTAACAACCGCAAATGTTGCTCCTCTGAAGCGCATAAAGAGACAAGAAACACATGAAAGCATGTGCTAACTACAGGGTGCTGCCAATTTGTTATGAACTGCAGCATTTTTTTCAAAATGATGTTGGTTAGAGAACTGTAGGACTACTTGCTAATTATAACAAAACTCTAGCCTCACTTGAGAGATCCAAATTGACTGTAAGGTAGTCTATGTTGGTCTCATTAGGGATTATGAAATACAAAAGGACAGAAAAGACATTTTCTTACTCACAGGTTCACCTGGAGGTCCAGCAGGGCCTGGTGGGCCTGGTCTACCTGGGGAGCCCTTTAATTGAGACAAAGCGTGGCATTAATAGCTCTCTGACTTTTCCTGCCCATCTCAGTTGGTAGGCATATGTGTCTTAGATCATCTTCAGTAGGACTCTGATGTTCATTTATTCCCCCAGCCTTCTTTTTTCAGGAGAAATGTGAGGAGTATAAGCGTGGAAGAATAGAATTATCTCACTCACCTCTTTTCCTGGAGGTCCAGGAGGTCCTGATAAACCCGGAGGTCCATGAATGCCCTGCAATAAAAATTCCCATGCAGGCTTCACGAGTCTGGCTGTGTATAATCTGCCATTATGTGTTATTCTATGCATGTCTTCTGGGATGCTCAACTCAACATCAGTTAGCAGGAAAACTACTTTTAAAACAACTTGAATATGTTGTTTGTGTTCTGTCAATTCAATACATTTCCACACACCTCGATTCCTGGTTTCCCTGGTGGTCCCATTGGGCCCTAAAAAACATCACACATCTTGTTAACACCACCTGCCCTCTAGCACCTGGATCCAATAAAGGAACTGTTTTAGACACCTATTGCTCTATTGATTCTCTGTCTCAGACTATCCTATATTTTAAAAATGTATGCAGACACACTCACAGTCAAATCTGTGGGATTCAAAGTATAACAATGGAGAGCAAACATGATGAAGGCAGAGTGTAATTTAGCAGCAACTCTCAGTGGCAACGTCTTACTTCACCTTAGGGTGTAGTAGAGCCCACTTATCAAGATATTCTTTTACTATTAATAACAAATACTAGAGTGTGAAGGTATTGTGGTTTAAACTAAATAATGAATGAAGGCTACACGAATGAATCCATACAAAATAATACTCACAATGATACTTTCTCCCGGATCGCCCTTTTCCCCATGGTCTCCTGGCAATCCCGGTACCCCTCTCTCACCCTGACACAAACACAAGGGACAGTGAATCCAAAGCACGGGAGTTCTACTGCACTGCGTGATCATTAAACATTCTCAAACTAACACCGAATCCTTTTCCCTTAAGCTTTCGAGTTTAGTGGCTCAAAGAGAAATAGAGGCACGCTTTGGAGAACATCAGTGGCAAACAACATTTCATTACCTATTGCATTTGATCTCATCTGGGTGACTAAACTGTGATGGGAAGTATTTGCATTACAAATTTATGATTTGGGGAGCTAATCACAAAAACATTAGTTCTCCCATTCTAAAAAGTGATGGCAACCATTTTAATATATTCAAATTATTTTCAAAAGCAAACCCTCAATTCATACCTTCAAATGCATATCATCCAAATCACACCTTACAGTTCGCTTTTCAGAGATGGGGACTTTGTTAAACTTAATTCGTTTGAAGTTCTTATATCTTAAGTTTGATGCTGCCTTTGCTATTAAAGTTGTTGGTGTCTCTTTACTAAGATCAACAGAGCTGAGGTTTAGGAATAAATATGTTATTAAGGTCCATGAGTCTGGAAGTTAAAGAGATTCATAAATTGTCTGAAATAAATGTTTAAACGGTGCGGATTTCAAACGCCTCCCAGTTAGTCAAGGCCTTTTCAGGAACATCAGCATTTTATTTCAGGATCTTGCATCAAAGTGTGTGTCTATAATCAGAAAAAGCTCACACATTCGCCCTACATGGAAGGCAGACTTAGCTGTTCAAATAGGACCCATCTAATTATGGTCAGACGTATCAACGATTGCATTGTTTGACCACCCTAACAATGGACCATTTTGCTTTTTATTTGTACTTGTAAACAGATGTTCACATACTGCAAGCAGCTACTATCTCTGCCGCTTTTTACCCCTATGGTTTTTCATAACAAGTTATTGAACTATATATTTTCTGATGCCGTGCAACATGTAGCCTTTTGTCTGGACTTGATGGACTTGTTGAGTGGACTCAGAGGCCAAACCGACAGGAAATCAGAAGCTGCCATGGCTACATCCTTACAGGTACACAAATATTTAAGGTCTAGAGAGGACTCTTTTCTTTAGTTTTCTATGCGTCTTAGATGTGGCTCGACCCTCCTTCCTTTCCTTTTTGCTGTGGTCATGAGTGTTTACGTAACATTGCAGTTTTATCATCATAGATAAACAAACACACCAACGATAAGTTTTATTTACATACCTACAGCAGATCACCTCAGCATAAACCCTTTAAAGGAGAAAATGTCCTTGAGATCGCTGGAAGGTTTGATGCTCTGACACTTCTGAATGGTACAATTATCTTCTGAATATTACAATTTCAATATTTTGAATGACTTAATCTCTATCAAAATAAAATTCTATCAACAAAGAGGAATATCCTCTATTCAAACGATTTTTGTCTTTGGTCATAGGTAGGTGACGGGAGCATGGTGGCAGAGCGCCTTAGGGAATGGGCAGCTTGCAGGCGATGGTGTAACTGCACATTCTGCCATATGACAAGGTGTTTGAGTGCTGTAAAGCCATCTGTTTAAATGTTGACCTTTAAACAAGGTAATGATCCTCAGCTTACTCATAAAATCTGTTCTTGGATACGTCAGATGGACTAAATTGAGGATGATGGAATAGCCTACTGAAAAAAAAGGATACAATAAATCCCACGAGGAATAAAAATCTCAGTGATCTAATATCAGGAACCATTTTTGTGGTAAAAAAAGAAATCTTTGCTTCAAATGTACCTGCATTGGCTTAGTTACCAGTGCAAAACAATAAATTAGACACTATCATCATTGATATCATATACCACATTTATCTGTACGGACAGTTTCAAGAATTATTAATTCAAGAATTTGGGATGCACCTTAGTTTTTATAAATAGGTTTATCCAGTTGCCAAGACAAATAAGACAAATCAGTCAGTCAGTCAGCACAAGTGCTGTCAGTCTGTGAAAGAAGAAAAGTATTTGTATCCTTCAGCAAATGCTTTTGTTTCATGCAAGTTCTAATTGAAGTACTTCATGGCTAACATGATGAATCATGAAGTTAACAATAATGTATTTATTTTTGTATTGCAGGGACTATATTACTTTGCAGTCAGACAACGGTTATAGCTTCTATTTGTTTATATTATATTCGCTTATATTATGAATACATATAAAGACACATACAATCCATTTTTAGAAAATATGGCATCTTTCCCAAATTCCAACAAAAACCTGTAGTTTTCTATTTGTTTATGTATTTGCATCTCCATTTAAAAGCAAGGAGTAAACAGAAATTAATTGTCAGTGTATTTTCTGACCAGTGGATTGCATGTTTGTAATATAACCAGACACAGAATAAATTTCCAGCAACAGACTAATAAAAGATGGGATGCAGGATCATAGAATATATACAAGTTCCACCATTTTTGGAAGACTCCACAAAAGGCAGATCAGCTGTGACCTTGTTTGTTATAAAGGCAGCATCCACCAAAGGCTTAGTCATTCTGAGCAAGGCTGTATTGTGGCTCATCCCTTTGTAACACAACGTTTAAATGAGAAACTGAAATGAAAAAAATCTCTCACTGTAAAATTCTAAGAAAACTATTTGTTCATCATCTCAGAGAATACAGACCCAAAACATCCATCCATTTTTTAAACCCGCTTATTCCAATTAGGGTTGCAATACACTGCTAATCCAGCCCAAATATCTCAGTTAAAATATTACTGTGGACAAACAATATAAGCCTTCACATAACAGTGATCTATATACGGTAATCCAATTGAAATTGGTACAAATGAATACATTTGGAGATTAAAGCAGACATGAGATGTACTTTTATATTTTACAGGCTGAGATCATTTCATAAAATGATTCCAATGAAACATCCTGACATTTTAGAGAGAGTGACCCACTCAACCCCACTCAGGGAGCAGAGATCTGTAAAACACCACAGAACAAAATGGCTGCTTACTTACATCATAATTCCACCATGAGATACAGTATGTGCTCCATAAACACAAGGCTTCACTATGGTTTCATTTGTTTCTCTTGTTTACATTTTTAGTGGCTAACATTTAGAACTGTTGCCTACATGGCTTTTGAAAAGCTGTTCTGTGAGAGCGTGTGCAGGTTTTTGTCCTGTTTTGTCTCCAGCTGGCCTTGTGACTGCCCTGAAACCCAGACTCTCACCCAATGGCAGCTGGAATAGGTTCCAGCTCTGCTGTGACCTTGAATGGGATTAAGGTATAGAAAATAGATAGTAGTTCCTGCCCTGCGCTAATGGTTTTTTCACATGAAATGGGAAAATGGAATTCCCACTTCTGAATGGCAAGAAATTAAATAACTCCCTATGAATGCCAGACCTCCATTATTGTTAAGATATTATGTAACATAAACTATGTAACTTATGTATGAAGTAAACATCAAAGCAAAACAAAAAAGAACAAGATCAAAAGAGTTTCAACTTCAATGAAAGCTTGGCAAAGATACAGAGGCAACTCAGTGAATTACAGATGGTCAGATATAAAGGTTCCAACATTAATTGCCTGAGTTTATTCTGAGTATTTGAGTTGGTTGTGACTTCACACGAAAATATAAGTTCCGAATCACAGAAACAGCCGCATAAAACATTGACCTGGTAAGAAAAAGGTGGTTTGGTTTCACCACCACAGTGACTCCTACCTTTGGCCCACGTGACCCTCGAGTTAGAGACAACCCATCACCCTACAAAACAACAGACAGAACGACAGAACAGGAAGTCACGACGCATTCATAAGCAATCCATGTTGACAACTTAGGTGAAGCCCTCCCCATTCTGTGTTGTTCGGTGCAGTAATTAAAACAGTTCTGCACAAACTGCACAAGGTTTACACACCACAGCATAAACACGGTGATGCATTATGAATACATGTTCAGTATAGTTTTATAAGCTCCAGTATGAAGGGACACAGCAATAATACAATACGACACATAACAAAATGTTGATTGGAGCTGAGTTCAGTGTAAGCATTATTTACTGTGCCATCCAGATGAGACATTGACTTCTGTGGTCAGCATGTATCAGTGTTACAAGTCCTACATTGCATAATGTAAATTAGCTGTGCTGGAGTTGAATTTCTACTAACACAGCAATTCTACTGGGGGAAGTACAACATCGCTCAAACATAAAACTTTGAAGTTAAATGTGCAGAACTTTTTAAGTACAATGCATTTTCTCTTCTTTTTTTCTCACTGTTATAAAAAAGATAAAGCTTTTCATCTGTCATTATGTGAGAGAATAATCATACAAGAAGAGATAAAATCTTGTGAAATGTTATTCATTTAAAATAAGCCACATTACCCTCATTTCTATTGCCCGTTTTTGTTAAATGTTAATACTTTTGTTATGCTTCTGAGAAAATGTGATAGCCTATATAAATTACTGAGGAAAGATATTTAGAGGGAAAGATATTTGTTTTTACCTATGACACACATGCATAATTAAATGCTTTCAACACACATATATTACCATCTTTTAAAATCCTTTTCCAATGTTCACGGTACTAGAAAATGTTAAAGAGGGTTACATATTTCTGAAATCTTTCATTTATTACTTTGCTCATAGTGTTCTTTGCTTGATTAGTGGGTCTGCTGTTAGGGCTTAATGTTCAGTTATGTGTTTCCACATATAAACAAACATAGCTGTTAAAGGGGCATTGCATGTGATTGAATAGCACAAGTGCTGTCAAGCAGGACTCAGGCACTTCTGTATGCAAGCCATATCCATAAAAGAAAGTGCTTCACCAGCTATAAGCACCAAAATGAGAGGATAGGTGATTACCAAGGCTGGAGTTACCGAAGGGATGGATTGTTTAATGGCACTGCATCTTCCTAATGTGATGCAGAGGTTTAGCAGATAAGGCATGCTGGGACAAATCCTGTTAGGCTGTCAGGTCAGGTCGGGGGTGGTTTAACGCTTGTCCTATGCTGGCAGCATGCTGTTCTGGAGCTCCGGTTTATATCAAAATTCCATTTGCAGAAAATACTCATGCTGAATCCCGCCCTGTTCTACTTTGTTTGTGCTTTGACAGGTTGGTTACCCACCATATATCCACCACTAGGTTCACCTGGCTCACCCTTTGGACCAGGTGGTCCTGGTGGCCCAATCAGTCCACCAGAGTCCCCCTACAGGCAAGAAGATGGACAGTGTTCAAATGATTTCAGACAAAGTGTAAAATGGGCCCTGTCATCTCTAAAATGCAAAAGAGGTGCTGTGCATTCACACACAGATGCATAAGAGTGGGTCGGGAGGAAAAAGCAGAGGCAGAAGTAATTTTGATAAATGCGCATAGGATGCAGACATAATGGTTGCTCAGCTCAATTTTGTCAACGTTTTACACCATTATGCTCCTATCTGGGATATTCTTGTGTCTACTTTCAGATATTTATTTCTTCTTTCTATCTCACATTGTTACTTTGAGTTGGAATCTTTTGATTTAAATTCTTTGGGTTTCTTTGGTCAATATGTATGGATTATGATCTCATTACCAGAGTGGTCCTAAGCTCCAAATCTAGTACAATCAAAAACAAAACACAGCACAGACTTTAAGAAAACTCCTAAAAACAAACAAACAAACAAAAAAACATTTTACTACTGCATGAAATATATATCTTCTTGTTTCAGTTTGGTAGTTCTCTGCACTTCCCCGAACTTGAAAACATGCAGACAAGAAGAAAATTCCATTTGCCTGACAGTTGTTGATGACCAAAATCGCAGAAGCAAATAACATCCCTATAAATGAAAGTATAAATATTCATATCTTATAAACAACAAATTCTAAACTGACTCTCGGAGAGATTTGGTAAGCATGCATGGTTGTTTGGGTCCGAGCTGTCCAAGTCTTCTGCGGTATAAATCGAACCAAAATATAAATGACCTACTATATGTCAACCCATTAAACTAATATGGTGAGCACAAATCATACATTTTAATTAATATCACCAAACATCCGACTGACATTGCATTACCCCTCCACTCTTAAAATTTGGAAGGTTTATGTTGAAGCATGGAATAGATAAGTTGACAACATCAGCAGCTTAATTAGTAATTTGGCACATAAAGCTCCATAAAACTGCAACTTGTCATTTTAATGCTACAGATTGTGCATGGCACTTTGGCTGACTTTTAAATACCTTTCCTATTTCTCCGTTGTATCTGTTTTATGAAGACTGCCAAGTGTTGGAGCTGCTAACAGTTGACTATCTCTTAACCCGGATTTGTATTCAGGGCATAAAAGTTCCTCGTCTTTTCCCATGTATTCAGAGTGCGGCACGCGAATGTGCATCGAGTGCTGCGTCGTGGATTAGAGCTAAGATCAGTATAACAAGGAAGACAAAGGAGGATTATAGGTCAAATACTGGAAGCTAAAGCATTTGCGTGATTGAGGGAGCAAGCACTGCTTTTACTTCCTGACTCCAGTGGGTGGAAAGACAGCTTTCGAGAGGTAACAAAAGCACTTTCAAGCGTGCATTCCCTTCCTTTACCACTTTTCTATTTTCTGCTCTTCTTTATTGAGAGTAAATTCCCACACAAATAACAGAGCTGTCGGGGGCTTCAAAGCTGAGAAAACAAAGTTACAGAGTGATTCGCGTCCACGGTGAATAATCTTCACAAGGTGTCTAGCATGTTCGACCTGTGATAAAACATCCAAGGTTCATATTTGTCTTTGACATGAGAACTTGATTTGAAGTTTACCTACCTTTTCTCCTTTCAGGCCATCTCTCCCGGGCAGCCCTGGTGAGCCCTGTAAATATTGGTGAAAAGAGACGCATCTATCACCAGGCCTTCATCGCCTCAAACACATTAATCTCCTCCTCCTCGCTGCTTCAGCGGGCTGCTGTGCTCCAACTAAACTTCCCTTAGCCAGGATTTATGAAATTCCTTTTTTCCCTCCCTGCTTTTGAATAAAGACAGATGCTCATTACTGAAACAGGTGCAGGGAACAGATTGGGCTGCAGCCTCCACTCCTGGCATAAACCGCTTAGATTTGCCTCTTTCCACTAATTATATCTTAAATTTGATTACTGATCATCTGTGTAAAAATCCTGGACTTTTTTTTTTACTTATTCTATGTCTTTCCCTATTGAGGCCTATCTGTTTATCTCTCTCTTTCAGTTTGGCGTGCTGAGTAAAGGGAGCAGAGGATAAGCTAAGATGACAGATAAGGCAGTCGGGGAAAGAGAAACTTGACATAAAGTGCTGGCGTTTGTGCCAGTGTACTTACTGGCTCGCCTGGGAGTCCTGAGAGTCCGGTGGGTCCAGGCAGGCCTTGCTTTCCCTGGTGAAATACATAAAAAATCAAGGCTTTGAACTATTTTCTTCCTTTGTTTGGTGACAGAGTCATCAGAACTCTTCTTTCTCCACCAGAGCCTCATGTACATATATATATATTGGTACATCTTACTTCTATATTCCATTCGCTTTCACAGAACACAATGATTTTTTAAATAAAATCAATATTTACAGGTTTGATCACAATAAGCAAATAGCTGACTTCAGACAAATTTAGATAAATGCAATGGCCCACCTCTGGTCCTTGATCCCCCTTCAGTCCTGGTGGCCCCATGTTGCCCTGTTATATCACGATAAAGGTGAGAAATGATGAAAAGAGACAAAAATGGCTGGGAGAAAAACACAATGAGACTTGTGTTTGTTGTCAGTGCTGTGACAAAGGCTTAGTAAATAGTTTGCTTCTCTTTGAATTCAATACATTAGAATGTTTGTACATTTTATCAATATGTTTCCGATGGCACAAAGAAAGGTTAGTTTCAGCTGGAGATGAAATACAATGCTCAGGTTACCACTTGTTATCCCAGCTCAGAAATCTGGCTTAAATTGGGGCCCATTTTGGGACTAAGGCTACAATGTGCCACCAGTAAGATCTTTGGTATGATAAAACTACTATACTTTGATCAACAATCTGTAAACTTAAAGGACCTGTAATGTGTTGTTCATGTTGGACAGACACAGTGGAAGAACACAAAAGAGGGTTCTTTGGGGATAGAAGCGACTTTGTCAACTTGTTTGGTCGGCTTGATGTTCTAGTTTTAGTGCCATTGCCCATTCTTCAAAACGTTACCTTTAAACCTTGCTGTCCTTGGGCTCCTTTCTCACCCTGCAGAAAAAGGGAGAAAAATGACAATAGATCTATTGTCAAAATGAGCAGAAAGCGAAAGAAATAGTCAAGTAAGCAATTTCTCTTGAAGTGTATTGTAAGATTTAACAAAAAAAAGAAAGAAAAAAAGTCAAATCCCAAAGGAACTCCATAAAGGTAGCCTTCATGCTATGTAATGGTTAAGCACACAATATTTCCTCTTCAGGGTGAGTTTTTTTCCACTGCATCTGTGAATATTCACAAAACAGCAACTACAAAAGAAAATACCTCCGGGATATGTTCTGCTCCTTTTTTACAACACTTACCCTCAATGGTCAAAGACTGAATATATAATTTACCATAACACAGGATATCTATTTGCAGGTTGTGTACTGCAGTATTTGGACGGTTCCACTTCAAATTCTGTGTTTCTGCACAATCGAACCAGAAAAACTTTTAGTATATTTAAACATTGGCATTTCCTCCTTCCATTACTTAAATTGAAGTTTTGCTTCATCAACACGGACAGTTTTGCTCTAATGCACAACTGGCTAGTTTTTGTCATTTTGTCTGTTATTTTTGTCGGCTTTACGTATAGTGATGAATATTCTGAGTCTCTGGTCCAAAGTTATTTTACTCACATACAAGCAGATACGTATGCCTGCACCTACCAAAGTAGTTTTTTTAACTTGTTGCACAATCATGTAGGGAGTGCATATGGGTTTGTCTTTCAATTTCTAGTTTATTGTACATCATCTTCCATCTTGGATGAATTTCTTTTCATTCAGGATCATTATCATGTGCCCTAGCACGATCATCTCTTCTTGATAGCTGCACTTGACTCAAGTCTCAATCAGCACGGAGCCACTCATGAGCTCATTTGTGCTTGAACTAACTCTGAAAAGCACACATATGCCAGAGTAACATGCAGCTGCCATCTCATCGCAAACAAAGGCCTCTCAATGCCAACATAAACCTAATCTAATCAAAGCTCGGTCTTGGCTTTTTCCTATAGTTTACTTATAATTGTGCTCACTCACTGTCTAAATATTTATGGGATAGACTGGATGTGGATGCTTTTTGTGTCTGGTCAATAACTGCTTTAGAGGCTTTTATAATCTGTCAACCTGCAGTATCCATATCTATACTTCTGAGATCCAAATAATAATGGCATGCTAGTTTATTCCACGTCTGACTTTGTGCTTCTCTACTAAGCAGTAGGATGAAATAAAACCATTGTTCTGAACAGCGGGTGATGCTTTTGTTGATGTTATATAAGAAATGGAAAACATTATTCGCACTGTGGTGTTAGAAGGAGTGTGTGAAAACTAAAACTGAGACACTTAAATTGTTTTCGGTAAGGAATAAAAAGGAGACATAGTTACCTCGTCTCCCTTTTCACCCTTCTGGGTTCTTTCCTTCATTTCAACCTTAGAAGCAAAAAAAAAAAAGTACATCAAAATCTGATTGTCATATTCTTTGTGTGCTATTCAAAAAGGGATAAACTGAGAACAAGATACCAAACAAGAGCACTTAACGTATTGTGATATAAACAGATGCTTACACTTTCAGAGAGCTGTCTTAATCCATGAGCAGTCATCACCTAGAAGTAATGAAAGAGACATAATGTTCTGCAAACATTATCCGCAGATTACTGCCAATAGAGACTACGAAGGTGTAAATAAACCTAACATTTTCAAGATTCACTAATCCAAGGAACCACCACGAGTCTCTAAACACAGTTTTGAACAGAAAAGATCACATATGTACTTATCTTTTTATCATTTTTAAGAATGGAGTGATGCTTCTGAGATGAGTGAAAACAATTACACAAAATACAAGAAAAATGACCACTTCATTCACCACACCACATACAAGTTATTTTAAGTGATTGTATACTGCCATTCAAATACATGAGAGTGAAAAATCTGTTATTTGTTTGTAACTGAGCAAATAAAAGCAGAATCTAATATAATTTAGTGGCTAAACAGCTGCAATTACAACTGACCAAACTCATGTTGAGCATTTTAGTTTTCACCACATCATCACATCTTCCAACTGATTGTTTCTGTTGGACTTCTAGCATTCACAATCTAGTGGTGACAAATGTATAGCATCCTGGGCAGACTTATAAACAGATAGAGATATTGTCTAGATATGAATAGAAAGTAAAAAGTGACACAATGTTGAACCTCAGATTTGGTGTTTTTATCATGGGAATTAGTCCTGTATGTCGATACTGACCAGAATTGCAGTAAACAGCAAGCCCTGGATTTGAAAGCTTTTCTTAGAGAGGAAAAGTTGATCCGACTTCTGAGCGCAGAGTCCCTTGGTTACATTCAAGCTGCCCTGATTTAATTTAGTTTTATTGTTTGCATGTGCAGGTGTCTGCCTGATAAAGCTGGGCCTATATGGCATCTCGGCTGCCTGTTTGATTTCAGACTCAAAGAAACTTGACATGAAGACTCCTCTCTTCAGCAACAATGGTTAAGATAAAAAAAGACAGCTATTAGTGTTTCTAATGAAGATAAGAAATGTTGTCGCATTGCTGTTCCGTTTGAACCAAATTCCCTGTAGGAATTCTCTCAAGAGCTTTGAAAAACAGCACAGAATCATTTCTTCAACATAAGTTGCCATAACAGATTTGGTTTCATGGATCATAAAACCCAACTGTTAGGCAATGGAGCAATAAAAATGGGACAGAGTCCGTTCTGAAAAAGGTTGTTTTACCCCTTTAAAGACACTGGGAGACGTGATGGCCATACAGGCTGGTGAGCCCACTACCCCTCCTTGTCACTAATAAACAGAGGCACAAGAAGGTTTATGAAGGGAGGGTAATGATCTGAACCCCTGCTTCTGCTGTGTAAGGGAAATCAATACTTAACTGCCAAAATTATCTACCATGGGAAGACAAGGTGCACCGACAGAAACTGGCACTAAATATTCAAATAGCTTCATTTATCAATTGACTGATGTTTTCCTTGCACACCGTGCTGTGTTGTACATTTAGTATAACCTGGGAGGCACATACATCCCTGCACAACACCAACACCAGTGTTCAGTTTTGATGAGAAAATGTCTCCCTCTCCAAGTCACATGAAATGACGAAGAGAGCAACAACTCTTCAAATGTTATCGTTGAGCAAGACATCCAAGTTCCAAAATCCCCATTAAGACTGCCTATCTTCAGTAGTAGCTTTTGTATTTTTCTACCAGAACCAGTGAAACCAGTCGAACGTGATACTTGTTTAACAAGCAATAGAAATGAAAATATGAATGAGATCTGTCAGGCCCTCTTTTAAAGATCATGTCTAAAGGTTCTGAGGTTCAAAGGGTGGCAGATATTGAGAACAAATCAACTGATGTGGTGTTATTTTAATGTGAAAGCTCCCATAACAAGGAAACAAAAAAGCACCATGACACTTAATCTACTTTAAATTCTCCTCTTAAGAATATATTCAAAATGGTGTCTTTGAAGTCATTACTGCCACCTCACAGAACTTTACCAATTCATCGCACAATGTTTGTTAACTTTAAGATGTCTCAGCAATGAGCCCTCTCACCCGAGCACCACCCACTCTGTGTCACCTTCAGCACACATCAGAAATCTAACACAATGACAGCGATTCTCTGTTTGTTTCTGGTTCTCACAAAAAAATAAAGCCTGGGAGTCCTACAAAAAATATCTCCAATTTATAATTGTGAACATAATGAACAGATGATTTGCCGTGTAACCCACATCAATTCACACACACACAAAAAAATCAGTTCCAAGTGAAAGATAACACCATCACTGAGAAGGACGGCTTGTGCAAATGTGTTCATTTGATGCTAAATACAGGAAATCACACTTCACAGCGTTTAATGTCCTCCGAGCTATTTTGTGCACAATTCTCCGCCATGCACATTGCAAAAAATCATTTACTGAGAACTTGTTTGCAATTAGCAGTGACTTCATTACCTAAAGGAAGAAAGCATGTTTTCCCAGAGAATCTAACAAAGTCATCTGTGGCCGTGTTTAATGTCCTTTAGTAAACATGCCCTACTACCGGTATATATATATATATATATATATATATATATATGATGTGATTTATGATATGACATTTATGCCATTCACAAACATGCAAAAAGATTCTCTGTGAGGGAATGCAACCAGTGAGTCATCCTTTTTGACAAAATTATGACATAAGATAACTGATTATAAAACCATTCTAAATGGTGGAGTTTCATCACTTACGGGACCAGGAGGACCAGGAGGGCCAATATCCCCCTGAAAATACAACAGAAAAATGTCATTATCCGCATCTATAACCACCATAAACCATGACAAAAAGTGAGACAAAATTAGTTCAGGTAGTTTCATAATTAATAGACAGATCAATAGTTTTAAACTGCAGTGATCTGCAAATCATATAAAATGAAGACACACATTTCATATGTATCACGCAGAATGTTAAATCAAAGTCATTAAAACTCTTATCATGCTTCATAATTAATTTAAACATTTATCCTGGAATCTTTCAAACTGTGAGGCATTGCTTTAGTGAGTATTTTTAGAATCATTCGTAATTCACAAGTTTGGCGTTTCTTCTTTCAATACAACAAGAAAGTATGTTCTAAAGAACTCCATAAGCCTTTGCAGGGCATGCTTGTTGCTGTAATGACAAAAATAAAGGGGCCCCTGTGTTGATTGGGATCAAAATATCAGAGAAAGGATTTTGAGAGGACATTTGATTCCTGGAAGTCAAGGGATGGATTAGTTGGCCAGTTTAATTAACCCGTCACTTTATCTCAACCATTTTAGGTATTACTGTCAGACGGTTTAACCCATTAACAAAGACAGACATGACATTGTGTGATTAATTAACTTGAAGCCTTATACAGATGCTTAACTCCCAAATAATTAATGATACGAAGTATGAATGGATTATATTTCAATACAGTAAACACTTTCATGCTGCCCACATGAGGAAACGCCCTGCACAACCACCAGAATAAAGTTTTGCAAAGGGAAAATAATACGGGAAAGTATTGGAATTATATACAAAGTCTTCAGTGTCTCATTATGTGGTATTGACATATAATGTGTTAAAATTACATGCTGGCAACACAGAAACAATGGCAATAGAAAGTCAATGAGCTGCTTCATCATGGTGGATTCATTAATTCCCTCGCTCAACTGAAGTAGTATAAAGGCCCATATAAGTCTGCTTAGGAGGGCAGGGGCGGACGCTGGTGAAGCAGCACAAATGCATGCCTTAGAGCTAAGATTTTCTGATTGGTGGAACAGTTCTTTTAGCGAGTTCAGTCATAAAACGGTTTGGTTTATTTTAGGTTAAGATATGCTTTATGCCGTCTGATCACATCTGAAACATAAGTTTGAAGCCTGTTTTCTTAACTTTTGCTCAGTCATTCTTGTAACTAAGTGAATGCTTTGATGAAAGTATTTTACTGGTGACTGCACCTCTACCACATAAGAAGTGCAGTGTCACGCTCATTTCCCTGAGACCAGGATTGGTCCTTCATCTATTTTTAGTGCAAAATAGGGGAGTGCATGTTAATCACTGGCTTATTAATCAATTCCTGAATCCAGTTCTTTCAGCTATATACTAAAACCATTCCAGACCATTTTCAGACCTAAATTAATACATATGTTATGTATTACTTAGAAATAAAGATCTAATACAGGACCTTAAAGTTGCACCTGACCCTTGAGTTAACTAAAACGTCATCAGAAATTGTCTCCATGGAAATGTGGCTGTCAAGAAGCAATCCTTCAGGAAGGAAAACGGGGACAGCAAGCTGAGACATATAAATGTATACAAGAGCTGGACCAAAAATCAATGGCAGCAGCTGTTCTAAAGGGAAGCATAAACCCAGAGAACAGGATTCAACATGATCGAAGCAGCATGTGATCATCTTATCTGGGAGTAGAAAAAAAGGCAGCCCCCAACCAAAAATGGTTACAGTTGTAGTGGAAAACTGAGGTTTTGAGCACATTAAAGGCATTTGCATGATAGATTGTATCTCAAGTTCAAATATCATATGGGGTGGCTGAAAACCTTTGAAGACATGTATTTAATGAACAAAGCAAAGACAAAAAACTAAGTAAAAATTTACTAAGTATCAACATGGTATAAGGCATTGTTAACAAGATTAGCATGTCAGCAGTTCACCTCTCAAATGTGCTCAAAAGTATTTCAATCATGGCTGCTTTGGGGATAAATGTGAACATTTCAGCTCAATGAACATGCCCAAGTTTCTTATCAATTGCTCCTTGGGGGAGATTTTGTTTATGACTAACATAACAAAATGGAGAGTTACGAATCACTCTCATTTGTCTTCATTGCTGCAAAGAGAAGAGTGAATGAAATTCCATCAAATTTCAAGAGGACAATTCATGGGTCTGCTTTGAAAATAAAGTTAGACATTTCAGTGAAGAAGACTGTTTTTTTCTGATGGTAATTCATGTCAAGATTATTCAGAAGCCAGTTGCTTGTTGGTAAAATTTGAATGAAACGTCACCAAATGTGAAGGCAGAACAGGCTTTAAAAACATTTGTTTTGTGAAGAGCACTCCTTGCATGAACACAATGTGAAAAGGCAAATCTGTGAATCCTGGTTCTTGTTGTTTATAAATATCCCAGGAGGCTTCTTCTGCAAAGTATCAGTTGGATATAATCATATGAACACGCACAAGGGCAAAACCCTCACATACAGACTCTAATAGACCTCCACACGCAGCCTGTCAGCAGCAAGAAAATTAGTTGCAGCATGCTTACTGAAGCAGAGCAGACAAACAATAACAAAACAAGAAATAATCACTGGCAGATTCATTATTGGTCACTGGATGATTTCAAAGACCTTTGAAGGATATTCAGACTTCAAGAAGATAACTAACTTAAAGGGTTTAGCCTCTAAAGCAGGGTGCCAATTAAACTGCTTGAACTTAGTTACCCCCTCTCAAGGCACAGGGAAGCTGGGTTTCAGGGGACATAAACTGAAGAACTCATCATGTCTGACACTTGACGCTGATGTGACTTACTTTTTGTCCTTTCATGCCACTGGTCCCCTCAGCACCTGGCTGACCCTGTGGGAGGAGGCCTTGGTTAATGACTCTGTAACACAGCGGCATTGTAAATGTCACTGCTGGAAAATACGTACAGGATCTCCCCTCTCCCCCTTTTCCCCTTTCTCCCTGGGGACTCCAGGCTCCCCCTGTATGTGAACAGAGCACATCATTGACAGTGACTGACAGCAAAGGCAGGGTAAAAAGACAGAGAGCTGCCAGAGTGAAACTTGGGCAAGGGCAGTCGCTATGAATAAGTAATCAGAAAAAAACATACAGTCCTGTGTCATCTCAGAATCACACCATGGTGAAGGAAAAGGAAACACATTGGAACTCCTGGCTTTGTGATACTACGGTAATGAAAAATTTAAGACCCTGTTGCATTGCAGCAATTCTCCATATTTCAAAAGTAAACCCATTCCCCTGTTTGCCAATAGATGGCACTTTGTGACTGCGTGTGAGCATTTTAACAGGGTTTCTCTGTCAGTTATGGAAAAAAATTCTGAGTGAACATAACAGCAAGACAAATGCACTTGCACGCTGGTCAAAACATCTGATGAATGATTAATCATGTGAGAGAAATTTGTTTTTTCTACTAATATTCACGCAAGGGAACTCATCCCTACCTAACTTTTCAAACTAAACTCATTTAGTCATACTACACAAGCCAGCTCCATTATGAATCTATATCAGCGGCCTGAGCCACTTAAACTCATGCATGACTCCCCTCCACCAAGCCATGTGTGTGGAGAAACAAAGGGTCTGTGTAGCAAAGATTAGACTTTTGTCAAACACATGGAGGGATTTATGAGGATTGTTTTAGATGCAGACATTATGGAGCATCTGTGTTTCTGTGTTGCATCAAAGACAGGTTGAAGCCTATTTGCTCACTCCTTTATGACGCCTAGACTCTGACAGACAATAATTGCCTGTAAGTTACAGCCCCCCCTTTTTTTCCTGACTTTCTAATGACAGCCACTGTAATACCACACTATTCATTTAATGAGATATAGTCACTGTTTCCTCATTCAAATTAGGAGCTGTTATTAAGTCAGTAGACTGCTGCCATGTTTGAACAGATGGATTGTCTTATTAATATTTCAGGTAGGGAGGAGGGACTTATGGCAAAACTGACTTTGAGTGCTAATTGAATTTTGAAAAGCTTTGTCAACCACTCATGCAGCTGCTTGATTAAAAAAATCTAAAACTAAATCATGCCATCAACATTGAAATTTGATGGCAGCAATGTCTTCAAACTTCTAGGATGGTTGCTGGATAGCTTATTAGTTTTTTCTATTTTCTAATATTTAAGATTTAATTTGGATCAAAAGTTTGGAACCGCTACTTTCAGATTTCTTTAGAGTTCTTTAATCCATTTGAGAGGCAGGCAGTTGCAACACAAAAAGGACGTGGTTTCATTATACAAGCAACATCTCTATTAGAAGCAACAACATCAGGACATTTGAATGCAAAATGATGTCATTAAAAAATGTTAACCATGCCTTGTACTGAGCACCCTGCCATACCAGCAGCTTGTTTTTTTTACGTTTTTTTTGTTGGCTTGAGTTTTATTTGTGGATGAAGCTTGTGATGAGCTCATGGAATAGCTCCACAGTGTCTAAACCCATTTGTGGTCTTGTCACATGCACACAGAGGTTTCTTCTAATTCTCCGAGCAATGTTTTTACACAGACAGCAGACAATGGAAACCAGACACTTCCCAACTTTAGACCTGAAAACATGAAGCTACTTTCTCAGATATTCCTCCAGGCTTTTTTTCCCTAAGGATACAAAACTTTTCCCACCTTTTTAGAATGAGTTACTAGCATCAAATACACAGTTACCACATATCTCTCAAAGAAATAAAAAAATATGTTTAAATCCCCTGAATATATTCACCTCTTTATTGATTTTACAATACATAATATAATTTTTTTGTAAAAATGGAGGGATAAAATTATGAATCCCTCTTTTTTGTCTGCTGCATGGTACAAATTGCATCCTGATTTAGAAACTTTAATATGAAAGTTAATAAACCTATCTAATTAAATTAACTACATAGTGGCCAGTATTTATGCAGATAACAGTATATTTACACAATGATGACGCCTAAAGAAGCGCTCCACCGATGGTTGAACGGGGGATATGTTGACTTTAAACCACATTGAGTGTCAACTTGCGATTAAGATATCCAGCATAATTTTTTTCCGTCATTTCTTTTTAAAGTGTTCTGTCAGAGCCCATTTGAGACAGTCAGTGGGGGACACGCTCAGAGACATAATTCATGAAGATGCTGTCCTTCCAGCACATCGTGCACCACAGACCTCTTTTCCCTTTCACTTTGAAACATTAATACTATGCTGAGTTGCAGGCGCTCAGCTCTTACAGATGTTAGACTACGAGCAGTTTAGTCTAACTTGCCTCTATTTTATACAAGTTAAAAATGTACAAGGGGGCCACTGAGATGGATTTTGATGTTCTTCAATTATTACTGATCATGAAATCTGGTACTCTTTTCTTCTTTTAAGAGCGACAGTTTACCTTCTCTGACTCATCTTTTATGGCTTTATGCATTTCTCTGCATCTACACAAGTTTTCATGTCATCTCACGACACTTTTAATTCATCATGAGAAAGTAAAGATGTGGCTGTGATGTGGACACATGACTGATTTATGGTAAGGATCAGATTTGCCCTCCCATTTAATATCAGAATAATAGCTAGGCTTTTTGGACACTATGTTACTTGGCACCATTAGCCTCTGTGAAAGCGAGTCACAGGTCCCACAATGACTGTTTCCATCATTAAGTTACATTTAATTTAAGATAGGAAACTCAGGTCCCCTGCTGGCTTTGTCACTTACACACATTAGGCTATCTTTCATGTGGATTTGTTATAGTCACTCAGCTGTGCAATATTCCACACCAGATATGATTTGCACACCATTCTACTGTCATTATTTGTATCTCTTACATGTAAACAGCTTTGCGGGTCTTTGTCATGTTCAGCCTCTTGAACAAAATAGTGTCTGTGAAAATTATTCTAAACCCACAGTCTCATAGCAATTTGCCCCCTCTGTCTGGGTACAGTTTTGAATTTTATGGCACCATTTTATGATATGAGAGTCATTCAGGACAATAAAGAGGCAGCTCAGCAGCCTGTTAGTAAAAACTCATGAAAACTTAATCAGGGTAACATCTCTTTTTCATTTTATTCTACATGGTATTCTTCTGTCATTTTTCAGCTAGATAAAGCCACTTTCCTGTGACTTTACAATGGTATTGTGGTGTCATTTATTCTTAGATGTAATAAGTCTGTCCATGCAGGTACAATTTCCTTTTTCAAGGTTGGCCAGCTGACACTTCTCCTTCCTCTAGGCAGAGGGAACAGTAGGCACCCAGTGGCCAGAGCGTACAACATAGCCTAATACGCACCTATACATCAATTGAACAGGTGCAGTCAGGAGGTTTTCCACTACACAATAGCTTTTATTCTCGGCATGATTACAAGAATGCCTCTTGAGAATTGGGGGTGGGGGGGGCTGAATTGGCAGAGGTGGGTTTGTGAAGGCAGCACATTGCAAAGAAGACCATAGGAAGTCAGGCCAGGCAGAGGTCCATATCTGAGTGTTTTTGTTGCAGTCCATATCTCATGTTTCCCTACTGAGCTACAACACTCCAGGGCTTCATGAAAATGATTGCATACTTTTTTGGAAAAGCACTGTATGTACTGGCCATCCGTCTGTTTGGAGTGTGTGCACTGAGTCATGCTGTGCTGCACTGCAGGAAGTGCACTGCTGGAGCAGCTATTTAACTTGCAGCAGATACGCTGCAACTTACTGAAAGGTGCTATTCCCGATTTCTGCTTCTGACTATTAACACAGACACAAAAAAAAACTAGGGAAAAAATGTCAGTCAGGGGCAAAGCGGCTTCTGCCTCTGCTCCCACATACATCTAGCTTGTCGTCGCTGGCTTCTTGGAACAACAAGTTGTATACATCTTTATACAGAAAGCTTTGCTGGAGATTTACCTCCTTGCTTATATGGAGGGCTGCTACAACAACACTGTTCAGTCATCTTGACAATATATGCTTGTTGGAAGTGCAGGATTAGGGTCACTCTATCAAACCGGAGACAGCCTCTATCTACTTTAAATGCAGCGTGTCAGTATTTTGTTTCGAGTCAAAAAATATTAGAATGATACCTTGGCAGTTGCCCCTTCAGAGGTTCCAGGCAGGCCCTGCAAGAAATACAAAAAGACAACTGCATGAATACTTACAATGTTACTTATCATACATGTTTCAAATGGCAAGTGGAAAATAAATAAATACGTCCATTAGTATCAGGAGCCTGGGGTTATGTGTTTTAACCTTCACACTAATGTTGGCTCTCATAAAGACTCGGCTGGGCCCAACCACAGTGCAGATAATCTTTCTGTGTTGCTTTGTTATGCACCTCTCACAGAATCCACTGTCCATGTGAAATGTTAATTTGTCTTTGGAAACACAACTGCTGGCCCCTCTACTGCACACATCCTGCTGCCAGTGAACAAGAGAGAGTGATGCCCTGGAGTGTGTTTGGAATAGATGATTTTGCCCCTGAGATCTACCTCAGCAAAACAGGTGACTCATAAATGCCAATACCACAGGAGGAGGCTAACCTGGCACATTGGAAGGATATCATCAGGACACTGCCATTTAGAAATGTCACACCTTCTGCATTCTGTCATTATTTTTCTAGTGTCTTTGTGTCCTACAATAATTAGTTATTAAGGAGGGAGGAGATGCAATGAGTCGTTTGCAACCGATTTAACAGTGAGTAGCTCAATTATACTTTGAACATCTAAAGCATCTGTGATAGAATCGGAGCAGTCTGCTTTTATATGTCTTTATATCAGAACTAAATGAAGACAAACACTGTGCCCTGCTCGAGATTGTAATCAGGGCAGTCTTGCTTGAAATTAATTGCACACTCAAAGCATCTGAACTACATGATGCCTAAACGCTACTGTTTGTCCCGACATCAGCAGTTAAAGAGTCTGACAAGCTGTCTCCTTTAACACATCATGGTGTTTGTGCCCTTTAGTGTGTGGGTCATCACACAAACACATACACATGCACGCACAGTGCCTGTGATTGGTTTGGACACCTAAGGAAAAGACCGTAGCTCAAGGAGTCAATGAGCCCATGAGCGAAACGTGTCCCTCTTATCAATACACACATCAAGTGCTACCTTAGAATGCCCTTTGTGGTTTTGTGCTAATAGTATAGCCTGTCAGGAACAGTAAATGAGTAGATTTTGAAGAGGTCAGTAAAGTGTAAGTATGAAATAAGTCGGCATAGATGACTAACCATGCTTGGAGGGTTTGAAGTCTTTACACACTTTTCCATTATATGCTATGTGTCTGCATTCCTTGCTGATCCTTTCCGTTGATATCATGATGCGACTACATGAGATCTTATATTGTTTTTTTGCCTACAGTCTTTGGTAAATTAAAAATTAAAGTTAGTTCTTTAGAAATAGTAATAAATAAATAATGCAGCTTTTGTCGATACATGTAATACTATTTGTGAGAATGCACCATGCCTGAAACAACCAGCCAGAGCAACGAGAAATCCATAGCTAGACGAAATCACGGCTGAAGATGATCAACATCTGCTACACTGCACAGCCTAAAGTGTTGTCTCTGTGCTCATCTGCCTGTGTCTGTCATTCAGTCAAAGCAGACAAGCATATCATAAGACAAGTTTTGAACCGGTAAAAACAAACAAAACAAACGAGAAGAAGTACAGTTAAAAAATTGAAACCAGAGTGTTTGTGCGTTACTCTATATAACTTACAGGTAGGCCTCTGGGTCCAGGCTCTCCAGTCTTTCCTCTCCGTCCCTGGGGAGCGTGCAAAACAAAGGACATAGCACACAAATCAATATAAGACCACAGTGAGTAAATGTGCAACAACAGGTGGGAGAACACAAGCATTTTATAAGCAAATATGGCAAGACAGCAGCTCCTGTTGCAGTCTCTAATTTGCTTTTAATTAAGAAAATGAAAACACCTTAATTGCTGCACCCAGTGTGGCCCACTACTCTTTGTTCCTTCCTCTAGTTTACTGCCTTGTTTCCAGCTGTATGAATCCCCCAGTGCACCAATCAACCAGACAAGTACATACAACAGCAAACAGGGCAGGCCTGTCTTTTGGCCAGCAAACAAGGTCATCTAATATCTAACTACTATCTTGGACCACTTTTGGGTTTTTTCTTTTTTTTTAAGGGAATTACAAAGCTTTATTGCAGAAAGCCCTGAGAAGGTTTGCTCTATGTTGAAGAGTGCCTGGAATTAGCTGGCTTTGGCACACATGAGATGGATGTACAATCAACTCAATTAGTATGTTGTAATACCCTGACCTATTTCAATTCACCACACAGCAGAGTAATCAATGGCCACTGTACTGAGACTATGCAGATTTCTGAATTTAAATGAAACTGGATTACCTCTCCCTAGTATGAGTTTCATCATCTGACAGAAGTGCGATATTGAAGTATTGTGTTTCTCTCCTACTGTATGTTTTAGTATGGATGACACAAAAACACTTCTTTCCTCCACTGAGTTAGTGACTGTGTAGATCTGTGGGAAGACAGGCTCACAAGCAACGGAAAGAAAAGTTGAGAATCACAAAGTGACGCCCCCGACTCTTCCCTCTGACACTCTGTACGCAGACTTTGATTAACTGGGTCGAGTTTGACATGTTCGATAGCCTGCAACAAAGTCAAACGAAGAAACTTCACTTTTACATGAGCTACTGCTTTTAATCATCTGTTTGCATGTGCGCGCATGCTAAGAGACTCGGTGTGTACCTGTTTGTAGTCCAGAGATTACAGGATTATGAGAAGAGAAGCCAGGAAATATTAACCCTAATAATGACACAACTGAAGTGATGTATACCTACTCTTGGGAACTGCCTGATTTCCTCTGTTCTCCTTGTTTGATGCATCAACAAAGCCTTGACCGGCATCTTTTGATCATCTGTGTTAATGCATCTGTAGAAAAGAGCTGGAAGAATCTAAATTGCCTTGATGTGCACAACCGGGGTTTTAAACCTTGAAATCATTTGCTTCATATGGCTGGGGTAACCTTTTTGAAGGACTGGTTACCTTTGTGACACACACACAAAAAAGCTTTTAGAGTTGGAGCCAAAGCGTTCAGTGAGTGTTTATACCTAAAGATGCAACATGCAGATGTAAAAGTAACCTTTTTGTACATGGCAAAATTGTCAAAACACAGTATTTTAGTGAGAGTGTATGGTGTTATTCTTTTTCTTTCTGTGTAAATTAACAGCCTGACCTTGAATCATTGTTACGTTTGTAAAAAGATCTGACTGTTTGTTTTACTCTTAGCTCTTTCTACTGCCCTTTCTCCTCTGAACACAACAACAAAAGCAGATTACACAGATAAGTAATCTATCTGATGAATATTTAATTAGCTATTATTCCAAGTAGGTCATGAATTATGCAGTTTCTAAATTATTTCTCCACAGTTGCCCTTAAAATCTCTTTTAACTCCAAAAGGCAAACTAATTTTATGTCCATGTATCTGCATACTATCATCAAAATAGTAGTCTTTCTCAGTTCCTCATCATTTGAAGTGAGAATAACTCAATGTGGGTCTGAGATTCCCTCCCCTAACCGGAAACTTACTTGCACTGAACATCCAGTGGAAAGTACTCTCAATAATGAGATATTAGTTAAAATGTATTACTTTAAAAGTTGAAAAATCTCTTGGAACACGTACAAATTTATGTACCTGAACAGATACATTCTAACATTCTTATCTTAACATTCTAAATAATTTTTTTAAAATGTTTTTTTTGTTTTACGTTTTAGTGTAAACATTTCTATTTGATTTACTAGTCATGTGGTCTTTTTCTTTTTTGTCTCTGTTGTAAAGACATAATAATAATTCAAATTGCAGAAACAGGAAAAGGTTGAAAATAATTTTCACACATAACAGAAAAATCTGTTATAGTTAGACTGGTTAGCTTGGTTTTCCCCAACAAATCTAAACACACAGTGACAAGACACAATTCATCCATAGCTGTTATCAATGTAGGCACTCATTTGAGAATTGACCCTTCAAACTGAAACAAATGCCAAATATTCAATGTGATAACCACCTGTAAAGGGAATGCAATTTATAGAAGGTAAGAAATACAAAGTCATAATTCTCTGACCCTGCACAAATATAAAGATTTTCACATTTGATGAGTTGATGGGAAAGGCTGGATTCAGAATTGAATTCATTCTGCTGTTCAAGCATGGATGTTTCCTAGTTTAAAATAAAATGAACACCTTCACCTCACAAAATTCAATGAAAAACAAAAACTCTGGAATCCTCCTTAAAACTTTTTATTAATTCATTTAGTCATTAATTCACTCATTCATTAAAACAAATTCCACTGCAAAAAGGAAGATCTTCAAGGTGAACTGCAGCCTTAAGCACAAGGCAGTCACTTAGCAACAGGAATGAAAATTAAGTGAAAACTGAGAATTTAGATTTTATTAGAAAGACATGAATATTAAGAAAGGTGCATTGTGTGGAAAATGTGAAAGAAAAAATGTGTGATGACGAAATGAATCACAGAAAAATGGTTTTCAACTGAACAACCCCGTGCCCAAATGTCAAGGTAAGAATGTGATAAAAGTGGTGATAAAAAATGTAAAAAGAAAATAGCAAATTAAAAAGGATGAAAACTCCGAAGAACCAAAGAGCAGCTGTCACTGTCTGAATCATTTCTTTCAGCTAAGCCATCCTTAACTATCTAATTTCCTTTTGTTTTTCTTCATCTCTCACTCATCCCTCCTTTGTGGATATGTTTTCTTTCTATCATTCTGATCTTATCGCTCTCTTTAGTCCCTTGGTTTTTCTTGTCATCTCTTCTTCCTTACCCTGTTTTCTGTCATTCGGCTCTTTTCCTTTTTTTCACCCAACTTCCAGCGTCTGTTGGATCACCCTGGCAATCTCTGTTGCTATGCGACACTCGTGTCCTATAAATTTGACAACATACTAGTTCTTGATTATTATTTGAGTGTTGCAGTGCGTAGCCCTCCTTTAGGTCATTGCAGTAGAATCGAAGGAAGGAAAGATGGAGAAAGGCAAGAAGGCAATGAGGGATGGGAGGGAAGGGAGGAGGTGGAGAAAGATGAAGGGATTGTGGAGGAGGACAAAAAGAGGAGATAAACTAGCTGTTTTGGAAATGAAAGATGGTTTGGAAATACTGAACAAACACACACATAAACTATTTATCTTTTAAACTCTAAAAACTTAAGAGCTACACAGGAGAGAAGGGAAAAATGCAACCGTAACTATCTATTCAATAATAGAGCGAGCAATAGCCGGAGATGACACATCTGAACTGAATCGAGAAGGCTTTGTGAAGACTGACAGCATATTTTGAACTTCCCACTTAATCCTCATGAATCTGAGCCCTGACTAGCTTCGACTCAGCAATAAGTTGTAAAGCATAAAAGGGAAGCACAGTCTTACAACACAAGCCTCAATCTAAGAGCAAAGTCAACAGTGACAGTGACACACAGCAGAGACACTCCTTTATGATGACTCCATAATCCTTATCCCAAATGTCAACATGTCTTGCTATTCCATTCCAAAATATTCTCACTACCCATACTGGGATTGGATGATAGCACAAAATGGAGAAGGCTGAATGCGTCACATTCGTAGCCATGCAGCAGACATGTCATCAAAAACTGCGTAATATACCTGATAAATGACACTGTCAAGAGGGGTCAGGAGATAAGCCGGGGGAGCCTCAGAGAATGAACAGCACCATACTAAAACCTGACTCTGAGCACTGAAGCACAAAGCCATGGGCAGTTCTTTTCTTTTCTTTCAGCATTTGATTGAGAATCCTTATTCAACTGAATCTTTTACGAACATCACCATCTGTAACAAAGCGCTCTTTGCAGAGGGGTTTTACACACCTTTACAATGAGTCATATAATACTTTGTCCGCTTGAAGTAAGTGGAGGTACAGAGAACTTTGATGTCACCATAGGGAAGCTCTTTGACATTACCAAACCAGATTTGTCTGCGACAATGTTATGGGAGAGATGACCTTTCCTTGACAGAAAAACTTACATGCCACTCTCACTCCTTCTGCGTGAGCTGACTCCCGCCGCCCTCTGGGGACATGTTCTCAGGCCACCTGAGCCTTTTGTTTCACGGCTGTGCTGGTTTTAACAAGAACGGACTGCTCAGCTCCTGAGCAGCAGCTGCACTTACTCAAACGGCTTTTTGTCAGAGACTGAAAATGACAAATGTCCTGAAGAGGAATTAAAAATTCAAAGTGGAAAAGGAAAAGATGGCAGTGTTCTATTAGACTTTAAGGAAAGCAGATGGCTAGGAAAACCTCCTTCTACACATGTGTTAAAATAGATACTGACCTTAAGAGTCATAATAATAAAATCAATTTCTTTTGTCCACAAAAAGCACAAACAAAGCAGACATCTGCCACCACACTCAATGTCACAACATCTATTCCACAGTGAATATAATCATAGTAGATGAAAAATGCAAAAGCGACACCAGTGTAAAATACAGCTTTCTGCATCATCATCTTAAGACTCTTTTATCATTTATCTTTACATATTTATTCTCCCTGGAAAGACAACCATGCCTAAATCAGCCGGGACATTAGTTTTGAGACATTGTGGAGTGGTTAAAGGAGTGAGTGTTTGGTAAATATGAACCATCGGTGAGTTCAGATACCGCTGCTGTCAAAACCTTCCCAAAAACCATTTTTAGCTGGTCATGTTTTGCCACCAGTTCTTCTGTGGTAAATACTGATAATGCTGCTCGGCTGAAATGAAACAGAAGAAAATGCAGTGGCCATATCCTCACCTGCTTCTTATTAAGGATCTAATTAAAGGCAGACAGTGCAAATTCTCAATTTCTGCCCACACTGAATGCCATCTTAGGACACAGCGCAAGCTCAGAAAAAGCCTGGGCACTGGAGCTTGCTAAGATCCCTTGCACTTGGTAAAAGCCTCAATAAAATAGGATTTGTTCCAGTTGTTTACTGAGGGTTAAGAGGAGCGGCCGGGGCAGGAAGAGAACGGCAAAGCCGACAGCTGCCTGGCAGGGACTCAAATGCAGCTTAGCATTTTTCACTATTCTGACTGGCACACAATGCCCTCTTTAACTCACAGCCATCTAAATATTCAGGGAAGTATAAAGAGATGGCTGACACTGCAGCCGACTTAAGACACAGCTCAGCTGGCCAAAATTGCACCTATAGTTTCTTGGCAAAAGCTTTCCATGAAGGCTTTCCTTACAGATATTCAAAGACTCTATGGGAATGAATGGTTATTTGTACAAGTGCCACTAGATGGCAAACTGGCTTCATTGGAAATGTGCTTGGCAGGGGACACAGCAAATGATGAAACTGTAAGTTCTCTCTGAGAGGATGGATGTCCTCAATGCATGATGTGTGTTGGGTAACATCCCTAATTAGGCAGTCTAGCAATTAGGCACTGAATACCGTAAAGAAGATTCTTTTTTTCAGTAGAAAGCTCAAAATGATGAGAGAAGAAGGAAAAAATGAACAGCAGGGTGCTTTATGAGATTGAGAAAGAATGACAATAATTCTCATACAACATAACCACCTCTTTTCAGCGACCACATCACACAAAAGGACACAGGTGGAAGTTCAGAGGTACATGGTGGCTGCACGAAGCCTATCATTGAGCAGAATAACCATTATCGAGCTATTTATGCAAACCTCCTATTCCCAGTGACCACACAGTGTGCAAACACTCAAGCTAAAGGCAAACTCACACAAAACAAAACAGACAGCAGATGTCTATGGAAACTAAGCTATGAAGGTCTCACGGGAGCAGCTCTTTACAGCAGTCACGTTTCTACCAAATCTCCAGCCATGACTTTTAAGAGCTCATTGACTTTAACAACTCCTGAGGATAAGAAGTGCCGCTGATATAATCTGAATTTGCATCTTTATGTGGCGAGGAAGTGATGATAAATCTATATTTAAGTATAAGCTCTATGTGCACCCACCAGAAGAATGTCTGTGCAGTGTTTCCACACATGCTGTGGCCTATTGTATTGGCTCTTCACTGGGTCAGCGATGCCTCTTCAGTGTTCTCATCACCAAATGGATGCTGTTATTAGCTTTGGCTTGTTCACACTTTCATATTCTCATCTGGACTCTTGGCTGTATTATCAACATAGGGCAGATTGCTCCCGTCCTATGTTTACAGATACCAGTGTTTCATTAATACATTATCCTACAGGTGAACAGGAAAGCCCGAAAATCTACTTTGAATAAACCCTGGTTCATTTTACAAAACCAATATTTGAGGTCAGAGGGAATACACTGTGTAAAGATCCACTGGGTGCTCTCTGTGGTTACTGTAGTCCTCAGCAAGTCTTATGCTCCATATCACTCCCCACGCATGACAGATTACACTAAGGTCCCTCACACTGGCATCGGTATAATATCAGGCCACTGACATTCCATGAAAGTGGACACAGATGAATGTATCTAAATTGGTTGCAGGCAGGATGATGGTTTGAAGAATCAGAATATGGATGGCAGGCTGTAACAGTGTGCTGTAAGTGATGCAGCCTCCCACTACCACGCCTCTGTGCTCTGCAGTGTTCAGGGATACATCTCCTCCCCAACCAGTCTCCTTCCCCCTGCAACTCTTGGCTTCCCATGTCCTCCCCCCTCCCCTTGACCGACTTGGACGAAAGAGCTTACACAGAGCAAGCTTACTTGGGGCAATCTTTAAACCAAGTATCAAAGATAAAAAAGCCCCATCAAAGGTATTTACATTTTTAAACTATGCCTTTTTCTTCGTACGGAGCATATCTTTGTATATTTCCAGACTGCGTAGAGCCATGAAATCGCACTGTTTGGATGACTAAAGCTGTAATGTGAAGTATACAGTCACAGCGCTCTGGAAACTCCTACACAATGATATACTTCATTGAGACAAGCAAATTCAGTTCAGCTGACCCTGTCCAATATAAACACTCCAATAGTCCTCCTATGATCTGGCAGACATTGAAAACATCTGAAAGTGTTGGGGAAGTGTCAGACTCTGATTCATCTGAAGGACTCAGTGTCAGGGATCCATATATTGCCTTCAGTGTCCCTACTGTTTTGGCGACTATGTCCTGAAGAAGTTGTAAGGCTGTAGATGCATGAATGAGAGCTGTGCTCTGACCAACCATAACAAGTCTATGTAATGCTCAAAGGATGTGTTGACCTACATTACCCTTTGCTGAACATCAGTTTTTCACACCTAGGCCACATGTCGACTCACACAAACATAGATTCACAGGTATTATAAAAGCCAGTGAGAAAGGTGCAATCAAAGTGGCTCTCTCAAAGTCTTGCCCCTTGTATTTTGTCCCAGTAATTAATTGGTCAATTAATTCATGTTTATTCTGGACAACCGTGGATGTAGCAAAATTGTGGCGCACTGGGACAGATGAGAGTCAGACAGATAAATCAAAGCTTTGTGCATCCGTCCTTGCATGTGCCAAACGCTTCCCCTTGTAACCCTCTTCTCTCCCAACAGGGGCCGAATGAGGGACCTTTTCATAGCCAATCAGGTCAAATCTTTGTTTCATCCTCTCTCCCAGTGCACTTGACATTGACAAGATTAATTGCCTTGTGCTCTGGGCAAACGTGTTACCTCCTGGTGTAATACAGGTGTCAAAACCGTGCCTTTCTGAATCTTCTCAACATGAATTTCGCTGGAAAAGGAAAGAATTAACCATTGCAGTTCGTCCAATAAAGGGTTAAGGAATCCTTCTCGCGCTTGTAAATTCACACAGGGTGTAAATCTTGCCATAAAGTCTCAGCTGTGAGCCCTGCTGACCTGTAAATTCCTCCCTCTGTGTTTCTCTGTCATTGAGCTTCAGCAGGTCAAGCCAAAACTGTAACTACATATCTACATCCTGCTGCTGTGTTTAAACACAGCTTCGAACACAATCACACTCACTGTGGACAGCAACCACATGTCGTTTGTTTTAAAGGTAAAGTAAATGTTTATCAGGCGTGCATGTAACCTTCTAAATTTTGATGTCCTAGTCAGTCTTTTTAGTTTAAATTATTCTTACTACATATATACATATACATATATAAATTATATTATGAAGATAATTATATATATTTGTAGCACAAACAGCTAAAATAAAACTCATAGAATCCCTGACAAGATCCATTTTAATGAGATGCAAATAATAACATCCTAGAAAAAATGTTAAACAAACTGTTTTGTTTGTCATAAATGTAAACCTCCAAATGATACTTTACTTGTCATGTACATAAAAGCTTTGCAGATATAGTTAAAAAAAAATAATCATACACTTTTCCAAACTGGATGACAGAAAAATCTGGCACCAATCAAGTAGCTGTTAATGAATGCACTTTAGTGTATCTCCCAAATCAACGAAAGCCTCCCATGGAGAACTTCTGGCAGGAAGGCTGGTATTCTCACTGGGGACTCGTTACTTAATAATCTAACGCTGCAGGTGCACTCGTAGAGGTCAACAGATTGCTGCATGTGCTCATGTGCGCATCCACCTTTGGAGCAAGGTAGGGCTGCCAAATGTTTCAGTCTGCACAGGCAGGGCCACTGCTCCTTCACTATGTCTGCCGCTGCCCATGTTCCTCTCAGCAAACACACAGTCTGACTGAAATACATCGAAACTAAGTCCATTAGATATACGATGAATGTAACCTACTGTGTGGTGGCTCAGTTCTGTTGAAGCAGCATTTGCTTTGTTCTGAGGAGGATAGGCAGCTATGCTTCTTTTACAGAATGAACATATTTTTAAGAGTCTCATACTTTTTCAAATTAGGTTAAATGACAAAAGCTATGATCTGTTCGATGCAGATATATTTGATTAGTTTTAAAGGAGATTGATGTTATTCAGTACAATCTGACACTAATGGTTTGACCGACGTGCAGCCGCAGGAAGCCATTTGAAACGGAGCACCAGGAGGATAGCTTGCCGAGTTAAACCTCAGCAGAGAGAAAATGAAAAGGTTCGGTTGGAGCATAAATGATTTAGGTGAAATATTACTGTTGCTCTCTTCGCTGGGAGTAGATGTTAAACACATTATTTGCATCAAAAGGACCATCGCCTTTTTAAGATGTGTATCAGAGTTAAGAATGTAGAAAGAAGTTCGGAAAAAAATTACACCAGAATTGTTGTTCAGGACTTCTAGACAGCTGTCTCAGTCATTCAGCTCATGGCATGACTGGAAAATGTAAACACTGCAATCAACTCTAAAATATAGCAATTACCCCCCACTTCTATGAACAAGTGGACCGGTCCAGTTGGTCATGCAGACACATGAGAGACAATGTTTTTGTACTGTTTTTGACAGATTATATCCATTCCACTTTAAAAGGCCCCACAGCTGTTGTTTATGTTACTCACATTCTGAGATTTTTGACATAAGAGAAGAAATCAAAGTGTTTCTAAACTACCATTACTGATGGGAATTGATTTGGGTCCTTGCTATCAAATATTTCTGAAGTGATGGCAGTGTAGGAATATAATATGACAGCAGCTGAATTTATGAGAAAAAGAGGTTCCAAACTACCATTACTGCTTTAGAACTCAAATGAATGAATGTTTGTCTACCCAACAACCAACTTGTGGGCATCTTGTTAACCAATGTTGTTCTCTCCTTTCACTTGACATCCTGCATACGGATCGCATGTCTCAGAGGTCTCATGGCTGCACTGGTATGACCTTTTAGTGAACTAACAGGTAGAGTAAAATGTGTCCCCATGCTGCCGTAGCACTGTGCAAATGCAATCAAAACTGTCCTTTGTCTGTGAAAAGTATGAAAACATTAACGCAGAAATTTCTGTCTCATTCAGTTGAGAATCATTTTCAAAGGGAACAATAGATGTAAAAGCAGAGTGACTTGGAAGTGAGTAATTAATCTGCTGCACACTGTAATTAGTGACCACAGAGGTTTTAATACAGGAAGACGGAGGAAACAGACTGATTCAACACAGGATTAATCACCTGTTAGTAAAATCGGTGCCCTGTCACACTGGATCCTTTTAACTGTTGCATTTATCAAACAGTTGCATGCATATTTATTTAAAAGAAGTCTTGAGTGTCTTTTTTATCCTCATTTAGCGTAGCTTTGCCACTGACATCAGCTATGCCTATTAAGCCTTAGTAGGAATTTGTCCTTTGCCATTTTATTTTACATATAAGGTATACATCCACCGAAACAAGAGGTACAAAAAACAACAGGAAGGCAGTCAACCGAGAATGCCACCCTTTAGAAGGTGATAAATCTGCTGTGAAGGATTAAAATTCTCACCCATCAAATAACACATGTCTTCCTCTGATTCTCAACAGCGCGTTCATTACTCAGCTGCAACCTGCCATCCACTAACTCATTTACACACTGTTCCAAATTGAATTCTTAAAAAACAATAAAGGCACAAATTACACCAGTTACCCACCAACTGAATATGTTAATAAACATATTTCTTCATTATATAACTCAGCTGTAGACAATGCATGTGGAGACAGAACAGCAGCAAAGTTCATCTTCTTTCTGGTTATTCTGGAGTTTTTATCAGCTCTACAATGGCACTGCTTTGTCTAAAAGACTACTGTGCAGTAAATCTGTGTTTTTTGTTTCCAAAGCAGGAGACCAAAAAGGAGGCCATGTGCTCATTAAATGGAGAATTTAATAATTTAATCGGTTTGCATTCACATTCAATTTGTGTTCTGCAAATTGCAGGGTCCTGCTTACATATCAAAACACCCTGTAAAGAGATTCTTCAGAGCGATTATTCATCAATCCGCAGAAAGCTGTTGCCAAACCCAGAGATGAACCGATGTCTGCACTAGACCGACCCACAAAGTTATACCCAAGTCTGGGGCAGGGTTAGCAAGACATGACATTGATTTACACAACTGTTCCTGTAGTATGGCAAGTGACTTTAGCCTATTTTGAGCAAATTAAGTTATTTGTCAGCTTTTTAATGGTTGGTGGAACCAGATCGACATAAATGTTTTTCTTTTCCATTTGCTTGTTTTTGCTTTCAGACCAACACTTTTCTGTCTTCCAGCCTTTAATGGGCATACCTTCCAAATACCTACACTTATGGAACAAGTGCTTAATTGATATTTAGCACTTGTGTCTTTCACCTCCACCAGTGTGGGCCACAGCCAGCCTACATTGACAACACAGATCTTTACACATTCTTGCTGAGTGTGATGAATATTTTAGCAGATCGTAGTCAGCGAGGGGGACGTATCAGTCTTACAGGTGCTCACAATCCTCATTTTAGGTTGTCTGTAATGTGCCTCTCAATCTCAAAGTCCTACTCTTTGCCAACCATTCTATGTCATTGACAGCAATATTTTACAGAACCACGCCATTCACATTATCATTAATGGAAATGTGCAATGTGGGAATATATTCCCTTAAATTCCTTCTCATGGCTGTTGCCCTGAAAAACGTAACGAGCCATCCATCAAGATAATAAGATGAGATCAAGATTATATGAATGTTCGACATAGGGTCATGGAAGGAGTTAGGTAACTGCCCTTGATATTCTCTCTTGCATATGTTGCTTTAAGCTTCAGAGAGGGATCACCGCAAATGGCATCATTCTTCTTCTCCCCCACTACACCGTCCTCAAAATCTCCTTGGAGTAAATCTAGATGGCTTAGAGTGGTTGCATTTTTCTCAACAATAAATTGAAGGGGACAGTTTGAGAGATGGTCTGGCTTGAATCTGAGGCTTTGTGAAAGCTTTCCACTCCTGGCTGTGCTATGAATGATGTGGAAGGGTCTATTTGCATCAAGATACTCTGCATCATTTGTATAGCAGATATACTTAGTTGAAAAACCAATAAGTTGCAAGCTGGTCAGGAATTGCTAATTGGGTGAGAGCCTGCTGCTGCATCAGCTGGCCAGTAGCTAGCCCTTGATAATGATACATGTCCGTCCTCCTAAAATAGGTTGTCAAACTGCAAAAACACACGCTGGTCAACAACTTGGACTCCATGTGACTCTTAGGGCTAAGAATAAGCAGAAACCTTAGCACATTAAGAGTCACCATGAAGTCAGTCAGCCATCAAAGACGGGTTATTAATAGATCTGAACTGTCTTCAGCAGCAACAACAGCACAAAGTTTGGCAGTACCAGTTTACTGCTTTGTGGCCGCTCAATATCTCCAAAATCTTCAAAGAAATAACAAAAGCAAAAAACAAACAAATGAATATCATACATATATATCTTAAAAAATTTGTAATTATATGTATACATACATCTGTCTGTCCGTCCGTCCGTCCGTCCGTCCGTCCGTCCGTCCGTCCGTCCGTCCGTCCGTACGTACATACGTACATACGTACATACGTACATACGTACATACGTACATACATACATACATACATACATACATACATACATACATACATAC
>JABUIW010000010.1:7115969-7262917 GCA_013363375.1 Menidia beryllina
TTTCTTTCTTTCTTTCTTTCTTTCTTTCTTTCTTTCTTTCTTTCTTTACTTTGACATGTGATGATTAAACCATTAATAAACTCTTTTACAGTCATTTTTTTCATGGTGTAACTTTTGGCAGTACATATAAGGGCAACATTTGTTAAAATGACAGAAAATTTCTCTTTTTTTTCTAGTATCTAAAATGTATAGTAATTCTTTGAAATTCTACGATATCCTACTGTATATGTAGTATTTTCTTAGTTCATTCATTAATTTCTTTGTACTGTATTTTAAAGAATTCATTGAACCAAAATTTGCATTTATCAAGTTTTAATATCTCTTTGAAATTTGTTGTCAATGAAGAATGCACGCATTTGATTCATAGGCAAATTTCACTCCAGAATACAAATGTGGGTCCGCAGTGTGGTGTCTAGAGTAGCCTCAACTGACCCACACTAATGTTGTTTGTTCATGAAAGCATGAAAGGTTTCCTCTCTGGAAACATGTAATGATCCCTTAAGAGAAAAAAGTGCATTTTGCCTCATCAAACCTTCCACAACAGAGCCTAGTTAAGATGCTGTGCTCCTAAAATGGACTTAGCTGCAAGCCCAAAGGTCCAATTCAGGTCCACAACAACTTGCAGGTGGGGCAGACTTCAGGTGCAGGATCTATACTGTTATCCTCTGTTGCAAGCTGTGGGCTTTGTAGCATTTGCAGGGCAGGATGAAGGAGGGAGAAAGGGCCGCGCATAAGCTGGAGCTGACTGTACGGCAGTTGTTTCTGCAGCACGAGGTCAGAACACTGTGGGGAGCTGTGCACACTTGCCTGCTAATTACACACACCACTGTGTCTTGTCACTCCTGAAGCGTTGGGGCCACAAGACAATCTGGCAATTCCCCAGCACAAGACAACTAAAGCAAGCAAACAAACAGAGCCAGGGAAACAGGGATGAACAAATGCAGCCTAATTACGTATGCTTATACCTCTAACCAAGCAGAGCAGCTACAGGTCAGTGCCCTTGTCGGAAAAGAGAAAGAATAATGGCAAGTTTTCACAACTGGACACAATTTAATCATTGCAAATGATGTTTTCCCACATGTGGAGAATAAATCAAGATAAAAATAGTAAATATTGAGATGAATTTGTTGGGAAATATTGTTATACTGAATGACAGACATTTAAAGCTCAGTGGAACAAGATCCATGCATAACAGAGATATCTTCAGTGCTGGCCTACAAATGCCAGGGAGGTTACAGCAGGAAATGCCTTTTGTAACTTTCCATTTACTCAGCAATACATCACCACATTCACTGTGCTGTAAGACTAATCGTACATACACTGAGAGCTGGAAAAGATAGCTAATTAGCATGTCTATTACACTCTGAATAAATAAAGCAATGTTCCATTGTGTGAGGGTGTCAGAGGTCCTTCAGTGTAGAGGATATCATGTTCTTACACCAGTGCATGACACTTTTTTTCACTGACACTTTCCTCTAGAGCCCAACATCCTCCATTTACCAATGTTACTTGAATTACCCACAAGATAACACAGAGTGCACTCCCTCTGTCCCATAGGAGGTGTATCTGAAAAATGATACCACATCACATGCTGATCGTCAGAATTCTGCTTTCTCAGGTATCAGCTGAAGCTTTAAATAACATACTAGCTTTAAAAATGGAATATGAGCTAATTGCAGTAAAAGGAGAGTTCGAGTAAAAGAGTCTGTCACAGGAGCAATCACGTTAAACACGTTAACTCAAATTATTAGGCTATGTTGTATGCACAATGGTTTTTTCAAGATAGATTTCATAATATATTTATATAAAAAAATAACTAAAAATAAAACAGAATCAATTGTGTTGACCATGAGCTCTTAGCTCTTTTTTTACATCATATTGGTAGATCCATGTCTTGTTACTGCAAACAATGTCATTAGGACTTTTCAAGAGCTGATTACAGTAAGTGAATAACTGTTGAGATGAAGAATCCTTATGACAGTCTTATTTAGTGGATGAGGCCTAACTTCATCCAATCATTTATAAAGACACAGGGGATTCTGGTTTTAACCCATCAATCATGTACTGCTCGATGCGCACTGCTGAGCCATGAGGATTGGTTACATTCTATGTTTTATTTTAGTGTCCTGCCATCATATTAATCTAAATCCAATACAACACTTAGGTCAAGAAATCAAATAAATCACAGAAAGAGCACAGCCACAGAAAAGGCATGAATGAACGGTCCATCACACTGTGATTAATGTTGTAATTTCTTTGGTAGGGATTCTTTCCACAGATAGAAAGATGAATAAAAGAAAAACAAAACTAAAAAAGGATGGAAACATGGCGGGAAAAAAATGTGGCGTATCGATTTGGATTAATCACTGAAACTTGTGCTTGTTCATTTCCTAAAACAGCAAAGTAAGAAATGACCAATTCTGATAATCAATATTTTTACATTAAAGAGAAACATTGATATTTCTCAAACCTGGATGCTATTTCCTTTTTTAAAAGTGTCTTTCTATTTATTTATTTATTTATTCATTAATTTATTTATTCATCGTTCATTTATAATGATGTCTGACGTCTGTCTTCAGAACTGTGTACAGGTCTAATCCTGTTTATGACTGCTTAGGTTTTCAGTAATGTCACAGTATAAAACGTAAAGAAGTGTGGCAGCTTAGCTTTTTCCTGGTTAGAAAAACATATAATTAATTTAAGTGAAACCATCAGTCAAAATGTGTTAACTAAAAATCAAGTTACAGATGCTGATGGAGTGTGCACAGAACCTTCTTAAACCTGGGGACAATATTGATCCTGTGACTATATAAGGTAAATAAGGACAAGAAGCATGCAAAATACTACAGTTTTGTTTCTAAGTAATGGACAGCCTTAGTGACAGTCAGTTTTAGGAGTTGGGTGTAACTTTTTTGTCTTTTTGTTGTTTTGACCTGTTCCATAAACTGCCAGGAATTAAACAAACTAATAACAAGTTTCTCCATAAACATAAAGAATATAGTATATTCTCATTTGAAACAATAGTTTGGAAATCCGATCTGCTTCAGATACAGAAATGCACTTGAAAAAACAACCTTGGTCACACTTAAACAGTCATGGATGTTTAAAGTATCTATAATTTTATTTTAATATGTGTAGCTGCTGCATTAAAGGGAGGACCCATGCTTTTCTTATTAAAAGAATTGTGTTTTAAAGGCTTGAAATAGAGCTGGAGTTGCTTTGTTTGCTGTTTCTTTCTCTGCCGAGTGAACGAGCATCCTGCTGTTTCCAGCTTATATACCACACCGCTGATATCAAGACAAGCAAAACCCAGGCTGCACCAGTGACCGAAGAGCTATGTCACACTTTACTGCTGATTGCAGTGGCAATCAGTAAATAGCGTGCACAATCCAGAGAATCGTGTACCTTCATTCACAGCCTTCCATTACGGTCTGTGTGATGTTGTGGCTGCAAATCAGTCAGTCTTTGATGTGAACATAGTCAATTTCCAGTTAGGTGGTCTCCCTCTCCTTCAAATTCCTATGTAAATAAACTTGATTATGTCATTCATATGCAAATCTTTGCATGGCATCAACTTGCTTCAAGATGCCAGAAGCTGCTTATGCTGGAACAAAGAAAGCCATGCTGTTTGTGGTGGGACAAACTAATGCTGAGTTTATCCTCTGCCAATTCACTCTCACCCCCCTTTTCCACTCTAATTGGTCTACTGCTCACTTGCAATTACTTTTATCTGGGATGCACTTCTCAGGCTAAAGCAGGGAAAAACTGATGGAGGTGGATAAGAGAAGAAGGGATGTAATCAACAAGTAGAATCTATCCTGTCAAAGCAGATTCCTTTTTAGGTATCCACTTAAATAATCATTCATTTAGAAAAAACAACAGAAAGTTCCCTTTACTTCTTATTAACATCAGCAATCAAAGAATTAACTTGGCTTTTCCTATTAAAGACTTATAAATGTCACATAGCCTATGCACCTTGTTTCACATCCATCGCCTCTTGTTTAAATGCTGGAGGGCTATCAAATATGTTTGAAAAGTCCATTTTAAGAAGTCAAAGGTCTGAAACATGATAAGAATAAATGTGAAAGATTAAGGGTTCTTTTTGGAAACCTTGAGCCCTGGCGTCGCTGATGCTACTTTGACACATACCACCAATCTAAACAATATTGCAGAGCAAGTACACATCCCCATGGAAACACCATTCCATGACTGCACCAGCCTCCCCAGTAGGACAAAGAGCTGTGACCCCCCCCAACCCACAGGACCTAAAGGATCTGCTGCCAACATCCTGCTGCAAGCCAAAGAAGTCCATGTTCTGACAGGACGGAGCATTTTTCCTGGATAAACACAATGCTGGACAAGTGTTTTAGCATTTTGGCTGATGAGTATGAGTCGTTATTTCTTTCTCCATGCATGGGTGGAGCCCAGACCCACCTAATGACAAAAGTCACTTTATTTTGACTGTAAACTTTTATTTAGTGATTATGTTAATACAAAGTGTATGGATAGAACCAAACTGCTGTTCTTAAATTATTTGAAAAATATTCCAATAAAGGGCGGCACGGTGGTGTGGTGGTTAGCACTGTCGCCTCCCAGCAAGAGGGTTCTGGGTTCGAATCCCGGGAGGAACCAGAGCCCTTCTGGGTGGAGTTTGCATGTTCTCCCTGTGTCTGCGTGGGTTCTCTCCGGGTTCTCCGGCTTCCTCCCACAGTCCAAAAACCTGCATGTTAGGTTGATTGGAGATTGGGGAAATTGCCCTTAGGAGTGAATGTGAATGTTTGTCCTTGTATGTCCTGTGTGTGGCCCTGCGATGGACTGGCGGACTGTCCAGGGTGTACCCTGCCTCTTGCCCGTTGACCACTGGGATAGGCTCCAGTTCCCCCCGCGACCCCATGAGGGAATAAGCGGTATTGATAATGGATGGATGGATGGATATTCCAATAAACATGAGAACTCTCTTCAGTCAGTGTCAAGTAGGACACCTTTTTCTGAAGTAAACAAGTGTTTCCACTAACTGTCAACCAGTTCTGAATATCTAATTAAAGGAGTTTTATCCAGTTCCTCCCCCAAAAACAAGTCTGGATTTCTTCCCTCATAAGGTTGTTTATTTCTAAAGCCATTTGTGTTTTTAGTGTAGATCTTTGTTTTCTAATTTTGCCACATTTTGCTATATTTTATCGATAACTATTATATATTTTTTGCTTGTGGACAGCTCCTTATCCGCGTTTGGGTTCTTTAAAAAATCATACACCTTGGATAATGTGACACCGACAGAAAAGTAGGCCACGACCTGACACAGCCACTCCAATACTAAACAGACTGCACTAGACTCTTGCGATGGATGAAATATCTCCCTTAATCTTTAGTGTCCTATCCAAAAAAAAAAAAAAAAAAAACATTATCTAGATCTTCAGGGTTAGTGTTTGTTTGTGCCTTGAAACATATCTACAGACATGAATCATGGGTAGGGTTGGGAGAAATCATCCCGTTTAAATTCCAAATGGACTCATCATATTGATTTAAAACAACTGACAAAGATTTCACCTTCAAGTTAGCCTGCAATTGTTAAAGTTCAGATGGGTTTGCCACGAACAGATGCGTAAATACAGATGGTTTCCCTCATTAAATAAATTGAATTGAATATTTTTACTCTAAAAAAACAATATATACAATATACACAGCTTCTGTGGAATCAGATCACATATGGGTCATCTACTTAGAAATACTGAAAATCCTAAAAGGTCCACAAACTTTCAAGCATCACTGTACATTAGTTTAATCACAGCAGCTAGATCTAAGTGCATGCAATAAAGAATGACCTGAAACGACATGGAAGGGGCTTACAGTAATTTCATAAATTAGTTTAGTCCATTAGTATGCCAGGCCGCATACAGTACATATCAATTAACTGCTGCAGAAGGACACTGCAGGCTAAAACACGCTTAGATCTACGGATGTGATAGGCACCTGAAAACAGCCCCACAGAAAACTCTGCTTTGCTCCTACCTCCAGGGCAGCATACAGAAAATGAAAAGCCTATAAGAATTGATTCTCTGACGGAACGAGATGTGGTTGATGTGCTGTGTATGGAATATGTGTCTGCTGGAGATAGTAGTACTTACCTTCTCTCCATCGATTCCCTTTTGCCCTTCTGATCCAAGTTCACCCTGAAATGACAAGATTGAAAGTTAAAACGCAAAGAAAAGACCCCAGAAAAGTTCATTCAAAGGATTTTTATTTTTCCTTTTTGCTTTCTTTTTTATCATATTTCAACCTTATAGGGAAATGCGGTTGCTCAAAAAAGCCTTAAGATTTGAAAAATATTAGATTCTCATGATTAACAACTTTTTTTTTTTTTGCTTTCACTAATTCTGTTAGAATAACCTTAAATGTGTACAGTATTACATCAGCATTCCAGTAAGCAAATGGATTATGGTTTCTGAACATATTAGAAATGACACTGAGTGTCCACATTGAAAACCAATAAGGAAATAAGGAAATGTATTCCAGAAACATGAGGATTGTTGGAAAAAACATAAAGTAGGCTATTTTTCTCCTTAAAAAATAATACATCAATTTATTTAAAAAAAATGTGCATAAAATATATAGAAGATAGAAAAACTGATAAATATTTATTGAGGCTGATATTATGCTTGAAGTTCATTGTTCGGTTTCCTAAATGAAAGGTATGTCCAGACTTTGGGTTGTGTAAAAAAAAGCTTTCATTAGTCAAGAATGAAAGACATCCATCAATCCAATTTACATTTCAGCTTTATCCAATTCAGGGTCACAAGGGGGGGCTTTCCTATCTGCAAGAATGACAGGATATAAAAAGAATTCCTCTTGAATGCAGTTAACTGTGCTGATGTTGAAAAGTTAAAGTAGAGTCTAAAACCAACTCCTCATGATGTCATCACTGCACTTTAGATCTCGAAGACAGCAGCGCAAACCCAGACAACATATTCTCGGCGGTGTCCTTTGCCAGTGAACCCACTGCAGCATTTCTTCTTCAGTAAACTTTATAACATGTGTGAGATTAAATGTAGCTGTTTGGGGCTTACTCACCGACTGCTTTCCACACACATTGCCAGTAATGGGTGAGATGAATTGGAATTTGTTGGCCCTGTTATTAGAATGTAACCTACAGAGTTTAATGACCTCGGCCGGCCCGTAAAGCTCAAGCAAGCTGCTGTATTACAGTGTCCAAGGGCAACCATATCACTCGCCTTGTAATAATGACAGCTGCAGGAAACTGTTGCCCTCACACTAAGGCTTCCAAAAGAGTGTGAAAATAAGAATCTTACCCAAATCATGTATCACAGTGGCTCTAAAGACAGTCACACATGCTTAATGTAACATAAGAAAAATTAACTTTACAAAGAAGGATTTTAACGTCTCGATTACCCCACAAAACATGGTCCTTTTAACGAGCATGACAATCAACCCACAGCGCTACTGCTTTAGCTACTGATCCCCATCTCAGTGAGCACAAGTAGATCGTTGCTAAACCTCGAACACTCATTCAGTGTTCCATATTTTCAAATTTGTGAGAAAAGACTGTAAATCATCTACCAGTTAGCCTAATGCCGTGAAAGAAAACAGGTCCAGGACTACGCCATAGTCTGCATCCAGGAATAATGCTATTTACAGTAACTGAGAGCAGCCTTCCTTGTGATCTACAAGACAATCGGTTCCTTGCATGCAGTGCAATACTTGCATCTGGGTGCATTTTCTTATTTCTTTTAAACAATCCAAATACCCTCCAAATGACCTTATCAGGCCATGTGAAAGCTCAGCAGGAAATCATCTGTTCGAAACATGGATCCAAAATCCTTTAATCAGCATCACAGCAAATGGTTTTGGACCCTTATGAGACTTGGAATCCCTAAGTGTGGTAGATTAAAAAAGCAGTCAAGATGCATTATTTGATATTTGATAAGGAAGTTGAATAATGGAAGAGCAAGGAAATCTAGAAAATGTTCACAGCTGTCCAGGATTAGTAAGAGCAATAGTGAATTAAAAAAAGAAAAAAACGCAGTCAAATCGAGTGCTTCCATTAAAGATTTAAGCATTTTCCTCTTTGAAAATCTGCTTTTCACAGCTGTGTCTCTTGATCTACACCGTCACTTTTTTAAAAAATTGCATAAATTCACAGCAGAGGGCTTCATCAACAGGCCATATCGGTTTCTGCTCACACTCTTGGTTCCGGCCCCCCCTGCACAAACAGCTCAAACATCTCATAGAAGTAGCCACTGCAGTCTTGAGGACATGATTCCTTTCTGGCCTCCACTCAGCAAGACTTCCAGCTATGTCCAGCAGCAGGGCACACGGCCAAGCCCAAACGCCTGTGCTTGGAATTGAATATGCGTCTCTAGGAGTACCCTCCACCTTGTGCTGGCCAGACACTCACTTGTTGGCCTAATGGGATTTATACATTACCTTGTTTTCTGTGTTGCGGTGACAGGGTCACAAAAACAAGACGCTGATTTCTTCCAGTAATTTGGAAAATCCTTTCAGACAGAGAGCGACTCTGACAGATTTAATAAATCACTGAATCAAAAGAATCCACCTGATATCCCAAACATCTTTAGCCCATGATGTCAGAAATACTCAACGTCAAAAAATACCAACATTTATTTAGTTTAAAAAAACAACTGAAAAGTAATGTTTCCAACTGAGCCCATGCTAGCTTTTCAGGCAGCGCCAGGATAGAGTTCATGTTTGGAGGCAGACTGAGTGACCCACCTTAAGTCCTGGGTTTCCTGTGGGCCCTGCCTCGCCTGTGTCTCCCTGTGATAAAAAAAGCAAAGACAACAGTGAGTGAAAGGTCTCTCATTCACACATTAGTGAATAGCTCTATGAAGGCCAATCATTTCAACAGCAGCCTCACTCCAACAGCTGTTCAACAAGTTGCCGCTGACAAAGAGGTCCAGCAGCTGCAGGTCAGTCTACAATTTCCAAACAGTTTGAAAGCCTCATCTTGGTAATTCTTCCAATAAATGTTTTTGGTTTTTTGTGGAAAAGTTAACAGAGTGATTCACCATTTTACACTAGAAATTTACATCCAGTACAGAGACTTTAAAGCAGGCATTTATTGCTTTCTGCAAAACCCTTTTTCAAAAAGGGTTGTAACAAAAATATTGTAACTGATGTAACTGATAAATATAATAGGTACCACAGAAGCTTTGAAAGCTATTAATAATTCATCATGACTGACATCAAACTGACTTGGCTAAAATGACATAACGTCTTTACATTTACAGGAGGGTACAGGAGAGAAGGTGGGTTAATACTAACGATATTATACAAGATAAGGAAGATTTCATTTCACCATTATGCCTTTTTGGGTTTTTTTTTTCCTTTTTTCGTGTACTTGCAGGACTTTTAAGGCTAGTAATACCAGGGTTTATGTGCAAGACCAAAGAAAATGGATTTCCTTTCAAGTAAGCTGCATTCTTATAACCCACTACTTATCTGTCTAATTTCCTGAGGGATTCCGGATTAATCATTGCAGTTTAATCCCTTTGCACTGCATTAGAATCCTCTATCAAACTCTCACTGTAATGCAGGACAGTACTTTTGGTTGGAGTAACACAGCCAAAGTAATCCCTGCACACTTTCCTGAGAAGCCCTCAGTGTAGGTCACGATGATTGGCCTGCACTTCTCATTATTGGTGTTTTAAATGCTCTAAATTGCCCAGATGTCTTTGAATAATCTCTACAAAGTCAGGCTAAATTGTTAGTAAGTATACTCAGACTATTTCTAATCTCACACAGAATTAGATTCTCCTGTTGGTAATTGAAAATCTTGCGCGTCTTACTTATTAAAAGTACTCGCTCATACTCTGTATTTCCTAAAAGACTTTTCATAGTCATCGCACTGCTAGAAATTCAGGGATCAATATGAATTAACAGAAGTTAAATGCTTTCATAATCTACCTGCTGAACAATGTCAAGAAAGGTCATACTGAATAGTAAAAAGAGCTGCAACACAGGACTATGCCAAGGCATGACATTTTGATATACGAGGTCGCTTTAAATAAACCACTTCCTCCTCTTCTGTTCTATCAGTCATACGTGCACATGGCCGTCTGTGAATGCCATAAGACATTAGAAACATTTTCACTCCACGATGAGTGACATTTTGTTGTATTCAAGTATCATCTGCTCTCACTCAGTATGATGATCCTGTTCCAGCTGCTTAGGTTTTAAAATGTTTCAGCTGTCATATTCTTCGTAATGAACACTGCTCTGACATTGTATCATTTGCACCCAAGCCTACATTATTAAGTCCAGCTCACTTCTTACATTGTTAACTGATTTTTTCCCATAATTATTCATTGATTAAAGAAGAATGTCAATATGCAAATTTTATCAGTGTTGATTTGAATGTACACTTCAATGTATCTGTTCCAAGGCGTCATTGAGTCTGCATTTAACCTTAAATTAGATAATTTTTCAACCGTTTTAAAATGTCTCTATTGTCTGTGCTTTCTTAAAAAATTATTCCAATTTGCATGGATAAAGGGATTAAGGAGAAAACTAAAAAGTACAGACAAAAAAGAGATCTAAATTGAGGAAAAACACTTGAACAAGGGAGAAGAGCACTTGTTTTTAAAACGTCAGACACAATAATGTAGAGTAAGCAAGATTGTACGGTGTTATTTAAAGTAATATGTTCCAAGTATATTTCAGGGACTGAAATCTTCTTCCAGTGATGAGAATTGTACTTGCAGAAATATATTTTTAAGTAAACATGTTCTCATTGTGTTATTGTGTAGAAAAGATATTGACATTCAACCTGATCTTAGTTTGAGATGTAACCTCTACAAATGTACCTGTGTTTACATTTAAAAAAACTGGATCTTTTGGCTTAATATCATCATTAAAAATGGTCTCTGCGCATGCATTTATTTTTCACTGTAGTGTATTTCAGCTGGGTGGGCTTGGACAGCTTAGTCTTGAATGTGTGGTCTCTGATCACGTTTATCCTTAACTTCATTGATTTATTGTTCAAGCCTGTAATGGGATTTGCTATGACTTTTGTTGTTCAGTAAGTAAACAAATGGTGCAAGGAATTGATTTTTAATTGAGGACTTGAAATTAGATTTCAGGAGTGGAAAACAGACTAAGCCAGGTGTGAATGGAGTCAGAAAGGAAAAGAAACAACATAGAAATGAAAAAAGAAAATTACGGTACCTCTGATCCTTAAAAGTACTCCTAAACTATGTCAATCATGAAGATATGCACTAGATGTCCAGGTGAACACACACACATATATGTATATTTATCAAATGCACAGTACACATATTCTTTGTGAATTGTTAACAGCCCAAACATAAAACATTGAGTTATGGTTTGAGGAGATGGTTCTCTGGCCTCTGTCTGAAAATGCACAGGTATTTTGAAGAGAGAAAAAAAATCCATTCAAAGGAAACACTAATGTATGTGTTTTAATAAAATTCTATGAATCATTATTATTCATTGGATTAATTGTCATATTGTTTGTAGTGTCCGCCCCCCCCCTAAAATTTCTGACTGTATTTTTCGCCCCTAAAATTCTCATATATGTGGTTTTGTAAATGACTGGTAATTAACCCATTCTGTTATTCAGTATGAGGACATGTTGCTATTTGCAAAAGCAATAGACACTGACAACATGCCACAGCGCGTGCTATACATGATACTGTCTGCCTGATACATTCTCACCACCTGAATATCAAATGACAAGTAATTAATCACCAGCGCTTCAACCGCACATACGCAGACATATTACAGCTTGAGCTTATCTACACTGTGTTAGCTAAGACTCATTAAGTGCCAATTATAAAATACCCTCGAATCAACAGTAATTAGCACAATTTACTACATGCATTACAACATGCATTTTTTAGTAAAGTCATTTTCAAAATGATCTCAGGATATATGTTTTGTTTTAAATAATATGAATAAATAAAAATAAAATGAACAAACAAACAAGCTGAGGCACCAGTGGATATCTTATTTCAAACTTTGTCATTATAAAGTATGTAATATTATTACATATCCATAGACAGTTGCTTGCTTTCAGTTTTCAGAGAGGACACCTGAAATTATCTTAAAAGAGAGTGCTTTCTTATTTCTTTAAGAGGAAGTCATAATATAGAAATGGAAAGACTTTGGGAAAAGACTAAATTTAAAGAAAAAAATCTTGAATGAAATCAGAGTGGTACAAATTATATAGAACTCACATGTCGCATTTTCCTTTTAGGAATACTTGCTTTTAGAGACTCTAAAGTCTGGTAGTCATCCTAACATATCTTAATCCCACAGTCACATCATGGTAATTAAGAGACTGACCCTAAAACCCATCTGGTCTTATCAGGCAGCCACCTGTTCAGCAGTGAATTTAATTCATATTTGGACTCATTTCCTTTTTTCGTTTTCTTTCACCTTGTACAAAAAGCCGAAAAGGGGGTTTGATTCACCAAACATTGTGATTCGTCTGGGGGGAAATAACACTTTTGTCTGAGTATCTGATAGCAACCTCATTTTTTTGCATGTCCTCCAGCTGACACAACACCCACAATTTTTAGTAAGTGGGCACTTACAATTTACAATTCAACACGTCTGTCATGTTGTCACGGAGAAAGAGGCCTCTTTATTTTTGAACACCTGTTTTCTTGTGATTGTACAAATGTGTGATTTCCCAATTCCAAATTTCCTGAGTGAGCTGGCAGATATTCGCCCTTGTGAAAGTAATAGTGTTGATGCCTCTCTGAAGGGACTTGACAGAATATCATGAGACTTTAAAAGACACAGTAGCACTGACATTAGCTCTTTGAGGCAGACATGCATCCTTGGGCTCCTATCATATCCTTTCTCGAAGATGGAAATATGCATTTGTCCTAAAGAAAAGTTACTGCCTTAAAATTGATAGCATGGAAAGGTCTTGAACAACCATCTACTATGCCCAAAGAAACATACGACATCAGCAGGCAGGATGTCATTTGAAAAAAAATTATATTTGCAAAAAAGACCAAGCATGAGTTGTGGTGTCTGGATGCTGAGCCTGATCCAGCCTCTCTACCTTCAACTGTGCAATTAATTTAAGGAGTAAAAATGGTGCATTCAAAGGAATTTCTTTTAGAGAAAGGAGGAAAGGAGTGTGGAAAGCTGTTGGCTCTACCTTGTCTCCTTTGTCCCCCTTTTGTCCAGGCAATCCAGCTAAGTCTGGAGAAGCAGCATCTCCCTATAAGCAGCGTGAGGAAGGTTTGAACTGTTAGACAAAATCTATTAAAGTAGCAAGAAAATGTATTCTACATAAAGTTTTATTTGTCTCTTAAGAAACACATGCCCTTTGCAGCACGAAATGTTGCCCATCAAGTATCAACAGAGAATTTAAACATGTGAAATCCTTGACATTGGAGCATATGTTGATGCCATAAATCCATTTCAACTGATACACCTGATGAAATGCCAGAAGCCCAATCTCTCACCTCAGATTCTGTTCAGTAGTTTTTCTGTGAAAAGACTGAGGTGAAGAGCTGAACTTTGAAGCTGTAACATCCTGTCCTCTCAAAAAATAGCTTGGAGCTTAAGAACATTAATTCGAATCTCAGTCTAGAGTTAACATTTGAAGAAGAAAGAGAAAAAAGAGAATCTATCCACTTCTCTGAGGAACATTACTGCTATGTTTGTGTTAATAGATTGTGGCTGCATAGTCTCTGATTGGCCTCAAAGGAAAGTACATTTTGGCATAAATGCATTTTAATAGGCTGTTTAGTTCCCACAAAGGATGAATTACATGCGGTGTCAAATCAGCGCTGTCTCAGTTACAATAGCCATTTCACTCACTCAATTAGAACCCCTTGTTGGGCAGAATTGATTGTACCTTTTCATCTGGACAGTGACATCTGTCAATTGACCGCGAGGCCGGCTGAGACAGCATCAGGGGCATCTGGGCTGTAACCAGGGGAGGGGAAGTCCCATTAAATGTCTCGACTCCACACTGGATCAATACAGAAATTTCACCATTTAGACACCTTCTTTTGTTATATTTGCTTCAAGGAAGAGAAAGAAAAGAAAAGAAAACAGAACTCAAAGTAATGTCTCACAATTCAACTAATATAGCCAGAGTTGATGGGTTTTTTTAGCACTTTTTTGCACTGTGCAGAGATTGATAAAGCATCTCAGGCCTCACTCTACACTGGCATGGTGGCTTAGGGAGAATGTAAAAGTAAGAGGTCAAAGGTCATCTGTTAGAATGACTGTAACATTAGCTTGGATTGATTTTATGATAATAGAAGCTTTTTGTTATCCAATTTCCATCTGGGGACATGTGTCCCTTTGGATGAAACCAAAATCCAGCAGCAGTTTCATTGTCTGATGACGATGCAGGTGACAAAAAAGGCAGAACAGCCTGTGACTGCTGATAACTGAGATATCTATCACAAGTGCTATGATGTCATGGAAAATGTTGGATAATCTTTTTTCTATCAACAGTAATTACTTTCAGCTCTGTAGTTGAATTTTAAAACACGCTACCTTTGGTTTTAGCAGCTCGCAGCAATTTTCCATCTCAGCCATATAAGGGTCACAGTAGATCAGAATTTGTTTCACTTCAATCTGTTGAAAAGAGCTGGTATTAATAGACTATTACAGCACCACGCATTTGTTCTATTATCACTTCAAGCCCCTCTTTCAACTGACAAATATCTGCATCTCATTTGTTGACTCAGTACAATTTGTGCCCTCGTCAGCTGTTCTAGCTTGAAGGTATCAGTAAAATCACTCAACTTTTGTAAGATTCTCACTTGCTTCCTGATTTATGTAATTTGCAAGTTACATGGAGTGAAAACACAGTTTATAATTCCACTTAAGCCAAATTCTTCTCCAAAGCTTGAGTTACCAAATAGCAACACTCATCTTATGTTTATACAGGCTTTTTGTTTTCTTTACAAAACGAAGATAAGAATCACAACACAGAAAATGCTGCAGAATGAATGAAATATCTCACTGAAGCATACATTTAAAAATATATATATTTAGGTGCCTTTCTCGATCAGAACCTAAGTGGACAGGCTCAATAAATGTAAACCTTCAGAAAACTGTTCATATTTACTTTGAAACAAAAAAGAAATGTTTTCTGACAAATTTATCACGGAACATACATCTACAGGGCGTCCGTCCTCCACTCGTGTGGTGATGAGTGTGCGTCCGCTGGAGTCAATGGTGTCCCTCTCATCTGTCAGTCTCCTTTCTAATAGATTGCAGTCCATATAAATGGAGACCATGTTACTCTGTACAGAAATGCTCAGCTTGTGCCACTGGCGATCAAAGAGGGCAAGCAGTTCACGGCTCTTAAATGTGTAGCGGAGAGTGTTCTTTGTCAGGCCTTGATAAGAAAACTCCACCGCTTTCTTTCCACCGTCAACCACAACGGAAACCTGCAAAAAGAAAAAGAGTTTCACCACAAAGACTGATGTTGTTTCGGGTACTGACGTGGACATTGAAACAGGCCTACCTGACTGCCACCTGATTGGTCAAATATCTGCCAAAGATACCAGCGGTCTTTCTTGGTTGTTCTTCTCACCCGGAAAATGCAAACCAGGGAGTACTCACTTGAAAGTCCACTCGGAAATATTAATCTAAAAAAATGAAAATATTTAGATTGTGACAGAGTGCATTGAATTCATCCTTTAAACAAATAATTTTAGCATTGGAGCATTGAAGAACTCATAAGCTTTCAGGAGCTCAATAATAAAGCAGCTAATCAACTTCAGTGATCAATAAAATATTTTAGTACCTTCTTGATGCATACGTTCACATAAATAAACCCGACAAACTTAATCCCATTTAGTGTGATGAATTTCATTCAGGCCTCCCTGTCATTCAGATAATGAAAACATATAGACATTGATCCAAAGTTACAGAAACCAATCTTTTACTGCAATAAGACTATGTGCTACAGATACAGGGTTATGGGTTTACTGTCGAAAACAGCTATGCATTTATGTCTCTGACCTCAGTGACTTTGGAATGTAAAGTAAATTAGCAGGAAAAAAATAGAAAAAACATACCCTTTAAATCACATGACTAATGAAAAACTGCTTATTAAGCTTCTCATCTCTCAATCCACACTCACACTTTAGTTTTAATTCTAATGTTGTGTCAGAGAGAAAAAAGTCACAACTCATAACCTTTACAGTACTCCAACCTAACAGCTCTAATTCCAGTCTTAAACTAACAAGCAAAGGTAGAAAAGCATAAACATAATAAATCAAGATCAGAAAAAATAATAATAATGCAATGATAAGGTCATTGGGAAGGCAGAGCACAGCCAGGGGGCGGAAGAAAGAGACAGCTTCCTTAGACAGGTTGGAAATTAGTTTTCACTCCAATATATCATCTCCTATTCTCTTAGAGCTTCATAGCCTCTTATATTGTAGGCTTGGAGATTTTAGTGTAAAAGGTACATGACTAAAATGATAAATACACCAAGTTAAAGCTCCAGAAAAATAAAAAATGCTTCTGTGAGAGGCCAAGGACTGAGAAGGTCATTGGTGGCCCCACGGGCCAAGACTATTTCAAATGCAATTAAATATCAAAAGTGACACAGCAGGCTATGATGAAAAAAACAAATTAAAAATACGACCAGCTACGTTTTTAAGGCTGATCATCCAATACCTTATTCTATTAAATGGATCACTAATAATAGTATACTGTATAAGATACATGAAAATGTATCAGGGGAGAATATGCATTCTGGGAGCATTTCCAATACATGCGACTTATGAAACATTATAAATTCATGCAGGTTTAATGTCACTGACATTCTCAGCGATATATGGTGAGGAAGTGTTTGCCCTTAGGGCCACAAAGTTCACACACTTCTTTGCAAATGCCCAAGAGAGCCGACTCTCATTTCAAAACATTGTGCGTGGCAGACATGATCTGTGAGGGTCGACGGGGCAAAGTTCCTGACCTCTTGTTGACCACTTTGAGTGTCTAAGTGGGGAAAAATATGGAGCTCAGCATTCTTTGGTTTGAACATGGTTTGTTTGATTCTTGGGAGGGATGCAACTCTTTTAGTTTAGGTAGGAATTAATGGGTAAATGGAGAAGAATGCACGTACCTACTAGACAATGCTGTCAAAACAGCTTTTACAATAACTAATATTCTGGTAACTCTTTTTAGTTTGACTAAATTCAATGGCAAGAAATTCAAATGCTGTATGTTTTATGTTTTACTTTAATTGAAATCATGTAATGACTGTGCACAATAAGATCAAACTGTACAGATTTAAAAAGCCAAATAAGCCATTAACACTTTAATAAAACCGATCTTTGACAATTTTTGAAAATCACAGAACATGCTGTGACACGTAAGTTACAGGCAGAATTTGAATGTTCTATGGGATGGTCACGGTCTTCCTGGAAACTATCACCTCTCTGAATCATGCCTTTTAAAGTGCATTCTGCTTGGCTGACACCATCCTTTGTATAATCAGTGACCGCAGTTTGACACAATGTCACTGCAACACTGCCGGCCTGCTAGACAATCCCAGGGAAGCGACTTTAATGTCCTAGCTTGAAAGAAATCCAATACTGGAGAATTCTTTTAAAGGAGTCAGAGGAGTCAAATTGCTGCACTTGAAACAATCAAACATCAAGCGCTGGGCTCGTTGGCTCACATTCCTAACACTGTCAATCGTTTAACTGACAGACCATGTCAGTGTCTGGGCATAATAATGCATCATGTATTAAAAATATAACCTCTCCTCAGCATCAGTTCTCGTTTCAGTCTGAATGTGCTAATGATGTCCCGTTTGCCCAACAAAAAGAGAATTGTAAGTGGTCAAGCCAAACTAAATGTACTCTAATAATAAGTTGAAAATGCCTGTTGTGTCTTCAGTGTTATAACTTTTCACCAAGATACCGGTAAATTTCTCATCCATAGATTTGACATCTATATATCTGTGTTATATATATTTTGTTTTTCAATATATTGTGTGTGTGCGTATGCATATACACAAACAACAAATTCTACACATGTTTTATTGTATCGATATCCTGAAAATTTGAATACCAAACGGACACTTAAACCTAAAAAAAGAACATATAGAATACTTCCCAACAGAACAATTCATTAAGTATCACAAAGCCACCCAAATCTGGTTCTTTTAAAAGTCATTCCAATCCTTACCCATTACCTTCAAGGACAGAATGTTCACTCGCTGCCTCTTATATTATTACTCCTTTCTCTATTAGGCTCCATTGTAATGAGATAATCAATCCTTCTACTTCACCTGTCAGTGGTCATAGGGCTATTGCTGGGCTTTGTAAAAGCTGAAATGACACTCACAAAACAGTTAAACCACAGACTGAAAGCTAAATATAAACTTTAGTTGTTTGATATACTGTATTTCAGTCTCGTCCAAAGCATTTTATGAGTTTGTCGTAGCATTCATTCAAATGACAATTTGTTTCTCATGTAAAAGAGAATCATGCAGAGAATATAGATGCTTAATTACATAAAAGAGCAGAGAATTGAAAAGGCACTGTTTTAAATTAATTGTCTGTAATGATACAATTGTAACTGTGAATTCTACATTTTCCTCCCAGTTTGCATTTAAAATTACATGAAAACAAATAACAATTTCTTCAAATACTACAATCCAGTGACATAACTCCAGGCAGCCAATAAAAAGTGCCTATTCAGCCTCCTCTGCTAAACCTTTGAACATAAAAATCTAATGTTGTGTTGCGCTGCCACACAGAATAACCATAACCGCAGACAATGATGATAAATTCAAAAGTAACTCAAAGGCTGTTCGTTATAAATACGAGGCACAGGTTCATGTAAAAAGGGCAGGATCCAACACAGATATTTCTTAAGACAGAGAAACACTGCTACTCAAATTTCACATTGGATTGATGGATACACGCTATCGGGCAATTTATCACCACACATAAATGCTCCGAGAGTGTGTCAGCTGTGATCTATGTAACATAATGTGCATTGTACCGAGGGGTTGGCAGATCATCAGCTAGATGTAGAGAATGAAGCTCAAACTGCTCCATATCCTGCAAGTGAAGTGAGCAATGTTTCAGCATCTGAGGCAAGAGCAGGGGCCTCCTGCTCCGTGCAACTGCCCTCGCTTTCCTTCGTCAGCTGACATGCAGTATCACCTGTCAAAGTACTTAGATAATTGGATATGAGAGGGATCGCAGTCTTACCACTATAACCAACGACACTGTCAGCAGCGTCACTGAGAACCAGCGTCTACTCACATTATGGGCTCAGACTGAGAGAGGGGCTGAAGGATAAATGTATTTTCAGCTGGGTGACAGAACAGGAAAGCAGATCACAAATCACCTGGCACAAAGATTTGTGCCCCTATACCCACTGAGAGAGTGGCAATAAATGTTTACAGTTTCATGTAAATATACTAAAAATATCCTGCCCTTCTGGAGGCCTGACAAAGTGTTTTAGTTTACTCTGACAACCAAAGAAACAAAGCAATGATCATATCAAGATGCACTTTTTGGAATCCAAAACATCACGATAACGAGATGCCAAGTAACCCTCACAGGTTTGTTGATGTCTTTAGTAATGTAACTGATGGGACAACGTGTGAAGGTGCACAGGGCCTTCATAGAGCTGTATCAAGTCAGATGAGCACTTTATTCCTGTTTCAGAACCAGTGCAGTAAAGCCCCACAGTGACCCTGCCTGTCAACTGGGGAATAAAGGTACTCAACAAATGACGCCTTTGTGAACCATTATGCAATTATTTTAGTATTCCTGTCTTATTATACATGCCCCTTCTTATTTTCATTCCCGTATGTTCCATATTTTGCCCCAAGGATATTTCAGGAATAAATGCAATATATATTAATTTGGTTCAAATTATTGTCCGTCTTCCAGTTCACCTCACTGCTTACCCCTATTAGCCAAGGAAAATTGAGTCATTGCTCTAAGCAGGGGATGTCTGGATTGCTTTACTCCAACATTTTGACAACACTAGTTTTCCCCTGAGAAAACCACTACATATAAATGGAAACAAACATAAATTCTCATGGGTGGTCACAACAAAAAATGTAAAAGTATACTAGTAAGTTATAATTCTATATCACCTGTTCTAGCAACATTTGAGGTTAAAGTATGTTTACATATTATATTAAAGAGGAACAAGAATTAGAACACAAATGAATGCAGCTTACTTTGTAGGCTTGATAAGTGGACTGCTTCCCAATCGAAATGACGGCAGGTCTTCCATGATTGTTCCCTTTCTAAGAAGAAACTTCTCTGTGAGATCAAACCCTGTAAAAAACAGTAATGTGTGACCAGATAGGCTGATGTTTATTTACTTGCAATGCAAAGAAACTTTTACATTCAGACCGTACCTGTGATTTCCAAAGGACGATCTAGAACATCAGAAAACCTTTGTTCTTCCACATTCATAGAAGGACATGAGCCATCTAGGGAGAAAACAACAGTTTCTGTTTCTTTGATCCAAATATTCAGTTACTCTATGTGTTTAACCAGTTTACAGAGACAAAATGTAAAAGGACCATTTCTTCCCATGTTTCATATTTGAGGACTAACTTTGATCATAAAATGTTTAAAATAGATCTTTTAGTTATCTGCTTCTTCATCTCTAACAAGGATAATTATATTTCATATGACTCATGTTGAACAATATGTGCAAATATATGGCTGCCGATGATAATCTCTCCCTTCTATCCATAGTTTACTTTTTGGACAAACCATACATAGACTAACATACCTGTGTGCTCACTCACTGCCATTCCAAAAATGCGAGGAATATAATTCACAGTCCAAATGAAAGCAGCCCATTTCAGCAAGTTAGAAATCATGGCTCTGATGCTGGGAAGGAGCCTGCCTGCGAACCTCGATGAAAACAGAACAGAATTTATTTCAAACTCTTTTCGGTTAAGGTTTGAATTATGAATTAAACACATGTTTATTCTTGATCAAATGTTTTTGAATAAGTTACATGTGCATTACTCATTAGAATGCCAAAAGTTTCTGATAAAAGTGTATTTTTGGTTCAACTCTTTTAGCATTGATAGTATAAAATGCTGAACTGATGTTGAATTAGGCAGCTATGCAAAAGTGTAATGTCATCAACAAACATTTCATTCAGGCTCTAAATCCACTTTGGATCCAATTGGTTCCCTTTTTTTTTGTTAAACACCAAATGTTCACCTCAAATTGAATAAATGAATTCTTCATTCAATAAGTCACTGTGCTCTTGTTAACAAGACTTACTTATGCCTGTGAACTTTATACAAATTATTCATTGAAAGAAATTTCAAAGAAACACAATTGAGTCCATCAGTTCTCAAAGATCATTGTCCAGTTCCATATGTTGATAAAAAACGCTCATTAAAGGCCATGCATTGTCAAAAATGGAGGCACAATAAGAGCTGATTCATATCTCTAGTCGTACTTTTACTTTCATGTACCCTACAAGACTAATAACTAGTCCCCAAGGCACATATGTATATGTTTAGAGGCCCTGAAAAGTACACTTCAGCAGGACCCAGAATGATCATTAACAAACTGGTGGCATTATGTTTATTCTAAGTCAACACATTAACTAAACATTAAGAAACATGTTGAATTTATACTGATTTATTGTTGTTCCCTGTATTCTTCCACTTTTACATCGGGTGACTATAATAAATAACTTTTAGTGAGTGAGTTTCAATAATGAAAACAACAATGTCAGCATGAGATTCAAGCTTTGAATCCATGTGTCTAGCATTTCAGCAGTAACACTAATTAACAACAGATATGAGCAAACAATGGGCCAAAAAGGATTTTATCCTTGTTATCCTGGTTGCAGCAGCAACTGACTAGTTAGAAAAAAAACAAAGGACAGTTGCAAACATTGCATATCAAGCTTCAATTCATTTTCTTTGAATTACCTTCCTTATTTAATTTTTTGCAGTAATTTGGAACTTAGATTTTTGAAATAGGAAAAAAATGCCTCTCAAACACTGTTGCAGGTCCCTAAAACTGTCAGCTGAAGATGAACATCCTCACTCAAAGTTTTAACATCAGTGACACGTACACATGCCAACAGTGTGCTGCAGAAAAAGCATTAGCCTTTAGACATGTTGATGTTTAAAGTTAAGTATGCGAGTTAAACACAAAAGTTGGCTCCACAAATGTCATTTCACACCAGTTAAGACAAAGTGCTAACGCTCCAGTCTTCATCTCTTTGATCTATGAGCCGTACGCAGGGTGCTGGTCAAGGACATTAGTTTTAAGGCTCAAACATGGGAACCCCAAGTTACAAGGCAGTTTCTTGAACCATTTGACCATGCTGCCAAAGCAAATCTTCAGAATGACTCTCATGCCACTGCAGAGGCCCGACACATTAAAAGTCCCCCAGTACAGTCGGTGATGCAGACACACATCTAGCAGATCATAACAACTTTAAACACTTTGAGTAACTTTTAAATTGCTTTGGAACTTCATCCATAAGGATGACACCTGAAGTCCCAGAGGAAAATAAAACAGGAACATACTGTTCGACACAATTCAGCTGTTTTAAAGACCTCTTTAGGGGACTATGCAGCTGTCATCCTACTGCAAATACTGGGCTATAACCCTTCCTTTTCTTGACTCACTCGTCTGTGTCCACCAAGCATAAAAAGGTTGAGCACATAGTTGAGAACTGCACTTACTTTCCACAGACCATAATAAAATCTATGCACATTAACTTTATTCATAAGTCACAGTCCCACAAAGTGTGACGGATGGTAGAATTGTTTTTAACTCAATGTAAGACTGCCTTTAACCACCCCTCTCTCTTTAAAAAGAATAAAGTCCCCGGAGAAAAGACTTCTAGTCATGCAGCAAGACATCTTCCACTAGATCATAAAGAGTAGCGTGCAGGCCTACAGTTGGCCCTCATGGTGTCTGGAGGTGAGGTTAACCATGACACTGTACAACTACAGCCATGGATGGGTTGTAGACAAGCAGCTACACAGAATGTGAAGGTGTAATGTTACTCCCCTTATTTCTGCAAACGCTTGCAACACACGCGACTTAGCAGCCTGCATTCAGAGTCATGCACATCCTCACATGACAAATTCTTCTGTATGGCTTGAATTTCTAAAAGTTTTCCAAACAACAACGCAGCTCAACCGTAAGCCGTCAGTCCTCATCGATTTCGATTCTAAACTGAAATAGTGGCCGACTGTGCTGCTTCTGTCTAAGGAAAAGAGGCTCGGGCGCATAAGTTTCACTCCATCATCCAGCCGGCAGAGGCATTACGCGCAAAGCTCCGCATTATTCAGAGAAGCGTCTTTCTGTGCGCGGAAGCTGATTGGCTGGATAGTTATGTATTTTCCTTTTAATAATCGCAGGATGCAGAGGTCTATAATCTCTCAGAGACCGTCACTCTGTGCACACTACTTTAAAAAAATGATGGTCCACGTTTACTGCCACCCTGGCTTATATCGATCAGAAACTATCGGTGCGTCCCGACGCAGACAAGTGGAACGTGGGTGAATACAAGAGAATGAAATGAGTTAATTGCTTCTATGGCAAGTGATATAACATTAAAAAAAGTGTCCGTCGTGAGAGTTTCGAGAGATCAACATGCTAATTTGTACACTTGGCGATTTTTTGTTCTCATTTACTGCAAACTATTACTTGAACTAGAAGTACTTACAGTTAGTGACAAAGTTTCCTTTAAGGTGAAACCGAGCGAAACGCGACGAAAAAGGCATAATCCATGCGTGATAACGATCAGTCCGTCCCTGGATTCCGGGACTTGGAAATAAAAGTCACTGTGGGATCGCCAGCTCGATCACGGTCCTTATTAGTTGTACGGAGTGGCCCTCCCACTCTGTCATTATTACTGAAATGCACTGACAGAGACTTGGGCAAACAAGAGAACACTCACTGAAAGCTTTCAAATGAGGGGAAACTAATGTCCCGAAGCAGTTTAGACAATTCCTCTTATTAGAGGAGCAGGTGCAGTGAATAAACACCGTTTGATGCATTGTGATTTCATCACAATTTCTTGAATAAAGGCCAAAATCAACGGGATTTGACCGTCTTTAACGGTCTTCATGGGCGTTGTTTGCAATAAAAACTGTCTTAGACTAACTTAAAAGTGTACCCTGGAAGAATACAAAAAGTGTTAACATCTGCCTTTTATCTCCATCCAAGTCCACTTACCTATTCATCGTATAATACCTCTGCAGCAAAGAAAATTACTCTCCATTATGAGAATTACAGAGTGTGATGATCAGAGCATAGTGAAGCGACAGCATTTAGTTTTACAAGCAGTCCTGGTTCTGCAGCATGGGCCACTCAATCCACACAGACTACTATTTTAGTCGGAAGAGGCAAATGCCATGCTGCAATACTATACTGCTATTTGCAAGCCAACAACTTCAACATTTACTGTAGTTGCCTTTCAAATTCATGTTTAGAAATCCTGTCAGAACTCTGTCTGAATTCCTTCCATGTGCAAATCAAATGAGCAGTTCCTTGTGTCAAAAGTGGTCTGCATATATTCTTTTTCAGTCTATCCAAGTAAAAAATAAACAACAGTGATAATAAACCATTAATTATGGGTGTAAGAAAAAATTGTGAAGAATGAAACAAAAGTGCTTTTTGTTCAAAGAGCATTCCAACAGTCCACAGAAACAGGTGCTTGGGATCCACACATGCTGTTTAGACAGATGATGTTAATACACCCACCCCTTCACCACAGGATTACACACACTCACACACTATGCAATGTTGTGTTGAGAGTAACCCTGGAAAATCATAAAGAAATGGAAGCAGATGGCTCTGTGTAATGGACAATGCGCTTTTTTTGCTCTCTCTCTCTCTCTATATATATATATATTTCTTTTTTTTTTTATATCTTCTGGGTTTTTCTTAACTATATACTTCCACAAATTCACAGTTAACAAAACATTGTAGTATGAAAATAATATTTTGTCCAAAAAAGTTGGTTTGCTTAAGAGACATTATGTCTGTTCTGGTTTTTGGATGGAGACTGCATTTTTACCAGAACATTTAATTCCTTTACATGCACAAATTCTTAAATACAACAGAGGCATTCTTTCAGTATGATGTAATTCATCTCTTCTCAGACCTGCAGTCTGTATCAGTGTTGCATCAACAGTGTGAGTGTGTGGTTGTCTTATGACCATTTGAGTCTTAATGGCCCCACAGGCTGCATCACTTACACCAACCTCAGCTATGTCCTTAAAAGGGTTTATATCAGATAGGAGTGTGTACTTAAAGATTGTGTCTTTTTTCACAATTCTAAGCAGATAAATTCCCGCTTACTCCTATCTGATGTGTGCATATATGATGAATTGATTACCTTGGCATAACACGATTAATGTAGACCTGTTCAATTTCAATTACATGAAACATTTTAATTTGGGAGCTCAAACTACATCTTCTCCTGTCCATGCCCTGCATTTTAAATGGTTTTCCCTGCTAGAAATATTGTGTGCAGTAGCTGGAATCTGGCTCACAAGGTCAGGAAAGAAGATCTCTTCTCAAACTTTAAATGATATTTTGTGGGAGAAAATCAAATGATTAAACCAATCAGTAGGAGGTCTGCAGAACAAGCAAAATATGGGAAACACAGAATATAATCAATATTGGGAAAAACCTTTTTTTTCACAGCATTAGTTGAATAAGGATTACCTTTTTAGTGGGCTTATGAGCAGGGCCACACCTCAAATAAACATCTCTCTCAATGTCAGTAATTTCCCATCTTCCCTGCACACCTGTTAAGTCTTCCTCTTTTCTATCCACACTTATTTAAGATTGGCAAAGATTTTTACATGAATGCTTATAAACAATAGCAAAACAACACAACCTGTCAAAAGTTGCGTGCATCTTATTGATGGCATATTGCATGTGAACACGATAAAAAATTGGGCTATGACATCCAGGTTATATTACGGTGATCAAAAATTAAAAGAAAAATGAGGGGTGGAACCATGATAGGAAGTGATACATCCTTTCACAAAAGCCATAACTTATGAGAGAATTGCATAAACATTCCAGAGCTTAACAAGTTACACGCACCTTGAGAACACCACCCAAAAACAGTGTGTAAAATCTGTTAATAAGTGTTTTTTCTGGAAATGTCTGGATGTCATTCATCACTGGCCTGACTGGACATAAGAAACTTTTTTATTAATGCGAGTGTGGGTAGTCATTTTTCCACAACATTCAGCTTCACTCTCTTTATTTGGACATAATATTTCTCTCTGTATGTTGTGAAAGCAAGGTGTTGATCATTTGAGAGTCCCTCTAAGCTAAGAGAGAGTGCTCTCAATGTGTAGCCGTAGTCATTTCACTCATGCTTGCCACAAAATTTCTCTGAATCATAAGCTGTCAAAGATTCCCAGAAGTACTTATTTAGTATTTCTATTAGAAACTGCTCACAGTGTGGCTGGCGTGTGTACGATCTAGAAAAATCAGCACACGTTTGAGAATACATGTTAGTTTTTTTCCTTCTAAGAGTGAAAAGCTGAAATTTGTATTCACTTTTGGCAATTTTCTGCACTTTACTGAGGCACTGATGGAAATCTCCGAGCTACTGAGGGTGTATCTCTCCAGTTCATCGCATTAAATATTGAAGGCCTTTGGGTTTTAAGTGTTGTTGAATTAAGCCAGCAACTGAAAACCTTGCTGTAACTTTGACCTCTATACATTTTATATGATTCTGTAGCATTTTTGACCCAACTTAACATCTGAGTCATCCCGAGCACTCACTCTAAAGTAACATTATTCACAGAATGTATTCAGTATGTCTCTCTATGCTGTCTGGACAGGAAAGCAAAGTGGTAACCTAACAGTGAAGGTCCGAAATCACTGCATCATCAAAACCTTGTCCAGTTGTTTTTGAAAGCAGGTAAAAAGCAGTTTGTTGCAAATTAAGAATTGCCCTTGTGACCTTTTTCTGGAATAAACATAAAGAAATACGATGAATTGTCATCTTTATTATTATTGATGCTGTTAGTTCCCTTAAATGTTACTGACTCAAAATGTATGTGATAAAACCATCTTATTTATATTCAGCTGTTTTGGTAGATATTTCCATTCCATTTTAAGGCATCGATAAAAATCTCATGTGCTTTCAATTGTCTCCCTCCACTATATAAGAAAATAAAAATGCCAGAGTAAGCAGGACAAAGGAAGGCAACTTTAAGCCTTTCTATTACTTTGCTGTTGGCGTATTCTAAATTATTTTTTCAAATTTTTTACTCAAACCAAATAGTCTTGGAAACAAATCTGCCATCTACAACTTGCCAATGTATTTTTTTGGTCTGACTCTGACTAGAAAAATCCCCCCAAAAAATAAAAATGAAAATCTACATCTCCAGACTATAGCAACAGTTGTTATTAGGAATTGTCCTTAAAGGCACATATTTCATGGCATTTCAGCTGTATTTCAGAATAAAGTCAAATAACAAGGGGTGATGGGAGACGTGGAAACAACAGATGGTCATGCTGATCTGACCTCAAGACATTCCATTCACATGTTTGGCATCCTCCTGACACAACCCATATAATCCTCCAAGGAAGGTGACAGAAATTGCCCTTTTTAGTCTTACCACTATCATTTCTGAGAAGTTATGTACCATTTTTTGCAGGAGTTTTACATTTCAGGGTTTTGAATGGCTAAAAACATATCTGTCAGTTTTGTTTTGATGTGAGGGTTGTAGTTAGATGTTAGTTTTAACTGTGGTTACTAAATTGGTCAGTATGATCTATCCATCAATTTTCTGTACCCCCTTTGTCCTGTTCAGGGTTGTGGGGCTGGAGCCTGTCCCAGCTGTCACTGGGCAAGAGGTGATCTATACCTTGAACTGGTATTTGGTCTATTACAGGGCCACAGGAAAACAAACAGCCATATAACTCCTGCTAAGTCCAGGGATCTATTTAGAATAAACAGTTAACATAACATACGTGTTTTTGGATGTTAGGAGGAAACCAGTGCCCCTGTAAACAATCCACACATGCACGGGTATAACATGCAAACTCCACACAGAAAGGCCACAACTGGGAGTCAGACCAGTAACTCTCTTGCTGTGTGGCCATGGGGCTAACCAGTAAAATTCTGTAGGTCCCTAGAATGAGAACATTGAAAAAAGCTAAAGCAATTAGCAATTTGACAAATTTTGTGGATGGATGTTGGCAGTGTTTAATTGTAAAAATAAAAGTGAACTGCTGCTGTGAATTAGGCTTTCAGAAGTCACAGAATAAAATAAGAAATCAGTTGATCGTAATTGAATGAAACAAACATCTGAATTGGTTTGCATCAACTCCAAAAATATGTCCACTTTCCCACAAGAGAAAGGAAAAATCTTGAACTTTGCTACCTGTGGTTAAGCTCCTGCTGATGACATTTCCGACTGACTTAGTCTCTCCAACAGTGCAAAAAAAAAAAAATTTGTAAAATCTGTGGAAGTGCAGACAGTTTAGGCTGTAGCAGCTCCATGGGAGCACTCAGACTGCCATCGTAACTGCAATAGTAGGAAGGTTTGGTGCCACTCAAAGGGTGTTCTGTTATGAAGTGGATGGAAGTACAACTCAGAGTGTCACGCACATACAGCTTATCTTTTTTCTGCACCATCTCTCAGGCTACACAGTGCTTTTTTAACACACACATGCAAAAGCATCAGTGGGATTGTTTTGTCTTTCCCAGAGACCCTTATAAACATATGGGCTTTAATCACTGACATTCTGATTGGTGGGTGACTGCTCTTCCTTCTGAGCTATGTACACCTCTGATTGACATGGAAGAGTTCCTGATATACTGCTCAAGACCAAAGCAAAGATAACTGAAAATACCAGAGAACCAAGAAGACAAGTCAGCAAAATACAAGATGTGATGAATTTAATACTGCAGAGAATAATCAATATATAAAGTAAACTAGCAAACATAGAAATGGGACCAACAGAAACTAAACACAGGACTGGGAAGAAAAATTAAAAGTAAGGAACAATGAGACATATGGAGATATGTCTATGTTCAAAGCTACAAAAAACACTCTGATGACAAAAGATAAATCCACTGACTTAACACTGGCTGTGGACCAAATATGCCATTTGATTTTATGATTTTGTGTAAAATGATTATAATTATGATCATGAGAGCACAAGCTTCCATGCATGTTACCTCTAATTCAAAATGAATCAAAGTGAAAATTTCCCCTGTAGTTTGGTACATTCAGAGTTTATTTGAGGGTCATCATTTAAACGTGTCCATTCAACAATAACAAAGAGGATTGATTATCTCAGAGTGCAGGAGTTAGGCTGAAATTTGAATGTGTTTCAGCATGAGTAGCATTGGGGTTTTACTGAATGCGCACATATGTTACCTCAGCAAACATTATTGTATTGTCAGACAGAGGTTTGCCTTTGTATCTGTACTTTAGGGCTTTCAATGGAGCACTGAGTTCATTATTGTTGAAGAGCTTTAGAGGCAAAACACCTGTCTGTTTCACAAACATGATTTACTAAAATGACATTGTGCTCAACACTAGACAAAAAATCATCAACCACAAAAAAAAAACATATTGGAGGCCACTAATTTGTATACTGACATATCATTTGATGTGTACCTTTCATGTGCTCACACAAAAGAGCACAAAAGCCATTAAGCAGTGTGTTTACCACTTCAGAGATCTCACCTGCTCATGAAAGCCCCCAATAGAGAAAGATGAAAAAGAATTACAAGATACAATAACACATGCATTTGCCCTTCAGCTACCCTACAGTGAGGTTTTTTTGTATATGACTCTGTCTCTTGACAGTAATAAAAGAAAATGATTTGATGACAGCTTTATTGGTTTGACTATGTCAAACTAGTTCAAATGATGATTCATCAGCATTTAGCCATTTGTGTTAAATGTGTTGTAAATCTTCAAGGGACATGACTGCTTCATATCAAATATTCCCAAAAATATCATTACAAATTGACAAGGGGAATTTTGATTATAGTAATTTAGTGTAGTCACTGTACTGTGCTTCGTGAAAAAATGCATTTGTTCAGATGATATTTGACAAAAAAATCCCCCTAACACAATTAAAGCATAGTCTGTTACCTTAAAACTCGCCGTGTACCATGTGACGTTTTCTCAGCTCAAAGGTTACTTTGAGTTGAGGGTAAACATACTGCTGAGGGTAAAATTAAATTGTCTTATGATGGTCTAAACCCAGCTCACGTTCTCTATTAGTGTGTGAACAATCCATGCTTGGTGTATTCTGCTTCACAATGACAGGAAGTGCCAACATTGACCTTTGATGGTACGCCACACAACCATCAAAAGATACATCTAAACTATGTTTAGGTCAATCAAAGTTAAAGATAACATTACTGTGCACCATAAGTGCCTTGTAATTTATGATCTGTAATGTACGTATGACCTATTAACATATGATCTGTCACACTCACATCTAGTATCACAAGGACAGCAAAATCCTCTTATATCCTTACCACAGCTACTTGCTCACCTAGTCAGAGTAAAGAGCAACCTTGTGAAAAACTGAAAACTTGAAATTCCTCAGTGCTGGTGTTCTAATGAAATAGTCATATTATATTTTGACCTATAGAGATCGGGTCAGATCCCATATAGCATGTAGTAGGAAGTGCCCCGATTTAAAAAAAAAAAAAAGTTAATAGAAATAATAATAAAAAGATAATAGGCATTGTTGAGTGGCACTTGGTCTCTCTGCCCAATATATATATATATATTTGGCATGTCTTTAAGAAAGAAAAAAATAACCAAAACTTAACCTTGTGGTTTGCTTTGAATTGGTAAACATTTCATCTTCATTCTCAAGCATTATGATTCACTATATGCATGTGCTTATAAAAAAACCTATTCATTATTACTCTGTGTCAATGTAAAAAATAAATAATTAAAGAAGGATCGCTTTTACATAGCAAATAGATTCCATAACTTAGAAGTATAAGACATTCATTAAACTTGTATAATTCCATTTTATTTTAAAACAAGTGCAGGGGGAGGATCCTGCCCCCTGAAAAGCAGTGATAGTCCACCATCACTGTCTTTCTACCTCTACTCAGCTAAAATGATCTAAATACTTTTCAAATCAATGGCTTTGTTTTTATAACTACGCAATACGGATTGTTCAGTCTTACAGCGTGGACAAAAGCCTTTATATAGTGCGTTGAACCTGCTGCCTTAAGAAGGCATTTCAAAGTGCAGATAGTGCAACAAGACAAGCCCCTGCTAATCCGCGCAAACTTCCCGCTGGGATGGGCTTGCAGCTCACACCGTGCTTACGTCATCAGGAGCACGTGGGTTTGTTATTACAGGAAGTAAAAATGGCGAATCAGTCGCTTCTGACGGAGTCTGTGCTCGGATGGTCAATTTTCACGATTGTACTCTTGGTAAATAACTTCAAATGTGTCTAAAGGTTTCATAAAGCAGTGGGTAATTAAGTATTTAGTTTGAGAGCTGTCAGCAGTCGACGAGGTCACTTAAACGTTGTGTAATCCTGCTCGACGAGGCTGTGTCGTATTAACGTCAGTACTGGCTTTGGATAGGTTTTAGCTAACATTAGCCATGGCACACTTTTGGCACTTTTGTTTCTGTGTTTAAAACGTGTTTTTATTTATATTATAAGGATAAGTTTCAATGAGAACAAAGCACAGTCGACAAAGAAGGGGGGGGGGAGTCTTTGTTTCACTTAATTTCGTCTAGTGCTTTGTTAAATAGCTGTCAACACTCACTATATCCACTTCCGAATAGAATATGTAGTATTGATGAGCATGGTAAGCTAATTACGATTAACCCTGACAAAAATATATATGTTGAATCATTTCAACTGTGTGAGAAATTATATCGGACACTTTTGGAGGTTGACCTCGGAGTTTGGCCGCTTAAATGAATTATTTTAAAAGTTATTTAACAAGTTGATATGTGGCCATTTTGAGCTCTCGTTACCTCAAGTGTCGTTCAACGTCACATGGCTTAGTAAGAAGCCTTCAAAATAATGCCCATATGGCAGCAAATCTGCCTTGTTTGTCTACCAATCCCTCTATTTGAACAGCCCTCTAAAAAGATCTTATTTGTATGCTGAAGCTGCATATGTACCTGGTAAAACAAGCATTTGGGGGCTTAAACTGTGGGCATGTAATTGATTGATCTCTTTTATGAATGGCAAACAAATATAAATGAACCATAGTGTTGCAGTGTCGTCATTTCATTCAGTTTTTTTCTCTGCAATATGTCCGGGAATCTGTTTTTTTTTTTACCCTTTGGTTCACAGTTCCTTGGACATAACAACTACAGTCCTCTGCTTTATTTTCCTGTGTTAACTTTCAAGCACGCAAATTCTAAAAGATTAACTATTTCTACTTCTTGTTTTATCAACAACTTTGTATTATGTCCTGTCATATCTTAATAATGTTACTATGAGTGTTTAAGGGAGAAAAGTAATTTTCTTTTTAAATAATGCTGATAGTTTTGTTTGCTTACAGAGGTTTGACTTCATGTTTTGGGGACTAACAAAAGTCAAAGAATCAAACATCTTGGTCATCTATCTCAGTGTTTAAAGTTATAGCTTGTTGTTTCTGATATTTGTACTACATTCTTTAAATGCATTATAAAATCTTCCTCTAGCCATTGTCTGCAGTCACTTGTGGTTTAAACAACGCCTCTTTTGGTTTAGGCAATCTTGGCTTTCTGCTGGATCTACATTCGGAAATTTCAAAGTCGTCAAGAGAGTGAAGTTGTTTCAACTATCACAGCAATATGCTCTCTGGCCATTGCTTTGATAACATCTGCGCTGCTGCCAGTGGACATATTCCTCGTTTCATTCATGAAGTATCCAAATGGCACCTATAAGGTTTGTATCTGATCTGCAGCTACAACTGAAAGGAATGACAACAATTTATTTTGTCAAAGGAAAATAATTTAGTTTATAACATTATTGTCAGTGTAATAGCTAAATATACACTTGGTGTAAGTTTTTCTGCTCAGTCGTTTGCAGCTAATGGCTTGTATATGTGGATTTTTTTCAGCTTAATGTCTTTGTCTGAACATTATGTTATGCTTTGGGTTGCAACCCCCTGAGATCCATGTCCATCTCAATAATCGTGTTTAAACATCATGGACATAATTCTTCACATACCTAATCTCAAATGATTCACTGCTCCATAGATTTTTCCCCCCCTTTTTTTCCTTTTGGAATTATTATCAGTCACACATAGAAAAAAAAGATAACATTTCAATTAAATAGTTGACTTGAGCCTTAATTTCTCTCAGGAACTGACACATTACAAACACACTTATTCATTTAGCTCACTCAGGGTATTGAATTCAAATATTTGTGTACAACTATATATATATATATATATATATATATATATATATATATATATATATATTTATTTATTTATTAATGAATTAAATGGGTAATTTCTATGGAACTAAAATCTGATGCTTGCTATCATTCATAATGTTAAACATTCATGCTAGTTTGACCTAAAACTTTCAAAATGTTGCCATGTTACAGTGTACAGCACAGCCAGAGTGTACGAAGTTGTTGAACCGTCCTGCTCACCACTCGGAATAGTAACAATTTGCTGCCAGTTTTTGGTAGCACCTTAGAATCCATCTGTGTAGCCATTTTGGGTGTCTTTCCCGCACAGATGGACAGATTTGGAGCACTCCAAAAAGCTAACAGCACTCGGCCATCGGAGACTTCTCTGTGAACCATGAGCTGATTGGTTCAAAGTTAGAATGTATCAAAGGAGCCTGACAGATATCATAATAAAGAGTATGAATTAACCAAAAGCACGTGTAAACCAGAAGAACCCAAATGCTAGTGAGTAGAAATGGGGATTAGTATCAGCAATCCTAAAAAATACTTGATTCAAGAACATGACACCCCTGTACTGCATGTATGCTTGAATGGGTATTGTGGTCCGGATAAATAATCTGGTTTGCATGCTGCTCGTCTGATCAGGTGAATGTTCTGGTTGATTGTTACATGTGTAAGTGGACTGTTTGGCTTAATGGACTTTTCTCTTGGTAACATGCAGGAGTGGGCAGCAAACAATGAAACAAGAGGACAAATCGAAGACACTGTGTTGTATGGATATTACAGTAAGTGCTTTCTCTCAGTCCATTAAAAAATAAAATTGAATGGATGTTTTCATATTAAATTCTTGTCCGGTACAGGTCGTTAAAAGAATATATATTGGAACTGACTTGACTTTTTTCTAAATATAGGTTAGAAACATCACAGTCCTGTGATATTTGCTCTTTTCTTTGAGATGATGGCAGTGCCAATTCAATTTTAATAACACCTGGTGCCTGACTCACTTGCACAGCAGTCCTAGAGGGTTTGCACTCTAAGCCTGGGATTCACACTGGCTCTTTGTTTGCCATAGTGGTGACTCATTTTCACACAGCGTAGTTCTGTAGTTCTTTAGAGTAACTTTAGCTGATTATCCTACCTGCTCTGTGAGCAGTTTATTTCAGGCTATGACTTCAGGATATATTTTAGTTCATACAGTAGCTCAACGATTATAAAGCACCATTCTGGGCTTAAAAATGGTTTTTAGCAAGGGTATTTATCTGTGTTGATAGGGACCTATAATGCTTGGATCTTAAAAAGAAATCACTGCTATTATAAGGAAAAAAAAAATCAAACATAAAGCACAAGTGTTTGCGGTGTAAATGTTTAGCTTGTATATGGGTGTAGATTTTCTCTGTAGCATGTGACTGCTCATTTGTGTCAAACTCCTTTTCCTTAATGTGGAGGCGGGGTAGGCCTGGAGAGGAAGATCCTGTGCTTACAAGCTGATTATCATGATTATAAAAGTTGGCCGTCAGGGTTACAAAAATAGACTTCTTGTTAGGTGATCGTAATTATTTTGTGAGGTAAGCACTAAGAGTAATGTTAGAGAAGAATTAAAGTGACTGCCTCTGTAAGGTGATGGGTGGTTTCAAAATTCAACGCTTGCTTTTTATATTATTAACCTTTAATGAAGCAAGTTGAGTAAGACAGGCATATTATACTTTAGAGTACTTAGTCATGATGTAATGACTTTGACAATTAGCACTTTAATGAATATGTTTCTGTTTGACAGAAAAACGTAGTAGTTTAAAATATCTTTTGTATGCATGCTTTTTGAAAACTAGAAAATTGCTCCAACCTGCTCATTAACATACACCATGTTTTCATAATTTATTTATTTTTTAAATAGATTTCTAAACTTCTGAATTTTTTCAATTTTCTTGAAGAAGTCATCCCAAGGGATAGATAAATAAAGTCAAGTCAAATAACTCATTAACAAATAATTTCCCAATTCTGGGATCAATAAAGTACATCTTGTCTTGTTTAATTTAATTTTCACTAGGCTAGCCATCATTTAATTAGCCAATTATGATTTTCACATTTATATTTAAGTTTGTGGAAAAAAAAGACATTCACAGTTTATGAGCTTTTTATGAGCAGGTTTAAGCATTTATTACAGTGTCTTGTCTTAACGTGTCATATTGTCTTGCTGTAACAGTGAATTGGTTTTATCCTCTCGACCTGTTCCATAACTCCAACATTCAGTCAAACGTTTTGGCAGATAAATGACAAACTCTAAAGCTTTTAGTGCCACTTAAATTTCTTTATGATTGCCATATTAAAGGATAACACAAGTAAGTTGTCTTTGTTCAGAGAAATATTAGTGATGCCAAAGATATGCCATCCGGTGTTTTCTTACACAGGAAAGCTTAAAGTGCCCGATGATGAAACTGTTGTGTGCCGCCTGCTTAAAGAATGCCAAAAGCTGCCTCTTTTCCCAGACTTCCTAACAAAGTATGATTAAATAAAATGCTTTGTGGCATATTCATATAACAAAATTATTCTTCAAAAAAACAAGATGACTGGAGACTCAGCCAGCATTCAATGGACCACAGCATCTTCTCCTCTGAACAAAATTATTACATACAAAACAATTGTTTAGCCTTTTTGTCCCTTGTTTGGATTAGACATACACTTAAATTGAGAATATTCCAGTCGACTCAGCCTTCAGCAGTATGTCCTGTCATAAATTGAATTAATTGAATGGCCAAACTGCCTGGAATCCATGTTTACTGTGCCACCGTTAAACTTATGAAATTTGTCACACACCAGAGGAAAAGCAAACACTTGATTTAGTAATTGGTTTAGAAACCACACTAATCAGTTACAGCATTAGAACCACTTGGTTAAACAGTTTTGGGTTCTCTTGGGAGATCAGTATATTAGTGAACACATAATGTCTATTGATTCCCAGCCAAAAAAGACCCCATCTTGATCAAGTGATCAATGTCATTCTCTTAAAGCTTTAAAGTGTTTTTTTTAAAGAATAGCAAGACAAAAGATTGAAATTTTATAAACTAATTGTAATTGTCTTCATATCTGGGTCATCCATACATCCACACAACACTGACACCTAAAGGTTTTTATTTTTTGCGTTTCTTTGTTTTCTTTCTGGATGTAGATTTTGCAAGCTCTCTTGTCATTGTATAATTCATTCTAATGGTCTAGTGAAAATCATAATTTGACCCCAGATTGAGGGACATGCATAGTTGTATGTTTTTTTTTCCTTTGTGCTGGTGGTAAAATACAAAAAAAAAAACTTCATATATGTGATCATTGGTTAGTCAGAGTCTGGTACAGAATCATCTGCTTGCAAAGTTGTACTCACAACCTTTGGCTGCAAGGGGAAGGATGTTTCCTGTCTAATGAAAGTCAGATATTTCAGCTGTGATCCCTATTAGTCTTTCTTTTTCTTTGGTATCTTCTGTTAACGTTGTACTTTCTGTTTTTATTTACTGGAATAATGGCATGTTTACAGTTCATGTACATCCAGTGATTCAAAATGTCGGGAAAAGTGTGCTGTCTGTGACATGAGGAAACGTTTGAAGCGTACCCAGAGAGATTAAAGTTCCCCGGTTTTTCAAAGCTGCGTGGTAAGACTAAATATGAAAGTAACATACATCTAATGTGGTCTTTATTCTGCGTTTTACCACCTTAGTTGGTGTAAAGCTTGACAGTCATTCTTCTTTCATCAAGCACATGACTCTATTATTTGCCAGTAGGTGGAGACCAAGCTCCGTGTGCAGGCATGCACTGCTCCCTCTCAGATCTCCCCTTTCCTCCCAGAAACAACTGGAAACACTATCCATTTGTTTTTCACAAAAACTATAATAACAGGGTGGACGTAGTTTTATGTTACCTTTGGTGAAACATGTAAACTGCTTTATATTCAGCCGTGATTACATTTTAATAAGCAGGTGCTTGTTTAGTGAATTGAATAGCTGTCTGAACTGCCCTTTCTGAGTTTTCAAATCTTTGGTGGTTTGAAGGCATTTTTTAAAAGGCTTTCATTAGATCATTTCTGAATATTAAGCATTCCGTATAGATTATGTCTTCTTTTTGGAAAGGTTACTAGTGTTACTAAAAACAGTTTTGATTGTCCTTTTCTAACGTTTGTAATTAGCCTGAAACGTTTCATTTGCATTTTGTTTAATAAGTAGTGCAATCAGCCACAGTCCTGTTGTTGTAATGAATTTTTACAAATCTATTCAAATTGTCTTCTGCATATCTGCTAAGGATCAGAATAATTTAGGTTCAGGATGTTTTTGTGTGCAGAGCAATCAAAGTTATATAAATGTTACTGTTTTTAACATTTATTCTTTTCGGGTCAGTGTGCAACATTGGCATGTGCTGCACATTTATTAGGAGGGAAAACGGCCTCACGGAACGAAAGCTGATTATATAATCTGATTGTACTTGTGAAATACGAAGGGAATGATAAAGGTATCTACAAGGCAATTCTTCCCACTCAGTCTTCCTCAAAATGAGCCTTCGATGCATCAAGAGCTGGAGAAGCCACTTGCTATATTTTCTTGGCTTATTGATAGTCAACATGCTTGCAGTACAAACAGTCTTTCGACTTAAAACTTTTGGAGAGCACACAGATATTGGTAGAGAGGTCTGTGCAGAGAAAACTGCATTACAGTGGGGGGAGCTGGTGTATGTGGGTTATTGTTCACAATATTTAAAACAAATTAATTTCTATTAGATTATTTGTGTTAAATCTTTGTGGCTCAGACTACCTGTTAAAATGGAGCAGTCAACTCCACTTTTAGGGCGATAGCTTTTCGAGGTTTAGCTTGAAAGCTTAGCTTGCTAACTTCACTTGGTCCTTTTATACATTTCCTCGGACGGTTCAGTACTTCAAAGCAGTGGTGCATAAGACCCTGGAGCAACAGGGTAAAATACCTTTGGGCCCTTTGAATAAATCATTGGCTTTCCCTCTTCCTTTTTTAAAATGTCTTTTGGAGAAAAGAACTTTGGGAGGATGCAGTCCTCATATATGCCACAGTACTGTTCTCGTGTATGATTTTTGTCTGCCTACATGTGCTGACTGAACTGCCTGAGGAAGTGGTAGCCATGTGCTTCTTCTCAGAGCTTTTGGAAAAGAATAACCAAGAATAGTGAATGAAAGGTACAACCAGTAGTCCTCTTTTTCTACCTTTTGTCTTCCTGAAAATATTTTGGCGATGGGGACAATTCAAAGTATCACAGCTATCTATCCATCCACGATCTATACAGCTTATTTTTTTAGTAGGGTGATGGGGTTGGGGCCTATCCCAGCTGACAGTGGGTGAGAGGCAGGGTTCACCTGGACAGGTCTGCATCGTTATTATGTAATGTCCAGTTATGTAATGTCCATTCTAACTAATAAGTAATACACTTAAATATGATTGTTTGATAAACCCAATCTTACCTTTAACTGGTTTATACAATAGATCAACCAATTTTATTACTTCCTGTATTCGTATACAGTGGTCTAATTAAAAGGAGAAGTCAACCTGTAACCATTGATGGACTCAACTGAACATACACTATATTGCCAAAAGTATTTGCTCACCTGCCTTGACTCACATATGAGCTTAAGTGACATCCCGTTCCTAATCCATAGGGTTCAATATGACGTCGGTCCACCCTTTGCAGCTAGAACAGCTTCAACTCTTCTGGGAAGGCTGTCCACAAGGTTTAGGAGTGTGTTTATGGGAATTTTTGACCATTCTTCCAGAAGCGCATTTGTGAGGTCGCACACTGATGTTGGACGAGAAGGCCTGGCTCTCAGTCTCCGCTCTAATTCATCCCAAAGGTGTTCTATCGGGTTGAGGTCAGGACTCTGTGCAGGCCAGTCAAGTTCATCCACACCAGACTCTGTCATCCATGTGTTTATGGACCTTGCTTTGTGCACTGGTGCACAGTCATGTTGGAAGAGGAAGGGGCCAGCTCCAAACTGTTCCCACAAAGTTGGGAGCATGGAATTGTCCAAAATGTCTTGGTATGCTGAAGCATTCAGAGTTCCTTTCACTGGAACTAAGGGGCCAAGCCCAGCTCCTGAAAAACAACCCCACACCATAATCCCCCCCTCCACCAAACTTTACACTTGGCACAATGCAGTCAGACAAGTACCGTTCTCCTGGCAACCGCCAAACCCAGACCCGTCCATCAGATTGCCAGATGGAGAAGCGCGATTCGTCACTCCAGAGAACGCGTCTCCACTGCTCTAGAGTCCAGTGGCGGCGTGCTTTACACCACCGCATCCGACGCTTTGCATTGCACTTGGTGATGTATGGCTTGGATGCAGCTGCTCGACCATGGAAACCCATTCCATGAAGCTCTCTGCGCACTGTTCTTGAGCTAATCTGAAGGCCACATGAAGTTTGGAGGTCTGTAGTGATTGACTCTGCAGAAAGTTGGCGACCTCTTCGCACTATGCGCGTCAGCATCCGCTGCCCCCGCTCCGTCAGTTTACGTGGCCTACCACTTCGTGGCTGAGTTGCTGTCGTTCCCAAACACTTCCATTTTCTTATAATACAGCTGACAGTTGACTGTGGAATATTTAGGAGCGAGGAAATTTCACGACTGGATTTGTTGCACAGGTGGCATCCTATCACAGTTCCACGCTGGAATTCACTGAGCTCCTGAGAGCGACCCATTCTTTCACAAATGTTTGTAAAAACAGTCTGCATGCCTAGGTGCTTGAATTTATACACCTGTGGCCATGGAAGTGATTGGAACACCTGATTCCGATAATTTGGATGGGTGAGCAAATACTTTTGGCAATATAGTGTATAACCAGGCTTTGAATTGTATCATGTGGAAGCCTTTTTCTCCACAGCGTAATTTGAGGTAGTTTTTTTAACTACTCAGTTAATTAACAAGGTTGCCTCCTTTTTCTCATCTTGACACTAAATATTCTCTGTAGATAACAAGTCTGCACTAAAAACTCTCCATTATGCTTACAGACACATGGTGTTTTTTTAATATGTAATTTAGCCATTGGTTAATGTGGTTTGCCATTGTCTGGATGTACTAAGCAAAGCTTTTTCTGACCAAAACATTGTCCATCGTGGAGAAAAAAACTCCAGGCCACAAGGGGTTTTCACAGGGTCAAAAGTAGTTGGGCAAAAAGTACAACATGTGTAACACAGAATGCTTACTGTTCCGTGATGACTTTGTGTGCAGCTTAGTCTGCACGGCTACCCTTGTCCTCTGTAGAACTTTCAACAATGAATTGAGAGGAGGATTTATGATTTATTCTAAATATCAGCTGGAATATTGAACATAACCATCTTCATCCAGCCCTGTGGTATCTGTTACCATAATGTCAGATTGCTATAAAGGAAGGAAAAAGAAAAATGCTGTTCTTTGAAATAAAAGAAGTTTGGGTTTTCTGTGTTTAATGACAACCTAGTTATTTGATTCTTGCATCAATAAACAGGACTAAAGACATCCATCAAATGCCATTAAAGCCATACTTTTGAAAAACAGGCTTTCTGTGATTGTAGCAAATTATATCTCAGAAAAAATATCTTTGACCTTTATGATGTTTAGTTTACCATCACATTAGTTTAAAATTCTAAATAAGTAAGTTCAGATATGATAAAAGTGCACATTGGAGACTTTAATTTAAAGTAATTTCAATCCCAGCATGTATAAATTATAGCCCTCTCTTCACATACTCCCCTCATTTAAGGGCCTCACCATGTTTTTCACAAAGTAATAGTGGGTACACTACAACCCTCATTTTTAATCCTTTGTTGCCTTTCCTTCGCACACAATTACTGCTTGTAGTGTGCAGTAATAGACTTCTTCACATGCTGCACCTCAGCTTTAACTGTTGCTTCCAAGTAAGTTCCTTCTACAGCTTATGGATGCCGTAGTCCGTTGGATTTAAATCATGTAAGTGGCTTGTCCAGTGTAGATTTTTCCTTTTTTTTTCTTATTCTTTTTCTTTTTTAAGTTTTCAAAAATGCTCTTGTTGCCTTAGCAGTATTCTGTGGATGGAGGATGAACCTCCATCTAATGAGGTTGTGGGCTTTTACTGTAAGTTGAGCAGATAATTGGTTTCAGTACACGTCAGGTTGACTGTGCAGCTGCCATCAGCAGTTACATAATTGATGAAGATAGTCATCGTTCATCGGCACGTGTTCGGTCCTCATGTTGAACAGCGATAACTACAGTTTCCAAATTGTAGAAGCAAGTCGGGGAATATCTTCTCGGCGCTAATGAAGCAATGAAACACACCTGAATAAACACAAAAATTGGAAGGTCCTCGCACATTATGGTGCCCTGAAACTGGAGGACTATGCATAAAAGGTGTTAGAATTTCTAAATGGTGCAGCTTAAAATTCTGAAGATTGAATGTGCACCTTTTTTACCTCTGAATTGCTTCATTTAGAATGTAACTCTGACGAGAAGAGTGGCAATTCAAAGAAAAATCTCATTGTGTCTAAGACATTACAGGGAGCACTGTATTCCAAATTAAAACCAAATAACAGAAACTGAAGAGGTCCTTACGTGCGTGGGTCGTGTAACAGCTTGTAGCACCAAGACCTGATTGTCACCAAACATTTGTCTGCCTCAGTATTAGGCAGGAAAAGAAACTGTAAATTTGAAGTTCATTATGAAGTTCAAATGTTTCGTGAATAAGAGTCTGTCCCAGGGTGATGGCTGAAAACAAGGCTGCAACATCGCAATGTCATACCAGTCAGCGAGTATCTGCAATGACAGACACTTTCATCTGCATCAGGACCCTGTTGTCAGCCAGTGTTCGTGTGAGAACCCCCCCCACCAGCCATTTAATTTCGACATAAACTCTTAAGCGTTCAGATTCTAGAAATGACTGTAGACAGCGATATGCCATTTGACCTTTGCTCCAATGTTTTTATATTGAGACAAATAATAATCCCCCCCCAAAACGGTTGCTTATGGTAATAACCTCATGTTTTCCCTCAGTTGTCAATATTCATATCCACCATTCCTTGAAATTTTTCTTCCATTGACATATTTTTGTATTTTTATTTCCATATTAGTAAAATGCCACATATCTAAATAAGGAATGTCCGAAAGGATTTGCACATGCCATTATTGGACCCTTTACTTTGTCACTGCATAAATGTGCTTAATTGTTGTCAGAGGTTCTTCCTTACTTGCTTATAGGAATGGATGCTTCATGGTAATGCAGGAAGACTTATTCTCCGGGTATGTTTATATTCATGGTATCATGATTAATTTCACCAGATGCTTAAACCTGTGGGGATGTAGCAGCAGCCGCATACTGTGCATGGTTTTCATTTATTGGCTCCTGGCACCATCTTAAACTCAGTTTGTCCAGCAATAAATGAGTGTAAATGGATACCTTGGCAGAGCTATGAGCATGTGCTTATCGAAAGTAATGGCCAGTCACAGCAGACAAACCTATAACAGTGATATTTGTTTTTCTGCTGCATGGAGAGACTTTTTTAAACAGATGGTTCATTTCAGGGAGACGTGTGTTAGCATGTTGGAGGATTTTTAAAATCTATTATAACTTCAGGTTGAACTTAAAGTATTCTACTTTAGAAAGAAATAATGATCATGAGCACCTTTTATTGATATGCTTTGTTTTATTCAGCTGTGGATTGCACCGTGCTATTGATTCCCTGCTAAAAAAATGAATTAATTTGCTTCTTTCCTCTATTATTGGCTATATAACTTTACACCATTTCATCATTTTACAGTTCACTCTTTTTTATTGACTTAAAAAAATTGAAGGTTTGAAATAACGTGTAATAACTAGTTCCAAAAAGAAGTCTGTTTCTAAGCGACTAAAAATTAAAGAGCAAGTAGACAATTGTATTGCTTTATTTTTTTTAAGCAGGAGCAATCTAGGTAGAAAACGTGTCATTATTGCATTGTGGTATTTTCACAGACCTTGAAACCCCCTCAGCGCGGTCAGCTAGTTAGTTTGGTTAAGTGCTCTACAGTTCTCAGGCGTCCTGAAGAGAAGTAAGGCACAGAAATCAGTTTTAGGCTTCGGGCTGGGCTGTGCTGAGTAAGTCCTATTTGCACAGAATAAATTGGTTGCACAGTTGTCAGGAACAGTGACCATATCAAGGCAAACAATTACCTTTGCTGCCCAATTTTTACCAGCAAGGTTGTACCAGTCATTCACAATATCACCTCAAGGTGTTGAGCAATGCCGGACATGATGCTGAACAGATGCCTGTGACATTTTTTCTGCCAGAAATTTTAGGGCTGTCTGGAACGTCTCCACTCACATCTCTTTGCAGAAGAAGGAAATAACCAATCTTAAAATAGCTTCCTCCTATTTAAGATAATTTGAAACGCACACAGTAACATGTATGCCTTGGTCTCCAAAAGACGTACATGCTCCCATGTTCAATTTATCCTGGAATGAACATTTGATCTGTATCGCAAGTCTTTGTGTTTATGAGATGGAATTTTAATACAATTTAGAAAATGTGCAGTGTATCTATTTTGACTCAGTCTTATGCAAGATAGAGTTGAGGGAGGGACTTCTTGTCAACCAACCACAGGCACCCCTTGTTAAGGGAAACAATGCAGCCGAATGGGCTCTGTTTTATTCTCCATTTTTCCCATCTTAAAGTAAGATTCAGACTCTGTAAATGTGGATTTGCTTGCAGAATGGTTAACAGCAGTTCATGCTAACATGAGTTTGAAAATGCATTTTTTCTGTAGATTTCATACTGAAGCCATTTATGAGACAGTGGTCACCTGGCTTTGTACTGAACTGCACCAGTAATGGCACATCACATAATTACCAGACAAAAGTTATCCGTTTTACATCTCCAGTTGCCCATAGGCAGTCTCTGCCTTAATCATGCGCTTTGGGGATTCAGCTCGGGTTGATGAGAGGAGAGTGAGGAAGGGGTGACTGTTATAAGCTCTGCCACTCTCATATATTAGGTCTAAATGGTATAAGAAATTAAACTACTCTAAGGAAGGACTGGTAAAATAGCCACCAGTGTGTCTCATTAGCTGAACAATCTGCAGTGCTCTGGAAGTTTTGATGTGAACTCTAGATTAGTTTTAGCCTGCCCAGATAAATTAAGTATCTTTTGAGGTGGAGGAACAGGATTTGCTTTACTGTAATGTCAAAGTGGAATAGGGCAAAAATAGAGTTGGATAACTGACAAAACACCCATCATCACTAACTAACTATGGCAAAGAAATGGAAATGGTTGTGGTTTTCATATTATAGTGTGATGTTTTGACTCATTCTGGGGCTCCCGTCCTTTCTTTGTGTCCCTGCAGCTCTCTACTCCATTATCCTATTCTGTGTCTTCCTGTGGATTCCGTTTGTTTACTTCTACTATGAAGAAAAGGATGACAACAACGTGAGGAAGTGCTCGGTGAGACTTTGCTTTCCACTTTGCTTATGCAATTCTTTAATTTTTCATGTTTCTCAGAAAACTGCATGAAGCTTCCTAAATGTAACAATTGTAATGCTAATTTTTTCAGCGCTGTACAAGACAGATTATATGTTGCCTCAGTTATTTAGCTGTTTTGCTGTTATTTGCTACTTGTTGGGGTTATTGTACTGAAAAAGCACAAAATCTGTTTATACTGATGAAAACAACAAAGACATATTTTGAAAGTTGAAAGTCACTGAGATTTTTGGTAAATAGTATTCTCACTTTCTTTTCTTTGTGTTTTCAATACACTTCTTTACAGACAACCAATCTGTGAAGGCATATCGTGGAATTTGTTTACTGGTCATTATTCAGCCTTGAATTGCATTGCTTTTTGTATAAAGAATCAACCTGCATGTGGCTGAAAATCATTTTCCAGAAATTAGAGATGCTTCTTGTAGGGCTGTAGAGCCATTTGTATTCTACCATCATGCTCCTGAGGAGGAGAGCACACGCCGCACACTATCACACAGATAGTATCTAACATATTTGCAGAGGTCAGTTATGCACATCAGTGGTAAAGAAGGACATTGGAACATTTAGAAAATTAAAGGAGTATCTTAAAATCTGGAATATTTTTATTTGGTAGGCCTTAACTTGTAACATTTAGAATGTGGCAGCCCATCTTGTTTCCGGAACCTGGCTTAAAACTAACCCAAAGTTAGCATTGATTGATTTATTTGGCTTTGTTAGCCATGAAAGCAGTCATATCACATCTGTGTTTAGGACTCTTAACTATGAACTGCATGCCCCTTGTTGTCAAGGGATGTTTTTTTAGAATTTATTTTAGTGAGTGGTGGTAACCATATCAGTAATTAGTAATTCCAAACGCCAGCCAGAGCTTGGCGTTTCTTATTTTTGCCATTTGTCAGTTTTGAGCTGACAGAAGCACTTTCTCACACGGGCAGCGGTGGTCTTTTGTTGTTACTTTAAAAGCACGGGGAGTGACATGTTATCTTTGCCATGTCAAACTGGATCTTCACTGACTCTGTCTTGTGCGCGCTCACTATGGTCCTTATCTAAATGGAGTATGACCCCCCCTCCTGTGAATAATAATATTTAACTTCAGGCTTCCTGATTGACCAGTTTAATTTTTTTTTCTTTCATTATAGCAAGTGAAAAATGCTCTGAAGTACACAGTTGGATTTGCCATTGTCTGCGTGGTGCTCCTATTAATTGGGTGAGTTGGAGACATGGATTGCTTCTTCTGCTTCAGTACACGACAGGTAAAGGAGGTGTGGATATATCATTGTGTTGAGTTAATGAGAGAAGAACCCGTTCAAAAAGCTACAATACCGTTTGTCTGAGGATGATCAACCATCCAGGAGAAAAAGCTTACACCCCTCCGTCTAAAAATAGGTGTATTCTTTGGCATGTGAGTCTGTTTCAATTCAGTGAATTCTCTCATACAGAACTACAGGTAATATTGAGTCCTGTTTGTGACATTTTTAGTAACATTAACAAATACAGTACCTACCGATGCACACCTCCAGTCATGTTGAATTTCCGTGCAGATTTAGCTCTGCTTGTGTTCTGGAGCGCCACTGAAACATAATGGATCTTCTTTGGTGCTGTGACAGCAACATACCTGGAGTTCAGCTTATGCGATTAAATGTGCTCCCTCAGCCATTAAGTGGACGAAGGTTTTTCTGTTTTGGGGAAAATAAGGGACACGTAACTATACTTTGTTACAGCATGAGGTTTGCAAGTGAGGACGTTTTATGGACAGAAGCAATTTAGCTGCTCCTTTACCTCATGAACTGGAACTGTTGTCACTATGTTCTCACAAATGTTGCTGTGGTCTCTTGATTTTCAACAATGATAGCTTTTATACTGGACTGCCTCTCTGATACCAGGAGACAAAATGGCTAAGTTTGGTGTCTTTCAGTCAGCCGGTACTGACTTGACCTTACAAGACCAGAAAACAACCCGTCAACTCAACAACTTTTACATTATGTATTTTTTGTTGTTAGATGTCAGCAAAACCAAGTTAATATTTGAAAACTGTCCATATCCTGGACAAAACTTTCCATGGCCAGAACACCTGAGACTTTAACAGAGCTATTTTAGAGGTGTGTGTGTTGAAATGTGAACACAGAGATGACTTTTACCGACGGCAAAATGTGTGGAGGACCCCATGGGATGTATTTTTTTGTTGTCTAGAATAGAATAATTGATAACCCGAATGCAGCAAAGGGCTTTAACAAAATGACACTAACAATAGTTTTCAAGTAAGTGTTTCCTCAATTCCTATTAGAAATGAAAAAAACAACAGGCAAGTGGAATTCGATTTTATGGTTAGAAGACCACGGAAAGCTTTCAAATGTAACTTCTCGTTTGAAAAGGAAAATCCTGTCGATGCTACCACAAAGCCTCAGAAAGGTTTTTAGACTCATGAGTGGCAGGGCATTGTTCTCCTGTGTAGTGACACAGTTCAAATCGATTTATTTTTCGCTCCACGATGGAGGAAAAAGAATTTTCATGAATTTCATGGATTTCATGAAACGTGTGCCTTCCTAAATGTTAATCACTGAGGTGGATTGATCAAGCTCTGGCCTTGAGCTGTAGCTACTGGCACAAAGTACATTTCACTGGTAGACGCAAAAATGAATTCACTTAAATACCAGAAAGTACTACATGCAAACACACTGTTGCCCAAAAAGATGAGATGAAAAGAGGATGATATTGAGTTGCAAAATACCTAAAAAATGTACATTTAATTATCTGATTAAAGGTTTCGCTCAGTTCCATGAACAAACTTGATTGAAAATCTCTGGTTGGAAAAAGCAGTGCTAACAATTTAAGGTAATTTGAAATAACAAAATAGTCACAAGTCCAAACAAAGAACTCAAGGACCATTGGCAAGCCACAAACAAGTTCTGATAATTGCAAAAGTATTGACCCCATAATAGCCTTCAAAAGCTATATATATATAAAGCAACTTTTAAAATTGCACTTGCTAGTAAACTAATAGCTGTTTGGCTTATGATGTACTTTGTTGACAGACTTGTACGCTTTTGGCCTTCTGTAACTATTTGAATGCGCACCTCATTTAAAGGCTGTATTGTTACGCCTTTACATCATAACCAGTAGTGGTCCTGCTATGTGTGTTAGGAGCTGTTGTTTGTCTTGTTGGAACAGCAGCAACAGCTTGAAAGTTTTTAACATGCCCCTGGTTGGAATGATTAAAAAAAAAGAAAAATAAGACAATGCTTTGATTTCTTCAGTATTTTTATCCTTCTGTACAGCTCCAAGAGGAAATACACTGTTTGCTTAAATAGTCTTTAAGAGTTGACAAAATCAGTCCTCTTGACAAAATGTCCCCAAATGTAAACAGAAGAATTTGTCTAACTTTTTTCCCCATAAATTTCAGGGCATTTGTTCCACTCGAGGCCCCACCTGGTCAAAATTCCACTCAGTGGGAAAAGGTTCAGTACCTTTTTGAGGAGCTTGGCAGCAGTCGTAAGTAAAGCCTCTTTTTTAACACCCTGTCATATTAAACTGTGGTGCCTTTCTTGAGAAGTAGTTTTCCTACTTAGTCAATTTTGTCAATGATGATGGGTGTTGGAAATGAGAAGTGGGCTACTCTGGTTGTATAATCCTGCTTGTGGACCTCCAGCATTGGTTGGTTGTGTAGGATCATAGTGAGACAGACATTCATCTGTCTGCCCATCCTCAGAAATCACAAAGCACCCTCTGTTCATCGCCATTACTCTTATTTACTTCTCACAATCATTTGTCAAACTCTTTTCTCACTTTCATACTTTGTATTTTTTACTTTTTTCCAAATGTTATGAAGCCATTTTGATTTATTTAGACTTTGGGAAATGTTCCTGAGATCTTATTAAAATGCCTGGCATACTCCTGTCAAAACATCACTTGACGTAGGGTTAGGTGTTGTCAGCTGTCATCTCACCCCTGTTAAAACAAAACTCCTCTGACCAGAATGTATAATGGATGGGATGTGAAGAGCCCCTCACTCAACTCTTACTCCATTTAAGAGGAAATATCCTCTGCAAATTTGAACCTTTTCCCTGTTGTAGTGACAGCGTCTTTTTTTTTTGCGACTGCAGAGTGATAGCCTGGTGAAAGAAGTTTGTCAAACTGTCTTTGACAAGCAACTTGAACTGGATTTAGACCCCAACAGGCAGAATTCCCTGAAGAAGTTCGAACATCAAAGCTCCATCGTGACTTTGGGGACCGTTTAGTTTTTTATGTGTTCACAGTCGGCTTTGTACTGAAACTGTGGCCTCTGGAGTGCAATTTAATGTAATAAACACAAACATAATGAATCTGGTCCTCACCACAAACGCTCAGAGTTGCTCTCTCTACAGATATAGTTACTTTGTTAATCCCACAAGGGAAATTGTTTAGCACACCGGCCTCTCTCATCAACAATAGTGGACCTTGCAGGAGATTTACATAGCATAACTCTTTGTAATGTATGTGCACCATTTATTACTGCATTAAAGCATTTTGTCTACATTAATTCTGTTAGGTTTTTCTACCTGAAGACCAGCATTTTTATGGTAGACATGCTGAAATATTCGTATGCAATGTTAATAATTCCCCTCAACATTATTTCAGCCCCTGAGATTTACAGCTGAAGCTCTATCTAAGGCGCACCACCAATGTTGAACCCGTAGAAGAGTTTAATGCAAAATGGCTGCTCCACTCATAAAGTTCTTTGCCAACTTTTGCATGAACAGTTCCTTTAAATCTAACATTTCTTCACTGGGCTTTTGTGTCCTCTGAGGCTGGAGTTAATGTAAGCTGCAGACTGTTCAGTACTGCTGACAGCAGGACATTTCTGTTACTAGCCTCATAGTTCTAGTTGGTTAAATACAAGCAAACACACGAGTGAGCTCCATTAAGCAAGTGATGCAACTTCACACTAAATATTTGCATATTAGATCAATTAAAAGGTTGAAATACAAACAGATGGTATTAACTTCAAACATGTGGTCTGAAGATCAGATATCTGTCCAAGAACAGAACAGCCAAAGTATTTTAATTGTAGAACGTTGCTGTCAAAATGAGAATAACTGCACAATAGCGTGAACTGAAGTGGAAATTATTTGATTAAAAAAAAATTCTGAAGACCTTATTTTAGAACTATTGCCATGAGTTTTTCATTTTAGAGGAGCTGGTAAGGAGAGTTTAAATAAATGTACTGTCTCATCCAGTTCAGGAAAATGGTCTAAATGGCCACAGCTATAAGCTATCAAATTTAGATGCAGCATGATGAGCTTTTTTAGACACAGAAACAATTCAATTATTTTTTGTCTTAATACTTTCTGAAGTTGTTTACACATGCTAATAAATACATTAATAGATTGTATACAATAAATGTATATTTAATGGAAATAGCTTTGTATAAGAATTCATAATCTTGGGTTGCTTTAACATAACTGTACATATGTCACAGAAATTATAATGTTTACCTGTATTTTGAAAGTGGCCTGAGTGCACAGTTGATTATGATGGGCTGCAGGGTGTCAATAGGGGACACCAGGTGCTGTCATTCACGGTTTCAGCTCCACAGAATAATGACTGTGTTGGACCTACTCTAATATGTTTTCTGCTACTCTGAACTCATTAAAACTTATAAACAAATTTAACCCATCCCATTCATTACTCTACTCTCTACTTCAGAGTGCAGCCAGAAATACACTTGACCCATTATTTAGGCAAAACTTGAAATTGGTTTGGAGGCAGAGCATCTCTTTGTTGTGGTTTGTCAGGGTTATTGGGTTAAAGCTTTTTGGCGTAACATTAACTATCTGCTGCATGACAGAAGCTGAACTAATTGGTGCTATGTGCCGAATATACTCGAAAATGTTTCTGTTGCCACGCTCTGTGTTAACTGTATCTTTCCACAGTATCAGTTAAAAGGTTTATTCAACTTTTGAATCTTTTGAAACAGAAACCATTGGCCAGGTTAGTTATTAATATGTGACAAGTAAATCCTTGGGATAATTTGGATTTTTAATTACAAAACACATGGTACTGACAATAGGTGGAATAAATCTTAATCAATTTTAAAAAATGTAAACCATAATGGGATGCTGCCATACAGTTTTCAATAACCACTAAGGAAGTGATGTCAAGTAGATGGCTGACCTGTACATGTTCTGCACCATCCATGAATTTCTTTTAACCAGCATAATCTTCAACATAATTTACATAGTAAACTTGATTTGATCCATCTAAAAGTTTAGTAGGCATTTTTCTTGTGATATTTAAAAGAAGATGGAACCATGAGTGACTCAGTGGCCCAAGTTGCAGAACTGAATAATGGCTTAAGTTGCAGTGTAATATACACTAAGACATTTGCTTTCCAGTGAACTGGAGGGTGACAACAATGTAAGGATACCCTCCTATTACATGTTTAGAGGAACAGTACCCATGGTTATACTCATGCCAAGGCAGGAACATTGCCAGATTTGGACTCCTAACGGTTATTTGGCCTTTTGCCATCTGGGGATCAGGGAGGAAGTTGGACCATCTGCTTCTGCATAATAGTGGACCCCTACAGGCTCTCCCTAACCCTCCTCCTCTGGGGCAGGGGGAAAATTGTTCAACTGTTGAGGAAATGCAGGGATCTTCCTTCTTTCTAATTCCTCATCTCTTTCCTTTCCAGATGGCAGGTTAAATTTGCAAAGTAAAGGCACTTTGACCACATGACACCCCTGCCTGCTTTGCAGCAACTGTTCTCTAAGACCTCCACAACTTTAATGGCTTTAGCGTAACATTTGTTAAAGCAGGGCCTCCTGAATATACCGCAGCCACATCCTGTCACTCCTCATTTTGTTTCCCAAAACCTCAAATCACAGTCAAGAAGAGAATGCAGAAATCCAGTTCAGAATATGACAATGTACTGACATTCAGTCTATGAGGACTTCTCATTTCTTAAACACCAATGTTGGATGATGCATCCTGTGGAATGCATGTTACTTTTTCAAGAGTCCAATCATTGGTCTGCATCACATAACAGAACATCTAAGATTGCTCAAACTACAAAAACTGGGCCAAGTACTGTCCGACAACAATCCGCAGTAGAACTCACTGCAGTTTTAATGGTGAAAGTAAGAGCTTTTTCACATGCCTGCAATGAAGAGAACACATAGGAGATGAAGTGGTGCACCCATTGTGCTCTACGCCTGTGTGTTCATTGTTAGGATGTGGAGCGGCTTCAGTTGATCGGGTCAAGGTTCAGCAACAGAATGGGTCGGAAAAAAAGCTGAAATGACTAACTGAAGATACTGAACAAACAGGTTTTTCTATCAATAGAATTGGTTCTTCTCTTATTGCACAAGAATATTCTAAGAAGACAGTGCCTGTACACAAGGACCTCATACAGATTCTGTGTAACCCAACGAACTCTTCTGTTAATGTGTGCAATGGTCAAATGCTAAGGTCATGCAAAGAACAATGGATCAGCTTTTCTTTTTTCATTTTCAGTCTTAAAAGTGTATCTGAAAAACGGCCAGACAAAAAGACTGTTATTTAAAGTGCCCATAAACAGCTAGCACAGTCCTTTTCTGATTTGTGGTAAGTAGTGATGGTGCTGCTGCCTCTATTGGTCAGGATTTATTTGATAAGATCAGTGTTTACGCACTGCATTTTTACATAAGCTGCCTCCTACACATGTTTAGCATCATGCATCCTAAAATCAAGAAATATCCTTTACCTACAAAGTGTTAGAACTTTCCTTAATTTTAGTCTCAACATGTTTGTGTCAAATCTCCTCCACATGCAGCTGCTTTGTGGTTGGTTTTGATCCTTTCGTTCCACTGAAGTAAGGTGCCAGGGTTTAAGAATCTTCTTAATGAACACCTCTCTGCATAAGACTCATGCACAAACACAAGCCTGAAGGGGTTACATGCAGAGTGAGATAAGAGCTACCTCATTCCAGTGGTGTTTGAATTGACATTGTACAGATGTGGAAGCACAAGTGATAATAGAGAATTTCCCATGCTTAATCCCTGGAAAATCTGCTCTAGAAATGGAGAAGACTGGCTGCATACATCTATCCTTTGCTTTGTGTAGAGCTCATGAACAAAATGTTCTCTTTGCAGAACACAAGGCTATTGTCTATTTTACCAAGCTCACCACTAAACAATGGCAGTAAAATCGCAGCAAAACACTCGGGAATCTGACACGGGTATTCAGATGTTAATGTTCAGCCTAGCTTTCAGACTTCTAAGTTTTTTTTTTATTTTTGCATACAATGTGGAGAACATGTATAGTTTATCTCAATTTACACAGTCATTGTTCTCCTTCTGAACTCTTTCAAAAATTGTTAAATGATGTAAATGGCACAAATTATGCATGCTCTGAATATTGACTTAATATTCCGAATTAAATGCCACGGGCAAGGAGAATAAAAAGTTCAGAGCCACCTAGCACCATGCTGACAGGTGGTCTGGGTATTATAAAGTTGCAGCTGAGAGGATGTGGGATATCTGTAGCTTTTTACTTGGAACCCCATGACAGGTGGGATCTTGACAGGGGAGTGAGGCAATCAGTCTCTTCATCAATCCCTGTCTTCTAACTCTATCTCTGGCAGCTGGTGTGACACCTACTGTTGCCCTTGCCTGATGGGTGGTCCTCTTTCTGCTTCAGAGGTGACGCACGTCTACTCATCCTGCGTACAATCAAAAGAACCAGCTGTTTAAATTTTTTTTTTTTTATTCTAATTATTGTAAATTACTATTCTATCTTAAAAAAATAGGGTTTACTATTTAAAAATGTGTTTGATCTAAGAGTGATTTAATTGTTGAAATATGTGGAAAAAAGAAAAAGATAATTCCCATGTGGACTTTAAGGAAATATCTGATTGAAATAGTTCAGACGTGTGGCCCTGTAGGAGCTGTTCATGAACTCTGTTTAAAGCAAAAGGGATCAATTGTTGTTGTTTTGTTTTTTTTTTGGAGCCCTTTTATTACAAAATAGATTTGAGACCCTGACACTGAGATTGATTGAGGACCCACCCAAACTTCAGGACTCATAATCAGTGGAAGTGGTAGATAACTATATTCTGACAGACTCCTGTTTGGCTGTAGCTCATATTAAAAACAACTCTCATTCGTTATCTTGTAGAATCTTTTCATCATACTCACTTCATGCTTCAAGATGTTGTCTGCTTAGTCACTCATTTCTCCTCAGACGAAAGTCCAGATTGCTTTACGTGCACGAACAGAGAGCAACACAGTCATCAGCTGAACTTTTAACGCTGTCCATTGTCAGACAAGCAATCCACATAAAGGTCAAAACCACCTAGTTTGTGCACTCTGGGTAGAACCCTGGGTAGAACCTCTAACTTATCCGTAAGGTTTCTTTGCAGTAAGTGGATTCATCAGTTGTACAGTGTTCTCTGTTGTATTATTTGAAATTTACATAGAATGTGACTCATTTACTGTAAATAAGTACCGTACAAGTTAAATAAATAGACAGTTTTACACTTTTTTCAAATAATTTATTGACATTTCATTTTTTAAGGTTTGGTTCATTTTCTCTCCTGATTTCCTTTTTTTTTCATTGCAGATGGTCTACCAGCTCTGTCTTTTTCCATCAGCTCTTTGACCTTGATTGGCATGTTGGCGGTGATTACGTACACGGTGAGTGGAAACCTCAGACAAATGTTTTATGTTTCTTTATGCGTGATCAATGGATATGCATCCAAGGATTTTAGAGAAAGTTCTTTACTAGGGGAGCGCTACATTTTTAAACTGCTGTAGCCGAATAGCTAACATGCATCTATCTGAATAGATGGATGCATGTGAGAAACAGACCCACAAAACGTTTTCAGGTTCAAGGGAAAGGAAAGAACAACATCATGAATCAACATGCATCTATTTTGAATGTTTTCCTTTACTTTATTATTATGAAGACATGTCTTTGCATATCCTTGATAGGGAGATGATATGTATTAATATGATTGCTATTGCAATTTTTCCCTTTCTGCCCAAAATCAAATGGATTATTTTGTTAATGGTTTCCATTTTTCATACCGACTCTTTCTTTGTGACTACACTTTGAATATTTTCTGGAGATGAGACTGCAGGTGCCAGATTGCTGTAAGACGGAATAGTACTTGGTCCAGGAAAAAAAAGATGAACAATAAAATACTCCATATCAAATCCAGGAAAGAGAGTTAGGATGACAGCCAAGCCCAATCTATCTAGTTTCATTCAAAGTGTTCAGCTCTAAGAGTCCTATTTGACAAATTACACTACAATTGAATGTGGGTCTTTTAATATATATTACACAACCAAGTCAAGTAAGTTGTGGAAACCAATCTCACTTTTGGACGTTTAATCCATCTCAGCTGGGATTTTAGCCACAGTTTTCTCTCCCACTTCTAAAAGAGTGGATAATTACCTGCTATATTCAGAGGATGGCTGTGCTAGGGCCTTCTCTGACCAGCGTTGCTGTGGACTGCATGAATGCAACATGAATATGGAAACTCCCACAGAGTCTGTTTTCCATGTTCTTGTTTTGTCCAAGTCAATCACTGAAATCTTTTCTTTTAGCAACAAAAGCTTCCTTTTAATGGTGTCTCATTTTGCACCTTATACCTTGCTCCCTTTCATCTGTTTTTTTTTCTCCATCTTCAAAGCACTGCAAAATATTCTGGATTGCAGCCTACACACATCTGCAGCGATCTGCTAGATTTATCATCTCTCACAATATGTTACTACTAAGCCCGATCAACTTAATTGATTGCAAGTGACGGGTTCCATAAGCAGGGTAAATGTAGTGCATGACCCTTGTTCTAATTTATCACTACACTTGGAGCAGAACTAGCCCACTATGCTTAATACAAACACCTCCGTGATGTAAACAATAAAGAACGCTGCAACAAGGTGAATCAAGTTCATGGCACATTTTTCCTGGACTGTGCTGACATGTTTTCACATAAAGGCATTCTCTGAAATCAAATAATCCCCCTCAGCTTTAGTGAAGCTTGGCATGGTTCTGTTCATTTAGTTAAAATGAAAAGATTTGACCTAACCGATGCAAAATGTGTCTATTGGCAAGAAGATGAATATGAATTATAATATATATTTTATGTTTATCCCAGTATATCAAACGGAGCAAAGCCATTAATGATAATGACATAGTTCAAAATAAAGGAAACAAAAAATATAAAAGTCAATATATTTTGCCACACATCATAACGTTTTTCATCATGCATGTGATTTACCTATTTAGTTTTCAATTTTTCTTTTTAAGTTAGATTTTATTACTTTTGTACTTTCGATCTGATAATGATGGAAAAGGAGGACCTATTTATTCTGCACTATGCCCATACAGTCCCATTCACACACAATTTCCTATCCACCTTCACTTGATGATACACAGCGGTGATGAAATGAGATATTCTCAAAGCTCGTGCATCAAGTGATGTCTTTCAGCTTTATTTAGAGGCTAGCATGTTGACTTATGACAGTTGGAGCTCTGTCTTCTCTGAACCTACCTTTCTCTTGCTCTTAAATTGCCAGCTGTAAGAAGCTGATACTGAACTAAAGTACTGAAGATTAATGTCTGTTGTTGTAAATGCAGGCTCTGAGATTGACCAGGGGAGATTGGGTCTCTCAATAAATTGCTAGCGTGTCTATAATACTTACTTTATAAATCACAGTATCTTCCGGCTTGTTTATATTTAAATTAGTTCTTTGTAAGACATTTCCACCTCACCTGCAGATCAGACCTTCTAACTGGGGTTATAACATTTTAAAAAAGAAGTTGTACATATATACCCAGTTTAAATCCGATCACCCCAGATGCTTGTGCCCAGTAACTTAAGTAAGTTTGACAAGCATTTAGAAGTTTTTGCACATATACATAAGTTATTTTTTTGTTATTAAAAGACTGAAAGTTATTCAAACTTATAGAGTCTTTTTTATAAATTAGGTTTTTGTATTTAACTGCAAAGTTGTGTGTGACTATAGCATATCTTAATGTTATTTATTATAAAGTCTTTAGTAGGTTTACTTTCATTACTTTGAATAGATTAAAGTCACGTTAAAGTTGGCCAAGTTTGTTCCAGAATGCAAAAAAATGTATGTTTCAGTCAGTAAATCATGCAGGACAGACACACTTGTGAGGTGTAGGAGAATTAGGCTGCAATTTTGATGTATGGGCAAATTGTTACAATTACATTGTGTTTTTTAAAGTATTCTATTGTGTCTGCAATATGCAGCAGGTAATGGACAGACTAAAGATTGGGACAGATCTGAGATCTTTTTTAATGCAGCTGCAAGATTCTGCTAAAAAGAAAAGAAAAAAAACACAGTTATTCAACTCAAATTTTTTTCATCTTATAATGTTCTCTTCTCCTTATAAAAAAAGTCTAGAATTCTGTTTTTTTGCTTCTGTTTCTGAGAAGTCGGTAGTTTAGTGTTCTGAAAGCAAAAGCCTACCACCCATTATGCATGGAGCCATTATATCTGGGCTCTAATCCCAAAGCCTAGAGACAGGAGACTTGGCACCATAGCTACAGATAATTGGCAAATGCTTCACACACAAAAAAACAAACAAAAAAAAGAAGAAAAAAGAAAAGATTATAATCAGTCCAGTGGAGGCAGTGTTTTTAAGACATCCACTATTTATCTTATTGTGTGCTGTAGATGTCAAACTTGACTCAAATTTTCAATTCGACATATTCTACAGTCATTTGTACAAATGGAAATACAGTAATGGGGTGTTAGGCTTTTGGATATCAGCTGTATCAGTGCCAAACATGGTGGACATCTTTGCATTACTTGGCTACACAGTTTTATAACGCATGGAAAACACTGATCTTTAAACGTGACAATTATCAATCAGGACTTCTGGTGAAAGACAGAGGCATGACAGGAGTTTGCCCTTAACTGTGTTTGCGCAGTCTTGATTAAAATAATTGAGTTGTAATTAATTTGTTTAGCTTGGTCAAGCCTTAGGCCTGATCTTTCCTACTCATGGTTTTTATATTGGGCAACAGAGTTTCTTTAAAGGATTACAAGATGCACTTTGGTGCTTATGGCTGTATTTATCTCCTTTGATATTTCTGTTTTAATTGTGTTTGTTACATGAATAACGTTAATCGTGATCATCAACATATTGATAAACATCTGTGAAAATATTCAATTTCTTGAACATTCTCTAAACTTAAACCACAAAAATAAAGCCGTCAGTGATTTGAGATGGTTGAGATGATAAAGGGAAATACTGTCTGAATTTCCTGTCCATTAGCCCGGGTGTGACAGGGACACAAAGCCGTAATGGATAAAAATTGTCATTTGTGCTCATTCATGAAGCCAACATCAGGTTGAATTTAGTTTTGCTTCTTCTTTTATTACTTTTTTGGTTGAAAAAGGCATGGTCGTGCCTTGAAAAGATGTCTGGAAGGCAGTATGTTACTCTACCATTTTCTGTGTACTTTTGTACGTTAATGCTGCCTTCATGAAAGTGTTAATGAGCTTTGCCAAAGGCACTGATACAACCCTATCATCACAAGGCTTGCTTTTTGGACTTGTTGCTGATAATGAGCCATCTCCTTATGGTCTAGAGCACTCTGCAACAAAGAACCTTTTTTCTTTCACCACACTGCATATTTCCACTCTTTAATGGTTGATGTCATATGCATCACAGCATCGCATAAACTTTTCTTTTTGCCCAAGATTTGAAAATGTAAATGCTGTTCTTTCCAAACGTTTGCCGTCTGTTGTCATTGTGATTAAATCTTGATGCATTCCCATCCAAAGGATGGAAAATTACATTTGTCCAGTTTAGGGTTATACACTTGTCCTTTACGCTCTCAAATAATAATCAATTGATGTAATGCTCTATGGGGAGATAAATATGCAAATCCCTTCTAATCTGTCCTGCAGGATCATTGTTTTTAAACAATGACATGATTCCCTCCACTCTTGATGTCCTCTGCATATCTCCTGGAAGATTTAGCTTTTCTTGGACTTTTGTGAAATCATTGTTACACACAATGCTTTTTGAATCATTACAAGCTCCAAACAGTCAGAGATATTTTTCTTGTTTTTTGTTTTGGGATCCTGTCATGGTCTGAAATGTGGAAATGTCAGAAATGAATTCAATTAAATGAAAGTAACCCAAAGAAGGTGCCATTAAGTGGAGGACTTGCAGTGTTTTTTTGTTAGTTTTTTCAGCATACTCTTCATACTGTTTGACCTCTGTCTAATTTTGGTTCGATCAACGGCTTAAAAAAACAACGATTGCGCGACACAAGAAGTTGTTGGTTTCAACTGTACATGGACGTTTGGATTCTTTATTTCTATTTGCTTAAATTTATATATCGTGATGTCCGTCAGCACTTATTTTAACTGACACGTCATGTAGATACATGTCCGCAGGTAAAAAACATTACTTCTGGGCAGATAACCTGACTGGGCTGCCAGCGCTGCAAATGTGTCAGCATTCATTTTATTTAAAAGCCTCTACTCTCCTGAAATGACCAGCAGCTGATATTAATTATCTTAGAATGGCAAGTAACCGGCACAGCTAATATGCTGACCAGTTAATTGATCCATCTCTACTGCTAATCCTTATACAACATGGAAAGTGGCATTATGACCACTCATCATTTCTAAATTGAAAGGGAACCCATTTCTATGTGATGTCTGTATGCTCAATGCAAGTAATTACATATTTTCATTTTCTACTTCTTTAATAAATATGGTTGGATATTTTATAAAGGGGTAATTGTCATTGAGGAAAAAATGTATTCATAGCTTTTTGGGGATTTACATGGTTATCTTTTAAAGCAGGAGGTATTGTAAATGGTGTAAAGGGCTTCATTTCCTCTTTGGTGCCCCCATCACAAGTCAATGGACCAACAAAGAGGAGGCTTGTGTAAGAAATATGTCCCTCTTTCACTCATAGGACTTGCTCTAAATGATCTCAGCCACCGACCTCTGCATCAGCTGACACACAGAAGGATTCTCACACACATTCCCAACTAGCCTGGTCTACTATTTTTGGTTTTCACTGACTGAGTCTGTTTTTAAATAACTTTGATGAGCATTCATTGGTATACGTGAACAAAAAGTGCAGAGTCCAGGACATGGACACCTGTGTCTTTTCTTTTTTTGTTCTTATATTTCTCTTATGTAGTTGCATATTTGAGAGGAGGGGAAATGTTTCTCCTGGGATCTGGGACAGGTTTCCCTTTTATGAGTGTATTTGATATTCGGGACATGCCCTGGCCTTAAGAGCTCCATGATTCATTGCAGGAGGTGACAGTCGCCCATAGCAGAGATCCTCAGCTGAGACTAATAATAGTGCAGCCTGACTTAGTATCCCATGTGGCTCTCTTAAGGCTACGTAACACTGAAAAACTAGTAAAAGTTGTCTTAAAGAAAAGGTCCAGACTGATGTTTCCCCATCTAAGAGGGGGCGGAGAGGGTGTAGCATGGTGTGACTGAAGGTATCTGTGCATTCAAGCCCCTTTGTTTTATGATGTACCCGTAAAATGGCCCGCCCACAAGTTTATAAAAATGACACAGCACAAAGCATAAGCCTGTTTTTTTTTTTACTCTCTTTTTTTATTGATCAGCCTGTTAGTGCTTATTAAAAATGCCCTTCGTTGGTAAGAAATGTTCAAAACATCCTTTGAGGTGATTGAAGACCGCTGAGCTCAATGTGTCCTTTGAATTTTCCTCATTTTGCCGTCAGTGTCTGTACCTGTCTGTCATTGCTTCTTGTTATTTATACTCAGTCTGCCGCCAACAACAAAAAAAAAAGAATAACAACTGTAACTATTTCTCAGTTAGAACTTCGATTTACAAAACTGAGGGTGCCTTCATTGCTCAAACCTATATTTCAGATTTTCTTTCTAATATGACATTTAGTTTAAATGTTGGAGTCCTGGATAGATGATACTGCTATCACATGGGGGCACTGTTAAGCTGTAAATGCACCAGGGTGATATAAGTCAGTGATATCTGCACAAAATGGTTGCAGCAAACTCTTCAATAAACCTCACCACAATTATAGATTCCACCATTTCAGCCCTTTTTTCCCCCTCTACCAAAAATGGCATAGCCTTGGAGACCAGGAACTATATGATTTTCTGTTTGTGTGTGTGTACTTGACAGAGTGTGTTTGCTTACCCTCATTTGACTGTTGTCATGCTTCTCATTCTGGTGGGATTGCCATCAGGCAGGAGTGAGTCTGTGTGGGTGGGTACACGTGCCATATGTGCCACCCTGCTCTGACAATAATGTGTGATCATAATGGTAGTTTTGCACTGTCTTTCAGGCATACGGCATGTCTGTTATGCCTTTGAATCTGATAAAAGGCACACGTAGTGTTCAGTATGAGCGCCTGGAGAACACGGAGGACATTGACGATGTCGAGCATCAGATAGAAAAGCTGAAATCCAAGGTTAGTCGCCACACAACATAAAGCCTTTGCAACACAAAAAACTGTTAGATAAACACATGAAAATAACCCTCAGCGGAAGTCCAACCAGACACAGTACTGCGTATAATAAATGCACATAAATCAAAACCTCAGGTATAAATCAGTTGTTTGTTGTGTGCCTTACATTTCAATAGCTGCACAAATTACACGTTAAAGCGTTAATTGAAAGCTCCACATGCATACCTTCTGCTTAATTACTTCCTCCTACTTATTTATTTATTTCCATGGTTCTTTGTTTATCCAAGCTGTTACATAAGATTAGCATTGTCTTTGTCTACCAACATTTTAAACGCAGGTAACCAAAACAGGAAAATGAAAGAAAAGACACTTGTTAGTTGTCAGTGGGAACACCACCGAACAGTGTCTGTCCTGCTTTGTCTGGTACATTGGCTGGTTTTACAGAAATACAGGTTTAGCTCTCTGTGTGGTTACAAAGTGTTGGAAAAAAGGAAAACTATTTTTTCTAGCTTAATTCCTATCCTCCAACCATCTTAAACATATTACAATTTTCATTTATGTATTATTCTTTGATGCTTATTATGCACTGCCAGATAAATTCTAATTAATCTCCACAGTGACCACAATGCTTTTATGCTTCATTTATCATGGCATAAAAAACTGTAAAAACTGTTTTGAATTAAATGTCAAGTTTTCTTTTTAATGGTTGGTTTAGGCTGTCACTGAGAAAGTCAATTAGCATATTTTTCCATTACTGTGCATTATACCCTAAATACTCCAAACAGAGCTTTCAGCTTTTTTATGGCAGAAATTAATAGAAAACACAGTAAACATGCAACATGGACCAGCGCTTACCAGTGCATTTGTTTTGTTTTTTAACCAGTGTAAAGATGGACGTCCTCTGTCCTCAAGGGACAGGCACAACCTGCAGGAACTCGAGGGTAAACTACAGGTCCTCCGACGCAGAGGAAGACACCTGGAAATTGCAGAGAGGAACTGCTGCACAAAAGTTGGCAGTGCACTCAGACCTTTCAAGGTGAGTCTCCATTATGGAATTGGCTCCAATTCCAGAAGTAAATTGTTTTTTCACCGTGGTCAGTGTTCTGTAGAAAGACAAACAATGATGATTTTCTGCTTTATATCTTTGTTTTTTTGGTCTTTTGCAAAAACTTACCGTAATTGAATTGGTGTCTGAATCGTTGGTGTTTTCTTGACTGCTATGGTAATAGTTTTATCATTTAAAAATAGTGACGTTTTCTTCGTGTTCATCACATTTATTGTTTGATATCTTATACTGAACTGCTCTGTGTTCCTGAAGTTCTGTTCTCGACCATTTTAGATGTACTTCCTCTTCTGCTTTATATCCCCTCATATTCACATGATTCCTTTGGGTTGTGTGTTCACCTATTTTGTCTCAGGTCTCTCATTAAGTTTTTTCAGGATCTCATGGCTGTCAAGGGAGAGAAACAAGTCTGATTTTATTTCATTTCTCTCATTCTCTCCCGCCCCCCTGTTGGGCTACCAATTTCTATAGCTGATATTTGCAGTCTTAATGGCACGGCTCACAGATCAGACAGGAGTGGTGTTTTCACACCAGCCCTGAAAGAGGAAAAAGGATTTAATTCTGTGGACATGTTGGTACAAAAACCTGAATGGACCAGGTTCAGCCACATGTCTTCATCACTCTTTCAGATGCCATTCACCCAGATTCACAGCGTGTGTCCTTTTAATGTTAAATTGCTTTCGGGCACTTTCTACCCAATGACAAGATTACCAACAGCAGTTAATGCCAGACAGGTGACTTTTATTTTAAGTTTCATGTTGAACAGTATCAGCAAATAACTGCTTTGTTTTTGTATGATAGAATCACCTCAAACATGAAGAAGGAGCCGCCAAGAGGAAAAGAATGATACCATTTTACATTAGAATGCATTGGAGCTGAAAAGTGCTAGAAATGACTTGAATAACATCAACAGATTACTTTACAGATGGTCAAAGATCGTTCCTAAATGAGCTTGGTGAAATTATTGATTTCAGTTTTTCTTCTCTCTCTTTCTTTTATTTATTTATTTTTATTCTAAGAAAGGGAGAGTATAATTCTTTGTCTTGTAAGGTCAAATGGTTATTTTAGTGTTTTTTTCCCTCGCAGCCTTGTTTAAAAAAAAAGCTTTAAGAAAATGTGTTACAAAAGAATTCCTCCACAAAGAGGCTTTTAGCAAAATATTCGGATGTACTTATTTCATGTTTAACCTTAAAGCCAGTATAATTATTTTCCTTATCGCTTGCTTAATACTCTTTAACTAATTTATTAAAACTGATATGGCTGGCCTAATTGTAACTGTGATAATTCATTGCAAAACACTCCTCTGCAATATACACTATATTGCCAAAAGTATTTGCTCACCTGCCTTGACTCACATATGAGCTTAAGTGACATCCCGTTCCTAATCCATAGGGTTCAATATGACGTCGGTCCACCCTTTGCAGCTAGAACAGCTTCAACTCTTCTGGGAAGGCTGTCCACAAGGTTTAGGAGTGTGTTTATGGGAATTTTTGACCATTCTTCCAGAAGCGCATTTGTGAGGTCGCACACTGATGTTGGACGAGAAGGCCTGGCTCTCAGTCTCCGCTCTAATTCATCCCAAAGGTGTTCTATCGGGTTGAGGTCAGGACTCTGTGCAGGCCAGTCAAGTTCATCCACACCAGACTCTGTCATCCATGTCTTTATGGACCTTGCTTTGTGCACTGGTGCACAGTCATGTTGGAAGAGGAAGGGGCCAGCTCCAAACTGTTCCCACAAAGTTGGGAGCATGGAATTGTCCAAAATGTCTTGGTATGCTGAAGCATTCAGAGTTCCTTTCACTGGAACTAAGGGGCCAAGCCCAGCTCCTGAAAAACAACCCCACACCATAATCCCCCCCTCCACCAAACTTTACACTTGGCACAATGCAGTCAGACAAGTACCGTTCTCCTGGCAACCGCCAAACCCAGACCCGTCCATCAGATTGCCAGATGGAGAAGCGCGATTCGTCACTCCAGAGAACGCGTCTCCACTGCTCTAGAGTCCAGTGGCGGCGTGCTTTACACCACCGCATCCGACGCTTTGCATTGCACTTGGTGATGTATGGCTTGGATGCAGCTGCTCGACCATGGAAACCCATTCCATGAAGCTCTCTGCGCACTGTTCTTGAGCTAATCTGAAGGCCACATGAAGTTTGGAGGTCTGTAGTGATTGACTCTGCAGAAAGTTGGCGACCTCTTCGCACTATGCGCGTCAGCATCCGCTGACCCCGCTCCGTCAGTTTACGTGGCCTACCACTTCGTGGCTGAGTTGCTGTCGTTCCCAAACACTTCCATTTTCTTATAATACAGCTGACAGTTGACTGTGGAATATTTAGGAGCGAGGAAATTTCACGACTGGATTTGTTGCACAGGTGGCATCCTATCACAGTTCCACGCTGGAATTCACTGAGCTCCTGAGAGCGACCCATTCTTTCACAAATGTTTGTAAAAACAGTCTGCATGCCTAGGTGCTTGAATTTATACACCTGTGGCCATGGAAGTGATTGGAACACCTGATTCCGATAATTTGGATGGGTGAGCAAATACTTTTGGCAATATAGTGTATGTCCTCTATGTCGCTACCATCATACACCTCACGCTCAACGGAGTGCATAGATGGACGCTAGCTAATCAAAAACAGAAAGGCCACCCATGTTTTCTGTGGCTACTTTGTGACAGTGCATAGGTAAAATAAGCCCCGCTGTTTTGATTTCCTCTCTGTTGTAGGGCCAGGACATGCTTCCACATCTTTGTGCAGCTCAGATGTTTCCTTCCCTTTGCTCTTCATTTTCCAGTACTTAAGTGCGCTGCAGGCCAGCAAACATTTCAAACCAGTTTCTGTAACGGTTGGTCTTTAAACAAGGGGTGGCTACTAATGGCAGGACCTCGACTCCAATTCAACCAGTAATGAGTTGGGAAATGAATTCACTGTATGCCAACACAAGGGTGTAGAGAAATAAACAAAATGATTGGGATTTCATGGCACCACTGTCTCTTAGGCGCACGCTGTTCTTTTCATTTTAACAGTAGTGTTAGGCAATAATGACTTTCTAAACGTGACACTGGGTTTAAATTTGACGGCCACTGTGCTTTTTTGGGGGGATTCCCTTTTGTAAATTAAACCACCAGTTCATTTACATATTTCAAATAAATAGCTCCTTTTCCTCTTTTTAACACTGTTTTGCATGATCGGCAAAGCGAGACAGTCTTTTCTCTCAGTCCAACCAAAATGTGTGAGTATATCAGGATCACTGCTGTCTTCTATATCTTTTGTTATCCTATCTATAAGTTTTGATTTGTGGTGTCCAGGCCATTGATGAATATTGACAAGGATTGTGATCTTTCAATCACTTTCCTGGCTGTAATTGACACTTTAACACAATGAAAATACCCTATTTATTATTTTGTATACTTTTGTGTAGAATGAAAATCTACTCGGACTTCTTATTGTTTGGTTTAGATTTGTCTCTTTGTTCATTCATTCTTTCATCCATTCATTAAGTCACATTTTAATTCACATCAAATATTTTAGCGATTATATTTTTCATAGGTTTTGGTCGCCCAGGTGAATACGAGACATTTTAGCTTTTATGTCCCCTTTTAAGGCCGACAGTTGTTATGATTTATTGGCTTCTTGGCTGCCACCCACCTCTTGCTTCCCTGGTTTCAAGTCCCAACTCTGTCTGGGCTGTGCCATTGCTTCCCCCTGTCACCTTAGGCAACTGTGCCAAACTGAGCTCTCCATGCCATATGGTCTCTCCCTGACAAAAGACTTGACAGAAAGGTTGTATTTGCAGACAGGGTTGCTACATTTGGAAAATTGTGCCTGGGGTTCACAGAGGATCCCACAGAGTGCACATCCATCTTGGTTGTGTGCTGTGTGGGTTGATGGTTTTTGGTGATGGGATTTTGATTCTTGATTTGTGTATTTATTTGCAGGTAATACTGGGCATTTTCTTCATTCTGGTTGCACTGCTGTTCACTGTTGCCCTGTTCATTTCAAAGTAAGTTATGATTTTTTGTACAAAACATATGCCTGGAGATGTTATTTTTGTGTCATATTCATGTTGTGATGCACTGGTTGAATAAACATTATATTTTCAATGCTTTTCAGTTTGGATAAAGCACTCCACTCTGCTGGCATCAGTTCCGGGTTCATAATCTTTGGCACCAACTTAACCAATCCTCTAAATGAACTACTCTTAGCCTTACAACCTGTGAGTATCCTCTTGTCTCTCATTTTGAAGCAATAATTATCCTCTATTAAAATATGCTTAAAGCATATTACCTCTCTCCATCATTATTATCCTAAATGAAGCCTAATTTATAAGCTTTAATGCTTGCTATTCTTAAATGGACAAGTGCTATGTTTCAAAATTGTATGTTTGTGTGTCACCATGCTGCAGCTCAACTGTGAAACTAATTTTTAGACTGAGATTTATGCTCAAACAGTCAAAGACCTGACTTAGATTTCACTTGGTGGTTATTCACATTTATACAATAGATTAATATTTTAATGCAATAAGTAAACACAAACAGATGCACAGTGAAAATAGAATAAATCAATCAATTTTTTAAATAATATTTTTGTAAGCTATTTATTAGGCCTTTATGACTCAAACATAAAATTTAAATGATAAAATATAGTTCATAGAACCTTAAAGCAAAATAGAACGTTTCCCATAATTGTTCTTTATTTACAAAAAGGTTTTATAAGAATTAAATTTGCCATTACATTAGACAATCTGCTTCACATTAAAGAATAGTTTTAATTCAATTGAATAAAGTGATTACAACTGCTGTCAAATTAACATTTTGTCCAACATGTTTTTTAATTCTAGTCTGAGTTTTGCAATAGAATACAGAATTTTTCTGTCCTCATGATTTTTTCAAGTGCAAGAGACACATTTAAAAGGGGGACATTTGAAGGATGAAACATGCTACACACATCTGACTGAACTGTAAATTAGGTTGACAAAAAAATTGGTTAAAAAAAGTTTTACAAAGTAAATTTTTTACATGTTTCTTCTCTTCAGTCTCAGGCAATAAGAATAGAACTTGCTCTATTGAACTTGGTATTCTGCAGCAGGTTTTTGAAGAAGAAATGACAAACGGCTCTGACCAATACAGAATAGCTTCACAGATATTGGCATTGATTAAATGTCTAAGACCGGTGCTTAGAAGTATGGCCACGGAGTTTAAGAAATTAAATGCTTCACATCAAGAGATTAGCGCTTAATTCGCAGGAACCACTATGTAGGTCAAGTCTGAACCTTATAGGTTTCAGAACACAATAATTGTTGTGTTTTGTCTTTTTGTGCACACTGACGAGCTCAGAAATGCCTTGAAATAGTTGGGGCTGAATCACATATCATTAATAATACCATTAAATTGACATCACTGAGTTAATACCAAAAAATGACTTTTGAAATGTGCCCATCATGAATGATGAGAACTAAAGTTATGCTCAAGGTAAAACTGACCTCTGTGTCTCGTGTCACAGGTTTTTCCTCTGGATTACATGCTGATCACTGTTATCACCATGTACTTTGTCCTCACATCCATGGCTGGAATCCGCAACATGGGCATCTGGTTCTTCTGGATAAGAGTGAGAAAATGGCCAATTTCTGGTTGACATCTTAAATATTGGAATATTCTCTGTTAATAGCACATTTATGTGATCTCATTTTGCAGCTGTACAAAATAAGGCCCAAGCGAACACGTCCCCAGGCTCTTCTCTTCCTCTGCATGATTCTTCTCTTGATTGTTCTACACACCAGCTACATGATCTACAGTCTGGCCCCTCAGTATGTTATGTACGGCAGCCAGAAATATCTTGTGCAGGTGAGGAAAAAGTCATGTATTTTCTTTGTACATCTTGTGTATTTCTATTTTTGTTGCTTTAGTCTGAGAGCAAGCTCTTAAGCTAGGTTTCTGATGAAGGAATCTTCATTTAGTCAATGGGTTTAAACCACTTTCGGTCCAACTTGGTGTAGGTTAAAGTGATGTCTCTACAGACAAACAGTATGGCTTTTAGACTCTTGTTTTTTTAGAAATCTGTCAGATGTTCTTGCCGTTGCTGTGTTTTTTTGACAGTGTAGCCTTTTTGTGATCTGTTATATTTTATGAATCTTTTAACAATACTCTAACAATGCTTTAAAATAGGGAAAATCTTGTATGTGTTTTACAAAGGTGGAGAAACATTATTCTTTGACTGAAGTTTTAAATTCACTTATTGAATACGTCACCTTATATACACCTGAAAAACTCAGCTTCTCTTCTTATAATCAGCCAATTAACTGGCCTGTTGCCAGATGAGCCGTTTATGCTTGAGATGTAATTTGTTGTTGTTGTTTTTTTATCTTTTATGAAGTTGCAGTTAAAAAAATTACACGTTAGTTTGTAAGTTTCAGCATTAAGTTATTTTGGACAAAATAATTCTGTTTTAAACTGTAGGTTTTATTCCAGTTTTCCTCAAATGACATTTGTGTGTGTTTTCTTCCTCTCCAGAATCAGAAGCCCTCACCAGGATCTTCATCTGGAAATACTACTTTTGGTACCACAAGGATATGTGATGCAGAGGCCCCTGAGGGTAAGTGTCATTTCCTCTAAAATTATCTAAATTAGAGAGTTGCCCACCTTTCATAACACATAATCAAAGATTTTCCCATTGGTTAAATATATAGAATAACAAATAAAACAGAAGGTTCAACCAGGTCATTCAATAAACACTGTTTGGTAATCTTTATCATTATTCATTAAAGCAAATTATACCAAGAACAGCCATGTTCTCATGCAAAATGTAGCCTGTTGCAGTCCCCATGCCAACGCTTATTACAGCCCATCAGCCATGAAAACAAAAACCTGTTCATATACATCGCCCCAGTGCGCTTCATTATGCTAATTTATTGTTCTGACTAATGCCTAAGTTTAGGTCCTTTTTGCCCTTGCACTGGTTGATATACTGCAAAGCAATAAACAGCTTTAAAATACAGATGTGCTCAAAGTATCATACAGTGGATGTATTTCTACTCTCTGACTTCTCAGTTCATCTGTCTGCACCATAATGAATGTCACTAAGCACATACATCATAAGCTTGACTTCAAAAGAAACAGCAAAGCCTGTGATGTTTACTGTATGATCTTAGAGCTCTAAAGGTTTGTGTCTGAATATGGAACTGGAAATTGTTCCACCAAGAAATGCATATTTCAAAGTACTGATCATAACCCATGCAGAGGTGGGGGAAAAAAGCTTACACTAAAGTGAGTGGGCGTCAGAATGATCCGTGAGGTCACTGATTACTCTATAAAAGCGAGCTTTATAGTTGAATTGTTGTTGCTGAATGTAGCATCATCTGTCTTCTATACTTGGCCATGACTAATAAAATCTAATCTCTGTCAAACTCTGCCATTCTTGCAGCTCTCATAGCTGCCAATATTTACCCGCTAGATTTCAGTAATATTTTCATTTAATTTCCATAGATGCACAGTTATTGATCAGAATCCAGATGTGATCAAGCCTTTCTTACAATGTCCTGATAGATTACTTGATTATTATTTGAATATTGATACTCCCACGCATTCTGCCATAACTGCTCAGAGCCATTTGGGCTGAACAACAGGACCTCGGTTGGGTCCTTATCTGACAGTGGGACGTTGTCAGTCCTTAAGTCAGGTGGGTACCATGGTTCGACCTTTCTGGAATGTATATTCATTTTGTATGCTTTTGCTAAGCTGTTGTTAAGAAGCTTGCTTGTTTAGCCAGGGTACGTTGTCATACCTGGGAGATTAATTGCAGTTGGAAATGTGCTTGGTCTGCAACAATGCTTAGGTGGGTGGTACACGGCAGAGTGCAAAGATCCTCTGCAGAATATTGCAGTTTAACGAAATAATCAATGTTCTTCATTTCACCTGTCGGTGCCGTTATTGTTTTGGCCGATGTGTGTTCCTTCCCAGTTCAGCTTGAACTTTTGACTGAGTGAAGTCGTACATATAATCAGGTACCTTCTGCTTGTGTCTGGTTCCTTTGAATGTTTTTTAAAAAAAAAATTAGAATAAAAAGTAGATTTTCTATATATGCAAAAATAGTTTTTTGTAACTTCTCTTTTTAAAGCACATTGTTCATTCTGTGACCATAGTGACAACTAAAGATAGACATGAATGTTACTTGTGGCTAAGTTAAATTATTTTAAGCTTTGAAGAAATTATGTATTGGATTTATAAGTTTTATAACTTTTTTACTTCAGTAGCTGCCTAAGAGAAGTAGTTTCAGTCTAGACCTGTGGCAGGATGACTTAATACACCCAAAATGTTATAGATATCTATTATTGACTTGGTTTTCATGAATAACTTTTACATCCAACAGTGCTGAAAGTGCATTGAGGCACAGGCAGAAAATACAATAAAGACAGCAGCAGGAGAGTCACTGCAGATATTAAAGCCAAGATATTATGTATTTGAAATACTTGTGTTGGAAGTGGGTGCATAACTTTAGAAATACTGAGTTTTATTTTACACCTTTTAGCAAATTATCTAATCATTGTCCAAATGAATCTGCTGCTTTGAATTGCCAGTGGAGTTACTGATTTAATGTGAAGTGGTAGTTATATTATCAAAAGAATGATGACCTTTGCAGTAAGTTTTGGACAATATTTTTTTTCAAGTTCTTATAGTTTAAGAACTGAAGTCATGTTGAAAGTTATTCATAAGCACATTTACTACTGAAGCATCAATAATATAATGTATAGACTCTAGAGGACTTGGTTCACACAGCAGAGCTTTATACCAAAGACTTTCTCAGCCATCATTCCAGAAATCATAAACCGCATTTCCCTTTGTTTCACTCATCAATTTTGATCTTTACCGCACAGAAATGTAAGAACCGCTCTGGGATGTGTTTCCTCACTACAACTGCTTGCTAAAGTCCATTCATGATGCTTCTCAGGAAATAAGGTCAGGGCTTTGATTGGCCCGCTGCAGAACTCAGTTTCACTTTGAATATTCTTTAAAAGAACAACGTCTTTCAGCGTGACCACTTTCTCTTCAGATTTGAACCGTGGACTGATGTTTTGTGCCAAATGTTGCAGTTCTATTCAAAATTTGTTGTTGCGTACTTTTTGAAGCAAAACGGCTCATAAAAAAATACTTTTTGTCTATAATCTTCCAGAATAAATTTCTTGTTTGTGCCTGCGACTCTGTAAATGTGCAGAGTCGTCAGTTTTCTTTTAGGAGAGGAACAGCTTTCTCATTACTGGCCAGTAATGCACACCATTGTTGTTCTTCATTCTCCTGATTAACATTCAAATGAAACCCAGCCAGAGAGGCTCTCACTTGCTTACCAGGTACCCTTTGTTCCTTTGCGGTATCAAAAACAGTCTTTGTTCTTCAAGTGATCTTCCTTTCACGCCCCATCCTCTCTACCTTTCCAGGAGAAGGAAAAGTTTCTCCAATTTGTACACAGGCCTTTGAGTCCAAACTTTTTACTAATGATTTTTTACCCTTTTCAACCTGATAGGCACCAACAGCTATTTTTTTCTGAGATGCTGATGGCTTTGTTTCATGCATTATACGCTTTTTCTTTCTTGAAAATCACACTCTTACAGACTTACGTTCTGTTATCTGTGCATATAGCAGCCTCAATTGAAATATGAGATAGACTCTAATAAACGCTGTATGTTTTGGCTGCTTTTGTCATATTTCTTGCCATATGGGCTAGCATTAAATAAATCCAGTTGTGTTTACATAGACAAAATCACCAACACTGTTAGTGATTGCATAAACTGATGGTTACATGATTCTTCAGACAGTTGGGAAAATATATATACGTGTATTTTTTCTTTTTTTTTTCCTGCTCTAATCCCACAATTAACCTGAGCAGATTCAGGCTAGAAGCTGTGAATCTTTTCATTGCTGCTTGCTCACAGACTGCAGGATGATGGCTGTTTCTTTGTGCAGTCGTTTCTTGTCTTCTTGGCACCGTGGAGTTTCTGATCCTGTATCACTAACGTACTAAGATGGTAACGACACTGTGGTGCCAGAGTCAGTCTACCAGCAGGATCTCTTTTTAGAAGCTTTGGGAAATGGATCTGTTTTTGGCCATCTTTGAAATGGCTCCTGCTTCCACAACAGCCGTTGTACCACCTACCACGAGTGGGAGGAAGTGTCAAGCTGAGACAACACATGCGATTGAGAGTCAATACAATCCGTAATCAGCTGATCCGGTAAATATGTAACAGGTGAAACATTTTATTTGGGTTGAAAAAGAAAATAACTCCCACTTCAGTTGATTTAACAGAATATTCTTTTTTATAAGAAATCCAGTGTTGAATACCATGCAAAGAAATTTTGTATTAAAGGGGTCTCGATTGGGAAAGAAAAACAACCCCCCTAAGATTAAGTAGCTCTTGTATTTATAGGAAAAACATTGTCTCCTGATGATTGTACTTAAAAAAAACATTTTAAAGCCATAATTTAATTTCAAATGCAGGGTTATTACACAGGAAAGAAATAAGTTATATTGAGAAGAATGAAAATATTGAACTGAAATGAAAGAGGAGGACTGTCAGGAGCTTTGACAGAGGTGATGATCTGGTTGCAGAAAGGCAGAACTCCATGACCGAGACACTATCTGTCAATCCTCTCTCTCTCTGTAATTGATAGTCTTTTTGAGGAATATGGCTCCTTCCCCAGGAAGCTGAAGAGAGAAAGCCATAGTTAAGGTGGAACTATTTCCTATCTAACTAGCTTTTCTCTTTTTTAAATTCAATGACATGATTCAGAATCCTGAAACACAGCCTTTTCATTCTGCTCAAACAGTGCTTGGTTGAAGGACCATAGGTGCCTTTCTGTCTTTTCTACTCATTGCATCAGTGACAGCTTCAAGTGTTCAGGCTCAGTCTGATCTTTCAGGTTTCCTTTAGCTGTGTTCTTCTGAGTTCTGAACCAGACTCTGACTGGATCACTGCACTATTTGACTGCGTTTCCTGAAGTTAGTCTAGTTTTCCCAGCTGCATGTTTCAGATTGCTGCCTGGTTGAGATGCACATTAACTACTCAGGCTGAAAACATTGGGTTTCAGAATATTTGAATTCATCCATCTTTCTTTGAGCTCACAAAGTAGCCTGAGCTACTTACCAAATACCGTTCCCTCAATCCACTGTCCTGCTGCTGCAGATACTTTGAACGATTGTGGCAAAAGTGTAATTATGAGTCTCGTGTCCTACTCGATAGTGGTGGGGTCTTATGATCTTAAACTTCTGTTGTTGTACATTCAGTTTTTTTGGCATTAAAATGCTTCTTCAGGTTCCTTGGGACCTTTTTCTGTTTTGTTGAAGACAATTCTTACTTCGTTTTTTTATTCCTACCTAGTCACCCTTGAGATCTCAAATAGACAGTCACGTCCCTTCTTGTCCTTTTATGCAATGTGTATCATATTTCATACATAGATTTCTGTGACCTGTTACATTGCACTCTAGTCAAAATATAAGATATAGTTTTTTACATATTAGTTCATTGTTAAGACATGACAAAAATATTTAAGATGAAATGCAATTCTTATTTGAATAAATACTAATCTATCTTTTTTTATCAGGCTGTTAAAATCTCCTGATTAGAAATGTTGGTAGAATAATGCTAAGAAACCCAAAAGAAAAATCAAATGTGTCCATTTATAGATTAAATGTGAAAATAATACAGAATCTGAAAACCTAAATACATTGAAAGAAAGAAGCTGTTTGCTTTATTTTCTCACATTTGATATATTATTAGATGAAAAAATCACATAATTTTACTTTATTGTTGTCACTTTTCCACAAAACATTCACAGCTTCAGACGGAAGTCAAATGAAACGAGGTGAGCTGAGAATAGATAGTAGTTCTTATTATTAGTGTCTTAAGCTGCTTAGACTCTCGTGGTTCATCACCATCCAATATTTGAAGAGGTTGTACTTCAGAAATCTAATTAGTTATATATGAGGACTTGAAGTAAGAAAGAAGTTTTTAATAAATTGTCATGGTGTTGATCCAATAGCTAAAAGCAATAAGCTGTCAGATCAACAAGGCTCAAAAGTTCATGCCTGCAGATTTATTGCAGTTTATTTATTTACTGCTGGACACCAGTGTTCAGGTGGAGGGACTTAGTTCTCTTTTTGTTATCTGAAACAAACTTTATGATGTAGTCTAGTTAAGCATTATTGGTATTACTTTAATTTTCTTAAAGACGAAATGCATGACCGAAAATTTGAGCTGACATTCATTTTCCGAGGTCCTCTCAGATGGTTTGGAAAATAAGAGTGACGGTATTCTGGTGAACCTGGCACTGTGTCTGGCGCAGGATGTAATAGCACCTGGTATGACACCGAGGCTAAAGAGAATAGAAGTCAGGCTGGTGACTGATTGACCAGCTGGCCACAGTGGGGTAATCTTGGCAAGCAGGTACTCTGTGCCAAAAAGTCCATTATCTACTCTAAGGTCATTCCTACAGCCTTATTCATTCAATCAGTATTTTGAAACGTAATCCTCAGGAACTAACCGAAATGACCCCAGACTACCTGAATCGGAAATTTAGTAAACTCTTTAGAGGTGTTTGAGTTTTGTCCTTTTGACTATTTGATTGCCTATTCACAATATCTCTTAGGGCACCACGGCATTGATTGGTTTAATTTTGGCTTCAAACAGATTGAGTGGAACCCACTAAAATCTCAGCGTCTGAGTATGTAACTGCTTCTTACTATTTTTCTGTTTGGGTTACTGTGATCTAATGGCTCTATATAAAGAGCTGCAAAAGGGACTTTTTATATCAACAAAGGTCTTTTTAGGGGATCCTCTTCTCAGCCCCAACCATTTCCAGGGGACTATCTCTATTTACAGATTTTGAGTTAGTATACCTGTTTCATTGCAGCTCTGGTTAGCAGGAGCAACCCTGTCACAAAGGAGCAAACTTAACCGACCGCATGTGTACCTCAGTGAAAAAACAATGAGCAGGGCTGAAATAAGCACTTAGCTCCACCAAGAAAAAAAAATCCTCTGCTTTTATATTCTGATTGCAGTTGTTTGAGATTTATTTTTTCGAGTCCTAAACTTTTCCCCCTCCTAATGTCCCACCTCTGCAGCCAAAACTGCAAGGGCATTTCTTATCCCCTAACCAAGGTCCCCAAAAAGACATCCGTCAGCACCGTCACCTGTTGCTGAAAGAGGAAAGGCTTGTGTACTGCCCCAGGTCGTATTTGAGGGCACAACCCACTTGGAAGAAACACTGTTGCCAGAATGACACTCCCATTAATTTCCCCTTATTTTGAGGATAGTTTTAACAGTCTATAATCCATCAGACCCTTTTAAATAGGCTTCCATCTCACTTTGATTTTATTTCATTTTGACCACACTCATTACAGATTTATCTTTCCTCATGTCCATTTGTACAGATCACTCCCCATCCCATGCAATTAATTGTCGCTGACTCTTGTTTATTGCTGTCTTCTTAGTGCCTTTATCATCAGTTTAGAAACTCTGTTATTGGTTATGGTGGAGCCTTTTAAAGTTTAACCAATAATTGTAATCACATTTTGTGATGCACTCTTGACTTCTTTCCAAAACCAAACACTTCTCTTCAGTTAGTAATAAACAAGTCTGTATTAAATGCTCTAGGACTCTTGGCATTTGTGCATTCAGTTGATGGAAAAAATCTAAGCGCGTTCACAGTAGTATCTTGGCTTTTGACATGAAAGCTGTGAACATTTTTTCCACTGGATAAGAGCCCATTTCCCGTCTCATGTCAAGTTTAAACACAGGTTTTTGCTTTTGACTCTATAGCTCAATTTACCGTGAAAACCTCTGATTCTACTCCCACTTTTCACTCCTTGATCAATTTTCTTTTCTTTCTATAACTGCATGTACCATACGATAAGGCTTTTTTTCAAGCTATATTTGAACCACAATCGGACATATAGTTATAACCCTGGTAGACACAATGTTTCTTGATATGAAAAGCCAATGATGAAAAAATTGTAAAACAAAGGATTATTTCCCCACTATGGACTGCTGTCTGTTACCTAGCAACTTGCCAGTTTCCACTGCATTGTTTTTAAAGAGCTCCAGAGGGATAATGGTCACAGTCTTATGTGCTGCCTCTCAGATGTCAGGTACCCAAGCAATTTTCAACAGGCGGCTCCCTGAACCCCAACACAAATTAATACTAATTTTCATGGCAACAAGGGGATCATTATCAATTTACACTATAATGAAAAACGTCAATCAAACGTTATTCTCTTGAAAGAGGCGTCCATCTTGTTAGCCGCAGACAGCACTTACCTTTTTACAAGAACTCTCACCTTTAAAGAATATCTATTTAGTTGGCATTTTCTGCGCTAAATGGATTGTATTTAAATCACAAAGTAAGTTTTAAATACCACTCTTTGCCTTGGGGTCTCTGAATGTGTTTTGTATAAATCACTATTAGCTTCTTGCCTCATGAATAAACTTTTAAACTGTGTTTATCAAAGTTTAACATTTAACAACCTGCTATTTCTTGTAAGAGTGGCAATCATAAAGCTTGCGAAATAACATTAGGTAAACTGTCAGGAATAAAAAAAACTGAACTCAGAAAGCATGCAGATGTAACTGAATATTACTGTTGCCGGTCGGCTTTTCCTGTAAGGCTTCACCACAGTGCATCAGCTTTGACTCGCTTGGTAGATTCTGACAGGAGTTTTTACACTGGATGCCCCTCAGTTCTTCTTTAAAGCACAGTTTCATCTTGGATCATGCTTTAAAGGATGACCAGAATAAAGAATATAACCCTAATATTTCCTTGATCAAAAATCTGCTTCACAAGGTCTAAGCCTCTCTGTTGCTCACTCCCTCCAGGAAATACTCCAAAGCAGTTAAAAAGAAAACAATTAAAAATCTGTATTTAGAAATGTTTAGAAAACAAATATTTAAAGGAAAAAGTGAAGAATTGGGTATACATTTGTATGTTCCCCCTTTGTAAAACCCGATGCTACCAGTTACCCTAAGCAGTCCAGAGAAGCTGCATTCAACAAAGAAATCAGGCTTTCAAAGATCTGAGAAAGTAAACGGAAGTGCAAAGTCCTTGTGAAAATGTCCTGTAAATGATAAAGCGTGAGCAAACGAGCGTCCTTATTTTCCACTAAAGGAAAAAAATCTTCATCACACTAACAGAATCAGAAAAGTCTGAGGGTGTGTGTAACACATTCAGCCTGACAGTTTTTACAGCAGCAAATTACCACTGTGAATAAAGCCATGTCCTTTATGTAACTAACAGCAATGAAAACAAGGCGTCGAGTGCACTTTCCTCTCTTGGGTTACGGTCAGAGGTTTAAGGAAGGTCAAGTCATAGGTTAGCACTGTGAATGCCGTCTTTTGGGTCCCATTTAAAGGTCGTGAGCATGGCTCAAATGGATTTTCCGCCGTGAAAGGATGCTTTGGTGAACTTTCCAATCCAGCTCCATTATGAGACTCATAGACTTAGAAAATAATTCTGCCGAAGGAACATCAGCATCCTCAGAGGACTCTTGAATAGAAATGGGTTGCTTCATGTTAGATTGAAAGACAGCCAAAGCACACAGAGGTACTGCCACAGCGCGTGCTGACTGCGAGGCTTTGAAAAGAAAGCAAAGTGCTCGCATGTGTGCGCGCTGCGTTTTATGCAGGTGTTTGAATGCTGAGATGAAAGATATACATAATGCATCATGCTACACCAAGCAGCACTCATCTGGATATCATGAGTCAAGGTGAAATTACCTGCCCCTCACACACCAAGCTACCATGATGATTTCAAGGTGAAGCTGGTCAGTGTTGTACATGATAATATATTTAGGCAGACCACTGTTGTGAACCATCTGCGGGTCCCACTCAGAGCCGGGTGGTTCAGGAAAGCAGCTGGAGAGCTACAGATGGCTGCAGTAAGGAGGGAAGGAGTGGAGTCAAGGAAATGAATTAGGACCCACTTCTTCTTATCTGTTGATCCTGGTGAGGTGAAGGCTGATTGTTGATAGAAGTTTTTAGAGGTCCCACGGGTTTCCTCCGTCTAATCACGGTTACAGAAGGACGGCGGAGTTGGATTAATCTATTTTCTTAAATTCAGCACTCTAGTGGCATGTGCTCTAAAAGTATTGACTTTAATAACTAAACTTTTACCTCGCCGTTATTGCTGTGGACCTAGATGTCATGTAGCTTCATATAAGTCTGAGTGCACTGCTGCACTGGGGTTCGCGTCAGTGTGAGGAGTTGTGTTAAAAACAGTGTGATGTGAGCAGCTCAGCGGGGTTAGCGTTAATGCTCCAGATGGCTCTCCAACATTGCCCGACAGTAGATCTCATCCTCACTTCAGCTTTGTTGACTTTCTCTCTCGCCTTCTTCTGCTGAAAATACACTTAATTAGACGTGCTGATATTTATCTTTTCCGCGCTTTATTTTTCCAGCCAAGGCTTATTAATAAACGTGATCTGAAGTGTTTTTTTCTCCTTCCTTCCTTCCTTCCTTCCTTTTCCCTCGGTTTTTGCAAACTTCCAGAAAAAATAATAAATTGGATTAGCGAGGAGAGCTCAGATGCGGCATGCATATCATTGGCACTTTCCATTTTGTGACGTCATCAGCATTTCTTGTCGCTGCCAAGATCAATTCACGTGCACAAAGGGGAATGACTCCACAAAAGAATGATTGTGTTACTCCTGCACCAGCCTGATCAATAGCTGTATTAATTCTGTCAAAAAGAGAAGTGAGCTAAAAGGTGATGTCACCTACAGAGAGCGCAAAATTGCCAAACAAAAGAAGGAAATTATCTAAGGGACAGATGTCAGTTAAGCGCCTCAGTGTGCTTCAAATCCAGACTTTGATCTTCACAAATCCTTCAAGCATTATGCTTTTCTTTATGTGCGTACCTTTCCTTGATTTTATTATTTTTTTAAATGGTGAATGATAAAATAATGTATACACCACAGCATCTTGCCAAAGGACATTTCAATATGTGGGCTGTGAGAGCCAGACATCAAGCTGCCCTCTGCAGTCCGCTTCCGATGCCATTCGGTTACTTCATCATCACCGTAATCCAGAACTCAGTAGGCACAGAAAACCTAGATTAAAAATTCTACAGTGAGTTAAATCTACTGTGTTACAGTCATCATTTATCAGCGTCGTGTCTCAATAATTCAAAAAGGTAGGCAGCGACCGGCAGTGGAATCACTACTGGACTTCACACCACCATCTGCTCCGCTATGACGTGCAGTCCGCTGCATCTGTTTTCAGCAGACTGACTTCTTCTGCTAACAACACCAGATAACTCATTCTGCTTTATGCTTTGCTCTAAATGAGCCACGCACACACATGTGCTCTATATGCAATCTATCTGTACGTCTTTTCCCAAATGGACTTAATGAGATGAGGGCTCTCTTTCTTCTCCCCATCACTGAACATATATCTTTATCACTTCCTGCATATATTTGGATAACAAATTATAATACCAACATCTTAAGCGCCTAAAACCTGCACTCGGCCCTCTTCCATGTTTGATGTCTTCTGTATGTTCATGATTTTACCGTTGGGCTTTTCAGAGGGTAAAATGGAGAATTCTTGATGCAAGGCTCTTCTTAGTGTTACATCAGTCCAGTCTCATTTTGTGGTTCAGACATACTCACATCCACTCTGACACAACTTTTCTCTCCTCAGACTACAGGTTGTCTTTTTTTTGTGTGTGTTAAAATTAGAAAATAGCCCAAGGCACTGCTCATGTCGTAATGGCTGCCAGGTTTTTTTGCTCCTAAGTGAGTTTGGACACCCTTATGGTACAGACAGAAAATGGACAGCATGAAGCAGTGGAGGTGTCACATTCTATTTGGTCCCTGCTGTGTTTTTTGTTGTTTTTTTTTCTTTCCTCCAAGAAAGTCAAGACCACAGAGAAAATGTGAATGCAGAAAAAAGGCTCTCACCTGAAATGTATTAACAGGTTTAGACTCTGTGCTTTTGATGGAGATTCTTTGGCATGTCCTTTCCAAATACATAAAGTTTTCTTTGATCTGTGTGTGCAAGCACCAACAACATTTTCAAAGAAACATTCTGTTTCTTTCAGACCAGTGCACCGTGACAAGGACTTACCTTTTCCTCCACAAGTTCTGGTTCTTCAGCACCATCTACTACTTTGGCAACTGGGCCTTTATCGGGGTGAGTTCAGCCATGTTGAAAAAATGACCTCATTTGTATTTTGAGAACGAAGTTCATTAGAGTGAAAAAACAAAAACACATTGATCTCAAACTTTTAGATTTTGTGTGGGGCTGTGAAAAACATTTACAGGAAATTTAAAACTTTGAATTCAGAAGTATTACTGGAGGAGTCACTTCAGGGGAGAGCAGCAGAGTAGAAATGTGTGATTTAATTTGGACTCAGAAAAGGCTAATGGAAAATAATCTCCCAAGACTGCACATACTGCTTATCGCCTCAGAAAAAAGAAGTTTAATAGCCTCTTTCCTGCGAGCTCTTGCTGGACGCTATCGATCAAATGCTCCTCGTGAAATATCTCCTAATGCATGCTCTGCTTATTATTTTTACCGTAGGCTTTCCTCATTGGCCTGGTGGTGTCCTGCTGCAGAGGGAAGAAGTCAGTGATTGAAGGAGAGGTGGAGGCCGATGACTCAGACATAAGTGATGATGAATACGTGCACTGAAAAGGAAAAAAAAAAGAAAACAGACATTCGCCACTTGTACACACTTTAGCCGTTACCTCGAAGGAACTAGAAAAAAACAATTACATGACTATTCCATGGTTTGTCTTAATTTAATTTATTGGTTTTAAGGCGTTATTGCTGCGGAGGCGCCTGGAGTCCAGCCTCATTCTGAGGTGACGCGTTCCCTCCCTTTAATGAGACAGCTCAGACCGATCGTTGTCTTTTCCACAGTCAATGTTATTGATGACTTTGGGATTCAGGGAGTGTCCTCCAACTCAATCCTATCATGAGAATTCGCTTCTGAACTGTCTGACACAAATTAGCAATTTTTCAGGAGAAACACCTTTTGAAGTCATACTGCGTTCCAAAAGGTAGAGTTTCACCATTATTTCGTTATTGTTACATTCTCCAAGCATTTTCTAGACCTTTTAAGCCCTTCATTCCACCTGCAGGGTGTCTCGGTGCACTTTACAAAGTAAAAGTGAGCCAACATGCTCTGGTTTGCTGAAAAGCAGCTTGTTACTTTGTAAAAAATAATGATTCCTAAATGCTGACAGCAGTAACGCTTTCACAGCTTTTCGTTTCAGTGTTGCACATAGTTTGCGTGGGTTTTCTGCATTTTCCTCCGCCTGCATACCTGCTCTGCGTCCAAAATGTAAATGACCAGTTGCTGCATCTGCAGTGTTTTCACGGTTTTTAATTAAATGGCCTCCGCGGTTCACACTCTTTTGTTGGGAGAAAAATGCAAAACGGAGACGCAGAAATAATCAGAGAAGTGGGTATGGTTCTCCTTTTAATTATGAGGTACTTTTCATTATTGCCGGCCCTGTGGTGTTTATAAACTGCAGTCTTGTGACATAGAGCTGTGAACGGCTTCTTTTATCCAGGTAGTGAATTTCTTTTCTGCATGTTTGTGTTAAAGTGATAGAATCCAATGATTCAAGGTGGGAACTAGATGTTTGTGCCTAATGAATGTATACAACTATGATGGGCACACACCTCTGTATGCCAGCCTGAATTTGGAGTTTTGTGTTTTTCCTTTGATATGTTTGTGTAATTATCCTCAGTCAGAAAATTAAGAACAAGCAGCTTGAGGTGCTGATAGAACACGGTAATGATGAAAGGACCTGCAACACATGCTGTTTCCACTGGAAAAAAAGAAATGATTGATGTTGTGACAATATTTGAATGCTACAAGTATTTAAACCAATAAAACCTTCACTATGATTGTATAGTTTCTGTCCTTCTTTTCACCCAGTTCTCCTAAAGATTCTGTTAGAACACCAGCTGAAGCGGTGAGCAGCCCACCGGGCCGGAGCCGGCTGATGTTTCCTAAGTTGCCACGTGGAGTGTACGGAGCCGGGAAAAATTCCGAAACAAATTTAGGTGAATCAAAACAGAGTTATTTGAGTTAGAAATGTCCATGAATTAAAGAAAAATAAGAACATAAAAGGTAAAACGACTAACACTAACATTATTATGCTATTACTGTGTATAATTGACGTGCTTAAGATGAGAACTCTTGACAGCATGAGGACATTTTGTCTGTGTTTAAGGATTTCCGTTTATTTCTATTCATAACATTTATATCAGCCTTTTATTATTATTTTTCTTCAGTTACTCTTTTGATAGAGTAGAAATATTCAAATGAATCTGATAAAATTGGTTCATTTGCATTTGTGTTTATAATTTCTAAGTATATCATATCGTACTGAGCTGTATAATTTATATGTGTGTATATGTATCTTTTTCATTTAGGGGTCCTTTAACATTTGGTGCTGTAATAGATGTTAAAGAGTACATCAGCACTGGCTGTTCTTTCATCTTGACTTTGACCAGCTTTTGTTGTGATCACATCCAACGTTAGTTTCACTTTAAAGCCAAGTCTTTGAGTTCAATCATTAAGGGATAAAAAATGCACAAAATTGCAGTTTGACTGAAAAAGAATCACACACGTAAATGTTCGACCATTCTTTTTTACCCTGTTGTGAAACGCCTTCTTCCCCATTTATGCCGTCTGGTAAACTCACAGGATATTTGATTTCTCTGGCCAGCACATTTTTTGGAAAGCTTTTAAAACTTATCAACCTTTTTATGTACGGAATTCCAAACGGTAATATTGCGCATATCGAATAGGACTGACAGTTAAATGCTTCTCTCTTTGGATTAGCTCACACAGTAACAGCTTGGTGCCTGTTGTGGATGGATTTGCATGAAATTCCATGTGCATGTTCAATTAGTTTGAGGTTTGCCTACCTTGTAATTTGTGTTAAGCCATTATACAATATTTCACCCCTGCATTTACTAATAAATCAAAAGCGCCTTGAGCCAAAAACATGAGCCCCAGGAGTCTAGCTGAAGAAGATTGTGGGATCAATGTGTCAGATCACAGGATTTCTGCTGTTTACAGCGTTTTTGTTACCGCTCGTTTAAAAGCCAGGCTTCCTTCGTTTGCCTTTCCCTCCTGCTTTGAATTTTAGGCTCTTTTTGCAAGGGAACAGCGAGCACATTTTAATGAACAAATAATTGAATCTGTTAAGAAGGAGAACTACCTCACAGGGAGCAGCAGCACAATTTTCTATCTGCCTGAGGCCCATCCATAACAATGATGCATGTTTTTCTTCCCTTTTAACCAGTTGTGCACAAAGACAACAATATAATACTCACGTCCAGGCCTTGGTCTACTTTTTGAATATCAGGAACAAGCCCCTATTATTAGCCAAAAAGTCTATTCAGAATGTTACAGTCCAGTTGCTTTGCAACTAGTTAGGTCCACAAATCTCTTAACCCTTTTAACTCCAGTCAAATTAGACTAAATGTCTATCCAAGCATCCCTAAAGCACCCAAACAGACCTGTTCAGCAAATGTCAGAGTTACAATAAGTGTTGCTGACACTTGGAAGCAGATGTTTGAACAGATTTCTATTGAATTTTTTGGGGGTTTTTTCCAAATGCTGTAAGATTACTGTAAGTGGAAAATACAACGTGACCACAACCTGTTTCCCTGCCAAGTTCTTGTATAAATTTGACATTCTCCGTCAAGAGCAATGACAGAGTAAATTCATTCCAAAACATATTGCCTCTCCACCCACATGTGAAATTAAATGTTTTGCATAAATTTAAAAAGATCGTTCATAATACTAAACTAGAAACATTTTTACATTCTCTTAGATGGATTTGTCAGAGAGCCAGGCGAGTAATTTTCTTCCCATTGATTTGTAGTTCAGGAATGTTATATTTTGTTTATTATAATTTCATAGTTATGTTATTGAAAAAAAGAGTTTGAGACAGCTGTACACACCGAGGTCATGGAAAAGATAGGCGTCTCTAAAAGCTGTCTGTAAAGGCAGTTTGCTTATAGTAACTGCTGATTGTCTTTCAGGTCCATAACAGACTCAGAGCTGAGCTCCTTTGTCACTGTCTCATTGTTGCCAGAGAAAAATGTCCCTAAGTGTAACTTTACAAGGATGTCAGAAAACAGTTTATCCTCAGCTGAACAAGCTTATTCTTCCTGCTTTCTTTAGTGTTTGTTTGGAGGCAACTGTTCCTTCATCGATTGCAATATCCTGGCCAGGATGATGCTTACTTTTGCAGGCATCTCTTATCTCTTGATAAAGTGGCCTTACTTCGCAGATATGTTCCAGGCCTGCTGTGTGTTTCCTGTTTGTAGATGTACACTTTACCCTCTAGCGAGTAACCAGTATGTGTGGACCATTTTATCACATCAGTTTATATAAGCGATATCCAGAGGAGGGTGTCCTATTATGTAAAGTCAGTCCAGGGACTGAGCTGTGTTCTGTGTGTCAGAGGCTGTTTCTCTGACTGAAGATCATTGCTCACATTCTATGTTGAAGTGCTTTTATAGTTAAATTAGCTAAGAGAGGACACGCTAACCTACATTTTGATTTGTAATTTGTAGATGAAAGTTGAAGGATGTTAAGGTAATCTGAGGGAGTTTGGAGACTTCTTTGATGTCACACTCTAATACACCATCATTGGAACAAACGTGGATAATTTTAAAACTGTTATATTTCAATCTTATTGCTCAATGCCTTGGCATCCCTTTGAAAGTTCAATGGTATTTCTATCTTAAACTATGCTGAAATATTTGGAGCTAAAGGAGGTCCAACTTTTTGAAGGACTTTAAGGCTTTTTCCATTCATTTGAACAAGAAAATATCACAAAATGCTAAATAACTGAAACAATTTAAAGGATATCAATGTAAAAAGTCATAGCTGTTATGTCCCGACAAAGCTGGACAAAAAATAGTAAAACAGGTAAATAGTCAGAATGCCAGTAAGCGTTCTCACTATAAAAAAAAGAAGAAAGTCTCCATTCCCATGGAGATGCCGGGTGAAATGCTACATGAGATGCAAACTTGCAGGGAACAGCAACACAACTGCACACACAACACAACATCGTGTTGTAAGATGTTCTGCATATCTCAAATTAATTAACTTTTGGACTATGGAAATGTAGGACTTTTAAAAATCAATTTAGATAAGTGTCTGTCCATTTTCAATCAAATTTCATAAATCTTCCTTGACAAATTAAAGAAAATTATCTAGTAACGCCGCTCAGAAAACCAGCTCCTTATAATCCATAAAGGCAGCACAGAGCTGAATGTATCTGAAAGCATTTGGTGTAATATTCTTTCCTTTAATCATGGACAGTGCCTTTCTCTGCTGTAACATCTGCATGTCTCGCCTTTGTTGTCTGTTTTATTGTCTTGGATTTGATGTTACCAGCAGGAGAGGCAGATAGTCTTGGCCCCAGGATATTTTCTGTCCAGTATGTACTTGTCTACATTATCCCATTGCTCATTTCAGCAACCTGCAACAGGACATACTATGATGTTGACCAATGCTTTGAAGGAACAATGAAGACCACCTTTGCTCGGACAATGAACAACAAAAGAGATCAGAGAATGAGAGCGTTTTTATTTACATAAGCTGTCATTTCTTCCATTCGACAAGCTGAACTGAGCTCATGGTTCAGCTGTTCAGACTGAGATATTATACTCAAATTCCCTACAACTGATCTCAGCCACTCTAGGTTGTTGCAGTATAGAGTGTTTTTTCAGTAAAATGAATTATATTTAATCTCATGACCAGCTAAGTACAAAATTGAATTAATCTTCAGCTCTTATACAGCAAACTCCATTTGTAAACCTCACCTAGAATGGAATATTTCATCAGGTGATGGGACATTATAGAATGTTGGTCACTTACCTCCATGCTCCAATCGTGCCTCAGCTCCTGAACCTTTCTAATTGACCCTCTCCTTATGCACTCATTGATTCTGTTTACTTCTCTGAGTGTGCGGATACCGCAGAGGCAGGAAACCTCACTAGGGCCTCGCCACTTTGGAACCCAAGACTGAATGTTTCTGGTTTGGGGCGTCCATGGAACTCTGGTCACTTTCAGTTGTGCTCATTACGCTGACTCAGGAGGGAGGGACCTTTGCACAATCTGTCTAGGGGGCTGTGGATCATGGTCTGAAATGGACATAAAGGACACCTTGCAGTGTTACCTCTGATTAATGATAGTGCAGGACTATCATCAATCTACTGGGTCCATCACAGTATTTTCTATTGTTACCACAAGGGATGTAAAGCAGGAATCTACAGCAGGTTGCAAAGGTAATCGCAGCAGTGCATGGTGAATCTCTTTATGTATTGGTCAGAAGAGTTAGAGCCAAAGAATGTAAATGTTGATCCCTCTCGGATTTCTAAATAAGGCTAAGAAGGAAGCTAAGAATCAGTGAAGTTTAGTTTATTGGGGCTTACATCTGGTTACTGGGGTGGATTAGGGTAACAAGCAGCCTATTACAGGGTTATAGTCAAAATCATAGACCTGGGGTTTTATCTGCAGAACATTAAAACTGATAAAGCCAACAGGCTGGCCATGAGGCATTTGACAACAGTGGCAGGCCTTCTGGGCTTTTCTTGTCTGAGGGAAGTTTCATATAAGGCAGATGTGATTGTGTGGAATACTGTAGATACCAAGAGGAATTCCCGACCACTGTAGCCATTGTCAGGGGCTTCTGTAGCCTTCATCTATCTTACTGCTCCACAGAATAAGAAACTGTAATGTATTTTATAGTGCATGCGAAGTACTTGCAGTGTATTTTTCCAAAGTTTTATTTTTTTTTTAGGTTTCAAAACTTTTTCTTCACTTGCAATTCAGCGATGAAAATTGTTAAGATTTCATAGTTTGAAGCTGAGCTTACGGTTGCCAGGTATGGGAAAGCTTATGATTAAAGAAAGAAAAGGTGAATTAATAAGTTGACATGAATGCTTTTTATTTATATGGTAAACAGTTTTTCTGAAACATATTCTCTTGGCCTTCCATAGCTAGCCACTATCAGAGAATGGCACAGGACTAATTCTGTGTATGATATACATACTAGCTATGTATATATATATATATATATATTCGACTCTAAAAAAAAATTGGTTAATTTCTTTAATATCATTGTTAAATATCTTATTTAGACATAGAATTTATCAAAATGATGGAATTATTGTAAAATCTTCATCAATCGGGCAATACTTCGAATATGATCAAATGTTTCCAAAACAGAAAATTATATCTACTTGCTCTTCACTTGATAAGATGTTTGCAGGAGTTGTTGTTTATACAAAGAATAGAACACATATCTGTTGCTTAACTTACAAGCATTTCACAGTTGCTCCATCTTCATCATGTCTTTTGCAACTTTTGAACTTTTGACTGGTCCTAACTCCTTTTCCCTGGACCAAAAGTCCTCTGACAGGTCCTTGATAGAGCAGCAGCTTGCCGTACCCCGATGTCACACCTCTGGGGAGGCAAATGACACAGGATCAATGGGATTATGTTGATTTGGTGTTTGCAGCCCCAAGGCAAGTTAACCTCTTTGCTCCTATGAGCCAATGGGACCTGCCACTCACTGTTCAATGAAGACTTGTCTGGCAGGCTTGTCAACATGTCCATGCTCCATTTACCAGTAAATAACTGAAAAGCAGCTGCTTTTATATACTCATGTTGTTTGAAAGCAAATCTCAATACATTCCATATTAATGGAAAATATTTTTCTTAAACTGGTGTCAAATATAATACAATTTAATAAGTATTCATTTGTGTATTTAACTGTAGAATAATTCAAGTTGATAGGAAAGTGAAATGATTATAATGACTGCTTATAAACATAAAAAACTTATTAGAACATTGTTCAGGGTTCGCTTACCTTAGGACTAGGGATGATAAAAATGAGAAATGAGTTTGTTCTTTTGCCCAGATTTTGTAAAATCTGTTTCCACTTAATCTCAATAAACCATCTCAATAAATTAAGTTTATAAAATGGCAGTGGTGCTTCTACTGACCTTACTAGATAACTGCTTAGGTTTAAGTATGCATGGGGAAACATTTCCCAAATTGATTGTTAGTGTCCATAAAACATGTATTCTGCAGATTCTGAAAAAAAAAATGTAACTGCTATTATATTTTGTAGGGTTGTAAGAAATGCACTGGCTAAAAGACAATAAGATGAAAAGATGAAATGATATAAGTTTTAAGATTTTTTTTTTCCCCAAAACTTCTGAGAAATCACCTTTAAGAATGAACACAGCTGCAACCCAACGCTGGATGGCAGTAATTTTGGGGCAATGCACATTACACAGACATCATTCTGTTATGGAGCAGTTCGTCACTACAAATCACAATTGTAGCCCATCAAGCAAATAACAACATCAAATATTTGTAGACATGATTAAAAAGGCTTAATTCAATCAGATCAGGACTTGGTTCATTTCGAACAGATTCAAGAAAAATTATTTGACCGATGGATCAGGATGAGATTCCTTTTTTTCTGTAATATGACAGACACTGAATCTTCTGTGCTGCTGGTTTGATTTCAGCACACAGTTGAAAAAGCAGGATCTGTGAATGTCTGGTCTCAGGATAGATTAGCTGCTCATTTGTGTCACTGTAGGTGCAACGCCATATGTCCTGAGGACACAAATCGTGATGCATCTTGCAAAAATTAGATATGTACTAAAAACATTTTTTTAAGAAGTACGATTGCAATATTTGATACACTGTTTACGGACTGTGCTGGGTTAAAAATGTGGAGTTCGATTTGTCTGAAAATCATTGTATTTGTTTTTTAATTTGATTTCAAACAATGTACTTTTGAATAATAAGCAGTGAAAGTGAAATATACAACTTAGAGTCTACTGAGTGCTTCACCATGATGATTGCCAGCTTGAATGCTTTAGTTTAGTGTCTTTCAAACATGTTACCTGCTGTGAACTTCGCTAGCAAAGACCAAAACTCTGACATGAAATGGCCTCCAGCATTAAACATATGGCCACGGCCAGCTGTGCAGTGATAGCATATAGAGCCACTGGATGCTGGGCTGACTGGGAAGAAAAATACAGTATTGTGTATAACTACCCAATTTATCTTCTAAAGGCACGGTAAATCCAGACATTAATGTCTAGACTGAGCTCTGCATTTAAGCTACTCAATTTATGTCACCACAGCATCACAGCACAGCTGAGACCTCGTTCAGGCCTGGCTGGGTCTGCTTTCACTGATGACGCGGTCACACCTCCTCCTCCTCCTTCTGACGCTCGCTGTTCTCATGCTTTTTCAGTGGACTCCTGCTTCCATATACGGGAGGGGTAAATGACACACGCTGGTGCCCTCATTGCCGAGTGGCAGCCATAATGCACAGACCACCAGACAGAGCAAACAAGATTTTCTCCCGGCTCTGGCAGCCTCCCCTCATTAGCACAGTGTCTGGACCTGTCTGAGAAGGCCGATCTTATCAGCAGAACTCTCCAGAGGCACAGAGATAGATTAGGAGTTTAAATGTTTCCTGTTCAAATTCAGAATTTGGACATGGTGGGTGGCTTTATGACATAAGGCCTGAAATGAGACAAACTATCATCTTGAAATCACCGACTTACCTGAACTAAAAAAAGCTAATGAAATTTGAAAAGAGAATGATTTGGATAATCTCCTCTATACTTGAAAATGGAGCTAACACTGGACATTCAGTACAAACATTTAATGACACTGGGGGATTCTGGAATGAGCATAATTCAAAGATTATTGAACAATGCGCTTCACAACCAACACAGAACATAAACTAGACACAACCTCTGAAGCAGTACGAACATATTTCCTCTTTTATTTACATTCCTTTTCAAATGTTAACATTTTTCGCTATAGCTTTTGATCAGGTTGGCATTTTTTTTCTCATTAAAATAAATTGGCACAAGTAAAACATATGTAGACAAAAGTTTATTTACACCATACAACATTTTGTTTTTAAATATTTTATACAGAGCTGCAGATGAGAGAGCTTGCTGGGATCCTTCAAGCAGATTCTGCAGTATTAAAGATGTGAAATATATTATTTATATAAAAGTGAGTATTATCTTTATTGCATTTAAAGCAATGAAGAATGTAGCTTGACAAACATTCATTTTAATATGACAGAAAAATCCTCTTGTCCTCCCATGTTTTATATTATAAAGTAAAAAGTGTAGTAATGGCCAAACAGACTGTTATAAACTTTTTAAAAACCTGCATAAATATATACATTGTGCTCCCGGGTCCAATTTTCGGAAATCAAAACTAGACCCGATGAAGCTGGGACCACATGGCATGTCATTTGCTTTGTGAGGTTTCATCTAATCTTTACCTTTTTTTAGCCAATTCCTCAACAGATAATTTGAAACACATGATGGTAAATATTTTACACCAGGCTGCCCCACACTGAGTACACTAGTGAGAATACAAAAAGTAACACGGATATTTTTATCCCTTTTTCTTCTTTTTTCTCTCTCACCAGTCTTCAAATCGTATTGGCACATAATGTCCCTGCCACACTCGTAAGATCCAGATATGTATGCCAAGGCTGTTAGAAAAGTCTGTTGCTTTATTCAGTGCAAAATACATCCCCAGTCTCCTCCTTTTTCTAGTTTGCATTTTTTTCCCTCCTTCTTTTCCTTTTAGACTTCTGTTTGGAAGTCTCCCTCTTGGACATCCAAGGGTAGGTTGACACACTTCTCCCACTCTGCAGGCGTCATCTCTAGTGAGTCCTTGGGGTGAGATTCTAGTACATTCATAGTGGCGTAGTTCTGGTACTCACAGGCTGGATTGTAGCTCTCCCATGGGTTCTGTTTTGGCATTGCCTTGTCCTGTGAACAGGGCCAGCAGGGTGTGACATTAGTGACATTAAATCCTCTAGAGCAAAACTGCAGATTATTTGTTCAAAAATGACTTTTCCACTTAATTCATGTAAGTCAAAAGGGCATTATATGAGCTTCTACTATTGGTAATTGAAAGTAATGGATTAATGCCGAGGGAAGCATCAAATAACAAAAGATAATGGCAGTGTATTACGTGTGAACATGCTTAGACTTTTGCCATGGAGCTGAACTGCATTTTCCCCAATGCTCAGAAACTGGAGCACGGCATGTGCTGCATGTGTGAGCCATTCATCTGAATGTGCTCTCGCTGACAGTCCCAAAGACACTATTACAAGTAAGGGAGAGAAGAAACCTCTCGTCAGGGAATATAAAATGGATACTAATGTCTGCTGCCAGCCCTGCAGTAGATTCATTTAGATTTTTTTTGGGGAGAAAATTGTAAAAAAAGAAGAAAAAAAAGAAAAAAGGGTGAATAGAGCTTATTTTCTATACAAAAGAAACAGTAACTAAGCAACAGTCCTCAAACTACACTGTACTGCTAGGGTGACTGAAATTTGAGCAAATTAAGGATCATATGCAAACTAAAGCGCCACGGATCGTCCGACTGTCTGGCCACGAGCTCGATTTCTATTTGTTGCATTTGCTACAGGAAAGAAATGCGCTTGACTGAAACAGACTTAGAAGGCTTGACGTCCCCATTGTGTACTGCTTCAACCAGGTGTGGAGACAGATGGTAAGACTTTTGGTTTGCAGCAAGGTCAGGAGGAATACTCATAATTAACCTGACTTCTAGATCGAGTGAATTCCCCACCCCACCCCCACAACATCTGCCATAAGAGAACAACCACATTAAGGTGCTATTCGTATAGATGCTGATAGATTAAATCATTTGCCATGCATTAAAGAAAAAAAAAGAGATGGGGTTGCTCAGTAGATAAATATGCATGTAAATAAAAGTGCATTATGGCCTTGCATTGGAATGGGTGTGCTCTCCTAGATTAGGTCTGTTTTCCTTGAGGCTGGCCTTGCTTGGAAAAATTCCCTCTGTTCTTTCAAGGAGGGGTCCCCTCAAATTGGACAGACACACTTTAGCTATATAACCATTCACTTGCACAATATAGGGTATTTTGATTTTTCTCTCTTTAACTGGCAGACAGCCACCCCCCTGGTTGCCTGTTACTCACCATGCTGCCCATATTTGGTATGTCTCGAAATCGGTCCAGGGTTTGAAATTTCTGATTCAGTTCCTGGAACAGCTCCATGTGTCTTTTCCTGGTGTGCATGACTTTCTGCAATGGCAAGGGTTTTTTCTTTGGTATTGACAGCCAATAATGGAAATGCATCGTTCCTCTCCATCCCCCCAACTCTGATCAATTTGTTACTGTCATGGTAGTTTACTTATAGGCCAGGTTTGAAACAAATCTACTTGCCTCTGCATATATACAAGTGACTGCCAAAATAAAGGAAACAGTAGGGTAATTAAAGTTAGGGTCAAAGGACACCTGATGCCTGACATCGTTCTCTGATAAATGAGCTCATTTAAAGCTTTGCTGGTGGAAGGGATATCCTTATGATCAAATCTTGGCGCAAATGTTCCGCTTTATATTCTGGTGTTCATCTAAACCCAAACAAAAAATGCACACTGTACCAAAAAAGCTGCCAGAAGCCACGTGTTTCCTGTGTTTTGACAGAGGTTACAATATATATGCAGCAAAGCCTGATTTAACAATGCAAAGGAAAAGCTGAAACCTGCCAAAGGGGATTTTAATATGTATTTGCTGGCCAAGATAATCATTGCTGAAACCAGTGATAAAATCAGATGTGAAATGTGCAAATGACTTTAAAAGCATACAGTTTGAAAATCAACATATAGCTAATGGATGTAAGGGATGGAGGGGGATAAAATGTTGATGAGAACTGTTGCCCTGTTTGTCAGTTGACAGCCTTGCTTTTATCTTAACTACGCAGCACCTCAATAAATCTTGTTGAGCCAAGGCTCTGCAACTCCAATAAGCTTAAGAGGCCCAACAAGTACTCGTAAATCAAATGACAAACACAACTTCAAAAATGGCCTTTTTCTGCATAAAAAGCTAAAAGCATGCGCTATGGACAGAAATGCATTCGTATCTGGTTACCTACCTCAAAGTCCAGATCAGAATATCGTGACTTTCTCCTCTGTAAAAATACAATATGACAGATTCAGTAGTGTTTTGACATCAGCTTAAAAGAATACATCAAATGTGTGACACATATTTGAAATGTGCAGTGAAGTGTTTATTGTTCCCTCATGGGAGTATGTACCTCCAGAGAGCTCATAGATATTGTAGACCCTGTCTCACTCCTAGAAAGCCCTCCAGCTTCCTCCATCTCTGCCAGGAAGTTCTTAACAGCCGTGCGAGGTTCAAAGGGCCGGCTCTGCGTCTGCTCTGGAACGCTGGGATACTGTTGCTCCAGGTTCACATTCATGTGGTCCATGCCTGACGGGCTGATATTGAAGTCAGGACTCATCTTGTAATGCATTAGCCTTTCGTGTGGCAACGTATCCATTGTGATGTTCATCTTCGTGTCCTCCTTTAGAAGGGTGGGTATGTTACCCGATCCTGGCACCATGGTCGCAGAGGCCCGAGGCATGACTATGTAATCTGTCTCCATCATCTGACCCTGCACTGGATGACCCTCCATGTCATGGCCAACCATGTCTTGGTCACTCTGGCGCATGGCATCGTCGGTGCACAGGTAGACAGTGCGCCGCATTTCTGCATTGCTGTCAGCCATGCACTGCTCTTTCAAGTCACCCACTCCCATCGGCATGTGCAGGGCTGAAGGCTGCTGGATAATCACTTTGGAGATAATGTTGCCAGGCAACGTGGAGTAGTTCAGGCCCTCGGGGGCCTTCTCATCCTCCTCATCATTGAGCGAAATACGGGAGAGGGTGCCTGTTATAGTGGCGGCACGACAAGAGCCCATGTCTTTGTGGAGTGCTGTGGGGTAGGGTGACACAAGGATTAGTTGCATTTTCTCGGTAATGAACTCAGCTTCACTGTTTGTTTTAGATTTTCCAGCATGTGCCCAAAAGAACAACAGAACTCAAATCAACATGAAAGAATTCTCAAAGGAATTTGCACTGCAGAGGGGATACTGTAATGTCAGGATGAATACGGGAAAATATGCTGTGCGTGACACACACTAAATACAAAAGAACACAGCCACAGACACTGGAGTCTCTGGAGGATGTTACTGTAAATAACAAAAAGTGGTTTCATCCTCTCTCTGAATTACCCTCTCGCTATACAGTATGTTGATCCTAATGCAAATTTAGTTATGTTGATGACCTTGTAGCAAAACCAGATATTCTACAAGAGACAACACTTATCTGCTCAGAAATACCCTCTGGTTATGACATCACCCTATTTTTTCTGTTGAACTTTATAATCTTTGCCTTATGACTCACTTTGTGTTTGGCAATCTTTTCCCTAAAGGCCAGCAAGGACGTTACAGAGAACAACAGATCAAACCTCCCTCTTTATGTGCAGGGAACTTACTATGAGCACAGCAGAAGACTATGTACACAGTTTTATTCCTCATCTAAACTCTCCACTCTCATACTGTAGTGACACAGCGGAAAATCACCTCTGTTAACAACTGTAACCCCATCCAGTAGAACACCAATGAAAACTCTGTAAACCCACAGAGTAATCATTAGAGTGCATTTCTCTTAAGGCTGATTCTAAGGTATAAATGATACCTGCGAACTCTGTCCTGTGTTGCACCAGGCACTGTATGTCCAGCTTAACAGTACTGCAAACTATGAGTTAGAAGAATTAGGAAGCTCCTTTAGTTTCCAACGAGCTGTGCTGTGTTTGTGAGTGCTCTGAATCATAGTCAATCATGGTAATTCCCTGGAGATTCAATAAGGATGTGCTCGCGGTTTGTTTGGTAGGGACTGGACACATACAAGGCGCTCATCTTGTGTAAGTTGCCACCAACATATTAACGGAAGATGATACAATTCGCCTTTATGATTAACTTTTTTTCTCCAAAAATTATACAAACATTTTCCAATAAATTCTATGACTCAAAAGTAAGAGAACAAAAAAATAAATTACCACTCCACTGGTACAGTCTGGTGAAGAAAATCCCCCCACAATTAAGCACGGAGCATATATACACCCATCCCCATCATGCTAATGAAAAAACAATTACAAAGTGGGCCTGGGAAAACATGTAGGCACACCCCTTTATTGAGGCTGTTTTTCACAGCAAAACTAAAAATGGAAGTGAAAATCGAGCAGCTCCCATTATAAGGTTTTGTACTCAGATTAAAGTCAGTGTTTTGGTAACTGTGAAATAACTCCTGCAGGGATTGTTAGTTGTTATATAAGCTGAGCTATTTTTTACATTCTAACCTCTACTGTTTTTTTCCTCACTCACTCACTCTCTCTCTTTTTTTTGTAGCAAAGCAAGAAGGATCTTGTTAAAGAGACCATCTGTTCCATACCTGATCGACAGGCGATGTCCACATCTTTCTCAAAGTCCGTCTGTAGGTGGAGGCCATAAAGGGTTATTTTTTGCCACAAATATAAATCCTTTCACACTGTATGCAACACAGTATTTTTCAAGACTACATACACATATTTAAATGTATGTTTATATAAATATATGTTTTTCTCTTATTATTTCTAAGAGCTTAAGAAAATTGATCACAATATTTTTCATCTTCTGTTTTAACCCAACAATAAATCAGTAAAAAAAACGTGTGTGTGTGTGTGTGTGTGCTGCAGCAGCTGCGATGCTTTTTGTCCTCACTGCTAATTAGTCTATTGAACCAAAGGGCTGTGACACTGTTGCGCTTTTGTGCAAAACCATTTCACTCAAAGGGGTATTAGAATACTAATGGCAGATTGTTGCTGTGATGTGCCAATGGTGGTGGCACTCTGGATAAAGGGTGTCCAGTTTCAAAGGTCAGATGCGAAACAGCCCTCTAATACCTCATGAGAGGAAATGAGAAAGAGATTCAAGGCAAACATGGACAGTAAGTTCAATCAAACTGAAATGAAAGGTTGAGCTTGGGGCCTCAGAAAACCAAAGGGATCTTTGTTTAAGGCATTGCATATTTAAGTGTTGTGATTGCAGCTTTGTCGGTATGACATACAGAAAGATGACCTCCAGTAAAGTGAGATTATGAAACTGAAAAATATATGACAATTTAAAAAATGCACACCAGTCAAATGGAAGTTGGAGGAGATCAAAGGAGGTTGTGCATTTGTTTTATAAATGACCAGGGAACATTGGGGCTACTTAAATTACAGAGTCTCTAATGGTTGCCGATAACAGAGGGTAACTGTGCCTACCATTATCTGAGCATGCCCATTTGGGAAGGTTCCTGTTGCATCACCACTGATTGGATCTTGGCAGTTTCTGAGCCGACATCTGAAAGCATCTTGGACCTAAAAGCAAAGGTAAATCAAATTTGATTAATACAAATGTGTTATACATATGTATATATATATATATATATATATATATATATGTATGTATACACATGATTTTTTTAATGCTTTAATGAATAGAAGAAGTCATTCTCTACCTCTCTCCGTAGGATACAGTGAACCATCACAATTACAAAACCCTGCAGTGAGTCAAAGACAGCAAAGAGGATCTGAAAGAGGATGGAACGCTTGTCTGTCATAGCAAGCACTGCAGACATCCAGGTCAAAGCAAGCAAAGGCAGGACGACACAGGAGCTCCACAGGGATGCCCTGAGAGAAAAAAGAAGGGATCACACAGGGGAGATAAACAAGATGAGGTCTGGAGTGCTAAGTCAAATCTCCATGACGACCTTTTTCCTCAAGAGTGATAGCTGGGAATTACACTTCATGCTAGTAGCAAAGAACATCATTTCACAGACACTTCCGCTCTGTACTTCTGATGCACTGTGTAAGCTGGAATTTAATGTAGGCTGCAGTCACATGACTGTGGGATGGACATTTAGAGACTCCCTGCAGTATTGCTTTATTGATTCACGAAACAGACAGGCACTTACATTGCATTGCTAGCTGTAGTTGCTGATAAAGCAGTTGTTGATACAACACCACATTTGGCACACTTGAGAGTTAATCCTGTATGCGGCTCACTCATCTGTCTGTGGGACATAAAGGCAAGGAGGCGACATCATGACAAACAGCACCAAAAGCCACATGACTTTACACTTGTTCTGTCATATTAGCAACAGCAGAGGCAGCCAATGTGAGGGCATTTTAATGATTTTCATCTTGGACTGATTCTGCCAAAGTAATATGCAGCCATCTCACTCCCGTGGAGATCTGACCTCTTTATTGAATGCCCCTAATTTTCTTTCAACCGCAAGGAAAAGAGGTCTAAATCTCCACATGTATGTGATAAAACACAAAGCATAAAGAATATACATTTTTGCAAAATGTTAAAATTGAAAATTGGTAGAAGAAAAACAGGTACTAACAAGGATGTGCTGTCATACCCTGCTCGATGCTTCAACTTCTTGTCCAGAATTCCATCTCTGGACACTAGTTTATTAAACACCAAAATACCAATCACCATATTGACCTGCAAACACAGAAGGGGCGACTGATGTCATTATTCTACACAATATCTCTCCATCTGTAATGAGATTTGACCTCTGGCTTCTGTTTGTTCTTTGGTGTGACATTTCAGCCAATGGATGAGACACAGCAAGCATACTCAGGACAGCTCAACACCCTTAAGACAAGATCTGCCTGTCAAGAGGCTCTTGCTTTCACAAAGGCACCTTCTTCTATTATTAGTAAGAAGCTGAATGTATCTAGGTGGATTAAACAACAAAATGAAACACACATTGGGGTAAAATGGATTTTAAATCCCTGTAGCTTGGGTAGAGAAGTTAAACATTCTTGCAAATACATTAGGCTCCTAATCTGCTCACCAAGCTGTGAAACAACCGATTATTATGATGTAGCGTCATAACAGTGAAAACAACTAAACATTGCTATGCTTGCTCTCACTGCAGATGGTCTTTTATTTCATTTAAGAGAAATTTCGACAGAACAGAAAGGCTTTAAACTGTTACAGTCACTGATACCTAAAGCAAAGCCTTTAGCCTCTTTCATAACTCTCCAAAGAGCAGAAAGAGTGAAATGTTGTATCACGTGTCCAATTATTCTGTTGTAGTGATTTTTATTTTTTCATTTCTTATTCACAAGATGGTGCTGAATTAGGTTTTAGATGAATCTAAAGCTAAAGTCCTTTATCATACATAAATAACCACACTGTTACATGATGGGGTATTATGGTAACTCATTATTTTAACTTTAACTTTTACTTTAACATTGAAACATCCCTGTTTTTTCCTCTTCCTACATTCATACACAATGCTAATTAAACCATGTTCACTTAGCTTTGGAAGCAGCAAACTTTTTTTTATCCTATTATAAACAGAATAATTGATAATATAATAATTATCTATGAATCTGTCAATCTTTTATGTATATTTTCCTATGAATTAAGTGACTTTTTGAATTAAAAAAATAAAAAGAGGGTAAAAAAAGTGGACACTGGTTACAGACACGCACCAAAACAACAGCTGCTGCAGGTCCAACAAAGGCGTACAGGAGTCCGCCCTCCAAAGAGAGCCAACAGCTGCAGAAAAGCAAGAAAAAAACAATTAAGTCTCACTAAAACATTAACATCCACTTTAATGGCGTACACCATCATATCAGTGCATTTTCCACAATAATCAAGGGAGAGCTGCCATATGTTGGAAGTGGAAAATTCAAAAGTGATTTTAAGTAGTGTTTTATGCATGTGGCATCCAGCAGAGTTACTCACATGAAATTGGGTTGTTGCCGTGCTTTTTTTTATTTGAGAGGGTTTAATGGAGGGTTTAGGGTAAGGGTTATATGTGGCCTTGCTTAGAATAAATAAGGCACTGCAGAGGCATCTGATCATTATTTTCTTATGTGTTATTAAAAACAGACAGTGTTAGGGATGAATATCAAAAAGAGATGTAAAAACTTACTATAAGGGTGTTCCATAGCCTTTTGTTTTGGTGAATCCCATTGAAATGGCAACCACTAAAGCAGGTAATCCTTGAAAAAAAGAAGGCAATAAAAAGTTATTGCAGCATTTTCTGTGAATTAATGAAAAAATGTTTAATGTAGAGGAAGCCAGTCGCTGTGCCGTTTAGCCATTAAACAAAGTGCAGCTCGACCGATTCCATTAGAGACTCCAGTATGAGACTATGCGGACATCTGAGGGTGTATGATCAGCTATATACATTTCAGCATTTCAATCTACATACTGTATAAAATTCCATTAAGCGGCAGAGGAGAACAGACCTAGGGATGCTTTGACAAAATGGCAGCAGTGCATCAAATACAGAAGACCACCTAGTAAGATTTCATCACTGTACTGTGAGATATTCACCACCCTTCGCACCTTTGATAGGAAGGGTTTTGCTGTGTGGCTCCTCATTATAGATTGGTGTAATTGATGCAGTCCTTACTATTGTGTGCTCGGAATATTAAAGCTTTTCCTCTCCGAGCTGCACAGGCAGGTGCTATTGATGTAATCAGTTTCCTGGAGGCACGAGCCAAGACCCTGTGGCCATCCAGTGCCTCACTGCAGTGCTGAAGAGGTAAAGTGTGCCGAGTGTACACAAGCATGCCATAAATCACAGCGCAGGCAACAGCCTGGTGGAGTCAGTGCACTTCAAACCGGCTGCATTAAGAGACAAATTATACTGTGTGTCGCTTTATAGATCAGTTATGAAAAGGTTTTTGTTGTCTGTTTTGATACAGGTTGTAATCTCAGGGGATTAGAAAATGCAATTTTGAAGTTATTACACTTAAAACTGCCGTCATTGTTTGTGCCTTAATGCATGTTCACTGTCGTGCACCATGGGTCGGCATCACAAGATCTTTTCCCCGCTTTCTTTTTACAGAAAATCTATGAGATAGTAGAACATTCTTTGTCCATTTTTTTTTCAGCAAGCAGTTGCACTTCCATGACTAAGAGAGCCTTGTTTGTTGCTAGGTAACAAGAAGAATGAGAGTGGGTTCTTTCAGTCTGAAAGACAGAGCTGTTGGACATGGATTCAGACTGTCGTTTATCAGGAGAAATCTTTATATTTTGATACAGATATTATATCTGCCAGTGCTTATTGACGTGTGCGTCTGTATACTGATATATGCCATTATGATTTCATTATTAACACCTGTCATATCTCAGATAACGTTTCAGTGTTTGAATGTTGCCATCAAGTTAATTTTGCATATCATTGAACATCTGACGTTGCCAAGCTGTTCAAAATATTATTTAATCATTCTTCTTCATACAGAATTCAATTTCACTAAATTCATTAATCACATTTGAGATATTCACACTATAGTTCTAAGGTCTACGGGTGAGGTCTTAGATAAAATGGATTTTGCTGCAGTGTACTGTAAATGCCAAGCTCCCACCCTCTCTATCAGACATAAGGTCATTGCAACCTGCTACTGGAGAGCTGCTTTGGTCTGTAACCCCCCCCACCCTTCCCTACGGCCAAAATGGAGACCTAGACGCCTCGCAGAGACGATGAGATCAGTGAACAGAGTTTGCTGGACCTAACTTCTGAACACTGGCAGAAAAAGGCAGCTATCGTTGGACATAATGAAGTGGTTTTGGGAAATGCAGTGCTTACTTACCCCAGCCCAGACACAGGAAGCGCTTACGGATGAGCCTGGTCCGGACCTTTCCTGTGACTGCCATGTAGGACTGCCAGGCCTCTGTGAGAACCCAGCAGAAGGATGCCAGAAAGAAGAAGTGCAGAAACGCAGTCGTCATGATGCACACACCCTATCGAAAGAGAAGGGAAAAAAAGTAATTGACTCGGCTTTACAGGAACTGGAAAATGACTGAGCAAGAGCTTGAATTCAATGCAAGAGAGATAATACCAACAAGGCACATAAAATAAAGATTCCCTCTGATTCCCAAAGAGCAAGAGACTCCCTGCGAGTGTATATCCATTACATTAATATTTATTCTTTTGCTGGATTTTTATTTGACTTTCCACCAGCCTGTGCAGCGAAGCAAACAAAGCATCAGCTATTAAAACAGAATCTAAGGTGGAGATGTTAATTCAAATCAGATCACAGGCAGACTAGCTGACACAGAAAGCCGTGGCGTAGCATTCCTCTGCACTAACCCTCATTAGTATGCTGGGGATCCCACCTAGAGGCATTTGAACCAAGGTCAAGTGTTTTACACAGGCGGCAAAGGAAAAAACAACAACACTGATAAAATAAAACAGAATGCATATATCTGAGGCGACATATTGCACTCAGAATTGTCAATATAGCAGGACCTCTCAACTGTATTAGTTTGATGGTTTTAACTCTACCAAGCCGCCCCTGAATGAGTTTGTTTGGTGAAGGATTAGAAATAAAGAACTACCCTTAGGAATCCTGTTCTTGCACATTGATATTTGAGATGAAACCTTTTTTCAGCTCTATTTGCACTGTAAATCTGTGATAATCTGGCTAATACTATACAAAGAGGGAAAGATTGAAGTGTAGAATCTCTTTCCAGGGTGTCCACACCATACTGTGAAATCTCCCATATGCTTTAGGTTCCCACTGAGAAAACCACACTGAATCCATTTATCCCCTGTCGTGCTCATGGAGTTCAAATGAGACAATAATCCTGCATTTTTTCATTTCTCAGTAAGTTCTGTTTAACATAACCCCTGTTGGGATGTTAGTTATGTACAGGTTAATTGATTTATAAAATATTTGTCACAACTCATTTAGGATGCAATCTACAGTGTTTATTTCATATTCACAGATCTAATTAAAGGTAAATGCAAAACGCAGTTACCTTTTTATGTCAAAGGAAACCTGCGTGACATAATTGGCCAGTATAATATTAGTAATTCATACAGTCAAAATGTATGAGTCTTCTTTTATCTGAAGTGTTAGTGTGTTAGCTCTAATATTTTCCATTGAAGCTGGAAAATCTTAATTAAAATGTATGAAGCACCAACAAAACCATTATAAAGTAGGGTTAAATCATGTGTGTGGTGATCATCAACAGAAGTGTCATTCATTATTCAAGCACTGGTAAACTTTGATCAGAAAACTGGAAAACAACCATACTTTGACAGTTGTTCTGACCTTATACAGAAATGATGCTGCTGCAGATCAAAGCAACACAGGTACAGCACACCGAAACCCACAAACCTCCCATGACATGCAACTCATATGATATTTACAGTCCAGCATGTCCACAGATGCTTTCATTAAAATCCAAAACATTCTGTTCTGTCAATTCTTGATTAATAGGCTATTTATAGAATAGCTTTTATGTGCCACGTTCCAGCCGTCTTCGTAGTAGAGTTCAGTATTTAGATTTACAGTTTGCGATCATTATTTCGTAAACACAAGATAAACAATGAGGAAAAGCTTGAATATCGTGCACAAAGTAAGAGGACTTCTTGTGGATCTACTGCCTCAAGACTTGCACCCAAAGCTAATTCTAATGCTGCTGTTGCTCATATGCTGTCCAAGATGCTGAAAATAGAGCCTCTCTTGTTTCCTGGAAACAGGTCATATGCAACCGCTATGTTTCACGGTTCACTTGGAAGCTGATACCATCCAGCCTCATTTGTCCTCCAAAATAAAAGGTGTATTTTCTTTGTTCCGGGAGTGAAAAAAAGAATGCACTATGACAATGTCATGATGGCACTGATTGGGTGCAGGCTGTCATACAAAAAAGACTGAAAGCAAGAGTTTACATTGCCCTTTAGAAAGGCAAATGCTTGGAGATGTTGAGTGCACTGTGTCAGTATCCATGGAAACAGAGGAACTGAGGAAGGGACCACATTAAAACACTGCAGAGCTGATAGCGTGCTGTCGAGGTGGGTGGTGAGGGGGTGCACATCGGGCCAGGTCAGCAACAGCAGCTTAAGGTGGGGACAGAAAATGTGAAGAATTTCTTACTATAGACCCAGTGAACTCTGAAAGTTCAGCCAAGAGACCCTTTTAGTTATCATTCTTGCTCAAATGTCAAGAACTGAAAGCCTCTTACAATGAACCAAAAAACTTTTCATTGACATGTTATTGGATTGATTCAAGAGAAGGGATTCAGGCCTGGAGGGCATTGAAAATAAAGCAGCAAAGCGGTGGTGATGGCAAGATGTTGTTAAACCACAGACAAAGAAATGTCTAAATGTCTAACAGTTCTAAACAGTGCTAAAAAGTACTCTTTACTATTGTAACCAAGTCTTAACAGATGCAACCAGCAGTTGTAGTTGTAGTTAAGAGGTTACCCTTCAATTAGAAGAAAGGAATAAGATTATATCATTATATCATTTATCATTATGAACGAGAAGGGGTTTTTGCTGAATGAAATTACTATAACTTTTGATTGTATTTTGCAGACCTTGATCACATATTTTTGGTTTTTATTGTTTATTAGCTTGTACAAAAATGTTTCCTTGTTACTAAACTGAAACGTTGTTTTGTTATTTTGACTGCAATTATTAAATACTGATTCAGTTTTAATATGAAAGTGAAATATTTAAGGTATTTCAATGAGGGAATATTTTATTTTCCACTGCCTTTGATAGAACATTTACACTGCTACCCACCGTTTAAAGGAAAGGCAAGATCTTCTGATCACCCGACACTACTGCCGATTCACACACACTACATGTATAAAGCTGTTATTACTGTATTATTAGTGGATTTTAGACTCCTTAAATGCCTCACACTTAATGCATTTTACGCATTATAGAATGAACATGAACATTATAACACTTGCAGCATTTGCCTCTCTCTGTGTGTCAGGAAGAGAGGACAAAAAGAAAGAAGAGATCCAAAGGTGACTCACTGACTTCCTGGTCCCAGAAGACACCTCCACAGCAAAGAAATGATTTCAATTAGATGATGAGCAACTCTGAATCCACAAACACTGCAGCCAATTATATTAACTTCTTATGGGAGAAGGACGAAAAAGGAGTGAGGCAGTGTCAGGCAGCATGGCGATTAATCCCACACAGGGACTGTGTATTCTCCTCTAGCTGGCCTACCACTCAAACTCTGGACTAAACTCTATATCTGATCAAATATATGGAATCTTACTCAAATATTATTTCAACAGGATGGTATAGACAGAGCACAAAGAAAATATTGAAAAATACATTGCCCATGAAGCTTTACCCAAAAGAACCACTGAGCTTGAATGAATATATAGTGGACCGTGGTTGAGTCTCAGCTGGTTTAGTGCCGATATTTCTATATGAATGTTCCAACATCTTGAAAGATCTGGAATAAATACGCTGCCCAACTTCGTGAAAGCTAAAAGTGCAATATGTTTTGGGTAAACTGAAAAAGTAATAACATAAAAAAGCTGCTGCCAAACATGCCTTATATGACAATCATAAGGAAACTCTCAGGTGCAGTTATATTCTGTTGTAACTCCCTGTCACTTTTAAAAATCATTACTTTTGTGTTGTGTAAAACAACAATGGGCTCTAATGAAGAAATATATAAATACCACTTGATGACTAATTTATGGTCATTTATTGAGTCTGTCCCAGCAGAAGCTGAAATGACATGTCCAGCTTGCCAGTGGATATTCAGAAAAGCACATCATCTCTTAGCAGATTTCATAGACAGATATCCTTTTAGAAGAAAGCCTAGCAAGTATTTCATGTTAAGTGCTGGTTCTTATAATCATGACAAGAGAAGACTAGAGCCCTGATTAAATCTGACAGGGCATCAAATCAGTTCAGCTTTAAAAAATGCCCTGAGGCTACTGCTTTGTGCTCCATGTGTAAGTGTCAGCAAGAAAACAGATGAACCAGTGCAGGGATACTGCACCTGAGATTTTATGACACTGACATGAAAAGTATGTAATGAATCCATTCAGTTTTGAGTATATGGTGTCAGTTAGTCGTTTGTGTAAATAAATAATGCACCCACAACAAGAAGGGGGATGCTGTAGGATTTACCAAACAATTTCTAATTGGTGATCTATTTTCAAAATCAATTTTCAATAAGAAATCAGAAGGAAGCACTCTGATTTACGATGGGCTACAAAAGTGCTTGCTGGTCCACAGTACTGTAAATCCGACCTGCAGCTGTGTTGTAAGTGACTGAGTGGTGTGACACCAGCAAAATACTTCCTAATGATGGAATACACTATGAGGCGTTGCAACTGATTATAGGAACTGTTGAAGTCATAGAGTTGGACAAATCTAAATTCTACATCTACTGCACTGTTGCATCCAAATGTTTTTAAAAAAGCAGATTAATGAGGTGAAACGCTACAGAGAACAGATTAATGAGAATGAACTGGAAGATAATGAGTGTGTCTCCTCCAAAAGGCAAAGGCTCACTGAGAAAGCAGTTACACAATAAAAATGTCTGTAATCGGACAGTGTGTCATTCTGTAGTGCTGCCAAATGACTGAGAAGGGCATCTGTGTGGGCAGCTTGTAAATCTCAACAATTTTTTGTTGACCGGTCTTTTGCATTAGCCACAGTTACAAAACCGGTTGGATGAGCCGGTCTTTTTTTCTGGAAGCAGCATCTCTTCCCCTACAGTGCACCTCTCAAATGCTCAACACCTGAGCAAAAACTGCCCCATTTCGCTGTGATGCTGTTACCAAGCTAACTTACCTTAAATTGCACTTGAATTTTAGCACTTTCAGGGCCAGCAGCTTGCTTTTGTCAAAGTTTACCAGAGGACAGTGTAACATAGATTAAAGAGCAATGGTCCTGATCCAATCTCCACTGATGTGGGTATTAGAAACACTCCATTTTCCTTTGGGATTAAGATCAAATGCTTCTTTCTGCAGGTTTATCACAAACTAAAGCAATTTTCTTGAAAGGGGCAATAAACTCATGGTTCCAGTCTGTTTCCTACATTAAAAGAAGTCTTTAAAAAGATACTATTGTGTCAAATGTGCAAAACTCAGAAATATTAAAAACTGATTTGTGTACAAATTTAGAAGGTAGACATTTATCATCTACCTTCTCTTTAAAGGTAATAAAGAACTCATTTATACTCATTGCAATACATACCTTAAGATAACAAAGAAATGCTCACAATGTGCAGTAATGAGAAATATAAGTCTAAAGCAGCGTTAAACCAGAGAAAGGCAGGAGTTGGTTAAATCAACCACAGCTGAACCTTCCCACCTTCTAAACTATCGGCCACTAAATGCTTAAGTGTCACTTACCACATTGTGGGTCTGAGTTTGTCCAACGAGGATCAATATGTTTGAGCAGATTATAGATAAGCAGAAGTTGAGCAGGATAATTGATCGTTCAGAGCGAATATATCTATAGAAAAAGCCAGAAGAGTGACAAAAGTATTAATATCAGTATGTTTCTAAATGTTTTGATTATTATCAAATAATTCCACATCAGGCAAAAATTGTATTAAAAAAAAAGAATGTGGCCAAGGAAAATGTGCTCTGAAACTGTAACAGTTACCTCCATAATACAGCGTAGATCACTGCCAGTGTGATCAATGCAAGGCAAGACAAACCACAGCCAACTATCAATGTCACAGACGGGACCCCTGAGTACTCCATGGTCTGAGGAGAAGACAGAGTGAGACACACCAGTCAGTGGGAGGCTGGATGTGGATCATGCAAGACAGTTCATCTTTATTACCGCTTGGAGAGAGAGGGATTCAAAACAATCACTACCAATCTGAATAGTCAGTGGGCTCATTCATTTACTGGGAATCTGGAGGTGTGCGTGGGTTTGTAGGTGTCTCAGACAGATTCTCAAAACTTTTGGCTAGCTGTATCTGAGGATGAAACTTAAAAACATTCAAGAACACCAAAACTCTGGCCTGATTCTCTCTTTGTTTTTTTCAAAGTTAATGGAGCTGGCCAGTCGAACCTGCAAGTTGAGGCTTCCTGCAGACATAATAAACCCTAATGTTGTTCTATACACTCACAATAAAGATGATAGATATTGCATCAAAATATTCATTTTAAAAGCTACTTTAGGCCGGAAATGACAGTGCTTTTCTCATGCTGAATGCTAAAGGCCTGAAGAAGAGGCATTGTAATATTCCTTTCTGTTCCTGCTGTGTATTAGGACAGAGGACATGGGATACAGCAAGTGATCTATGTGCCATTGACTACTTTATCTTCACAATAAATTACAGGCTTCTGCTTCCTTTACAGAGACTAATTTCAGCAGATGAGCTCAAATGGTGCTGCAAGAAATGACCAACACTGTTACTCAGGCTTAAACAAGGCTACAGCTGTATCGTATCGTTGACCAAATGTACATTTGATTAATGGAGATAAAATGATCCACCATCATCTGCATGCACACACCCTCACTCGAGCAAGCCCCTATAGGCTACATGCAAACTAGAAAATATTCCCCAATCGGCTCTCTTTAACGCTGAATTACTATTTAAAGGGATTAGCACACCAAAGAATTAATTTTCATTCTCATCATCTCTCTGTCTGACACACACACTCACACTCTCACACGCACACACACGTACAGCATGCACACACGCACAATCAGGCAGCATTTCTCTTTTACATTAGCCCATCCAGCCCACACCGAATAGCAAATCAATATCCTACTTACTATTTCTCTTGGTTGCTGAGCCAAAATGGCGAAGGTAGATACGCGATCACACAAGCATTTTGTATGGGATGCATCTGTGAGCACCGTTTTGCATCCTTTTGTGGACCAGGCTCCCCAAGAATCGTTCCTGCAAGGAGGAGGCAGAGGCAATCAGAGGTTTAATCCCAGCGGTGACACGACCACTTCACAGGACTTATCGACATCGCTTCGGCGATCTGTTTAATTACTCATATGATCAGATAAGTTCACACATTGTTGCGTTTTTTTTTCTTTTTTATAGCGCGTTGAAAAAAGCGAACGGACGAATCGACGCCGCTCCTGCGAGGCTACCAGCAGCATTTCAGCTGGAGCAGATAGAGGCAGGCAGAGACTCGGAGGAGGGGGAGGACGCACGGAGCTGTCCAAGCAGACCGGTGCTGATTGATTCGCTATACGCAGATAAATACCGGCTATTCTCCTGGTATCAAAACACCATCAATCCATTATAGCGCGAGCGATGAAAACGTTTGGAAATTACCTGCACGTCTTTGTAGGTGATTTCCACTCCTGTAGATAATCCCTCCCCCCCCCATAACGCTTGTTTCCCCGCTTTTCCTCTCAAAGCCCCTGTTATCAAGTCTTTTCCTTTCACTTCTTACACCCCCCCCCTCTTCTCTCAACTGTTTTAATTAGTAGCTTTTGAATGCTTCCTTGGGGGGGATTTCACCCTGGAAACGGCGGACAGCATCAGATTGATACTCTGTTCCTCTAAGCTGGTGTGAGAGGGGGAGGCTGGTAAAATGAAAAAAACAAACGCACGCTGTCGCAGGAGCTGTTTTCTCGGGGTTCACGTCAAACCGTGCGCCAGGGATGCGATATATTTTGGGGATATTCCTTAGAGTCATTCTGCACAAAAGTTGTCGCCCCTCGGAGCGACAGTCCAGACCGACACCCCCCCACTGCAGAAGTCGCACTACCCCGCGGAGAAGGCGCAAATGGTTGCAGCCAGTCTCCACCTCACACCATTAGTAGGTGGAATGAAAGGAACGTCTCTTTCTTTTTCCAATACTTTATGCCATTTGTTATCAGACCCAGTTTTTGTTTTCAAAGGACAGCCACTATACTGAAAAGCTATTCAGAGTGCAAACTTTATGGACCTGACTGCTCTGCAGCTGGTTGACTGATACAGACACGCGCCACCATCAGAAACACCTGTTGTCCTATAAGACAGCTGACTGACTTCTCTCTCCTCCACTTCCTTCATGACAATGGTAAAAAAAAAGAAGATGCATTCCAGTGGTGAAGGGGCAGCCTACAGCCTCTTGATTTGTGTGAGCAGCGCTGTGGATGGCAATCCTGCTTTGTCATTTGATCAATACGGCAGAAGAATTTATTTTTCCTAGAGGGAACCTTGGAGCCAGTTGCACATTTTCCAATAGAGCCAGCCAGTGCTCTGGACTGTCTGTAAACACCAGCACAGCCATGAAATCAACCTACACCAGGTGTCCCCACATCGTGTCTCTTCTCAACTCTCAAATTATACCAAAGCCAGTTAATGAGTTTCAGTGCAGTTTGACCCAATCCTTACACTAGCTCAGGTATATATTTGCTAGATTAGACATATAACAAAAACAACCAGTTAATTCAGTCAGAAACAACTGTTGGAGAATGCAATAGAATAGTCATCACAAAGTTGATACGTGAATGTTGTACTTCCTAATAATGAGGAATAAATTATCAAGATGACAAAGCTATAACCATAAAACATGACTTAGAGATCTATTAAATGTCCAAGATGCAACATTTGAATGATTTATACTTTTAAAATCCCTTCTAAAAATTCAAAAACAGGTAATTGTAACTCCATAAGCAGCTATCAGAGCATTCAATTGGAGGAATAGCAAGTCAGAAGACTTGAGATGACTCATGGATGTGTGACGTCTATACCAGATAATACCTCAATGATAGGTAATGACACGTTTTCAAAAATTGGTGATAAATTCAACTTTTTCTAAATGGTTGAAGAACCTGATGAACAGAATATGATGGAGGACAAGATTTTTATGTGGCTTGGCTTTAAAACACACATTATGCACAAAGAAATGAAGAAAAATAGAGGATTTAAAAAATAACTTCTTTTTCTGGGATGCTGCTGACTATGAATCATAACTTAAGATGAAAAAACAAAAATACCTCTTTGATTCCACTGTCTTAATACTTGTTCAACAAGTCTAACACTCCCTGAGTAAAGACCCTCCTTAGCCTTATCTTTTCACAACTTTTCACTAGATTGATGATTAGTTCCCCTTTGTCTCTGAAGGAGAATCTGACAGGAGAACAATTGCTGACCAGGGATTCTGTATCCCACATTTGATGTGTTGTGTGACCTTATCAGGACGTATTGGCCCTGGAATATAAAATGCCCCCAAGAGAAAGTGTCAATAGTGGTGTTAAGCACAGAGAGGCCGGTCACTTGACATTAATCTCATACCCTTTGCCTTCCACTCCCTGCCTCTGTGGTGATGTGTGGACACATTTACATCAAAACCTACAAGTCAGGATTTTAAGAATGAACAGAATTGAGCCCCGACTTTTACATATTTGGGTATCAAGGTGAAAGCTCTGCAACAGTAGTGACATAAATGCTGGACAAGCTTTAGAATTTAAACCTATTAAAAATACCTTTTATATGTAACCTTTTACTCTATTTTTAAAATAAATGTCACTGCACTGCACTCAACACAAGTCGTCCTGTCAAACCAAACAAGGCGAAGCCCCCCACAGTCTAAATGACCAAAGTATGCTGCAGTCGTTTTGCCTATACTGTGCTCATCATGTACTGCACACAGCCAGACATAAACAAACCTCTTTACATTCCATTCATGTCAGATTAGATTATCCAGATACTGAGAAAGGGCTTTGGAAAGGACCAGAGGCTATGCGCTGGAAGCAATTTTAGAAAGTATTTGAAAGACTGACACACAATGACTGGCAGTTGAGGGCGGAGAGGCAATACTGGGAAATTATTCCATCCATCTTGGATCTCTTGATGACGAACGATTTGTATCAGCCTGTGGGCCATTCTGAGAGTGTTATCTGAATTGGAAGAATGAGAAATGTGCACTTATTTCTATGTAGCACGGAAATTCCTATTTATTCTGAATGAAGCAGAACTCAAATAATTTGACATAATGTGATAGTAATAGAACTTGCAGTTTGGATTTTTTAGAAGAAGATATACAGTGTTTATTAATTCAACTGACTTACAGAGCAATAACTACTGCTTACATTAAATGACATAAATACGGTCTGATTAGTGGTCAAATATCTAAATAGATGTGCTGTAGAGTTGATTCATGTCCAAAAAAACCCCAACAAAACTTAACCCTGCTCTGTCAGTAGCTTCTACTTCAAGATAAACTAAACTAAATCAGAATGGACTGTAATTACATAAAGTGCCACTGAAACATCACAGGAGCATGCTCATGCTGCATTTGTACTTCACGCCTTGCTTCAGCGTGTACACTTGATTCGCCCCTACTCACATTTTCTGCTCTGACACACGACAAAGTCTTGCTCTGTGTAAATGAACATTTAGTTTGTGTCCCCATGAGTCAATCAGGAGTACTTGCAAGAGTGAAGTTTAGAATTATTGTAAACATTGCACACAGAGTGGTAAATGATTGCAGTTGGCATTGTTTTGGCATCTACAGAAGTGCAAAACCAGTTACTGCAAACAGGACCACACATAAAGTTGGTCTCCTTATCTATGTTTACTGAACAATGGATGGTTCATGGTTAAAGATAACCTGGCAATCAAAATGAAAATGTCTTTCAAAATGGGCCCTTGGGATTACATGTTATCTAGTTTGTGGAGCACATTTGTTTTTGAGTGGGTGTATATGGTAAGAAAGCTTGACAACTGCTGATGTCAAGTCTTGAAGTGGCAAAACAACTTGACTTAATGAACACCATTATAAAACACCCAAACTAAACTTAAGAAAAAAAAAATCAACAAAAAACTGAAAGAAAAAGTGGATGCATGTTAATGTTTCCTATCAAATAACCTCTGCTAAATCCAGGGAAACTTCTTAATCATGGATGCCCCTTCGTAGTCAGAGGCTGAACTGTTATATGGTAAAGCACCTTTTAATAATTCTATTTTAGACACCAATAAATCAAGCAGTAGTAAGAGAATATGAGCATATCAAATTGCCCATGACATTCGTGAATCTTCTTATAACACAAGAACTATCTGATAGTTCTTCTGCTTTGCAGCTATTGGTAGTGTTTATAATGGCACGATTGGCTCAAATCCAGGATCTCCAGATGTTTATAGAACCTCAGGCTGTGACAGCTGCTTTCAGATCCTCAAAGATGAATGATTAATGAGCTACAGTTCCTCAGGATGAACAGTTACCAGTTACCATGGTAAAAAAACAAACAAGATATGGCCTGTTTAATGCAGTCTAAAAATACTACTCATCATACTGTCATTATATATACATACATATAAATATATCCTATCATGAGCCAGTTCTGTACTTGTGGTCAATTTACTGCACTGGGACAGCTAAGTGTTAAAGTTAGCAAGGAATTTGAAAAAATTAAATTGAATAAAAACAATATTTTCAAAAAGGAACTGGGTACTCATGGGTACTCATTGTTCAGCATTCACATGTTCTGCTTCTGTGCTGCAGTTCCTCTCTTGTGAGGATTTTCACACTGTTAATTGTTACAGTGAGCACTCTCATTTGGTTTGAACCACCGTGTTTGACAGATGGCACATTGCACCATGAATGAGTCCTAGGACTGGCTGCTATTGGGTAGTGGGCAGAGCCAAATGTTTGAAATGAAGATGATTATAATCCCATGGAGTCACTCTGTGGTGCTCTGATTAAAATAACTTGGTGTGGATCAGAAAAAATGTTTATATTAAACATATGGTTTGTGAAAGTCAAAGAAAGAGAATGGAGCAAAGATGTCCTAGTTGTCTCGTTGCTGTTCAAAAATAGACTAACTGCCCTCAAATGCTACGACAGAGCATAGACCATACACAATTCACATGCTGTTTCATAGTAAGCGGCCTCATATGCTTTGCTTTCTCATCCATGGTTGCTGTTATTTTTATCTCAGATAGGGTAAGGCTCCCATGTAACACAGTTTAAAACTGAGTACATTTCTTCTAGATAACAGCAAATTCCTGTTCTGTAACATGAAGCTATGATGATCATTATTGCTTTCCAATCATCTGTCTGCCGATTCAAATATATCACTGATTTATTAAAGTTGCAATTGGATTTGTGCTAATTGATGGTAATGGCAAGCAGTTTTAAAATAATATAGTCTTCTGAAGGACAGAAACACTGACCACAGGGTTATGCAAACATACTTTGCCACAAACAGGCATGCTGAGTCAATTCTTTGATGGATGTTTCTAACATATCAATGGAACACATGAGATGAATGATTTCTCAATATTCAAAATGGTTTGCAGAAATATTGTTTTCTTTCATAATATGTAAAACGGCTGTATGGACCAACTTTTCACATTTTGTATAATGTGTGTCCATTGCTTCCTCCATTGTACGAACACTGTTAATGGGTGTGGGAGGACATAACAGGTAGTTACAGTTGTACTCTGGCACCTCATTTCCAGCTTTCTTCCCTGTTCTTCAGCAGAATATTTTACCAGAATGCAAGCCTTTGGTCATATGCTTTTGTACAGAGCCATGTCTGCCCCATCCGAAGATATTTAGTCTTATTTAGTCAAAAGGTACCTGCTCTGGTTTCCAACGTCCTGCTTGTTCTGCTTTTTCGTCTCTAGTCTCATATATGTCAGCACACTGTAAAACATATCCACCCCTCTTTCCTTCACTACCAGCTATCCAAAAAATAAGTTTTGTTTCATTTTGAGAGTAATGAGCAAGACGACTAGTTCCTATTCTGTAAATCATTCTTGAGCTTAAATATGGGTGAAAGTAGAATAGTTCTAGTTCTGAAATAAAATGATTGAACACTTTGGTTTCAGCAGTTGACTGGTGATATGAATGATGCATTCAGCAGAATAAAAAACAACAGCAGTAAACTATGGTGACATCCATCCATCCATTATCGTTACCGTTTATTCCCTAATGGGGTCGCGGAGAGAACTGGAGCCCATCCCAGTGGTCAATGGGCGAGAGGCGGGGCATACCCTGGACAGTCCGCCAGTCCATAGCAGGGCCACACACAAGACATACAAGGACAAACAACCACGCACACTCATATTCACTCCTAAGGGCAGTTTGGAATGTCCAATCAACCTAACATGCAGGTTTCCAAGAACCCACATAGACACAGGGAGAACATACAAACTCCACACAGAAAGGTCCGGGTTCCCTGGGACTCAAACCCAGGCAACGGTGCTAACCACCACACCACCATGCTGCTCTTGGTGACATCCAATCACCAAAAATGTCATATTCACAGAAAAAAAACAAACACACACACACAAAAAAACAATCAGGAAAATTATACCATATATGTTGAACTCTTGGTTCTTTAGGTGACGAGTACTACAATGTCAAATCCTGCTGTAATTATGACTGAGGCTTCTTCTATTTTCTTATAGCAATTGCTTTTGACAAATGTATCCTTAACATACCTGCTCTTTATGTTTATATTCTATAGTTTTATATGTCCCCATAGTAAATGGTCTTGGTAAAGTACCAAATCTGAAGCCTTGAGGATTATTATTTCACAGGGGCATGCCTGTGACTCACGGATGACTCATACTGAAGTGGTGATGGCATCATGATGACATTCATTCCAAAAGAACACTGGAGATGTAGAGCCTGACCATGCAGCACCAACGTGGGATATGGAAAACTGCCACAAATTGATTCTCAACAGTCATAAATCAGGATGCGCGAAACCCCCAGCAATGCCTATACACAGTGCTAGCCACAAGGAAATTTCGAACAAAATAGACAAATAAATCTACAACAGTGAAAATGGGTTCACACTTACATTATGCTGCTGTCCCACAATGCACAGTAGGGGTTCATGGTTCCCTGAAACGAAGAAAGAGCCCAGTATTGTAAATCTTGACAATTGTTGACAAGTTTGACCACATCAGCAGTACTGTCAATTAAGTGCCAACGTGGCCCTCTTCTGAACAACATTTCATGTATCTCATAGAAACCAAGTATTAAAGCCTGATCTCCACTACCACAGACTCACACAGCAGGATACACATGCTGACATGTTGAGATTTACATGCACTTTATCTCTTAGATTAAACGAAATGTCTGGATCATAAAAAGGGATTGTCCTTGTAATTATCTAAATGCAGTGCCTGACACCGGGTGCTTACAAATTAATTATAGAGCCAATTAGCCAGTATTGTGTGTCTACGACGGGGAGATGACAGACACTGCGGTCTTCGTAGACAATTGACTTAATACAGAGAAACTCCATGTGATGTTTTTAGTAGGAACCCTGGAAGTGAATGACCATAGATTAAAATATGCACTGTTGTTTTTTATATAGATGTAAAATTAATAGAAAATAATGATTTGGTCCTTACATTTGCCAGATGAGCCAGTTCAATCTCCAGGTGGGACTCAGTTGTTTTGGGTTCAGGTCTGACAGTCACAGCGATAACCTTGGAGTTCACAACTGTGTGATTCCTGGGAAAGAGGTAGGTCTTTAAAAAAGGATGTAACAACTAAGTTCCTACATAGGATAATTAGTAAAGGTGTTCAAAGAAGATCGAAAAGCAGAATACAAAGCATGTCTGAAATGAATAAGGCCTTTCCTTAACAATTTAATTCCTCACAATATAAAATACTAGAATTTCATCCACCAAAAAGAAAACTTTCTTTTGCAAAAAGGATAGTGGAGCTGAGACTTTAGCAGCCGCTCTCCTTTCAGCAGCACTTGGCTTAAAATTTTCATAATCTGACTTTATCGCATGGTACAAGGAGGCTTTCTACACTTATTTAAATGAGAATTAACAGACTAAATTGCTCCGCTCAGAATAGACCTCCAGACTTCTGACATTTACTGCTAATAGATTTAGTTATTTCTTCTTTTTTTGGGAGAAACCTTTCAAGCTTGAAATCTGGCAATGCAAAAGTCTGGAACTTCTCATTTAATAAACTTATCCAGATGTCAATTTGGCAGGGGCAATATTGGGCATCCCGTTATGAGCTCATGTCCCTCGTACACACAGGGCTGTTGCTCTGTCTGCGTCAGCTGGCCGGGCAGCTCTGAAATGCCCGCTATGTCCTTGTGTGTCTGTGCCAGGGACTTGTTGACTTGAAGCTGACACCAAGTGTTTCTTCTGGGCCACTCCACTGCTTCTCCAGAAACTAGTGTCAGCCTTAATTAACCATTTATCCCATGTTTCATTTTAGAAATCAGAGTCAACACAAAGGTTTAATTTACAAGTACACACCAAGAGGAATTAGAATTATATAAAGCTTCCTTTTGCGCCAGTGAAGCGGAACATTTCAGGGTCGTCACATTCACCAAGGCACAGCTTGATGTTTTTAGAACTGATTTACTGCTATGAATAAAAATGGACACCTCTACAACTTCCAAAAGATTAAATCAGTCTTATATTTCTTTTTGCCGAGACCTAGCAGACCAGAAAATCAAGACAAGGATAAATGTTTGTCTTACTTTGGTGAAGGTAGCATGAGTCCAAGTGTCTTGTAGAGAACAGTTCCCAAAATGAAGACAGGTGAGCCTTCCATATCTAAAAATAAAATGAAATATCAGCCAAGATATTGTGCGATTTTCATGTTGTTAAGTCTTTGTAAGAAGTTATGACAAACTTGTTAACCTTCACTAAACTGACTAATTTGCAATGCTAGTGGAGTCATTACCAATAGTCTCACTTTAGGAACACTTTTCTGTTTTGACAAGTAATTCTTTTTTTAAAGACTAAAAGATTTTTAAGTAGATTGAATCAGCTTCTTGGACTGTCCCAATGGCAACAGCCAGGATTAAGCAAATCCCAGTGATTCTAAATCGATTTCTTGTTTTCCTACCTTTGATATATCCCTGAAAAGACTGATTACACCAATTAGCTAAATTGTCTGGCTCTGGATTGAGATATGAGGTGGCATCCACAGTGTCTAAAGGATGCTAAAAATGCTGAGTGGATAACTGAACAAGCAAAGGCAAGCAGAATGGTTTTTTTTATGTGTTTCTCTTCCTCAGGACAAGGAGCAGCGCAGCATAAAAAGAAAAAAAAACTTTTACAGAAGACAGATGCATCTGTGAGAAAGTCTTGTAAGTTCGCAGACAAATCAATTCCAACTGAAATCATCTCACCTCTGCAGGGATGTTGACATATTTATTTTCCATCCACTACTGCTGAATCTTTCATTAGATAGTCAGAATGTACCACTTCTGTGTTTGTAGGTGTGACAACAAGTGGCTGAAGGATTATTCTAAGTTTTAGGTTGACACATATACTCCTAATAAGGACAAATTGATTTTACAAATGAAGGCTGCTGGTGTAGGTCTGAGTCTGGCAAAATGATGTACTTAACCCAAGGTCATGCGACTGTGTGATGTACTGTGCATGTTGAGTCTCATACCTGCTGACTGCGAAACAAAGAGGCCTTTTGGGACGACCACTTTATCTTCCGAGTTCCTGGCCCAATCAACCATGCCTTTACGACCTTTCATGGGGAAGTTGATGTCAGTCATCACCGACACGGCAGGAAGTCTCTGGATGCTGGCAACTGCAGTATTTCCACAAACACAGACCATCACAAAAAAGAGATATACTCAAGATTATCCCTGAGTTTGAAGACCACCTCAAACTGCAGAATTTTTTCCTATGCAGATTTTTTTTGACAATGAGGTGGAAACATTTTATATACTTCCTTTGATGAAATGCCCGACTAAGGATTGAATACCTTCTCATGAGCTTTGTGTGCAGATATTCTTGGTATTTAGCTTTGAAACATGGGGAAATAATGGGCTTGACTTTTTGAAAGTTGACTTTTTACAATAGAAAATAAAGTCAAGTAGAGAAAGTCTGTAATAGAGGTGTTGTTTTGGTCTGTGGGAGTGTAGCTCTTGGTTAAACCGGCTTTGATGAATCACGGCACAGTGCAGTTCTTATTCTTCAACAAGGCAGCGTTTACATTACATATGTTTTTAGCGTTATCACCAGTACTAATGTAGAAATATGTAGAGAGCAAGAAAATTGGTCTTTTTTTTTCAATCAATGTGCATGTTTACTGCAAACTTAAAAATCAAAGCTACAACTAGCACTTGACAACTGGTAGACAGGTAATCCTCCTTAATCACTCGTTCTTCTTCTCATCTCCCTGCAGAGATGCCATAAAATACCAATCTGTGGGCTGAGGCAATGACAAGGAAGATACGCAGGATCAATGGAAAAGGGCCTTAGAATTACAAGGGGGAGGATAAAGCTGCAGTGTTCTCTACCTGCTATCACAACCAGCCCCAGTCAGGTGTTACTTCAGCAAGGGGGATCCGAGGCTAATCCTACCATTGATGCAAAGGCTCTATTGTTCCTTTTGCCATGCCAATAGTACAATTTGAATGCTGGCACAATGCCACGATGTAGTGCAGTCTGTAACAGTGAAGGTGTGTCGGCGTGTTTGGGATGAGCCTGCAGCGAGCATGAAATCACAGAGCACCACGAGACCTGCCATTTGCAAAGAGGCCTGTTCAGAGGACCAGATGTTCCGAGCAGCGGTGGTAACTGCATGTTTATTTGGGTTTGCGGCTTTAGTCACAGGGCACGCCATGAGGAAAACAACAGGGTGCAAGGATTGCTGTCTTTCAGACTTCTGGGTAATTCTGCAGGTAAATGGTGCTTTGCATATGCCTGATGGGGCTCAGCAGCAAAAGATAAAGAAGTCATCTAGGACAGTGATGCCTCTGAACACAGAGTCAGTGCACTAAGTGTATTCTGTAAGCCTAATTTTCATAAGAGGGAATTATAGCACCGCTCATTATGTCTGAATGTGATCATAAGAGGTTCAGCGTTAAGTAAACAGTGAAGTCAGACAACATAGTCATTTTGCATTGAAAAATAGCATTAATTAGCATTTAAATCTATTGTATGTCTGTAATTGAAGTTAATCCATATTAATGTCATAATTTTCTTTCCACCATGAAGCAAAGCCTCAGAAGAGACAGCCACAACAAGAATGACAAAAGCACTGCATTTCATTTTCTACCAGGTCCCAAGCTTCATTTTGGTCTCAACATGTGAGCTTGTAGGGAGGGAGAAAAAGTTGCTTGAGTGCACAACCTTCCGCAATCAAGGTTGTTTGACAAAAAGTCAGAGGACAGAGGATGATACAGCAGTGACAGCCACTATTTATCTGAGTGTCAAGAAGCTACCATAAATTAGTGACAAAATGATGCAGCAATATCTTACTCAGCCAGATGCTCTCTCTTGGCTATAACTGATGGGTCCACAAAACCTTCCATTCATTTAATCAAAACGGTCACGTGATAACCAGGGTAAAGTGGTGTGAGCTGAAATGAACCTCTACAGGCTATTAAAGCCTGTTTTGTGTTCCAGGGATAAAAATAAGCAAGGCAAGTTTATTTGTAAAGCACGTTTCAAAGACAATTCAAAGTGCTTTACAAAGAGTTTAAAAGCCGAAAATAAATAAAGAAAATGAATCAACTAAATTAATTGAATAGATTAAAAGTTAAGTGTGCAGATGAAATAATAAATTCAGTTTTCATATGCACAGTTAAATAAAACCATTTTCAGCCGGGGCTTAAACATTGTCAGAGTTGAGGCCTGAGTTACCTCCACAGGAAAACTGAATAGTCTAAAACCCTCCCTTCTCTCTATTAGTTTTAAACATCAAAACAAAGTTTGGAGTATTGATTCATTTTCGACATTCTTGCCTCAAGAGGCAAAATTAGCAAAGACATTCAAAAACCAGTGATTATATCTGACATCTGAAACAAATGGGCAAAACATGCAGTTAATTCAAATTCAGATATTTTCTTCACATTGTACTAACAGCAGCCAGTGAGAAGACTGATTGTAACCAGGGGCAACTTGCTGCTACATCTTCAAATATGTATTTAAAAGACCAACTCAAAGATAAAAAAAAAACATTAAAAAACACAATCTTTAAATATTTACAACTAAAAATACTGAATGTGTAGAGAGAATGAAAGAGAAAGAGCTGATATCCATTACTCTTGCGATTTCCAGCCATTTTACAATCCAGTGGAAGGCCAGGATCAAGTCCATATAACCCCAAAAGAAAGAAAGGAGATAGTTTTATCACTACCAAAAATAATCCCATTCAAGTATTTCACACCCAAATTTAACTAAGCAATGATCCCATTGAAAGGATTTGTGTGGAAAGTCACTTAGTCGTCAATTTAAATTCCATTTAACAGAGCAGTTCTTACCATTAGACAAACTAAAAGAAATACAAAACAGAAAAACGGCAAGGACATATTTTCACAACTGCAATAATGCATCTGTAATGCTCAGCATTATGAGATGCACTCAAACCTTATTTCCAATTCAAAATCCATTAGTTAATTTGACCTTCATGCTGTTTTGTAATGGCACTTTGATGGGTGTATTCATTGAACCATGTCTGGTATGCTATTCTTGGAGGCTACCTATTCATCATTATGGAAATCATATAGCATAAAGAGCCACCGAAATCGAGTGTTTGCTGGAACTGGGTCAAATGATAGCGATTGCAATGTATACAAGGAAGAAGCCTCCTTCTTAAGGCAATACAGTACAGGAACATGCTCACCTGCATGCAAAAAGAAGAAAAAAGGCAAGATCACAGTTCCATTTTTCAACTGCAGGGAGCCATGACAATTTATGGCTGAGCAAAAAATGCTATGAGACCTCAGATCATCCAAGAGGGAATATGACATAAACCAAAAGAATCCTCAGAAATACTGAAGTGAGAAATGTTACTGAAACTCCAGACTTATGCTTTTGGGATGAAGAAGAGAGCATTATTATGGACAAAAAAGTGAATAAGAGGAAAAAAATCTCATTACACTCACAGAAAATCCTCTTTAATTTCTTTGTCAGCTTGTTAGCCTTTGATCAGAAGCTCCTATTGTATGTCTTCACATGAATCACACATCTCACATCTTTATTATGAAGCAACACTGCAAACATGTTAGCACATTTTCTTCTGATCAAGTTTTTCTCAGCAGAGCAGAATTAATTTTCTGTCAAGTATGCTATAACCGTTTGATTTAATTTTTAAACTGTAAGTCTCTGAAACCATGGAAACATTGATATTATCTATAATTATACAATACTGTCTTCAGAAAACAACCGAAAGAATCTGTACTGGTAAGAAGTACATGCAAAGTTAACTTGCAGTTTGTTTAGTGTAGAGAGAAGATCATCACTCTCATGGGGTCCTACAATGCATGTTTGTGACATTGAGCTTGGTGCTATGCGTTTTCACAGGTTTTTTGCTCATTAAATCCACACACTCAATTTTGATTAATAATATAGATTAGCATTATTTCCTGCGATGGACTGGCGGGCTGTCCAGGGTGTACCCCGCCTCTCGCCCGTTGACCACTGGGATAGGCTCCAGTTCCCCCCGCGACCCCATCAGGGAATAAGCGGTATTGATAATGGATGGATGGATTAGCATTATTTCTGCTACCCCAACCTTATATACTGTCTCTCCTAAATTAATGGTAGTTGGGAAATGTAGTAGTCAGTGTAGGACAGGGATTATGAGTCCATATCAACCAGATATTAATGGTAAAATGAGAATTGTGTCTGTGGGCTAGAGAGGAAAGTGGGATGATTGTTACCCAAGTTTCCAGTCATCAGATAGGCATTGTGGAAATCCTTCATTCCCAGTCCAACAATGTGGATGAAATCCTCTATGACCTGCATGAGCTCCACCGCTCCAGGGTAGATCTGGGCAAGAAAAAAAGAGTGTGTCCATTATTTCATAAATGCAACAGCGATGGGCGTAATGGGGGAATGGAGGGATTCAAAATAAGATAAAAAACTAATAAAAAACACAAATCAAACTGAATGTAGATAACATCATTCTATTAACAAAAGCTGCAATATAAAAAAAGGTAACTGGCTTCATATAATTTATATATCAGAAAATAAGAAGAGAGAAATGGTAGACACTGGACATTGTTCTCATCAAAACAAGATGCTTCTTTTCAAGAAGTGTCACCTATTCTTTACATTTGTAAAGTTTAAGAATACTATACAAACACACACAGTTCATTAGTTGATTTTATTTTACAAAATGTGAAACTAATAATAAAGTTTGAACAATGGGTAATGAACTATAATATTCTACAGTATCTTAAACAGTTAAGAAAGTGAAACACACATCAGTTCAGTAGAAACATTATCATTTGCTGCAACCTTGACTAAAAAATCCATGTGACATTAGTAGCAGAGCTGTAATTTCCAGCATTGCCAGCTCAGTTGCTGGGTTGGCTCCTCCTCTGCAGGGCCCTGCCAAGTTAAGGGTGATTGCCTCGGTTCATGTGATGCCTCATGGGCATCAGCAATCACTAAGAAAATGCAGAGGCAGGGATTCAGGACCATGGACAGCTCAATGGCTTGACCAGTGGCACTGCTGGTCTAGTCAGCTCTCTTCCTCTGAGCGAGGAAATCAAAGAGACGCTAATCCAACAACTGGCCCTGAAAAGATGAGACCAGCATCCCAACTGACAGTCTGGTTACGATGGGTGAGACATGATTAGAGACTGGGGCAGGGGGTAGATGTGGCATGCATGAACACATTTTTAGGCAGTCCTTGCACTTTTGCCACTTCCAGTGGCACGGAGCAGTGCTCTAATACCATTTGGATTCTTTGTGTGATTCATGGCCGGCTGTACAAATATTACTGCTGGACCTCAGCAAATGCGTGAGCATGCAGGCACAGTCCTGAACAATTAGACGAGCTTCTGTGTGGCATTAAGCAATTAACACCCCGGCCTGAGTTGATATTCAACAAACACCTGAGGCAGGTATTTCTCTCCTCTCTGTGTTTGCACATGCCTCTATGTGTGCCTGTGCCATAAGGCGGGCAGTGGATCAGAGATGTTGAAGTTGAGAGCCTCTGACACAGCAGAGTGAAAGCCATAGTGGGAGTGAAGAGCACATCACGTCGCCCCTTCCGGCATGTCTGACGCAGAGTGCAGTCATGCTCATTCTGTTGGTCTCCATGGCAACCATGAGATGTGAAGGCAGCACAGGGAAATGGTTGCAGTGGAGGTTGTGTAGACAGAGCTCTTCCTTTCCTTGCCATGGTAACAGGGACAGGAGGTGAATATATAGTGATCTCTGCACAAAGCCAACTCTACAGCCAGCAAAACCTCATAGTGAGGTGTTTCATGTGTGTGTTTTGTATGTCCACCGCATGCAGTGTGTGGGTGCTGAGGAAACCGAGCTCACTAATGCAAACAAGGCTTTTAAGTGAGAAAAATGTTTAGCTGTAAATTCCAAGTGGTGTCTATTGAAATCAGGACACACCACACAACTGAAGTCCAAATGATGATACAACTACAAAAATGCATTAAGAAGCTAGAGAAACTACATTAATGCATGTAGAAAAAATACATTAATGAATGCAAACATAATTAATCATGTCAGATTTCTTCATTGGATCATTAATCACAAGCAAGATTTCCAGTGTCTACATTTCCTGTTATCCTTGTCTCTGATGCATCCTCACTGCTGAAATTGCTTGTTTTTGAGCTCTTCTCAAAGACAACATACCATTGGAGGCTGCCAAAGTAAAGCTCCAGAAAGTAAACACCTAATTACTGCCTGTATAGACAGCCAAGACTGGCACTCTTAGCAAACCTTGCACTGCCTATGTTTGCCTACCATCTTAGCGGAAGTCAGGTGTGGAGATGATGAGCCAAAAGAAAAGAGAAAAAAAGAGACTAAAACAAAAGGAGCAATCTGTCTTATTTTAAAGAAACAGCTCACTCATGTGTCGGTGCAGGTGACAACCAATTGAAGTCAATTTACCAGTGAAGGTGACAACCAAGCAGATGCCTCTTTTCAGACTTGCAGTCGCCACAGATGGCATCTCTGTCAGACTGGATATATGTGATTTCAAGGTTCAGGTTGTCTCAGACACCAGAGGCAAAAAAACTAAACATGCCTCTTGTAAAGATGAGACATGTGTCCAACAGAGGATTTAGGAAAAGCTAAATATTCATCAATGCATCCTGAATCGAGCCCGAACTCTATTCTACATAAAACTCTAGTTCTGTCCTTATATTTACAGAGCTTGATAAAACAATATTTACTTCACTGCTTTTCCATCAGATGGAGTTGCCCAAAAATATCAGAGACAGACAGGCAAATCGAGAATGAAAGAGAGTTTGGGACGCTGTTTGTAGTCTCAGCTGCTTTAGCACACACAAAACCGTTTGGAGTGTCTTTGTAAAAGTTCAAATTCAATTGAAGTACTGCCATAAACACACTTGTATTTGTACAGCTGAGGTACAACGTGAGGAATGATTCCTGCAGTGTTAATGGCTGGTCATTTTTTTTGGCAGTGCTGCTGCCACCTAGTGGAGATCTAAGGAACTAGTTTTCCAAAGGAGGCCAGATGTCACACACCTACAACATGACCTCACCATCATATGAGTCAGTATGTTAATATAGTAAAACCAACCTGACCTCTATTTAGTTCTGCTATTCTGATGGAGTAAGTGCAAACCCTCCGTCAGATGAATTAAATGGAAAACAACGTTCAGCAGACAGCTGACTTATTCAATATACTGCTGCATGCTCACCTTTTGCGCATCCTCCCATTTCTCCTTGTTTTCCTCTTCTAACAGGTTGCTGATGATTTGGAAAAAGTTCTGTGGGAATTGAGGGGAAAATACACAACACACCCACACTTAAGTATTACACACACTGCAGTAAGACACTTTTTGAAATGACAACATTAGCGCGGAGTGCTCAGAAGGACCTGTTTTGGATAATACGAGTGGATTTCTACAAAAGGATGCCAATGGTTTCTATGCAGGTTGAAAGTAAAGGCATATTTGCAGCTGGAAGATTTGTGGCTCAGCTCTGTTAAAAATACACCTTAAAACCTCCTGCAGCTTGCGGCAACCACATATTGCTACAGGAGACACGCACAAGCTGCAATCAGAAAAAAAAGATGAAAGGGAATGTTTGAGCAGCTGTGTGGATTGTCTTCTTCAGCAGTAGAAAGCTGGGGCTGCTTGGGGTGCATGCCTACAGTAGTAATAGGACCCCTGTCTGATCTTTCGCCTTGTTATTTCGTCTGGTCTACAATGTGCCTCAGGGAGTGGCTCTCTCTCTTGACACAGGCTATCTTGTTTTCTACTTGAATGCTTATGCTCCCTCTGGTGGTAATGTGCCCACTTTAACACTGCATTAGCGCACAGGCACTGGAGGGGTTGGGCTGGCTGAATGCTCTCCTGCCTGCCCACACACACACGCTACACACAGCTCTCCTAATAACCAGAGACAGGATGCTTTCCACATCTCATAGATTTTCCATGGCGGGTAAAATGGCTGAATGGGGCCAGGTTCCCCATCCATGGCCAGCGCATTTGGGGTTTCATTTCCACGGAATATTAGAAGAATTTTCCCCGAACAGCCTGTGGAAAATGTTGATGAATGAGCATAAAACTAACAGAATCCAAGAATAAAGCACGTCTAACATCCTGCAGTCCAAATATGACTGCTTCGGTAGAGCATGATTAAGGAAGAAGACCTTGTGATCTAAGCTGATAAAGGAGCTTTGTCCCTATCACATTGAAAATAAAATGCCAAGGCTAAGTAGTGATGTGTCTGGCAACAAGCAGGAGAGCATCACTCCATTTAATGTATTTTTTATATCATTATCTACCAAATAACCCTGAAAAATACACAATATGGGCATATTTTCATATTCAGCATGGTACAAAAATCTCATTAGTCAGCAAATACTGTGCCATGTGATATGGGACTTACTAAGCGAACTTCTGAATTATTGAAGGCAAGAATTATTTCTACTTTTATACCGAAAATGGCTGCTGGACAAGACTCACAGTTTCCAATTTCCTTGTGAAATCCCTCACATTTGCGGGGAAGAGAGACATCTAAAAAAGCTGCTAGATACTCTAACAAAGCAAGATGAAAACCTTGTAAAGGAAAGTTAATGGGGTATTAGATTAATCTCTAACCCAAACACATACACAAGGCTACAATATTAAAATTTTGCTTTAGGAGGAAAGTAACAATTATCCTTCCTATTTAACTCCCCCTCTGAACAATGAAAAAAGAGCATGAACAAAACAGAAAACAGACTGAGGGATAAATATACAAAAAACATTCAAACACCAACAAACTGTACCCGAAATGCAGCTGAGCAACGCAAAGGCCATAGAGAGATCTGAGAAGGGTATCTTTTAAAAATGACTGAGCCTTGAGGGCATAAATTGTCGTATTGGAGATGGAGGTGGAGCTTTAGCTATAATCTCCATCATCCTATTGATACAAAGAGGATCAGACTGCAGTTAACCCCAACATGATGAGATGAAACAGCTTAGGATGTATCAAGATCTCATGATACGATAAAGCCATTGGGAGGGTTCGTCAGCCATTGTGTTATTTGTGTTATTTAGATATGTATACTTTATCTCACATTAGCCAAATGCATGCATCCAAACTGGCTGGTTTGTTAAATACTACAGCTGATAAAATAATGCTACAGCATATATATACTTTCCTCTGACACATGTTAAAATGAGTCCACCTACTTGCACATCATCAGATGATGGCTCATAGCTCGCCCTCTTGAAGGTCTCTGTCACATTGCGAAGGATCTCCACTGAAGACAGCAGGTCCCCCGCATAAAAGTTCCTCCTCTGGGTGAGGTCCAGCAGGTTTTTTGTGACCTGGGACATCCCATCCCCCGCGAGCATCCTCTGGCCCTTAGCAAGGTGCCCCTGAACCTCCAAGAACAGGAGAAGACAGAACTTGGGGCATCGGTGTCCTCTGTCAGTTTGTAAGATACATGCAAAGCTACACAACACATTTGGAGTAAATGGAGTGCAAAAATCTGAAAGAAATATTCTACTCTCTGAAGGCCTTTATTTGACACTTATATCTAAGCCAGGCCGCAATGCATTCTGCCTTCCGGATGTTTTGAAATGAGCCAATATGCATAAAAGAGTTAACTGGAGCAGAAGACGCACATTTAGGCTGGAACTGCAGAGCGAAATGACATTTCACATGATAGCACAGGGTTGATGTTCATAAATACACATTTACAGGTGCAGCACTGCCTCCATGTGCTTTCTCAGCCTTTCTAAGTTATCTCATTCTTAACAGTGGTGGAGAGTTACTACAGTTGCCTGTTCGAGCAGAAGTATAACTGTGATAATGAAGCAAAGATTTTAAACGGTATAAAAGTATGTGCTCACAGTTCTCACTTTTTCTTATTACAAAGACGGCAAAGTAAAACGTCAGACAGAACCAATACAGAGGTTTTTCAGTTGCAAAGAAATTATTTTTTTTACATCAAATCAATTATTATGTTAGTTATTTTGTAGTTTCTTGCTTGGAAGAAAAAGGAGGGGGAAAAAAGCTCAATTCATGTAATTAGCTTGTTTTGGGGCATAAGAAAAAAGACACAAATGAGTACTTGCCAGAAACTATCAATCAAACCATCTAAGAATTTGGTACTCCTATATCAAAATTAGAAAAAATAGCTAAATCTGTGTTTTAATTTGCTCCCAAATTGAAAGTGGTTAATCTTTGGCTACAGTGTTATGGGATGGGGGGAGGGGGGACCTGGGGAAGTAATTTATGATACATTGGAAAAAGGCTGTGAAAGGAAGCTGACTTTGCACCTACTGATTGCTGTAAGTATCTGAATTCATTTGTTATGCATCGAGCATAGCTGGGCTGCTCCCAAAAGGCCATACCACGGTGATCCAAAGAGCAGCGTCGACTAGTAGTGCCTGTGAGAGGGAAGAGTGACAGCGAAAGATTTGGAGAGGAGGAATGGAGGAGAGAAAGGGATGAGTAGGCACAGAGAAGATAAAAAGGGGAGGGGAGGTGGGATGAGAAGGATTAAGACCAAACGATATGCAAAAGAAAGGCAGATGGAAGTTTTGGAGTGGAAAGGGGTCAGACAAAAAGAGAGAAAAAATACATGTTTTCAGGAGGGACTAATCTTTATTCTCTTCTGTTTCATTTACCCATCATTCAGCATCCAAACCTGATGTCAGAAGTTTGTTATAAAACACATTTTCATAGAATGAGAGAGAGAAGAATTCTGCAAATGAAGTAGTGGAATAATAAACAGGGCTGGTTTAATATTACAACACATCACACAGTCTCAGGGCTTTGAATATGTGCATAATGTTCTGTGCTGATAAAACTTACATTTGTTTACCGAAACAAACTACAGCTCAGCTGTGATAGCTGTCAGGCATTTAAACGGTGATCCTGAAATAGAGAGACTACCCGACATCCACCCACATCGCCATGTACAGCCAACATAAGGGTCCAACATCACACCTACCCAGCTGCAGACCGGGTGGAGTGCACTTCACACATCACCCTGTCGCTCCAACACAGGTGCTTGACATCCTGAGGAAAACTCCCACAGTACAAAACATTTCCCCAGGCAAACGTGCTTCACATAAGCTCTTTGCTATCTCATGTTCTCTCTTATTCCCTCTCAGTCTTTCACACACTAACACACACAGACAGGAAGAGATCAAAGACACACCTCCTACACCCGCCTTCTCTACAGCTACGACTTGAAGATATGCACTGAACCCATGAGAGCGCACAAAACATTCCTGTGTGCTGGGAGCGCCCATGCAGCACCATGAGACAGCCCACAGGGCAGCAGCAGAGGCCTACTGCTTCACACTTTGTTAAACATCTGTCTCTCTCAAAACCAGCCCCCCTTCTGGGGGTTAATGATAGAATGCAAACAATCAAGAGTATTTTAGGGCCTTATGGCTTAGAGGAGTTATCAGGAGGATAATTTATAAAGACATAATTTTTTCTATTTGATGTTATGCTTCCGACATTAATAAATGTCATCCTTTAAAGGGAAAAGCAATGAGTTTTAAAGAGGAAACTGAGAAAAGGACACAAATCAATAGGAGCAGGTTTCACATAAGAATTCTTTGAAATAGTGAGCGCAATAGCTATTCAGAAGAGAGAGCTGTGACTCACCTCTATGTATAAATTCAAAGGATAGAGCTTCACTCAACAACAAAATAGCACATTTTGTGTTCAGTAGTCATACAATCTTTTTTACATTAATTCTTAGATGTATGACCTTATAATGTTGATGTTGACACAACAAGGCTAGACTGTACAAGTTGTCCAAAGCCAATCATTTTAATGCAGAATGCCTCAGCTGGATTTGGTTTCTTTCTACAGACACTCCCCCAGCAAAAAAAACAACAAAAACAACAACATTTTGATCAGAAATGATTTAGTACTTAATAGTACTCTTTGGTGTTGATTAGAGATAAAAAATTATCCGTTTTGGAAACTTGGGGCTTTTACTGTGATTCTAAACCAATTTGTCATCTGTCCTTGCATCATCAGTGAAGTATGCAGAGTAACTTTGGTGTGAAAAATAGGTCAGTGGAGTTGTGCTTGATCAAATCCAAGGCCACACTCCACTCCACCGAGGCATTGATCTGTCACTGTTTGCATCTTGAAGACTGGTCCTACTAAAGGATGACTTTTATTCAAACAGCCCTCCCCAAAATGGAGCGCTAAATCAGTATTTAATAACTGAAAAGGTCGATGTGAAGCATGCCAATAGCCTCCAAGAAGAATTTTTGTGGACTTAAGCATTCTCCAGTGGTGGAATAACAAGAAATATCACTTCATGTCTTGTAAACCATGACCTTGATGGAATGTTTCACCAATATAAGTCAACACAACTGCAATGAAAACACAAACGATTCACTGGCATGTGTTCAAGGACAGCTGGGTGCTTAAACTACTTTAAGCACGTTTAAACTACTTAAAACTACACAGCTATAGTAGAATCATTTTTCAATATTAACCTTTGAAGATTTTGTTGAATAGTCTTTGGTTTTGGCACGTTAATTGCTCCCTCTTTCAGCTGGTTGACACTTTAATTGATAATGAGAATTAGTTTTCTGATTATATAGCACATACATAACACTGCATGAACTTTAGGAAGCAAAACCTCATATACAAAATAATTACTAACTTTAGATGCCAATGGAGCAAAAGCTGTATTGGAAATTACACAACCTAAGAAAAACAGCTATGGTCATTAAAAGATAGCGTGTTTAACACATTTAATTGCTTGCATTAAGAAATTGTGGCAACAAAAAGGTTCCTGAGTTTAACAAACATTAATCTGGAGTCCTGAATTCAGAAATAGATGCCTTGAATTGAATTTCTCTTTTATTTTTATTTGTGCTTTGCATCATCTCAGACAGGGAAATGGTTAACACCCTTTATGTGAAACAAATTTGTAAGATTCACGTTTGATTTAAACAACATGAACAAATTCATCTGCTGCGTGCGAGTATCTTCACAGCTTTTCCTCTCCTCCTGTCTCTGAAGGCAACTGTCATCCATGATCACCAAGTAGGTGCTGATGGCCCTGCGCTGCTCCTGAGATGACCTTGATGATCACAGTGACAATGACTGACTAGGTGCTGACACCCCTTTACACATTTGGATGCTTTGTCCATCCTGCTTCCGTGTTGCTCATTTTTACTGATTAGTATTTAATCTTTGCTTGACCACACTACCAGCAGCCACCACATATTAGAGCTAGAGGCTATCAGAATTAGTTATTTTCTCATTTGAAGCTTGAGTTATAATTTACAACATATTATAAATGTTACCAGTGTGGTTTTCAATTATTAGAGTTTCATTAAGTGCAATTAATGACTCAAGAAACTAACTGAACCTGACCTGACCTGTATTACCATATTTTACTTTTGGTGCATGCAAGCTTTAGAAAAGAAAAACAAACAAACATTGTGCTTAAACATATTTGCTTGCTGTTATTTCACATAAATACACCACACTTTTAATCACAACTGTGCTGAGGCATTGTATTCCTATTTAATAAAATGAATCCAAAGTTTAATATCATTTCAGAAGCAAACTACCCCTTCCCTGGACATTAGGTGTAAAGACTCATTTAGAACATACCAGCACTCACTTCCATACCTTTTCACAGTATGCCGTTATAGCATAAAACATAATTAAACCAACACAAAAAACTGTCCCTTCCTGTATGGCCTTTCCCCATTTAGACATTTTCTATGCAAATTAGCTTCTAAATCAGCAAAGGACTTATTTTTAAAGAATGTAGAATAAAGACACACACACTCCTTTAATGAAAGCTGGGATGTGTCAAACAGTTATTGGCCGTAAAACTAATGTCAAGCCAGAAAGCTAATGTCATGCTACTAAATCTTCCTCTGCTTAACTTTGCCGCAGGTAAGCCATCTGTGAATAACAGTGGGTTTGCTACAAGTTTGCCAGTTAGCTGTTTTATGGTCATGGAAGAAATGTCAAGTAAGAACACCAGATTGTTTCACAACAGCTCACAGTGCCAAACCAACGAGAAACCGTAGCATCCAACAGCTTGTCATTGTCATGCTTGCTTGTTCAGCAAACTGACTTTCACTAAGTGCAAGAGCAACCTGCATAAAAGCGGATTCATCAGAGGTTGTGTTCCTCTTTCATTATCTAACAGTTGTCCATCTCTGTCCTTTTCTTCATAAATGCTGAGCATTAGTATTGTCCTCTGCAGAATGTGCCTCTTTTTTCTCTCAGTGCACATACTAAAGCCTCTGCTTCATCTCTGAATACAGACCCCGAGTGTGACTTTCTTTAACAACGCTTTCATTATCACACTTAACCACTCTTCCCATTCATTGCACCAGCTGTATGTTGACAGGTGCAGCCTTAAATTACATCAGCGCATTTGTAAATCGACTATTTACTCTTTCCTCAGATGGTGGGAAACAAATCTAATACATGGATATAGTGCCATGATATCTTGTTGATTTCACACTCTAAGCAAAGGTCATGTAGGCAACTCTGAAACAAAAAGCTGCTGAAGTAATTTTTTTGTTGAGGGACGGCCCTCTGTGGTGGCAGGAAACTTGCTTTGTTAAACAAAGAATAGTTAAATTACTATGAACAGTGATGGCAGGACAATAGAATCAAGTTTGGCTAATTTGTGTTTCATTTTGGGAAAGAGGGACAGAAAAAAACAAAAAAACATTTTACATAGTATAGGTTTCTTTTGTCCTCACCTGTGGCATTGGGTGGACATCGATTGAAAGCCAGTTCTCCAGAAGGGGTCCGTCTCCACACCATTGACACTGCATAGTCTTCTGGACAAATCTCATATGGAGCTGGGGAGCAAAGAGACACAAGTATTGCTACAGAAATGCAAAAGGTTTTTCTATTATTTCCAATATGATGCAACAATTTCTTTACACTTTCAGTGTATGGAAATACATGGGATCAAAGCTATATAGTCAGTGAATTTGAGCATGGCATATCAGCATGACAGTAAAATGGACCCATCTCATCAGAGTGTAGTTGATTGTGAAACTGAAATGTTATTTTGGTTGAAAAATAATGTCTTTGTTTCACAGAATATGCATAAAGTGCCTTTGTGTTTAAACTCCTGTTAAAAAATATATTATTTTGCCAATCGTAAATATGATTCTTCCAATTTTCAAAACATGCCATGCCTTGGCATAAACAAAGTAAAAAGGGAGAAATATGGTGTAAATGCTTATTTTTTCACATAAAATGCCTTTCTTTTTCCAACACTATGACAATTATTTTCATTTCAACCAATACTGAGTAACAGATGTTAGAAGAAAGGAACATTTCCTTTTGAACATACATTTTCATAAGCCTGTAGATGACCGCAGCTCTGACCCATCATTTTAAAAACACAATCTGACCACAGTCAGATGTTTTTCACAGTAAGAAAAAAATATATGTTCTTTTCTTCACTGTGCAGAAAAACCTGCTTGCTTTTGAAGCCTGTTAAGATAACGTGGACACTCCTATATTTTTCATGTGAACCATCATTCAAAATCCAGGTCCGGAATCAATTAAAATCCACATATCAACAATTATGACATAAAAATCTAGACTTAAAAAAGAGAAAATGTGAAAGAGAGGGCATCTTTATTCTGATCCAACAACAGTCATGTTGGGAAATACAGACAAATTATCTTTTGGGGCCTAAAGGTTTAACTGAAAGGCAATGGTAAGCATTTTACATCAACACTTAAAAATATAAGAATATTATTCAATGGATTGAAGTGAATGGAGGCTTTTTTGGTTAGTGTCTTCCATTGTGTAAATATTGCTTTTACATGTAGGTATAACTTGAACAATGTCTTGAATGTGCACCTACTTAAAACCAGAATGTATGGTCAGTAAGAAGGAAAACTTTGTGAGGAAACAACTGAATACCTCCCAGCAGGCCGGTGGTTTTTTCAGGGGATAATATATTAAAACACTCATGCTCAGTCATCGTCTCATCCTAATCTGAATCTCCTCTCGAGATTCTGCTTGAATCTTTATACCAAGACACAACATTCAATTTGCAGAAGTAATAATCAACCCACTTTCACACAGCTTAACTTCGACCTCAGTGTTCTCATCCTCTGACTCACCTGGACAGCGTTGGTCACTGCACTTTCTGACTTCCTCTCCAGTTCCATCACACTGTTGCCCAGTCACCGCTGCCCCCTGACACACACGGGCTCGTCTCTGCCATCCGCCATCACAAGATTTAGAGCAGCCGCTCCAAGGACCCCAAGGATTCCACTGACCATTAGCTAAAAGAGAATCATTCACAATAGGAAACTGAATCTCTATGAAAGAAAATGCCAAAAAAGAAAAACAAATCCTACTGGCTAGAATAATTAGTGCAAGCAGTCTATCCCATGTCACTGAACCCTTAACTAAGTACTTAGTAATAAAAAATTTTGGTTAGTTTTGTTTAGATTTTGGAGGAAGATTGTTGGCAATATTCAGAAAATGAGTAAGACATCAGGACCCAGCTCTAAGAATAGTGATTAGTCAAATATCCAAAGCACAGTTATGCTCAAATATCAAACCCAGCAGCATGTTTTATGTCCTTGTAATGAACATTTAAATTGTTCATTACACACATATACACGCATACACCAAAAAATCCCCCCTTAAGCGTTGCAGTAAATCACATTCCCTTGTCTGAACAGAAAGGCACAACACCCTGTGAGCAGGAACATGCACCACTCTCATTTTAACCTCCGACTATCCCCTCCTGCTCAAACCAGGTGATGCTTTATGCCCTACAACTAACCTCTGTCAGGATTGCTTCCGGAGGAGAGAGAAAAACAGAAACCACGATGACCTGTTGGCTAAAACTATCCACAAGACATTGATCAAATCCCCATAGATACTGATGCTTCTGGTCACACCAGAGCAGCTGATTCCTCAAACAGATGCATCCTCATGTGCTTCAAAGAGCTCATTGTGCCAGCAGTCCAAAATAAATTCTTCCAATTTCAAAGCACATGATACTAAAATGAAATCCTGCCCAGGCTTTTATTGCAGTTATTTGGCAGTTTCTTGTCTTTAATCTATTTTGTGACTTTTTTCTTTTCAGACAATTCCATTTTAGGATATTAGATTATTCAGGCACTTGTTGGTCTCTTAAAAAAAAAAACTTCACTGATTTAGCTGTGAAATCCTTTTCAAAGTGCATTTTGTAGTGATCAGGGTATTGTGCTGAGTCGATAAATGATGGCTTAGTCTATGTTGTCTCACCCGTGTTTGATCCCCCCCTTTCGAAACACATAAGGATTGCTAAATAGGCAGACCTCTTGAGATAAATAAATTATATATTGTATCATCTCAGTTAGGCAAACAACAAAACCTTCTTCATTATCATAATGAACACAAATCAAAATTGCACTTTTGCAAGCATTTGTTGCATTCAGGGTCAAAAAGAACATAAAGCTGATTGTCAATGTTTGCCCTAACTTTCAAATACAGAAAGAAAAACATCTGAAATACACAGAAAACAGACCTATAGCAGAAGGATCTCGATGTTTAACTCAGCTGCAGGGTAAATTTCATCATGAGATTATGGGAGCGCTCAGACTCTTCACACGATCAGACAATTCAAATCCCGATCACACCATTAAGCTGACGTGTGTGAGCTTTTAATACATCTAGTATGTTGACAGTTCGGGCAACTAACCCTGAATGTGAAAGGCATAGAGTACATCTAACTGGATTTTTTCAAATCCAATTGATAAAGCATGGTCTGACACATAACCCTTGATTCTTTTGGCATAGCCGTGATTCTCCCTATAGACTTTGTCATTTAGAAACAGGAAGCTCAGTAAAATCAGCCTTAATTTTCAATCAAAACTTATTTATGGTACTTTTTGATGATAAGAACAGCGGTGGCCTGTCTTATCATCTTTCCCTGTTTCAAATCATGATTTCTAATTTAGACATGAAAGCGGATACAGAATTAAGAGGCTCAGGATTTTACCTGTGCAGTCAGGATTATGGCACTCTCTGCTTTCTGCCCAGTGACCGCGACACTCAGATCCCCCATGGGCGGCTGCTGAGCACTGCCTGGTCCTCTGCTGAGTGCCATTGGCACAGGTCACCGAGCAATCGCTCCAAGAGCTCCACTCCTGCCACTGTCCATCCACTGAGGCACCAACCACAAGCGAACAAGCATGTCCCAAGTGAAGGGAGAAGAGGGCAAACAGAGACGGGAGGAAATATTCAGATGCCTATTCTCTCTCAGACTGAAAGCCAACAAAATAAAACAGATATAATTTGCAGAGCAAAGTACTAAATAGCCACATGTTCATTTTTTAGAATTTCACTGCAGCTGTTTTTTTCCCCCTATCATTTCAGTTTATGAGACATAGAAAAACAATGTGGTAAAGTAGCACAACATTAAGATTTTTCTATCTCTTCGCTGCCTCCTTGACTGAGCTAGTGAAGAGCGTTTGGATTGAATGGTTTAAACTAAAGCAGAGCACAGCTCAGCTAACACTGTGTGGAAAACTCATCATCACTAATCTGCTTACCATTCACAGCCAATAGCGGGTAAGTGATTTTGATGTCAGCATTACAGTATGTACTCTCAACAGGGTTTCCATAAACTTATTATGGTGTAAGCACTATTACTCCAAATGCACCACAAAGCCTACAAGCATTCAATTTAAACTTACCTTTGCAGTACAGCAGTTGTTATTGGTTGCATAGTGCTTTGTAAGGTAAACTGCAGCCAAGCTGAGGAGCTGATCTTTAGAAGTCATTCAAGAGAAAATGTACTAACACTAGAATTCTAAACAAATTTAGATAGCAGACAAATGATACCTGGGCATAGGGCTATGTTGCAAAGCTTAGTCTGGGTCTCAGGTCCATCACAAGCCCTGCCTCCATGTTGGGGAGGAGCACACATCCTAGTCCTAGTGCGGTGACCTCTGCCACACGTGAATGAGCACAGGCTCCATGGTGACCACTCCTCCCATACACCATGTACTGCGGGCAGAAAAGGCATCAGGCCTAATCAATGTATATGCCTCCATGACAGCATAAACAAGTCCTTCACAGGCTGCACTGAGCCATAGATTGAACCAAATCAATTAAATTATTTAGCAACATATTAGTGAAACACTGAACACACAGACAGTGGAGCTTCACTAAGTCTCAACCAATGATTTCATAATGCACTGTATATTTATCATTTGCACAATAACAACAAATTATACTCCACAACCAATGCAGCACAGCAGTGACAAGATTGAAAGTATGTAAATAAAAATGTCAGTGACACACAGACGTTTCACCCAACTCAGAGTTTTGGTAAGGAGCAGCAAGTATGCACAATGTCACAGTTTGTTAAGACTTGGTGGTTGGTGGAGAATTTAACAGAAGTGTACATTCGGGTTAAAGTGGGCTGAAACTGCCTCTGGAAATGTACCTGCATAGTTACATATTTCTATACATTCCTGAAATGCTTTACCAGTCAATGGAAAAATGTTTTGTAGGGCAGTGATTATTTTGTCCTCAAATAATTAAAAAACTAATCGAAAATCAGTGGCATTTGCTGATTTGGGTCTCTTAGGACATGCTGCGCTGCCAATGCAATTGTATATTTTCAATGGAATATCAACATCTAAAAAGATGAACATGACTTTAAATAGCGCAAGGCCAGCCCGCATTTTGATTCTTTTCCTTTTTTAAACAGAAATAAATACATTTTAGTTTAATAAATAATATTGACATATCTTCATTTTGTATAAAATTCTCCTCTTTATCCACTTGTAAATCTTTGCATATCATTTTATCTTGAATACAAGAAATATGTAACTGACACATAACCTATATTTTCTGCAACTACATATATAAAATAGATTTAGATGTATACAACATCAAGAATTTACTAGCTGTATTTCCCTGCTTTAGTGTACACAATTGCAATCTAAAGGCACTATTCCTAATCGATCTTGGTTTGTGTGTAATCTCAACTGGTCTTGGCTGACAGATGGTGGGTTTTCACAGAACTGCAGAGACTATTGGTCATTGGCTCAAAGTTTTGATTTCGAAAGGGAAAATATAGCAATGTGAGAGACATGCAGAAATGAAACACCTCCTGTTTCGCCTGGTGCTTGCAAAAATGAAGCATACTTCTCTCAAATTGTAAAAGATTAACCCTGGTATAATTTTCTATGGCAACAGTTGACTCTGATCAAAGCAATATAGAATGTTTAGTAACAAATTAAGGGCCAATTACTTATATGATGGCTCAAAGCAAAATTGTGCCTCTGCACATCTACTATACACCCTCAGGAGTATCAACTCTAATCTGATCAGAAATAAATGGGCTAAATGGATTGATAGAAATAGCATATATGTTGCTCTTTTATCATTGTTTTTTTCAAATGGAGCTAAAGTATTTTGCTTTTGCCCACAGGCAGTTGATTATTCCTCTCCTGAAGGTTCTATATTGGTGCCTTGTGTTGAGGCTTAAAGTTCACCAAGCGCAATATCTAGATCTGGCTGAATATTGCTATCAAGTCTAAGTCCACCATGAGGCAAGCCACCGTCTGTCCCAGTCTCTGCCTCAACGCACTGCTTTGACGCTCCAAGCCAAGTGTCCCCCCCAGTGACTAAAACATTTAATGGGAATATTTAGGGTTCACAGCCGGCAGCAAGCTAATTTAACAGTATTGTGGCTCTTTGTGTGTGTGTTTCTCTTAAGTGCAGCCATAATTATAGCTATGAACAAGTCTATTGTACTACAAGAGGTGAAAAGTATTTGCATGTTGCCAAGAAATGCCATTGAAATGCAGTGCCATTGACTACAATTTGTTTGGGATGTATTTTTAAAAACCTTCCAATCCGCTTCTCTTCTATTAGTATCTATTTTGGACTGGATACCATACGCAGACGAGGCATTATTGCAGAAAGCTCTGTATCTTGACCCAAGGCTGATGGAACTAACAAAAGCATCTATATTTTTTGCATTTAGTTGTTTAGTGATTTAAACATGTTTTAATAATAATACTGGGCATTTTATTAAAATAATTCCCAATATAAATATTATATTAAACAAAAAAACACAAAAATAATAATAATGGGCAATAATACACTAACCATTTAAATCAGGCTAGACTTATAAGATCACAACAAACACTCTTATCGTTATCAATCAGCCAGAGCGCACTAAAGCTAGCAAAAAACATGACTCTGCTGTACCCAAAAACAAATAGCTAACATACAGTTGAGAATGAAGTGTTTTCTTTCTTTCTATTTTTATTAAGTATTATTTCCCTGCAGTGAAAAAGTTTCATACTGTGTGGAATATTTGTCACCTCTTACGAGGACGGAACTAAATAGACATGCTGGCCTTCTCTATGTCGTGCCGTTTTTATCTGATATTGGTGTCACAGTTTTTGTGGGCATGTTAATGATATGCAGATATTTCTTATGGAACACTCTTTACTGAGAACAATATGGACGGCTGCTGTTGACCTCAGCGTGCCTTAATCTGCGCTCCAGTACAAGAACTTCACATTAATCCTGTATTTGTACTGGTTGTAAGCACTGTACTAAATCCTGTATGGTAGAAATGTCAGATATAATTAGAGTTCCTGTGCCGCTTTCCTTTTGAATAAAATTCAGAGGAAGAAAAGAGAGACACAGGCTTTGTTAGTTGGGCTGAGGAAAAGGACTAGAGATTCAGAGGGGATTTCATGAGACGGAAATGTATCATGGCAGATGCTGTGTTGAGGAACTTGAGTTGAAGCACAGGATTTCTAACAGCATGCTTGGGCTCAGTATGCAGTGCTCACATACAATGTTGTGTTTTCAGTGGTAAGGTTCCTTTTAGTGATATATTTCCACTTTGGCATGCCACACAAGCTATAAAAGTTATATGAAGAAATGCTATGCATTCACATGTATATTTGTATATATAAAGATATTAATATGTACACTGTGTTTTACTTGTGTTGTTATTGTAACAAACTAATGTTACTTCTATAACAATTTAGAAAAACTGGGTCATGATTTTAAATATAAGTCAGTGAGGATGAAAAACCTTCCTCAATCAAATATTACAAAACAGGCTATTCAACGTGGTTGAACTTAAAACCCATTAAAGACTTGAATAACTGAGAAATATGAAAGACTGTTTTGCATAAACTCTTGCTGATTTGTTTACAGATGATGAAAATCAAACTTTTTTTTACTGTTCCTTGCTTATTGTTGCACTCGTTTTCTCTAATATTAAGTCAATGAATATTAAGATGGGCAGCACAGTGGTGTGGTGGTTAGTAGCACCGCCTCACAGCAAGAAAGTTCTTGGTTCGAGTTCCCCCCCGGGGGAACCAGGACCTTTCTGTGTGGGGTTTGCATGTTCTTCCTGTGTCTGCACAGGTTTCTCCAGCTTCCTCCCACAGTCCAATAACCTGCATGTTAGGTTGATTGGACATTCCAAATTGCGCTTCGGAGTGAGTGTGTGTGGTTGTTCATCTTTGTGTGTCTCTGTGTGGCCCTGTGATGAACTGGCGAACCGTCCAGGGTTTACCCTGCCTCCTGCCCACTGACTACTGGGATGGGCTCCACTGCCCCCGCTGCCCCATTTGGGACTAATCAGTTCAGAAAATGGATGGATGAATTTTAAGTTCCACGGCCATCCCCAAGAATAGCTTTTCATTGCTTGCGGGATACGTTAATAAGAATAAATACCTCAGTTATAATCTCAAAATGATTGGGCTGTATTTTTACTTTGTTATTTGTTTTCATTAGAAATGTGTGCTTTTATGCTTTCTGTTCTAAATTGTAGTAGCAAAAGCATTAAGAGACACACCAGCACTGTTATTTAGCTATTTAGAGTCGACATTCATAGTTTAGCCTTTTGAAAACTTCCATGTCACACATTCTATATTTAATAATGAAGCACAGAGATACAATCAGAGGAGCTCTACACTTACCAGTACCATCAAATATCTTGATGACACTTGAGAGTGGAATGTTTTCATTAGGTCTATTTATTTAAATAAGTAAACACGTCCAGAAATTGTGACGGGGGATTTGTTTTCCTTTCAGATGCATACTAAAAACATGAGTGTGTCACAATCACCTGTCAGAAAAGCTTCTGATGCTGATACCTGACTACCAGTGACTCATCTGCCGTGTCATCACGGGTTTAGGAAGAAATGCCTTCCAGTGTTTTTGATGAAACGCCAAGCTATTTTAGAATGCACAGTTGACCTTCAAGGAAATTATGCTGTATCTACGGCTCCCCAAGCTCCATGCAGATCCACATGTCATGAAACCGTTTCAGTGCTGATGAATTGCTTTACAGTTACATGAAATGGATAACACAAAAGTGACAATGACATGAAGGGGGGAGGCATCCTAAAATAACCTCAATGAGAGAAAACATCAGATCCATTATGATAGCTGCAAAATAATGACAATACATTCTTAAATACAGACATGAAAAGATTTGTTAACACAACACATTTTCTCCCATAAAAACAGTAAAGAGCAAAACATTAATATTCAAGAATCTGCGGCTAACACTACCTGGACAAGGGGCAGTGTTATTGCAAACCCTTGATTCTCTTAAAGGGCCGCTGCAGTGCGTTCCGTATGGTGAGACACATGTTCTTGTTCGCACCTGCGACCCTTGCCCGCATGTTACGGAGCATGAGCTCCACTGGGACCACTCCTCTGCACCTGATTCACCTGTGTGGGAGAAGGGTGAGACTAGTTAAAGGCAGTAATATGGTCCCGCGGCAAGGTTTACAGGGCAGGGAGGGGCAAGGTGGGCTGGGTTGAGTAAAGTGGAGATGGGCCAACATGAGTCATTTTGGGTTGAGATGGGGTCTTAAAACAAGTGTAGTGTTACACAGTCTATACTACCTTTGTGTGATCTTTGATGAATACTCATGACAGTTTGATTTGTCTGACCAGTGATTTAAATTGCATGCACCACAAGAGTGTTCTTGTGACTGCACTCAGGGAGGGTAATTGCATTAGCAATGATGTTTATAATGTAGGAGAGATGTGTAAAACAATGAGCCTTTTCACACGTAGTTTAAATGTGTATTTATGCAAAGATCACAGAAAAGGCATGACAATAGGGGTTAGCTCTATCGGTTTCACTTCACAGAAAGAAAATGCATGCATCTTCAATGAAACCAAAAAGTGAGAAAATCACCATAAACATAATTTTGTAAGAACACGATGACATGCAAGAAAGACAACATCTGCAAAATAAAATGGAATTTAATGGGTGTTAGTTCAGAAGGAGGTCTTAGATGTGAATTCCCTTGCAAATTATGTTTCCTTTTTTCTAATCTGACTTCTAATCTTACAACTAAAGGGTTGGAGGGAAATGAGAAAGATAACTGCTTTTTTCCCTTTTTTGCTGATCTTAGCCTTTTACGTTTAAATGTGGTTTGCGAAATGTAAGGACCATGCCTTTAATTTTAAAAAAAGTTTTAGCTGGCAGACTTTTCAATTATTTAACTATGCACACTTGATCTCATTAAATAATTGAGTGAAGAATTTGGTATCTGACTAGTAAAGTAATGGACAATAGTTGTTCATTTCAAGATGTATTTGACTTAAATAGAAAAATGAATAAGTGACATTGAGCTGTTCAATCTCCTCGGTTCAAAATGTACAAAAAAAGCTATGAAAAGCTGTATATTATGATGAGCCAGTTTAATGATTTTCAAAGCCATGACAGCCTATATGCAAAAATGATTAATTATTTGGTGAAGAGTGGACAATCAAAATCTTCCATGAGAGTAGTCACCGAATAATTGATGTTTGATTATGTTAAACCCTCTGGTGATGTAGTCACTTCCATTGAGGCTTTATGTATTAGTGGAATCATTTTAAACAGAGATGGATATGTTTTTCAATTTCAGCTCTGAATACATTCATGTCATTGCAAAAGTCATCAAATTTCATCAGAATTTTTAAGCACAATGTGCTTTGAGTTAGTTTTACAGGACACACAGTCTCAGCCAAATAAGGATTTTAACCCTGTCGTCAATTTTGGAGATCATAAAATAGTCTGAGAGGTGGATCAATTTGTTAAATGAGGCAGTACAGGGAGAGTAAATTGTGTGAGAATGAGAAACAGAAAAGCACAGCAATGCGACTCAACGAGAAAACAACATACCTACGACTAATGGAGAGGAGAGTTGTTAATGAGAATATATTAGTACCAGGATGCAAGTATGTTGAATGTGACATAAATGAAAATGACTATGGAAAGAAAGGGGGTTTTAAACAAGGACAGCAATAAAAAAATGAAACAATCACATGAAAAAATTTCCCAAATTAATATCAAAATGAAATAATATTAAAATAATGAATAAGAAATCTTGTAGAAGCTACACATAAACCCACCCACTGAAAATAAATGTAGAGCATCTATAAAGAAAAAAAATCCAAAACAAATCAAAGAAAATGAAAGCAAAATAAGAGTTTTGCTTTGATTTCACTTGTTTTTTCTGATTTTATTAGATTCTGGATTTTTTTTTGTTTAAAGCCATTAAGAATTTAAATCGTTTTAATTTCCAGGCATTTAATGGATACTACATGTAATAAAAGCTAAAAAGCTTAATTTTCTTTCTAAGGGCAGCATCTACCAGTTCTGCTGGTATGTGTTTTTTATTTGACTATAAGGGTGGGTTTTTCATCAAATGGCACTTCTTTTATTGGGCCTTCGAAGAAATGATCAACTACATCAGTCCCATAGTGTTGAACTGCTTTTTGATTAATGCTCGATGAGCGTACTTTGTGAGTAATCCACTTGCCAGCTCACTGTGACAATAAAACAAACAGACCCACAAAACCAATTAGGCTCTAAGTTCAAAGTAAATACTCATAAGGAAATGGGAAATTTATCCGTCTTGTTCATGTGTAGCAATAGAGAATGAATAGGAAAAATAATAATGCAAAACATTTCCACTTAAAAGGTGCTGTACAAAAGAGAGCATGCATGATGAAATTAAGTTTAGTTAACAAAATATAGTAAAGAAACATAACTATTGTATTACCAGTTTGTGCCATAAATTTAGCAGATTCAGCTTGCTCCTGCAGGGCCTTTGTGTCATGAACTGATCTTGGCCGCTGACTTTTTACTGTATGCTCTCCGATCATTCCATATTCTATGGGACAAAATAGAGGTTCATATGAAAGCTAGGCTTAAACATGATCTTCTTAGAACAAAAGCTTATTACATTCTGTTTACAGGATATTTGAAGAAACTGCAGCACATGGCTAGAAACAAAGACCACACAAGTTTTTCTTTCCTTCCTTTTTTAAAAATTTCTCCTTTTCTCTATGGCATAGAACAATGCAACAAATTTTTAAGGGTGAGTTGGAAGTATTAATTGAGCTTGAAAGCACAGCGTAGACACATAGCAAACATGCAGAGAATTTCACATTATTTTTAATACTCTAACACCTCACTGGACCAGCTCCCTCCCTCCCACAGTCCTGCACACCCCTAAAAGAAAACAAAGATAAATGAAAGTAAAAATGTGTAAGCCATCAGAAAGCCACAGAGGAGGGGGTCATGGACATAACATGCTATTGATCCACGGTTTTCTTCAATAATTTGTAATCTCTGTTACATTTCATTTTTGGTTGACCAAGCTCAAAATATTGATAGCCTCATAGAAATGTATTCTGAGCTGTATACATTAGAATGCATCTTCTCTTTGTTTCTCATAAAGGAACAAAGACACAATGGATACAGTGCTCCGACACTGAGAAAAGTGATGCCAGATATATAGCCGTTCAAATGAGCATCAGCTGTTTGAGGGAAATGCAACACATGAATAGCTAATTATTATTTTTTGATTCAGAGCTAGCATAACTTTTGGCAGAGTTGGCCGAATGAGGTGGTTTTTATCATTTGCAAATTGGCAAAACAGGTGATGCATCAACAACAGATTTACACATAACGTATGTTAGTACATTAGACAAAACAATGCATCAGCCAATGATAGGGATGTTTAACTCATTGCCTCTGCTTTCATTTGTAACCTTGCTTCCCTATGTTCTCTACAGGGAGCTAAAAAGCCAAACAAGACAAGGCTGTGGCATTTCTTCTGATCGTGACATGATGCACGGAAAAATAGTTTTCATGGCTAATGACTTGGTCCCTACAAGGAAAAGGCATCTTTCTGATCCACACATCATACAAGCGGCATTAACAAAAATCGTGTCAACAAATATGTTCCTTAATTGGATTAAGAAATACAAATAAAGAGATCTGCATAAAATGAGAGGGTTGATCCACATTAACACATCACTTCCCCACATAGCATCAAGAAAGCTGTTTATATTTGCATGAGAAATCTGAATATTGAGATGCTATAATGGAAGGAGGGAAGGCTTCCAGGTAGAACCAAACATTGCAGCCTCTTTGATGCTGATTGGAATCTTAAGACTGTGACTGCACAAAGTAACAAGCTTCAAAAGGCTGTTGAAAGGTCTTTCAGTCTGATTTGATTGTGCCCACAGCTGTTTTGCTGAAATTAAGCTGAAAGCACAGTGTGAACTCCGTGCTGGACAAATAATATGCAGGTATACTGATGGCTGTACAAACAGCAGGCAGTAAATCTGATGCTCTGTCCTGACAGGCTTACTGCTTAATATATAGTGACATCTTATCTCTTACTGTGTTTCACGTTGTACCCTGTGGTGTCTTGAATCATGAACCAATTGTTGTTTTAGCTAAATTGTTTGACTCAGGCAACCTGACGAGTTCCACCTTTGCATGACATTTAAAGGCAGGCGCAAGGTTTGCAAATCTAATTCATACAAATGATGCTGAAAGCATACTACTTCTCCAAAGCCTTTCATTTAAGAGGGGCTGGATGGATTTGAGCAATTATATAGACCTTCTGGTTTCCTTCCGTGATGGATTTGTGCCAGTGTCACATTTCTGCATTCTCTTGGTGTGAAAAGTTAACACGTTCTCACTCCTAACTTGCCTCATATGCTGAAATTTGGTCATTAGTCCTTAGCCAACACATGTTGATGTCACAAGGCAAGGCAAGTTTATTTGTATAGCACATTTCGGGAACACAGTTTAATTTAGCTATATGTCTATTGACTGTTACTGTTACTGTCTGCCTGTAATGTGTAATGTTGTCCGACGTAAACTCAGAGGAAAAATTTCCCCTCGGGGACCAATAAACAAATTTAATCTAAGAACACCTCTTGAAGTGAGTCCAGTTTTTTATACATAAAGTATACTACCAACATACTTCATTCTGTGTTGTGGTTTAACACTTTCTTTTCATTATTCTAGTCAATAAAGTTAAGGCTAGACGGCAAACTAACCAGTACATTAATGAATACAGACAACACTAGTCCACGTTCTCAGATGTCCACTAACGAGGAGACAATTGTCATATTTTGTAAAGATGTTGCTTTTATTCATGTGGAAATGCTTGTGCAAATCTGTCGCAATGTAATAGAGGTCCTAGTCTAGGTGACGTAAAACGTTATGCTGACATGGTAAACTGTACAAGATGGAGAGTTTGTAACACACTTTCGCATGGAATCGGCATGAAAAAAACTTATATACAATTAGGGCTCAATATTAAGAGTATAAAAACACATACGCTTCAGTATACCCAGCCCAAGGTTCCATGTTTTTTCTTCAAAGTCGTAATATGATACGCCTCAGATAATCAAACAATTGATTTTTTCAGATTATGTCTCTAATAAACAGTGACATCAACCCTACAGTGAGTCTAACCTAATCTAAATTTAAGATGAATAAGGCATCAAAACATTTGCAACTTATGCATGAGGTCAAACATTTGTTACAAAGTATGCACTGTATGACTCATACTTCACTCATTTTTAGATACCAGTGTTCATTATTGTGTATTCATCATTTCACGTCTGATGTTTGAGTAATTATATCTACATCAGCTTGGACAGGAGGCTATTAAAAAAGCTCTGGCTCTTTGTATACAAATTAGAAGTGGCTAATCCAGGGAATGAAATGCTTTAGTTTTAACTTCATGAGACTGGAGTCTCATTTGATGCAAAAAATCCACAATTCTAACATTGTGTTTCAGAGAGCCTGAAGTAAAAACATAAATTCGGACGTCAAACCACAGCACAAGAAAAGTACTGAGAAAGGATTTAATTGAACGACCAGGATTGAATTCAAGCCTGTGGCCATGTAAAGGCAAAGATAAGAGACAAACCAGAATTTTAATAACTTGAGGGGTAAGCTTTTGTCATTTGTCAAAGCAACCCAAAAAAGCTGTGTCCTCGAAGTATTGGGGAGCAAGAAGCAGAAATGATGCATTTAGCGTGTCATTACTTTGAAACAGTTCTACTTTTTTGGCCAATATTCTGGTCATTTGAATTATGTGCTTTAAAGGAAATAAAGCTTAAGATTTATGGGGTGATTTATTACTCTGCTCCATCAGCCATCATACTGCAGGAAAAGATAGCCATGCTTTGTTGGCATAGAAAAGGCTTTAGAGTTGCATACTTATACATATATATATATATATATATATATATATATAT
>JABUIW010000010.1:7263317-7334503 GCA_013363375.1 Menidia beryllina
AAGTCCAAAACGTAGGAAAAAAATCTATTCAAATTACTGGCTATTCAGGTACACCCACCTACATATTTCTGACCTATAATCTCAGCAAATTATATGTTGACAATGAACACAAAGCAGAGCTCAGAATGTGAGGCAGTACTGTTACCGCATGCCTTGTGGCTCAGTTAGGTCAACATCACAGTGTCGGCTGTGTCCAAACATGGACACCTTTGGACTGTATATCCTTGCCCAAGTCAAACTGTTGGTGTGACCGTAATTTGAAAGGTTCAAAGATTTGCTATCACGGCTCACTGGCTGTGAGCTAATTAATGACAATATTTACAAAGATACGATTGCTTAATTTAATTTCTCTTCTGCTAATAAGTATAATAAAAGTAAATCAAAATTTCCTTGATCTGTGACCCGTATGCAGGGCATATAAAGCTTAGAATGACACTGATCTCCTGAGCTCCAAAGAATCCAGTGCTACAACATTTAATTTCCAGGTTCCTCTTCACGATGTGAACACGTTCCATGTGCAATTTTATTTAAAGGCAGTAAAAGCCAGCCCAATGTCCAATGACTGATATGTCTAACCTTGCATGAAATGAGCATTTACTCAGAGGCTCCAATGACTAGCTTCCATCATGGGCACTTCACTTTTTGCCCTCTGTGCATTCCTGACTGACTGACCGACTGACTGGCACAAAAGTAGGTTTTAATGAGAGGCACTTCATTGCTACTGGACTTTGAAAACTGTAAGGCCCTGAAAAGAGAAAAAAACACACAAAAGACATCCCAATCTAGGCTTTGATCCTTTATTCATCTCTTTTGGCCAAGTCTCTGACATATTTTTGTCAGTTCACAAGTGATTTAATGTGTCTTGTATGTTAGGAAGAGACACATTTTAGTGCCAGACTGGCACATAATAATTAAGAGGAAACTGCCTGTTAATTTGACTATGATACGTGAACAGTACAGATCAACTTTTCCTAAATGGTTACATGTTTCAAATAACTCAAGAATGTTGTGACAAAAGAAAAGCAAATGAAACATAGTAAAAAATATGATGTTCAAAAATTATATTGAAAATGAAAAGGAATCTCTGAATCTATTAATCATTTATAACAACTATTTAAATCAGCATTGAAATAATTTATAGGATACACCAACACAATGAGCATGATGTAATGAAAAATCATATTTTGGCACTTTATTTCACTTTAAAGTTTATTCAATCTAACTATCAAGAAACAGTCTTTAAAGTCTACTTTGTTGTCGTCAACATATTTTCTTAATGCCATTATACACACCACTCTCTATTGGTGGGACCATATGCTTGAGCCAATGTAAAAAACTCAATTAGTCCCTCATTAAGAAAATGAGGGGGTTGCACGGAATCAGATACAAATTATGAATTGTCCTCAGAGACATACAATTATCCATCATATTCCTTCTGCCATCTGTTTGCTTCCTGTTGACTCTCCTAATGACTGAGACTGAAGCCAAATTAGAATTCTGTGCAACTGCTGCTGTACCTCATTGAAACTTCATGTGAACGTGTTTAAAAATGGAGAAAGTTTTCTGAGACAAATTCTCAAAAAAACTCTCTTTCATAAGCGCAGAGCATGTTTCATTGTATTACTAATGTGTAGGCAAATGGCTGGCCACAGGAAATTGCAGTTATCTAAAACACATGAAATTACAAGGTTATTGAGCAGTACCTCACAAAGCAACCTAGATGGAGCTCTGACGTTATCAAAGCTCTGCATCAAGCAGCCCTGTTGCTGGGTGCTGTGAGCAGATCATTCCTCATCTTTTTCCTCACACTACGGGGAACAGGCTTCAGCAGTCTGTCTCCATATCTCCCCAACTCAGCCAAACATCTACACTGTGAAAAGCCACATACTTTAAGTAGTGATTTAGTAGTCTTTACATTAGATTAAATCATTCCTACCACACGAGTCCGTAAATACATTATTATAGTTGGTTAAAGGTGAATAACTGCTGAAATAATTGTAAAGGTCTAAACAAGAAAAAAAATCAAAATGTGACAAATAACAATACAAATTTCATTAACATCTACCTTTTCACTGAGCAATGTGTTATCCTTTCATTTAAGAGGTTCGATGCTATCAGAAAATGAATCCACCTTAGGCCACTTTAAAGAGAAAGCAATGTCAAGATTGCAGCTTAAACTTGCAAAATCACCAAGCTTTTCAAAATAGGCAACACTGCTGAACCACCCGTGAGTAAAAGTGGCGCTGCTGCAGGGACACAACTGAAAGAACTACTGTGCACTGACAGAAACAAGGATGGAAGTGGATTACTAATGAAACCATTTCAGAGACAGAAGTCAGGTTATGTGAATGCTAGAAAAACACTTTGTTCACTGTGTAAGGTGTTCTCTACATCTAAATAATTTAATGGAACATCGTCTCGAGATATGACGTTAATATACTATGTAATTATCCACTGGGATGTGTTTTGTTATAGTACTCCTGCTCGGGGACATTGGAAAACTATGGCAGCAACTCCTGGCATCAGTGTAGAAAAACACAAACCCAGCAGATAACCTGGCAGTCACATGCACTGCCAAGCTCAATGCTACCATGCCAAGCAATGCATCTGTCAAGTGAGAAACATGACACATTTTTTAGCACCTTTGTGACTGCAGCCAATTTTCAAAGAGCATACCTTGTCCTTTTCTGAGCCATTTTGCTTGGCATGCCAAATAGTGACCTTTCATTTAACAGAGTCATAGTTTGACGTCCACGGAAATCCCTTACTAATAAATGGAAAATTATACACCCAATAAAGTTGAACGAATAAATAAATAAATGAACAGTGAAAAACATGGACTTTGTAACCATGGTGACAAATGTGGTTGGATGGTCATATTTTGTAGTATGATAAATCATTTCCTACAGCCCCTAATGAGACTTTCATAATTCATGTTGTCAGCTTTTCCACAGCACCAATCATGTCTGATCCCTTTGCAGTGGTAAAACCCACTGCTTCGGACTGCCACCCTGCATCTATCAGCACAGGGAACATTGTGTCATCTGCAAGTTAGTCATGAGGAAGATGCCTGCAACATGCCCTGTCTTGGCTCATTGGCTAAGCTCATGTTAAACCAAATACGCTCTCCAAAATAATTACAAGGACACAGACGCAACGCTGAAATGTTCTTAGACAAGTCAGAGCACAGCAGCCGCCCAGTAAGATTGTCCTTTAATAGTTTTCAATGCCAAGTCTCGGAGCATGAGAAAAGTCATGGTTGTAGAAATCTTCAGAGACATGCATGACTGAATAACAGCTGCATTGGAAATCCTTTTCATTCACTATACTGTTTGTGTCTCACTATTAGTGTTTATGGTATATTCACTTTACTTCATTAGTTCTATGTCAGAGATTTTTTTTGCAATTTAATAACTACTTTCCATCCTACTTTGGAAACTTGTGTAATCCCATATCCAAGAGATCTTAAGTATTGCAGTCATATAATAAAGCTTCCTTATCTTAATTCTAAACTATGCTAAATGGGGCTTTTAAAAAATGTGAGGGATAATCATAATTCCAGAGGGACTGAGCATGTATAGAACTCCTAAACAAGTTTAAGTGTAGTTGGGTGTATACGTGTATGGTTTAAAAGATTCTATTCACATGATTTTGGTTGGACTGACATGAATATCTCAAAAGTCTTGGCTTTATTTGGTCTTCATAATACTTGTTCTTCTTTTGTTTTCACATGGATGTGACAGACCAGTTCAACTGAAAATCCACAATGTTGTTTCACATTAGTATAAACCCTTTAATTTTGGACTTTGGTTGAAAAACACTGCTGTGGATTAAAGGTTTTGGTGATGTAGGCAGACACAGGGAAATTATGTTTTCTGGCAAGACAGGGCTGCAGGAATAAAATAAAATCCATTTCCAAACACTCGCCTTGCAGCAATGTTGGGATTTTTGGTTTGTAAATGATCATAGTTGCAGTAAAATAAGGTCTTAAGAAATCTTGCTGATTGCTGCAAGCAGAAAATATTAATGCATGCCCAGAACATCAGTCTGTAGCTTGACTCACAAGAAGAGAAATATTTAGCAAGAGCTCAATCTCCAAAAAAGAAAACAAGTAAAGGAAAGTCTAAATTCTCATTGAGTTATTTTTTAATCAAATACTAAGAGTCAAAGAGCAGAAGAACTCCACTTGCCTGGATCAAATCACAGTCTAGATAGAGTATGAAATGACTTATTACTGACATCTCTTTGTTATATGCAGCAGTGGAGGCAGCCAAGAGTGACATTAGTATTGGAAATTAATTGTTTCTTAATATGCACATCTCCATCGTACCCCACCATACAGCTATGCACCATTACTGTGGTCAATTAGCCATTCAACATCTTACCGTTGGTCAGTGTATGGAATTGATTACCACACCACAAGCTTTCCCTGCAGCCCACCATGTCCAGAATATTAAGTGTTATGTAGTGAAAAAAACGGAAAAACCAACAAAGTAAATTTGGTCAGCTTTAACCCAAACATGATAGATTAATTGCTTTCCGCCCAGAGGCAACAGATAAATGTGAAGAAAATAAACTGTTACAGTACGAATCCACTTTTTCCAGTTTCATAAACACAGCGCTTGTACACCCGGTCAGTGTGTGGAACACTCAGAGCCTTTAATCTTATTATTAAAGCTCCATTTTTATCCTTGTATATAGAAGGGGGAAAAACAGCTTCCAAACCTTTTTGGCTATGATGACATTAAGGGTGATTGAAGTGCATTATCTGAGCACACAATGGCGGATGTCTATTCAGCTCTACTCTGCAGAGCACTGAAACAGGGGGCTGGCGACACGCTCACTGCAGAGGAATGTTGAGCCTTAAAGGCCCATGACACCCAAGCCCTGCGATAGCTCTGACTGAATAGCCTGTCTGACCTATTGTCAGTGAGTTCACATTACTGTCGATGTGCCTGTCTGATATGCAATCGACGCTCTTGGGTCCTCTGCCTCTCAGCAAAAGCGCTGTTAAGCATGTGATTTAGTACATATCCTTTCCTTCAAGTCAGTGATAGTACAAGGTAAGACACTTAATTCTGAGAAATAATGCCTCTGTAATGGCTCTGGTGGGTATTCTACATAATGTGTCCAGGTTTGTCTGTCTTGTCGGCATGAGAATGACAAAATTATTCACTGTGTTAAAATCCATCAGAAAGGCTGCAACAAACTCAGAAATACTTATTCTGAGTAAATATGTGAATGTGAATCCATTGAATAATCAATAATAGATACTAGTTAATACTAACATTATTATCATAACTGTTACACTTGAGAATCAAATGTTTCTTCATATGGAGAAAGCCACTCATTCCTTCTGTTTCTCACATAGAAAAAAATTAGATCTGTTTGTGGGCCTGAGTGACAAAACTCTATTTTTCGCACTTCTGTGAGAACAGCGTTAATGAGCTTCTCAGTGCACAAAATCTTTGCTCTTACTTTTTTTTCTTTTTGAGTTAGCAAATAAAAATCCTTTTCATGCACTTCTTTGCTGTAATCTAATAAAAAATTATTAAATTGGAGACAAGTCCAAGGAGATTTATGGCTGAATAGTCTTCCATACTTGGATCTGCTTTGATAGACTAGAGAAGATGACAATGAATTAGTTACACAACAGCAAATGTCTATCCTTTCACTGCCTTATGGGGGTTTCAGGTAGTGATGAATGCACATTTCTGTTCCTTCAGATTTTACATCTGGCAGCACTGAACAGTGAAATGTATCAGTTATGTTGACTCGGTGTAGCTGAATGTCCTTGTACAACAGATGATCAAAAGGAGAGGGAAATCAGAGGGGCACAGGGCGCTTGGCACGACTGCAAAGAACCTTAAACACAAAAAGTTAAATTAATTAGCTTTATCTTTCAATATTTCCTCTTTAACTTATATTTAATGACTCACAAATCTAAAATGTCATACTTAAATGTCAATATAAGGACTTAAATATGAATATAAACAGCAAACATTCTTGTGCTTCTCAGTGGTACTAAAACATAACAATAGACATTACTGGATTTCTATGTTATGATTATTCTGTTTTCTGATTACTTATCTATAAAATGCTTTGTATTATGTAAATACAATCCAATTTTGCATCTACATCACTTTATTATTACATTATCATTGTATTTAAATCCTTTTTTTGGGAACAGCTTTTAAGCTTGATTTTACTGCATATACCATCTGTCATGTGTAATCTAAGATAACTGTTCAGAAACATCGACTGCAAATAAGAGATATCCAATTTCAGTGTCCCTGGACATATCAGCCAAAGTGTAAGATGTAAATAAAGATTTACAGAGTCTCTGATCAATTCTGGCATTGGTATTAAGTTTATAGAAATAAATAAATTAGATATTTTCTTTTATCTTTCCTAACAACAGATGTCTTCCATCTGAGAACAGATAACCTGATATTCAGCTCAGAAATAACAGTATCAAAGTATGAATAAATAGATCTTGTTGTGAGGTTTATTCGAATTTACACAGTATGATTAATCTTGTTCTTTGTTATACATGCACACAGAGCAGGCCATTAGTTCAAATTACTGCCACTTTGGTATTACAGGTCTCCTACTGTGAAGAATAGATACGTTTTCTGTTATTACTGATGTTTTATTAGAATGGACAAAAACTTTTTTGGGTACTCTGGATTTTTTGTGACGGAACATGTTGAGGATGTAGGCTGTCAGTTGGGATAAAAAGCAATACAGATCCATGAGCTCTATAAAGCCAATATCCTTGAAATAAATTGTTGACTGCTCCAAAGAGACAGCATGTAGAAAGTACCTTGACTGTCAGGATTAAATTCATTTAAACGTATGTATCAGATTGTTGAGAGCTCTGATAAAGGCAAAATGATCATTGCAATATGAATGTGGGTGCAAAACATACACTACTGACAGCTGTACTATTCACCAAAATAGAGAAACGCCATGCTACCCTGTTTCATGGATTTCTTTTTCTCTGATGTTTGGTAAAATCGGTCCAGAAGCGCCCACACAACTCCTGTTCTCCAGTCTAATTTCCAGTCCAGCTCATACTGTAGACTCAAGTTCCAGTCAGCTCCCACTACAGTGTGCATGTGTTCAATCACACAAGGTGAGGATTGGCAGATGTAATTATTTTAACAGTTGCTATATACCTCGGCTGGAATACAACAGATGCATTTTAAAAGACATATTTGGTATAATCCACCCAGAATTTTTTTTTCTTTGTGGTTCTTAAAATATCTAGCTGATTCCAGATTGTGTTGATTAAACATAAAAGACTGCTCCTGAATTCTTAAAGGGTTTTCTTACGTCATATTACAGATTTAGCTGATTTAAGTGGTCCTGAAGGCAAACTTCCATTGTTGCTGACAAATCTCTGAAAGTATTTTTATTATATTTTTTGTATCTTTGTCTTTTCCAGAGGTAAACCCGAAGCACTCAGTAACTGCTGATAAGATGATAAGTCACTGATAGTGATGTAGGAAGTTTGTTAAAATCAGTCTATACTAGTGGAAGAAAGTCAAAACCTTTAAAAGCATTTACTTTTAATCAGCACCAAAACAGGATGATTAGTAAGTGGTAGGGCACCCACTAGCAGTAATGCAATGTGAGGCTAAATTTCTGCTAATATATTACCAACAAATTGATATGATATCTAGTATCAGCAGTAAATTAATGTAATTATTTGCAAATGTTTAGTATTTAATAAAAGTTTAGTCAAATTTGACTTTTGTTAAAATGCTACTTTATAGTCTACCTAATTTTAGATGTTGTCATTACCCAATTCACCTTTCCGACATATAAATGGCAAATACTAATGAGCACAGACACTTTGTCCACAACTGTATTCATAAGTTAATGCAAAATGCAGTGCATTCATTTGAGGATGGAGCAATCAGCAACTCCAGTGACTCTATGCACCCTGCTGAGATAGGAGACAGGACTCATTATATGACATTCTTAATAATTCATTATAAATGAGGTGTTCCTATTTCTTCTTGTTTGAATTTTTCTGTCAACCATATCTTGACAGTTTTCCCTGACTGACCTTCCGTGATGAACTTGTGATTAGCCGAGAGCAAGGCTTTGCTCTATAAAGACTGAACTCTTACCACACATCAGAGACCCGTCCTTTTTCACATTTAAAGCACGAGACAAGCACAACTTCCAAGGGGAATCTCTAAAGAGCACAAATCCGTTGGAGATTTTCTCTCATTATCTTTTCTTCCCAATAGCAGACTGCATAGTTATTCATGACCGTCCCTTCATCCTTACTTTTTATTTCTTCTTCTTCTTTTCCTCATTCTTTCTACTGCAGCTTTGGAGATCTGGTCAATTAATGGCACTGCAGCTCCAAAAGAGTAAGATGTGATGTACTCTGGATAACAGAACACTTCCATAAACCTCAAAGATAACCTCAGCACTTCCATCCAATGCTCAACTTAAGATTTAAGATTTCAATGCTCTTGCCATTGAAGCTAAACTGACACTGATTTGTCTAAAAATTAAGAATATATATGGATGATCTTCTAAAACTGTCTATATGCAAATAAAATCGAGAACATATCTTCTGTAAAACATCAGTTTGTTAGTATTAAGGCTGACAAACTTGTATTACACTTTAGCGAAAAGCATTTCTGCCTAAGTAAAGCCGGAGTGAGCTGCTGGCATAGCTGTAGGCTCAGACTTGCATTAATTGGTAATGCGAATTCTATTGTCGGATTTATTTGATTATGAGGTACATTAATTACATTCATAAAATCTAACAGAACAACCAAACAGAAAAAAAGGTTTTCCATAAGCCTTTCTGCAATTAATGTTTTATTTATTTATTTTTTTTCATCTTGTATTATTGACTTCTTTCTGCTTTTCCTGCTACTGGAGTCACGCCTACTATCTATCCATCCATCCATCCATTATCAATACCGCTTATTCCCTGTTGGGGTCGCGGGGGGAACTGGAGCCTATCCCAGTGGTCAACGGGCGAGAGGCAGGGTACACCCTGGACAGTCCGCCAGTCCATCGCAGGGCCACACACAGGACATACAAGGACAAACAACCACTCACACTCACATTCACTCCTAAGGGCAATTTCCCCAATCTCCAATCAACCTAACATGCAGGTTTTTGGACTGTGGGAGGAAGCCGGAGAACCCGGAGAGAACCCACGCAGACACAGGGAGAACATGCAAACTCCACCCAGAAGGGTCCTGGTTCCCCCGGGATTCGAACCCAGAACCCTCTTGCTGGGAGGCGACAGTGCTAACCACCACACCACTGTGCCGCCCCGCCTACTATCTATTCAGCAGCATATCTGAGAAAGCAAGGGGGAGGGCTAAGGAGACAGCCATGCCACCAGCAGCACAAAGTGCAGCTTCTGGAGTTAGAACAAGGAGACTTTTGTTTGCTAACTCAGTGGGGTTCAGTGCTCTGATGTCAGCTTGATTAGGCTTTTGTGCTGGAAAATGACTATGTTTATTTAATGTCAGTTACTGATCCAGCAATACAGTTTCCTTTTTGTTTCACTCAAGATCTTAACAACTTGCCAAGCGGATTCAAACATTCCAGAGTGATTGTTTTGCAATGATTTCAGTTGGTAGGGGTAATTCATTTTTGAGATTTTATTACAAATATTGAAAGCAGTATGAGAAAGAAGCAGTTTAATATGGAATCAGGATGAGCAAATATCCCAAATTAGTTTGCCCATCCTTTTCTATAAGAAAATAATTTAATTGGAAAGGCAGTAAATTGAATCACATGCCTTGTTTCTTGCAATCAAGTGCATATAACTTTGTCTGAATTAAAGGCAGGAAAAGTAGAAAATTGAGGCCCCTTTTCCAAGGCTTCTTTTTGGGTGTACCCTGTTAATGGAGACAGCAATAGGATTGTGGAACACAGATAAAGCCTAAGTAGGGTGTTTGAAATTCCTTTAATGAGAACTGGGCTCATTTAGAGGCATTATTGAGACTCCCAAGCTGATGTGACCAGAATCCAAAACAGTTGGACTGTGGTGATGGTTGGGCAATGAATTCTCTGGAGGGTTTTAAGGCAATTTTAAGGATGAAGGAAGTGAAAGAAACACTTGAGGAGACTCGACAATGAAGATTTTTGTTATTTGCACTCAGTTTAGTCATTTTTTTGTTTTATTCTTAATTTATACCTGAAAGATCCATAGATGAGTATGTGATATGGGACCACAGTTTAAGATTTTCAACTCAGTTATTGACTGCTGCATTGTCAAATGATTTTAAAAGGTCCTACTTTCTCTAATATGTAAAACACATGATTTTTCATTATTATTACTATTTATTATTGGCAACTAAACTGAACATAGCTCAAAGTGCATTTTCTTTTTTCTTTTTTATCAATAACTTCTAAATCTCCATAAAAATTAATCAAAATTGATTTTACATTACACAGCACAGTGTGTCGTTTGCTGGTATGCAGATCTGGAAAATTTTGAATAATGTTGTATTATGAGCAGAGCATTTTAAATAAGGCGTCTATCCAATTATTCATACAAGACCACGCATAAAAGAATGTAAATGTCCATGATGCACCAGCTTCTACACAGTCTTTTACACAGCAATCTACACTCACAGCATTACACATACCCATCCTCTGTTTATTTCTCTATGTGTCAAGTTCATTTCAGTTCAGCAGCAGGAAGCCTGTGTGACAGTACCACCCACCTTTTTATGGCACTTGACAGACTACAGATGGTGACAGATGACAGAGACACAAAATGCATATTATTAATATGTTGCATTCAGAGTACACTGTGGTGCTAAAAGTGAAGTAATGGTCAAATGATTTGTGCACAAAAAGGGTCTGAGAAGTGCTCCAATAGCTGCCTGGCAACTTCTCAAAAACTTGAGCTGTAAACACTGAGTGGCGCTGGATGTGTCTTCAATGTTCAATTATTATCAATAGAACAAATGGAAAAAGCCTGTTAAAAAAAAAAAAAACATAATTCAAAATAACACTTCCTGTGAGTCACCTTTGCTGTGTGACGTTTCCTTGTAAACATCTTTTCCGAATCTTTATATCTATCTTTTTTTTCTAAAGAGTAGTTTTAACCTTCATTATTTCAGTTTATTATTTAACCTAAGTCTGGAGCATTCACATTTACATCAATCAAATGGGGGCATTATCAATGCTTTCAATGTCATTTTAACAAAATATGCACCTATGAAACCTGACACTGAGCCTAAGTGTCTTTGCTACTGTTCAGACCGTCTTCATAAAAAGATTCAGATTTTTAAAAGATGAGCTGTCAAGGGCTTTGCAGATGACTGCAAATCCTCTCCATGCCATTAATCAAAATTAAAGCCCTGACAAATATGTCATAATATTAGGTATGAAATATGATAAATGCTCACTTCACCCTATCCATAATTAAATCTCTTTAGCAAAATGGCAAAACTTCAAATTGTATTGCTGGAGATGAATGATCTATGGTACATAGATATTCATCCTTAGTCCTAACTTGTTTCAATTAGGACGGGGTCACCAGAGTCTGCTTTGACCCACCTCATGGCCCCCCAAACCTCGCCGGCAGGATGGTATGGAAGCAGCCAGGGCTGTGATGACGACCTAGGGCCCGCCATGCCCCTGCCACGCCCCCGCCACACCCCCATCGCGCCCCCGCCGCGCCGCCTCCTGTCAGCTGAGTCAGCTGACAGGATACTGCTCCACCCTCAGACAGAGGTTTCACCCTCAGCCAGAGGCTGCTCCACCCTCAGACAGAGGCTTCACCGCGGTGGGGTGTGACGGGGATGCAGCAGGGAACAAAGCAACAAAGTCAAGCTCAAGTTTTTGCACCAAACTGCAAGTAATGCCCTTTAGAAAGACTTGGAAGGTGAGTTCAGCAGATGACGATACAGAAGATGTGTTTCACATAAGAACTTGAACCGAATCCTCTTAATCCCTTTGGTGATCCTTCCGAGAGAGATCCATTAAATAGAGTGGCATTAGTTTTAAATTAAATAATATTACTTGCAGTCGTGGCACATGAGCGCAAAAAAGAAAAGAAAATATATTATGTTTAGTTTTCTATTGAGAATTTAATGAGCTATGACTGCATGTTATTTACACAGATTAGGCTTAAAGACCAAAGCAAATAGCAACACACAGTGTCATAGAACAAATCATTAAATTACCGGTTTAATGATCCAAATGTTCTAAAGTTACCAACATTGGGGTATGTGCATGAATTTTCTTTGATAATCACACCAGATGTAAATACATTTGGAGAGATGCTGTGGATCATTCTGTTAAATGTTACATCTTTTTGCAAGCCTATCCCTTCATTCATACACCACCCACTTATTCCTAGTAGGGTCATCTGGGGACTGGAACCTTTTCCATCTGGCATTAGGGTCGAGGCCGGGCACACCCTGGACAGGTCACCTGTCCATCACTGGCCAAACAGGGATGAACAAACTTACACTAAATCTAAAATGAACCTAAACTGCATGTTTTTGGACTGTGGGAGGAAGCCAGAGTTACCCATAAACAGAACCCACGCAGATACAGTGAAAACATGCAAAGTCCACACAGAAAGACCTCACAGAGAATTGAACTGGCAACCCTTTTGCAGCGGGGCAACAGTGCTTCTAAGCAAATCTGTCATCTAAAAGAGAAATGTTTCGGGGAAAAAATTTAACACACCCAGTGTTAGAAACACTGAAACTTCCAAAGAAATAGGGCATCTGTACAGTCCTTGCCTAACTGATTCATCATTGCACTTGTTTTGTCAGTTGTCTTCCAAAGTAAAGTATGGCACAGCCGCAGGTGTGAAACCTCTAACAAGACTGGAGGGCGCTTTCACTTCATTCATCGGCCTTCCTAGTAATGAGGTGGAAGAGAGTGTCAGCCTATGGCCAGCTGGGAGGCACAGTCCACTGGTGAGTCAGACAAAGTATAATAGGCTAAGCCAAGACATGAGGGGAGACTGCTGCACTCATACGTATGATGGAGTGCTTGAGGACAAGCTTATAATAGGACATGTTTATGAAAATATCAAAACATAACATGCCACGGGGTGTCGTGGCTGCTAATACAGAATAAGGCATATTGCGATTTTTGTCTGGGCTCATCGTCTTTTTACACCCTTCTCATAACTTTTTGCTGTCACTTCCACTTGTAAGATTTGCAATTTCCTACTGAGCAAGAAGACAGATTCCATTAGACCACTGGGCAATATGTCTGGTTTTCCGATGCTTAAATCCAGCTTCTGAAATAATGCCTGATCATACTTTTGTCATTGAAGGGGCTACAAATTTAAACAGCTAAAAGGAAAAATGACAAAGTTGTTATTTTCAGTAAGTAATGTCCTTGTTTGGAGATGTGTACAGCCCTTGGCATCATAATTAGGGTCTTTGATGTTAGGTTATCTTCCGTGCCCACATTTGTTTCTGTGAAGACTTTCAAGAGGCAAACTTTCCTCTTCTCTTGTATAGGAGAGCCTAATCCCAGGTGAATATTGGCATTATCCAGAGTATTGCACAACATTACCCTTTGTAAATTATATTTCTATATGGACTTTTAGACATGAAAAAAAAGGCTTCTTCATAGGCATTCAATTTACATTTTAGAACCTCATGAGAAAATGCAGTGCTAACACACCAAGGTGGTGACAGATTTGTGTGGGTGTTTACTCTGTCAAAGCCAACACGGACATTATCTGATAGTGTTTATTTTTTTCTTGTAGAGGCCTTGAATAATGAAAATGGAATTGATGCACCCATCTTTATGTTAAAGACAGGAGATATTCTGACAGCCCTTATTTGACAGGCTTTGACCTACCCCAGAGCGTGAGGGGCCTTCTAAACAAAGCCTCTGCTTTGTGCATTAAAAGCAGAGACACTGTCTAGACCAAATAACTCTTTCACACCAAGTTGACCAATGCCATTCTGTCCTTAAAGGCACACTCCGGTAGAAATCTTATTGCTTGCTTTAGATGTGTCTGTCTGGCCGGTGCTGATGGCTTCGGTCCATCTGGGAATTCAGTCAGGCTTGGAGTTACACACCTGACATTCCGCACAAACGGGCACAAACCAACACTCCCTCCGAGATCAAATTTGTTTTTTCACTGTTAATGTCAAAAAAGAAACTGCGAGGCCAATAAATCAGTGCCTTTTGAATGCATCCTGTAAAGACATTGACATAAGGGCATTTGTAGGACAGGCACAAATAAAGTAGTGGCCAAACATCCAAATATGTGCTTTCCCAGAGGACAAAAAGTGATGTTCTATGATGTTCTCAATGAACAAGTGTGGCCTTAGGGCAGAACTCATAGACAGACGTTTGCTCAGTGTTTTGTGCGCAGGAATAGTAACTCACATGAGAGCCCTCTTAGCAGTTCCTCGAGTGAAAAAAGAAAATAAAAAAAGTGAATAGATTCCCATTTGGCAGTACAATGCAACTAGTTCATTTATATGAAACATGAACTAATTCATCTCTCACTTTTTATGGCATATTTTGTTTTATTTCCTTTATATCACACATAATTTTATGGAGGTACATGCTTGCCTTTGAAATAATTGTTTTCATTAAATCCCCAAGATGATGAAAATCAAACTTTGAATTTTATTTATTTGATAAAGTGTATCAAGGAGCATAGGCCCAGTGACAATGTTACAGTCTCAGAGTCAACATAAGGGTAATTTATAGATGTAATTTCATAGATCTCATAGACTCCCACTTACGGATCTATAATGATCCTGAAACACTTGCATTAATTGTACATACATTTACGCCTGTGACTGGAGCTGAAATCATGAAAGGACTGTGGCTACTTCCAAAGTGTGCTCATGCTGAGTGTGCAGGCACAATTCAGCATGGCGCTTTCACTGTTGACACACACATTAAATGTAAAGAAAAACAGAACTGTACTCAGTTTGTGTTTGTCAGTTAGAAACATCCTCAAAACTCTCAAAAGATCTGATCACCATTTAGGAGTGATTTCATTTTAACATGCTAAGACACAACACTAAGACACAGAAAGGAAGAAGTCAGATAATGGCAATGTTTAAAAACTTAAGTAAATCCTTTCCATTTTGCCCTGAGCCATGAAGTAGCAAAAAAATCTGTGATTCTCTGTCTGCCATTAATTAAACGTTTGAGACATGGACACCAAAACCACAATTATGAAAATGGCTTGTAATTTAAAATTTTAAAAACGTATCAGACTCCAGTGAATCATAGCAGATTGACACAGTATAACTCAAACGGTGCTGCAGCAGGATTGACGCTACATTTCTCAAATGCATTCAGCTGAGAGTATTCAGAGTGTGAGCATCTTATGACGGGACGTTCTTCTGTTTTTCTGCATAACAATTATGACAGTGGAACAATTAATAACATTCACTTTTCTGCTCGCCTACTTTCTAAAAATAACTACTGGCTTAGTACCCTCATTTTCAGAACACTCCACTGATTGAGACTGATATGCAAAAAGAGTCTGATTTAATATAATAACAATATCATCATAACACTTGTAACCAACAATCATAAGATTTTTTCCTATGTAATACATTATCAATACATTTTAGGGCAACTAGAAGTATCCAGGTGAGACTCTACCCAAATTGATTGATCGATTTAGTGTTAGGCTAAGATTACAGATTACATCCAAATAAAGCCTTCATTCAAATTGTGGCCACATTTGTAGTAGTTTTACTTTCGTTTTTGATGTCCTCTGGATGTTTTGGTCTGATTTTCCCAATCACAGCCAGATCTCACTCATTATGGATGTGTAGGGTTGTGGATGTGCTCAAACCTCAGAAGATGCACGATGAATAATGCATATCTCTTAGACCACCCATTCCATCTATGATACAGTATATATTTAGCAGCAGCGAACACTTTGTTTCACGTAGTCTGTCAATTACGTTTTTTTTAGAAATTATTTACACTAAAAAAAACAATTTGAGTGTAAATGTTTATTTTGGTTCTCCCCCACACACAAACATGCAAAGCTCTTTAACTTATTTTAGGCAGAGAAAGGGAGAAATTCTAGACATTTATCCTCCGTTTGTATGCTATGTTCAGACACAAATATGTTATGCAAAAGAAACAAAGGAGAATTTAAATTTTGTAGAAATCCCCTGTTTGCATATGGCTATAAGTAATTGCTAGAAAAGGAAAGAAAAATCACTTGTCGTGGCCTTTCATAAATCCATTGATTTTCTTAAGAGTCTGCCTCTTTGTTTAAGCAGCAGCCAATAATCTTTAATATCTGTTCTCCACGCTCCAGTGCTGTGCTAGCAAAATTGAAGCTAGTTTAGTTTATTTAGGCGACGCAAACCATGACAACTAATTTTAAACTATGCTAATTGAAAATAAATTTACAGCACACCTGAGAGTGAAGAGTAAACTTCACTTTAACAATAGAAATACAAGGCATTATTGAAGGTGAGACTTTGTGTGACTCATTATTTTGTCATGCAGACATGCACATGTTGGAGTATGCTGCAGTGATAAGAGCTGACATATTCTTCATCCGCCTGCTGCCCCTGACCTCTGAGGCTCACTGCTCAGAACACAGATAACAAAATCAGCATCTTCATTCACGATATTTCATTTGTCGCTTGGTTCAAAGATAGGCGGTGACACTGACCTTAGAGGTGCTGATTACACTTTCAGTTTGGTGAACTGTGTAATTTCCATAATAAGAGTGCTACACAAAAGGCAGCATAATAAGCTCTTGTGTCAGTATGAAAATACATTCAGTTTATTATCACTTATCTAGAGCAAGTCTGAATAAAGAAAGAAAGGTAAATGCTGCTTCTCTCTCCACCCACAAAGAACACTGTTTACAGAATCCTTTCATTTTTTTCCCACAATTTCAGTATGTGCATGTTCGCATTGCCAAATGGCAAAGTATTCTCTCACATTCACAGCTAATCTACTTTCCTCCATTCCACTAATTGTCACCTCACATCAGAGAAGAAAGCTGCAATTATTGCACTTCAGTAACTGTTGAGACAACATCACAACAGTGGAGCTGTGGACACCGCTGAGCTGATGGTTAGGCAAGATGGTCTGAGGAGCAGATCTGTTTAATGGGAGCATCTCCAAGCTCCAAGTACCTGCTAAATTATCACTTTAGATCATTGCACGAGAGCCCTGCAGGGTATTGACATCTCCACACAAATGTGGTCACAAAGCATCACTTCTAGGAGTTGATGCCAAAACCGACACCAATGTTTTGCTACTTTGTAGCAGCAGAAACAGAAGCCACGTCACATGTTTTTTCATGCCATTAGAATATACACATTTTAAAGACAAGAGGGGGCTTGTCAAGTCGAAGCTATTTGTCCCTATAAAGCAGACACAATTATTGGAAAAAACTCCTGGATATTTAACCTTCATGTTAAAGAAGTGAGCTGCGCAGTGAGGAGGTGGTTAGCGCTATTTTGTCAAAGCAAGATGGTTCCTGGAGGTCTGTGTATGAGTGGGTGATCTGGATTAATCCCACCGTACAAAAACGTACATGTTAGCTCAGTTGTTATCTCGTAACTGAAGGTATAGAGTGAGAGTGAGTGTATATGGTTGTTTGTCTTGTCTGACTCGGCATGGTCCTTGTGATACACTGGTACCCAGTCTAAGATGTATCCTCATCCCACAGGTTCCTGGAATAATTGGGTATGGAAAATGGAACAATGTTTTTAAAATGTGTTTTTTGTTTGTTTTGTTTTGTTTTAGTTTTTAACAGGTTTCAATCAATTATTTCAAACAAATAAATAACTAAAAGATATTAGTAAGAAAAATCATACTTGTAGCTCATGAAACAATCTACTTGCTGTAGTTAATGTGTAGATCAGCAGGAACAGAAATACAACATTTGGTTCCATCACATCTGCTCAAAAAGCGTAAAAATATCAAGAAAAATATAAAAATGAAACTTGTGCTTTTATTTTACATTCGAAAGCATTCCTTTTTTAATGCTCGACCTTTCTACACTCTAATTAATTAAATGGTTCTTGCTCGTATTAATATACTTAGACTTAGACTTAGACATTGTCATTTTGTATGTACAGAGTGCGTACAGAAAGAAATTCCGTTGCACACAGCTTACGACAGTGTAATGGGACTGCAGGTGGAATAGGCAACATTACAATACAAAGTGCGGCAGTGACCAGATGCAACAATGCAGGAGAAAAACAGCGTGCAAGAACAGTGTGCAGAAGAATGTTCAACCACCGTTCATGTGCAAAGACAATGGTGCAAAAAGGCATCTGCACAGAAAAGTACGGTGCTGTGCAAACAATGTACAAAAATGAAGCAATATTCCTAAACGTGTTTAACATGTGCATTAGTCTGAAGAGTTATTCTTAGATATAAAAGCAGAACTTGTTCAAAAATGAAGAGGTGCTGTTGTATATATAGAGACTAAGCTCATTCAGTTCATATTGTGATTAGAGACTGTACCGCATGGTGCCAGTAACTACAAATACACATTCCTATTGCAGGGGTTTCCATGGATACCAGTGTTCCTGCAGAATATTCTTTCCACACACAATGCAGGTGAACCACATTTTTATAGGGATTCAATTTCGAATATGAATGTTGAAATTACACTTCTCTCAGATACAGGTTTGGTTTCGTGTAAAGACAATTGGTTTCGTATGTCTCCCATTGTAAAAATCCAGGGATTCAACTTTGTGGGGTACTACAAGCTACAGTTACAGAAATAAAATTCAGTGCCAAAATCATTTCATCTTTGTTGTTGTGATGATAATATGTCTGTCAAGGCAGAAGGCAGAGATTAGAAAGGGGAATTAACATTATTTTTCTTGATCATTGTTTTGTACTTTGGCTGATATTGAGCCCCAGGCATTTAATCAGGACAACATATATAAATGTTTGAATAAATACATGTCTAAACAGATAGGCAGTAGTACATAGGCAGATTCTTCTTCCTTGGGTTAGTTAGGTGTTGCACAAGACATAATAGGTGTTCTGTGCATGAGTGAGAGACCTCGTGAGCAGCTAATGCTTGTGGCTTTATCCACACATAGATCCATTTCAGAGCAAAGCAGTAAGACTGCCCTTGATGAAGAATGTTAATGGTGAATCTGGTTTGACTTTTAGTTTACTTGGTCCCATCACAGACTGAGAAAATGTAAACAAATTAAGAGAATTAATTTTAAGGAAAGAGCTTTAACAAGTCATAGTTTGAGTGCTTTTAGCAAACTATTTCAATTTAATTAGATGCCATAAATTTAGATGTCTTCTTTGCACAATTTTATCAGCTAGACGAGCTCCACTTGGATGGAAAATTTTAAAGCAAACAAATATGTATGTGTATCTTACAAACTGATAACTTCTCAGTCATTTTGAGGGAGGCATTTAAAAAATGTTTTTTTTTTTAATAGTAGCAGGAATCAAATTCATCTCAGAATCTCAAACCAGCACACAATCACAGCATGATTATTTTACATCATTGCTTTATTGCCCTTTGCTCTATATTCATTAGCTTCATATAAGACTCACAACTGCACACGCACACAAACCACACAGAGCAGCTGTGTGTCACATGACCTCCTTTCACACATTTGTTTTTCAAAGAGACAAAAATCAAAGGCCTGTGAAAGTGCTTCACACATAAAAACGGTTTATTAATGTTTCCTTTGGAAACAAAGGTGTCTTTGAATGCACCAAATCAAAGACTAAACATATTACTGGAGTGAATGCTGAATTTACATAACAGCCATATTTCATTTGCATCATACAGTTTGGCTGCTGACAGCTTTCCAATAGACAGACAAAAGCAATTGGAATTCATCTGTCACTGGTTACATCAGACACTTTGACCTCTATTAGTTGTCTTCACCAGTTAACAAAACTAACATGACTAATGTCTGTGTCATTTATCCTGTGAAGACCTGAGTAAATTCTGTTATGCCACTTCATAGATAAAGTGTGTGTAAGAAGGTTTATTGAACTTCTTTATATCAAATGAACATGGATTGAGTTTCTGTTTTGATTTCTTAAATGTCCTTAATTCCCTTAAACTAAGGTATTGTCATTGCTAGTCTATGGTCTATGTTTCTGTACTTGCACTTTTACTTTATTTAGGGGTTCTGTTGGTTCTTTAATTGAGTTCTTTTTTTGGTGGTTTCACACCTTGTCTCTCTTGACTTCCATCGCTTGTTTCTCTTTTATCACTATCTTAGCTTAGTTTCTTGTATTTATTGCAGGATCCTTGTCCTCATCACCTGTTCTTGTGGATGTTCTAGTTCTGTTGCGAGAGCTTCTCCTGGTTTGCTTTCTCTTTAGTCTCTTTGATTTTTTATAGCATTGGAAAGACACCTCACATGAGCCTATCAAAGCCTACATGTGTCCACAGGCTACAATAGCCAAAAAGAGTCTGCACTGCAAGGAAGCTCATGAGCCTCCTCTGCTGTGAGCTTGAATTTCAGCTCTCCACAGCATGAGTTGTGACACTGCTACTATTTTTATTTTCCCTTTATGTCACCTGTGTGAGGATTCATTCATCAAATTCAGATAATCAGCCTGTCCAGACATGACATGAATAATAGCTACGGAGGCCATGACTTCAGTTTTCAGTAATGAAAAGTCTTGATCCAACTGAACGACACATCTCATCAGAGGGAGGAATGCTTTTGCTGACCGGGTCACATCCAGTGTAATCCAATCAGACGTTGATATTATATGAAACTCTGGAATCAGATGAAGTCCGTCAGCTACAACTCTGTCAGTGACTGGATTTGAAAGACAGGACCAACAGTGCCAAATAAGGTTTATTCAGTTTTGTTCGCCACATACTGTAGTAATTGGTGTGGCCCATGATTCTGTGAACAATTAAAGTTTTACTCATTTTCAGAATATCGCATTTTATCACAGTTTTATTGAACTGTTTTAGATGCATTTTGTAATCAAAGGAATTTTCTATCGTTTGTGTAAATGCTGCTCCCATGATGTCACAAGAACCATGCAGAAATATTGAAATCATCGTACAAGTGCAGTCAGAGGATAAATAATTGCAAACCAATTTGAAGGCTTTTACTCGAAGCTAGTAAATCAGAGCAGGACTGGAAAGTCTGGACTAGATGTGGTGGTACAGTATTGATTCAGTAATCCGAAGCCATCTCCCAAGTGCTTCTGATTTATCTGTCACATTTCATTATGGCGCCTGTGCGCAAGAACTCTTTCTCTTTTATACAATACTGCAGAGAGCGTTTAACCATTTGATGTGTCAAGGGCAAAATCACCAGTCAAACATTAGGTAGGGAGATGGGAAGTCATGCTTAGAAGATCTGCCTGGTAAATTGTTTTTTGTCAATTACAGCTGCTGATTTCTTACATATGTGTGTGAAGAGTTTGTAGTTTTAGTTTTCTGGACTTCACAAAGAGAGGAAACACATTACATTACATTGTGCCTCTTTACAATTCAGATAAAGTGGCTGTTTCAGTACATTGCACTATTCTACTAAACTACTGTAAGAAAACAGGGACTGATCTCATGGGAATGCAGGGCCATTTGTTTGATTGAGAGTCGTGATTTCTAGATTAAACTAGAATGTTAATGAGATTTGGATGGGTTGTTAATGGAATTAAACTCTTCTAGAGATATTCAGTGCTTGCCTTTTACCATCAAAGTTAAACACAATACAAAACGCTTACTCAGTGTCTTCACTTGCAAAAAAGTGATCGGTGAAGACAAGATCAAATACACATTATTAAATAGGTCCTGAATAAATCTCAAGTGAGGTCTACAGTCGTCAATCTGAAATTATACACATTTGGAGATATCCTATAAATTATTCATAAGAGGATAGGAAATTTCAAGATTTGGAATAAAGACAACCTCATCATCAGTGAATTAATCACTGCAAAAATCATAAAATTTGGGTGCAGACTTTAAAGTAATTTTTCTAACTATAGTTTTTGAATAAATTTGCATTTTTGATGATTGGATCACAAAAAAAAATGTTATAACAAAAATGAAGGAAAGCACACTCCTGAGAAGTGGCTGCCAAAGTCATGGTTGCTTTTCATCTGTCCATCATCAATACACGATTAATATTAGTTCATATTGAGGTTATGCTGGGGGAAAAATAATTAAATCCTTTAAGTTAATGACCATCGTTTAGTATGGACAAATTTTAGTATGATCGGTGGGTAAAAATGCAACATAACCACAAATCTGGATGCTTCTTTTGCACTAAGAGTGATTTTTTTTTCCGCTTGTCTGGAAATTGATGGTATGTTGGAATTATTTCTACTGATTGTATTTTTTTTGCATACTATAATTTTCTGTGAAAACCGTTTAAATTCGGATATGCCCTGATCACCCCGCTAACTGCTGTGGCACGTTGCATTGAACAATTACCTCAGACCACTGAAAAGTAGGGGTAGGTGGGTGTATTCAGTTGGTTGTAATTTGTGCTGATACAATGCACTCCATCCCACACAACAGATCTTTCAGTTTGTTTTGGACAAGCTTGTGCTCTCCACTTATTTAGATATATCCAAAACACTTTTTTTAATGGGAAGGCATTTGACCAAAATTATTAAAAGGGTTTGGTTTCACAGTTCACAGTTTCACCATCTAGTTTTTAGACCAAGCAGCTTATACTATGGGCCACTGCAGGTAATGTTAGCTGATGACATTTCAAGTTCCATTACCTGACCTGAAACATGACTATTGTAGCAGTAATCTGGTGGCAAATGTTTGGTAGCTCAGTGCGACTTAAGAACGAAACAATGAGCTTGTTGAATATCATCATAACACTAAATGAACTCTGTCGATGCAGGATTCAGTACACAATTTTAAAAATTACATAATGTCCAATTTTTCAATATTTTCTAACATGAGAAATAAAGAAAGCTTTTATCTTGTAAACACATCCAAAACTGAGTTTGGTAATTTGCTATGTTAACTGCTTCACTAAATTGCTCTCAAACTAAATATTATTATTTTTATTCTAGTTTCGATCATTAACATAATAGATCAGCGTTTGACGATACATTATTCCCTCTTCATTTCTTTTTCATGGCATTTACAACCCCGGAAACATACATTTCTGCAAACAGCAAAGGCAGTGCATACAAGTTATGTTATTCCACATGGCTAGAATGTCATATTTGTGTTCCAACAAAATGTCAAAGAGCTGCCAAAACAGTTTTTGTCAGAAACTGCCCTCTTGCCTCACAGTCATAATAAGAGCTTAGTAATGTGTAGATTTACAGAAAGAACACAACTGGAAGAAGTCTGTCTCTTTCCTTTCATGTCAATATTTAGAAATAATTTCCACTGTGGCAATCCTTAGTTGTGGCGCAAAACTCTGCCGCTGTACCAGACAGAATCAGTGACAGATGAGTCTAAGATGTGCAGCAATGCTGACAGGCTAACAATGCTCTGACTGTGGCATGAGTGTTGTGTGCTGATTAGCCAAAAGAATGAAGGACAGTTTGAAATCTGATTTAAATAGGCAGACTGTGACACACATGGCATCCAGGAATTCTACTCTAATCTGATATTGGCACAGCTATTTGGTTGAAATTTGACTTGTAAATTAAGTTTCTCTATGAAATGTGATCAGCTCTTTTGATTGCAATCTCAATATGCCAAATATGAGTTAGTCCAGACCGAGGGAGACCATCAATTACTTCTATTCAAAGCTTGTTATTACACAAAGAAAGGAAATCAGGAAACCCTGTAGTCATCTTTCCACTTTTAAAACCATCTGTATTGTTCAGGAAAAATAAATTGATAACGGTACAAAATTTGCAATAAATTTTAGATTCAAAGTAAGATTAGATAAGTCTTCTTTTCACAGAGGAAGTTATTTTTAATGCCCTACAATAAACTGGATCCTTTATTTAAAACTTCAATTTTAAAAAGAACTGTTCCACTATTTGTAAATTATTTGAATCAAATATATTGCTCTTATGAGATGTTATATGATAGTTAAGTTACTTAAATAATGTGCAATATTGATTAGGTTATGCACAAATATGCACTAATGCCACATCCTCACAAAGAACAGCTATCTCTGGACAAGCTGGGGACATGAGACTGATACAAAGTGTTCATTAATGTGTTTATATTATGTTGGGTGACAGAGAAAGAAGCTGAATGGGTAGATGTTAACCGGAAACAAACAGGCGGTGCTTAATCTTTTATAGCCATTTGGAAGATAACCTAAAAAAAATGTTGATTTTAGTAAAGATATTTCTAAGATCTATTATCAGCATGTATGAGTGCATGCAATTTAAAGAAAGCTTCTTTTTCTGGAATAATTCCACAGCCCAAGTACTTTGAGAGAAGCCAATTTTAGTTTTGGTTTGTTAAACAATAAATTAAGCAGTGCTTGTTTTTGTTTTTAAAATTAAACTTTAGCATTAAATATGATCTACACTGCTGTTTCCTTAAGAAAAAAAATCACGAAAGGAGTTGTGTTTGCATTGGTTGAAAAGAAGGTACTCAACAGACATTTTGTGCAACATTTAGAATAAAATGCAGGCTTTATGGTCTTTTACGAACTCTGAATTCTCCTCATCTTGACAAATAAGGCAAAACTATTGGGAAAACAAATCGGGACAAAATGACAGAAGCTTTCAAGGAGCTGGTGTCGGCACCTCAAGTCTAATGAATGTTATACTATATTTAAATATGCTTGTGTAAATGGCTGGTATATAACTGGTTTATGATTAACGACATGATAAGAAATGTGATTCTCAGTTTATTTTTCTCATCGCACTAAAATGTTTATTTTCTTATAGGGAGAATATATGGACACAACACTGATTCTATGCTGCCCTACATCACAGAATGTCCGGTAAGTTTTAAGTAGCACCCGTTACTGCTACATAAGGACGGTTGCAATGCCCTGCAGAGACGCTGCTGCTATAGAAGCCCCTTGAGAGAAAAAAATTGATTTTTGCCTCCACTTTACCACATAGACAGTGTATTTGAGTGACAGACTCATTTGCCAGGTTTTGTGGGTGGATGTTTATGCAAATGCATCCCCTCGGTGAGCTGAAATAGCCATCCAGTGACAGGCCAAAACTAACCGGGTTGAAATGCAAGAGTCATGGATCTGAGGAAGTGCAAAATTCACACTGAAATCTGTAGCTCCACAAAAGAAGCCTGTGGTAAAATTCCCCATATTAACCACCTCATATAAAATTAGAACATGTTTTTTCTTATCTTTCAGATCATTAAAAAGAAAGTAGCGAAACATATTGAAGGCACATGACAGAGTTAACTACACAAAGAACGCCATAGACTTGGCCTCAGAGCTCTGGGGCAAAGCAGCAGCAGCAGCAGACTCCAGTGAGTATCGTTAGGTTCTCTTAAATAGGATGAACAGAATCTCTCTCAGAACAATTTGACATTATTTAAAAAATCTGTCATGTGAGAACTCTTAAGCTGTAAAAATCTGTTTGCTTTTCAATGCTATGAAGTGAAATTCACAAACCTTAATTTCACACCAAGCTATAATATCATGTAAATAAGAAATCATTGCAGTTAATCTTGTGCATATTGGCAATAAAGCAATCAATTTTTATGATAAAATGACCCATTGTCTTCCCATAATGGGCTTTGTTACTTTTTATGTCATTATTCATAAGCAAATCTTTTTCTTATGTCAGAGTAAAATAGATCACAATTGTGGTTACCTATTTAATTCATGGGGTCTGATTCTCATTTATTACTAAGTTGAATAGTAAAAGCTGAGTGCTCCACGATGTCAAAGAGCGACATGCAATTACACATGGAGATGCTTCCAGGATGCACATGTGTTGCTTAAACAATGGTGAAGTGTTTGGAGCCTTTGACAAAACACTGGAGCAGCTAAAGCTACACAAACGCTACATCAACTGATACAACACTGCCATCATCGTAGTCAGGGCCATCATAGACACTCTTAACACTTGCTGCCTGTCTGGAGGAGATAAACGTGGGGATGAAACACAATTTCCTGAAGCTCAATAGTTCCCAAACTGAAGCAAATTTTTCTCTGCACCCAAATATTTAACAAAACCAACTTGTTGGATTTGATCCTCATCTAACCTTTGAGGCTCCCATCCAACACCTCTGCAATGCTGCCTTTCAACACCTCAGACACAAGACCCACTGTTACCATCCCCAATGCCAAGAAGCTCATCCACACCTTTATCTCCTCCAGACTCATCGGGATCCCAGGGTTGCCACGATCCTGATGATTGTGAGGAAACATGGGCTCATCAGCTACATCGTCAGCTCACTATATTGGCTCCCCATCTCTGCTCAGATTGAGTGCAAGGGGCCTCCTCTACCCTTCCAATGCACCTACAGTAATGCCACATCACATGTGACACAGCTCCTCACCCCGTACACAACAGCTCAATCCCTCTGCTCTACACCGTCTGAATGTTAGAATGTCACCTGGTTATCAAACCAGCCTATGCCTCAACAATTCATGTTGCATTATCTGTTTAAGTTGCCATTCAGTTAGAAAAGCCTGAAGAGCTTAACGAGAGCTCCAGTGCAAAAGAGGTGAATCAGTGGCATTTACAAGTAGGTGTGGGAGTTGGTGAACTTTGAATTGCTACAGGTACAGATGTACTGCAGTTTGGAGTTCATCACTTGAAAGATGCGTGCGGGTTGCATAGGCATCCCAGTAGGTCAGGAGTGCACATTTCCTTATTACTTATGCAGGATTTTACAGGTTAAGCACAGCAGTTTTAGGACCAGAGGTGTGGCTGCCTCACTTCACAGGATTAAAAACAACATTCCATTACCCATTACTCTGATTAAAAGCCCTGCTGTAATTTGACCTTTTTAAAACACTATGACATTTTGTTGTTGTTGTTTTTTCCTTTAAGTAGCTGTAATTTTAAGAGGGTGATTTGTTCTTCCCCTGTGATTTGTCTACATGTAACATAGGGAAAGAAGTATTCTCATGATAATTTACATAATATCTAATATAATTCTAAAGCCCTTCGTTTCATGAACCCAACGCATAAGAAGAGTTCAGTCGGAGGTGCAGTAAAATATTTTCTAATTTATTGGTTGGGTTGAAACAATACACTCACCTTGGCTGAGTTAAAAAGTTAACATAATTAGGGCTGGCCTTTTTAACTACTTGTAAACACATGTCACAACAAAACAATGTCCCTTCCTGAATGGCTGTAGAAAACCCAATTTCTTATTCATATTCTGACTTTTTATCCAAAGTCTAATATGCCTTAATGGGATCAATGTTTGCACTTCTTCTCTTACATCCACTGGAAGTCATGTGATCTTTGTGGTCATTGGCTATTTCTTTCTGAATATAAAAACATTGTCTGGGTATTTTTTTGGAAGGGTGCATGGTTTTGAAAATGTTGGACCAGCACTGTAGTTGTGAGAAAAATAAGCTACTGTTTCCTTATTCAGGATAATTTATTAAAATATCATGATTGTACAAACCTGTACGTTGACCTAAATTCCTATCAATGCTTGCAGAAGCATCCATGAGTTTGTGGGCCCACATTTTTTTGAGCAACTCCTTTATACATAGATTATCAAGCTTCATATTTATATTTGCTTGTAAGGACAAAGACTTTAAAAATCTGCCATTTTTGGGAAAGAGATGATGACACCATTATACCCTTACTTACGCAAACTTTGTCCAGATTATTTGCAGCTATTCTCCTTTAAACAGTTCCCCACCACTCTGAACATTAAAATAATTCATGCCCACTGTCATGAAAATTAAATCTCAGTCCTCAGAGGGGATTCATCAAATGAAGCTGGAAACTCAAGTACATGTCTTTTCTACATTATGTAGCCAAAGATATTATAAGGATGTTCCCTGACAGTATCAAGGCTGGGCAGTTAGGGGAATGTACAAGATACTATAAAAACACGCTTATTTATGCTACTTGCATATGAGTGCCTCAGTTTAAGATAATGTGGAGGCCAAAAAAATAGCAATCAGCTACGTATGAAACAGTGATAGTGACAAAGAACAATGGACAGCAGATGTACCAATTAATATTATTTAGACAGGATAATAGAGAAGGGTAATACTTTCTTACCAAGAGTGTTAACTACATATTCCTATTACCCAAAGTGGGAGAAGCCTTCAAGGTGATAGCCGATCATATCATGTAGTAGTGTTTTCCACTAAAATCATTAAGATTTGGCAGTACCCTGAGATGGTGGTGGTCTAAGACTCACCTCCTTATAGAATATTAAGCAAAAAAATCAAATGAAAAAATTGAAAAACTGTTTTTAATTAAAAGGTTTGATTTTGACTTTTACCAATGGACCTTCAATATTGGTCAAACACTGGAACCATTTCATTGGAATTTACTTAGCAGAAAGTCTTGCAAAGCCTTTCCAGATTTCCAGAAAAAAACAAAGATTATATCAATTGTCTCAGTCCTTTACACAAACTTGGTTCCAGTTGTGTGGATCAATAACAATAATGAAGAGTTTCTTGGCTACAATGAACCACAGTATGTGTACTATGTGTGGAGAAAAAGTTTTCTGAACATAAGCAGAGGCAGCTGTTTTTCAAGTCAGTGGCAGAAGCAAAATTGCAATAATCAAAGCAAATGGTTAAATCAGAGATTTTTTTTTCAAACACATTGAAAGGTGCAGAGATGAACGCTGAGGGTTGTAGAACTTCTAAAACATAAATGAAATCTTGAATCTAAAGGGCCAAACAGAGAAGCAGCACATAAAGGACAGATGAAGTCTCATATAAAGCTAGAAGCCTTTTGTATACAAGCATGAAAAATATATCCCTCAAGCAGCAACAGAACACTGAAGAGATTACAATAAGTCTTTGTGTGATGTGATGCGGGCTGAAATGGGTGGCCAAGCCATGGAGTGTGTTTCAAACTAAGGCTAGGATCCTAGTTATTTTTTTCTCATTTTGAAAGTGTAAATGGTATGGATAAAAACATGAAAATAATTAGAAAAAGTTCAATAGATGATATTTAAAAACTTAACGTTTTTAAACTGGTAGATTTTACACAGCTATTACACATAAATTGTATCATGCCATAGCGATAAGGGTCATTTGAACATTACATTAATATTTCAAAATTAAATAATCAAAAATCCCTACTGTATAATGACTTTGTAAGAGACTGATGTTTTTAATCTGTAAACATATCCTTAGTTTTGTTATGTGTATTTTAGGGGTACTTGTGTGTAGTTTGCCATCATGACTTTAATTTCTTTTGAGCCAGTTTGCAGTGGGTAAGTTGTTTGTGCATTTATCAGACAGTTAATATTCTGGCTTTCTGGTGTAATCCTGCTGAAATACAGCCTCAAGACTTGGATCAGGAATGCATGTGAAATGAACAGAAGTGTTCCCAGCTGATCTACATCCACCCAGCTAGGCCTACAGTTGGGAAGAAATGTAAAAGAATTTTGATGCTGTATTCAAATTATCAGGATTTAGGCTTAATCTTTTTTTATCTGGGCGATTGCATTACTTCAGTGATCGTCAGAAATGTGTTTGGTGTGGTCATTAGAACTATTTGACGTCACATTTTACAATAAGACTGAACATTAGTTTAACTGCTTCAAAATAGATAAATTAATTTTCTGCATAAAATATCATTTCTTAATTATCAATATTTTTGCAATAACAATTTTGTAGAGTTGCTGAGGAGCTGATGAAGCCTCTGACTGAACATAACATTAAGTTTGACATTTATGGGATGTTACCCATTGAGCAGGATTTGCAATCTGTTTTTTCTATAATCATCCCTATGGAAGCCAACTAGACTCCAGCACTGAAAAGCTTTCTTTAAAAATGTTTTCTGTTTCTTTTTGTCACTACCTCTGATTTTGCTGCCCCAACAGATGGCTGAAAAGCAGACTGCTGTCTTCACCACAGACCTATAGAAGATGAGGAGCATCTTGCTGCAAAACATTCTTCAAGATTTACAGGCTGTTCTGTCCTTTTTTGTAGACATGTTACATTTCAAGTCAAGTTTGTTTTACAAATGAACACTTCCCTCTTTTCAGTTACTATTTGTTTTGGTAGAAAACTGGGGGATTTTTTTTTTCCTGTCTTTTTCCTTATTTTGACAGTATCAAGCAGCATGTGGGGAGGATCCTGAAATTTGCATGATTACAGGAATACTGCGATGATGTCCATTTTCGTCAAAGTGTGATAGTGTGAAGCCGAAAACAGTATCCATATTTAGAATGACTGAAATGTTTTAGGAATTTCAGTCATTTTAACTCCACATCCAAAAACAGTCAGCTGAGCCATTTAAAAAATGTGCACCTTACAGATATACAATTTCGTGCCAACAACAGTAAAAAAAAAAAATAACATCAGCTCCTCATACACCCCACACTCAATTTCCTTTGCCTGGGAATTAGTGTTGTGAATCCAGAAGTCATTTTGGATGTGATGTTTGACCTCATTTTAGCGGTTTTCTGTATGTTTCACAAATCCCACTGGAATTGACTCAAAACTGTGTAACTGATTGGAGGACAGCATGCAGCCATTCCACTCTACATCATCTTTTTTTTTAATAGGCCACTTTCACGCTGATTTTTCAGGGTTCTTTAGACTCTAAAGTTTTTTTTTTGTGATGTCCTTGTCATTCCTCAACAACTTTTTGTAGCATTTCCATTCCAGTGCGGCAGCCTCAGGACGAGATAAAATTAAACAGTACACAACTACATATTCAGGGCAGAAATACCAATCCCTAACAAACCGACTACTAAAGTTAGGAAGGCTGTTTGCGAGTGTGGTTAGAAATTCTTAAAAGCTACAGTAATTGAGGATTACAGGGGAACTAGGGCACAGGATATCCAGACATTTATTGTAACTAATGACAAATAATGCATGTCTAAGATAACAGATTCTGTGCTGTTGATCTGAGCTCTCTCCTTCACTGAATTGGAACTAAAATGGCCTCCAAGTGTATGGAACAATGGGGCTGAGCATAATGCAGTGTGACTACTGAGTGACTTGACTGAGATCCAAAGTGAATAAAAGGCCTCACTATGTGAGGCAGCGAGGCTGAGCTGCTGCAGAGCTTGGGACTTTGGCGGGTGACAGTGCATCATAACGCTTCACACACATTTCGCTTGCCAATAAACCCCATTGTTATTTTCCACATGGCACCATGCCTGTGTCGTCAGAAACTAGAATGATCAAAAAAGCATCTTCATCGTATTGGTGTTTGCCTCAGAGATGTGACAACTCTGTCCCTGTTTTGATTAAGCACTGGTTGGCTCTTGTTTCCTGTGAAAAAAAGTCTGTTTACATGTATAGTATATATTTGTTTTTATAGAAATACTGAGTGTGAACTTTCCTGGCAAACACAAAAAAAGAGGATATGTGCTTAAATTTGTAATGTCAGACTCATTTCTAACCTACTTATTGTTCTAACAAGGAATTGGAAGACCCACTTTGTAGACTCATAAAATATTCATCTGAATATTTAGTGAATTTCACTTCTTATGTTGCATCATCCTGTTTGAAACAAAGTATAAACCCACAGCTCCGGAGAGCAGCTTACTGTTGTATTTGTCATCCTTTTATTTTATCACTTTTGCCTATAATTTAATCTCACCCAAGAAATGGGAAGAAGGTGGGGTCAGTAATATATATTAAGTGAAATTAGGCTTATCTGAAAATCTCAAATTCCATTTTCTTTTTAGAAAAGATTTCTGGGTTTGGATTTGCAGCTTTGCCGTAAAATGACTTCAGAAACTAAATGTGATAGGTCTTAAAAAGATGTCCTATCACAATTGGGAATCTCAACTGATCATGACAATCACAGTATGAGTTTTTATCAGAGGTGAATACTTTGAAGGACATGCAAAAAAACATGTTTCTCTCAGACAATGGCCCTCCTTGACCCAAATTCTTAAAACCTGGCAAATTCTAACCAAGTCAAACAAAGACAAAGACATTTCCTTAGGCAAGGACAACAACATAAACTCCCACAAAAAATTTGACAGTCCTACAAAAAAAGGTGTTTATTTCCCTAAGCCAAAGTTGAAAAGCTTTTTCCCCAGAATGCCTCTTCATGCTCTTGCATCATTTTTGTATAAAATTAGAAAAAGAAATCTGTGAAACACTGTGTGGCTGGCTTTCACCTAAATCTAAAACATTCATAGACAAGCCAGTCAGTCCGAGCAGAAACATTTGAACCAATACAGCCAGTCCCACATTTACCTAACAAAGAGTCATCGGCCTGTTTGATTTTGATAGTAAAGGATGTGGGAGGAAACCTACACAAAGAGAGAACACCCAGAAAAAGACAAAGATGGAGATTTTAATCTGTCTTGCTGTGATGGCCGCTGTGCCACTGTGCTGCCTCCCTTTACAACTTTCAATTCATGAAATGGGAGAGTGAGGTAAAAATAAAACTTCATAAATGAGTCATCCAAGTAGTACATCTGGATTTCATTGTATCATTGTGGTTTTCAAATCACATACCATTGCGGCAAAGAATGGGTTCCGGGCTTTGTCTGAATAATCACTTATAATGGTTAAGAGCTTTAACCCTTTAGTGTTATCCTCAGTCTACATTGACCACCACCGGGGTATTTCTGTGGCATGGTTGGAGCGTACAACCTCCAGCCCTGCTTTTATTTGATATGCACTGAAGCTCCAACAGGAACCAGGAAGATCAAAGACATGCAGTCTTTATCAAATGGGACTCTTGTCGTCTGTTTGTAATGCTTTACTCTTCATGAGAAACACCCACCCTGCCGCATTGATGCCACAGGAAACACGGTGCTCTTTTAAACCCAGTGGTGATCTCCCTGTTATCCAGATGAAAACGGATTTATTAAAACCTCCCATCAACTAAACCTATAAATAGAAGCTGGTGGAAAATCTTCTGAGGGAAAAAAAGTAAGCTGTGCTCTTAAGCTGTTATTAACATGGCGACAGAAAAAATATCATTTTAGAGCAGAGCATTTTCTGTCAAAATAAGCATAATGTTTCTTTGTAGTATTTTTGACTTGGACATGGGATTCACTAAATGATGAGATTATCTGCCGAAATGGAAAGCTGAGTCATACTTGTTGTTACACACACGTGCTACTTAGCTCCAAGGTGAATTGTGATGGTACCATGTATCAAATACTGTGTTGCTTGAGGGGTTCTAGTGAAGATGAAGGTGAATGGCACTCAAATGGATTTATCATTAACTTGATAGATCGTGGAAATGTTGAGTATGAATGGCCAACAGTAGTATTAAAGTATCTTTTTCAATAAAACAGTCCTAAAATGTGAATGTGGAATGTGCAGCATAACCAAACAGCGAAGCTGCTATAATCAATAATAACCTGCTTGTGTTGATTAGAAAAACTGCCACCTGTTATCAAAGAGACTGTCGAGGCAAGTGCCCATTTTTAAACTCCGTCCAGCTCCATCTGACATTTTTCAACCAAAATCTAAAGGCTGATTCATTATTTGGGTTCACTGTAGTGTGATGATTGCCGCTCCTTTTGTGTCTTGCTGTATATGTGACCCACCTCAATACGTATGCATCAAACTCCTCAGGTTATTTTCTATGAAATCAGTTAAACCTTGAGCAGCTATGTGTCAGGCTTTCTTAATAAATCGTGTACAGAAAAGGAACATACATCAACTAAAAACACCCCCAACTTGCTAGCAAAACTAATGCACTGGCTAAATATGATCCTTATCATAGCTGTTTACTTTTGACAGTTCAATCTTTTATTTATGTGTGTGTGCATGTGTGTGTGTGTGAATGAATGCATGTTTTATTCACATGTCTGAATTTTCACCAGTAAACATGTCCTTTGGTTGGAGAGTTTGTTTTTCCTTTTTTCACAATAACTCATTACTGCTCAATTCCAACTTACAGGAAAAAGATGTTGCATTGATCTATGGCAACACTAAACAATAAACTGTCATTTTCAAATAATATATTAATCTTTTCTCACAAATTGGATAAAGTACTGAAGTTTTAAAACTTACTTCTTTTGAACAATGTGAGTCAATCACGTGGCATCAATGCCAATTCAAAAGTGAAGGACTTGTCTGTATAACCATTATTGTGCAGCGTATGGATGAGGCTGACATAAATGTATAAACACACACAAAAACTATCTCTGGATTTGCAGCCATTTTAACTCTGTGCCGATGTGCTCAAAAACAGCCATTTTAAATTCACAGCAATGATAGTGCATTTTGAATTCAGTCCAACCAAACGAAAGACCCCCCCTTTGGGCGGTTGCTTTGTACTGCTGTGGTCTTTACTACACCCAACTCCTCTGGCAGCTTTGTTCCTGAAGTTGACACATTTCTGAGCCAACTGCAGTCCACATATCTATGTGTGCTCTTTGTTTCATGGGCCATCACACTTCAAACATGCATTAAGGGCAGAGGAAGGAGTGACAAGCGTGCACATTTCATTGACATGTTTACTATCTTATCTATGCAAAAAGTAGAGTTTGTTAAATCTGCAGCCTAGTTCAGCAAAATGAGTAAGAATGCAGAATACTCACCTTCTTTAGGAGGTCGCTTCACTTCTGCACTTAGATTACAGATCTGTCCGGCTTGTAGTTGAGGTGACAGACAACCCTCTGTTTGTGGATTTAAGGGTAAAACCACATTGTTGAGCATGAGCATGCTCTCTGATTCTCCATCACCTAAATGCTGAGGACATGTGCATTTTGTGTACACGATCCCACATGTCTCCACCGTCCCTTTCTCTAGTTTCAGGCAGTTTTCCAGCCATGTACAGAGCACTTGACACCCAAACTGACTAGGGCTCGCCTTATTAAACACCAAGAATTCCACAATGGACTTCTCCTCCTCATCCAGCTTCTGTGGGGTCAATCCATTGTAATCATAAGGGAAAACTCTCCGCAGTTGAGCAAAATTCTTGTCATACAGCAAAAATACATAATTATTCTTTGAATCACAGAGATACACTATAGACTCGTTCACTTTCAGCAATTCGTTGATCTTCTCATGCGAGTAATGATCAAACTGATAAGCAAGCAGGGAATATTCAGAGCAGCTCAAGTCTCGCTTGTATAGCTTAAGGTAGATGCTGTATTTGGTAGGGTCTGGGTTCTCCAACGTCCATGTACAGTTTGTGTAGTTCTTGGGAAACATTTCAGTCACCGAATACGATCCATAAATGACCCCCTTGACCAGAGTGGAACACCAATAATCTTGGGCACCAGTTAATCCAAACATAACCAGAAGATAGGTGGAAAATATATAAATCAACAGGTTTCGAACAGCCTTCATCCTATGTCATTTGGCCTGCAAGGAGAGATGAAGATGATTATGTAAAGTAATTTAAAGCACACCACAAAAACATGACAATACATTTCTATCAAGTCTAACAAACGTGCTTAATATAGTTCTCACAAAGACCTGCCATGGAGAATGGGAGAGAAAGACACTTTAACCTTAGCAACATGTCTTTTGCAGCCCCTGTCTGCCTTATTTTCTCACTGTACTTTGTGCAAGCACTGCCACCTTGTGGCAGCTCCTAAACTTTTTCCTTTTCATTTTACTGAGGGAGGTGGGCGCAATTATGTGAGTCATTTAGACATTATTAATTGGGTCATATTTGGAATGGCACAATCCCAGGAGATATTCAAATGTAGCTGTTTAGAATATCTGTCATCAGAAAGGCAAACAGTGAATTTTGGCGTGCAAATCCGCGCAGCTATCGTCAGTTGTTCTGGGGTGCGGGGTTTATTTTACGCAGTTACCAGGATCTTCTCAAATTACGCTGCATTCTTTTGGATTTAGTCTGTATTTTCAGTTAGGTAATATGGGTTTGGTGAATTTACGCATTAAAAATGTTTTTTTTCTGCGCCCTCGTGAACGTCAGTGGTGACTCTGTCTCTTCCCCTGCGCGCTTTCAGTCCGCCACACGACCCTGCCTGTCTCCCAAATTCAGGGCTCGACATATTTGATAATGCAATTTGATAAAGAGCCTGTGTTTGAGTGCGTGTCTGAGTGTGCCTTGTGCTTGCTTTCGTGCGCGTGCAACTCTAAAGCCTGCGTGTGTGTGTGTGTGTGTGTGAGGGAGCGAGAGAGAGGAGAGATGGAGAGGGAGAGAATGCAATGCGATGTCCTGATTGCTTTAATCCTACAGGCAATGCAGCTGTGAGCAGTGTCACAGCAGAGCGTGCACGTGTGTGAATGTGAGCGTGTGCGTGTGTGTCCGTGTAGGCGTCCAAATCCGGAGTGGGCTGTAGAGAGCAGTTTTCGTAGAAAAAAAAAATGCGTCTCCAACTTCTTTTTGACTGATAAAAACCTGCCCGTCCCACCACAACAATATGTGTCATGTGGGGATTTGTGAACGCGGTGCAGAGTTAGATCAGCTTTTGCAGCGATATGTAAATCCATACGATCCCACAACCTTCCAGCAAGATTCATAGCCAATGCTACGCCAAAGAAAATCTGTATTCTAGAGACGAAAATCGGCTCGTCAAGATTGTCTGTTTTTTTGGTTTTTTTTGTTATTGCCAGGCTTCCAAAAGCAATTCAGTCTCGAGAGGAAATATGAATATAGAGCCACAAAGGGACAACATATCATGCAGCGTCAGTTCGACGCTCGGCACTTTAAAGTGATTTTTGCCTCTTAAGAGAGATCAGCTCTCAAAAATCATCTGCTAAGCACCCCAGACTAACGGGAGCGGATCAACGCACCAAAGCCTTCCTGATGAACAGACAGGGCAAATATTTAACAGGGGGAGGCTAAACTTTAACTGAGGGATGACACATGAAAATTGTTTTTGCCGTTGCTTCTGCAGCCTCGTGCATGTAAAATAATAACCATGAGAATGATAAGAATAACCAGATCTTACCTTACACTGCGGAATCTATGGCTATTTTCCCAACATTGACCACATCCTTTATAAATAAATTCTGCAGCCCTCCAGTGAAACAGTAGTCCCCATTCTCCACGAGAGAAGTCCGGCGCAACAAGATGGTTCAATGGATGGGAATAAAATGCGTTACACTCCGGTCTGGCCGCTCATATCCCCCCCGTCTCCTTCCTCTTCTGGGTTTTTCCCATCAGAACGGAGCGCAACAACGCACGACCGCCACTGAGCAAGAGACAGACGCGGAGAGGGAAAAACGCCAAGAGAGACAGAGAGGGGGAGAAATTCTTGAAGTGATGTGAATTCTCACAGCATTACCATGAATTAAATTGGCAGACTCCTCGTCTCTGTTTCCCAATGATTTTCCAAGAAGTCGCGTTACCCCTGTCGTCTTGAAATAGGGAGACAAGAAGAAGAAAAAAAGATCCGTAGTGGGTGGATGTTAGATGTTGGGGGCTTGTGAGTTACAACACACAGAGAAATAGACGCGCTTTGCTGGGTACTTGCAGAGCTCCGAGAGCAGGCTGCAATATCACGTCACACTCAGCCGCTAAGATAAAGCACGTACGTACGCTTCTTACCGCCGCTGCGTCTGGCACCACCACCACTTTCTTCCAAGCCATCCTCCTCCCCTTTTTTATTTTTTCCCCCTAATACAACCTCCTCTTATTTCAAGTCAAAAGGGTTTCCCCCCTGAACTGGACCTTCTCAGTTGTGCTCAGACTAGACTGGGCTTTGCAGCTGCGGCGTTATCCAGACAGGAATATTTGACGGACTTTTGTGGTATATCTTATTTTTTGGGGGGAGTCAGTCAAATTACGCTCGCCTCACATGATCATTAGTAGGTTACGGCAAGAGAGCTCTTTCAGTGGGACCAAAGCCTGGCTGGTGTGGTTCATCGTTTTTCCATCTTTCCTGTTGTGTGATAGGCGCTGTTTTGATTTTTTTTTTCACTGGCTGTCGGTAAGCAGCACGGTGCACCGCCTCAGGTCCGTCGCCTTCAAACTGCCGGATGAACAAATGCTTATTGGGCAACTTGTGCTGGCTTTGGAAAGTTGCTCCGAGTTGCCCTGCTCTTTACAGGTGCAGCCCTGCAGTTTTTCTCTCTCCATCTCGCCAGACGAGTGTCCACTGGGGAATGCTTTTGTGCGCAGCCCGGGAGCTTCCTCCCTCAGTTACATTGTCTGCCTTATTTGTGTTCCTTTCCTTCAAACGCTTTGCCCTGGTATTCTGAAAGACCTCCATTCAACAATCAACGGTCAATTAAATCCAGCGGAAGCTTGAGGCTTCACCGGTTTGTCTGACAATGCGATGTCAGTGGCTCTTCCTTTTCCTACTGTCTGAATGCATGGCAACAATGGAACTATAATGGACACGGGGATGGGAAGTTATACTCATCTATCCCCTTGTCTGCTAATCAGATTTGCCTTTCGACTGAGAGTAGAAGAAGGGTTTATTTGCATAGGTGGGTGTTCTTTACAAGGCACAAATAAAGACTCAAATTGCCTTACATTCTTCACATATGTCAATGGAATTATTGTGCTTAATTTATACATATGTTGGAGCTCTGTTAAAAATATTATTTGTCTTTTCTTTTTAAAGTGTAAACAACGGTCAAAGCCTAGGTGGGAAAGACATTCCCCCACAGTTTTCTTGAGGGGTTGGGTCAGCGCTGTAATCATTTTGCTTTGAACAGTTAACTCTCATTAGCTTGGCCGTCTCTTTCAGGCCTTGACTGAATGGGTTCCATCTGAGCAGATGCTGCATGAAGAGCCTATTTGTTTATTTATTTATTTCCAGGAAGTTTCTGTCTGGAGTGTTTGTGTGCCAGCCTTACCAATGAATGTTCCAGAACCACTCCGAGCTGTGAGAATCGGAAATAACTTGTTTATATCCCCAACATCCTGTAACATGCAGAGTTTACAACATTGTTAATCTATTGCCAAACTTATAAAGAAGATTGGAGTCACTGAGCGCAGTTGGTTTCCATGCCCTGAAATTGGCAGCTTTCTAATTCCAAGCTTCCCTGTGTAGCCAGGGGCACATAGAAATGACCCAAAACCAGCCCACTTTCTACAGCCATAATAAAGACTTTGGGTTTTGGGGGCTTTTGGTAAAGAAAGCTAAAAGTGAAAGAATTTCCTGCAAAGCCTTACTGAACAATGAAAACGCAATGAGTGTCTCACCGCTGACTCATGGGGAGGCCATTTGCCAAGCCTCAGGAACGCTGCCATCAATCTCCTCTGCAAGGACATTTACAGGGTCCAAATGGCAGTCTGCTTGTGTGGTCATTTTGCAACCAGGAAAGAAGATGAAATTCAGTTGGAAGTGTGGTTTCATGTAGTCAAAGCTGAGTAGGAGAGAAGCAGAACACCAAGAGGTCAGGTAGGGAGTAGAATGGTTTGCTGCAATGTCCAATTGCTTTATCTGGGATGTAATCATATTCTCTGTTTGAAATGTTAAAATTAGGGAATAAGCAATTAATACAATGTGATCTACAATAACTGCAGTCAAATTGATATTTGGGCATAAGCTGAATAGCCGGTGCCCTAACTATGTTACCAAAATATTTAAATTCTCACTATTCTCACAAAGATTGGAATACCATAAAATTGCCCTCAGTTAGAGCTCAGTGAGAGCTCAATAACAGCACAAGCAGAAGATCAGTTTATCCCCTGGAAGATTGTCCAAAACATTTGTGATATTTCTCATCAGTTGTAGATGCTGTCATATTACTCTGTCAACTCAAGAATCTGTTTGAGCCCCAGGATTTTGAATTATTCATGACTCCGCATAAAGAATAGCCCTATTATCACCTGTTTCTTTTTGTGTGTGTTTGTGGGACTGATCCAGCTCTCCAGCGTGTCTGTGTGTGACTGCCGGATAGTATGTCTGTTTGATATAGTGGCTGTTTTACAGCTTTCATGCCCATAACAAAATCCCAAGTGATAAATGTCAGTCCATTGACCACGTGATAAATATCGCTTTACAAATGCAAAACAGTCATTATCCATCAAAGCAATATGAATGATTTAGGAATGTAGAAGCTGATCAACCCGATGAAAAAAAAAACTGTATCTCAATACAGGCACTATAAAGCACCCATACACAGTCACACTGCAGGATTTTTTTTACCAACTTTTAGGTTGCATTTGAAAGTCCACACGTTACGTTTTTCTGCGTAGAGTGTTAATGGACTTCTCTCTTTAGGAAACTCATATGGTGAACCATGAATAAACATATCTGTCAGATATTTTTTCTCGAGGTTATAAATGAACTATTATGCTGTGGTGGAACATTTTGTATTACAGAAGTTTTACATTTCTTAAATATTTGGATTCAAAGTGTTTTGTTGCCTTTTCTGTTATATGTCTGTAAACAGAAAAATGAACCTTACCCCAAAATATTACATGATCTTAGATATTATGTAGAGTAGGCCGAAAATTTCAAAATACCTTAAATCTAAAACCTGTGATTTGATTTACAGTCATAAAATGATATGAACTATTTTAACAGAGGGCAGACAGCCATGAAAGTATGGACATATACTTGTGATCCTAGCGGATTAAATTAAAATAACCTATGTGATCTACTGACTGTCTTCACAGTTCCACAAACTTAAAATCTACTGAAGTAAGCAGCACAAAAACTAAGCACAGGGACATAAATGATCTCTAAAGAGTCGGGTGTGATGATTTTGGTGAGCTTTTGCCTTTTCCCCCTTAATGCTAGCATGAAGTTTTTCTTTTTTCTTCTTTTCTTTTCTTTTTTTCTTTTTTTAATCTCATCAAATAGACCCTGAAATGTGTTCGACACATTGAAAATGTTTTGAAATCATTTAAAAAACATTTCTACTGCCTTGTGGCACGTTGTCTAAAAATGACAATTTTCTAATTGCCCAAAACTGTATTTACTCTGAAATATACTCAAAGTTAATGACATTTCCGTCTTCCTCCACTGTTCCTCAACCAAAAGTTGGCACAAATCTATTGTAGAATCTTAACCTTGTTTAATGTTACTTATGAGCCTGTAAAATGATTTCTTTGTCCTACTACATAACATAAAAACAATAATCTCACAGGAAGAACTCCCAGATCTCATAATATTTAGAGCAACATGATTAAATAAAGCAGTAATCTATCCTGGGATTTGGATAGAAGAGAATGATCTCTTTCACAGACAGGGTAGAGCTAGTGAGACTAGAGGATATACAGTATGTAGGCATTCTGGGAGATTGGTGCAGCCACAAACACATTATTTGTGTCTACTGAAACATTCTTTATTAACTATTTTCATTATGGTTTCATGCTTACATTAATGTTATCTATGATTCATGTTTGTAAATTGAATGTCATTATCTGTGTAAACAGGCTTGAGTCTTCTGGTTCGATGCAAACATTGTCATAATGATGTACCACTATTAACAAATCAAAGTGGGAGTGCTTTCCTTGCTCCTCATCAAGGGGCTGTTTTTCCATTTTTCTTGATATTTAATTAAAAACTGTTACAGCAATGGCAGAGTGCCGTTGTCTAGATGAGGTTAAGTGCTGAGGGCAGCTCTTGCACTTCTTCTTGTTTGGCAATCATAAACACTTCAAGTGCGTGCAAGGGGAAATGTATGTTAACCATTTGAGATAATCAATGCTTGTCAAAAAGATGCATCGTTGAGACTCTTCAGGTTATACTGCTCGTGCAATCAATGTATTAAAATGACTTCCAATGTGTGGAATATGAGCTTTTTGACAGCGTGATCTTTACTACCCAATAGCATAATGAAAGATTAGCCACTTTATTTATTAACTTACTCACTAGCAGCCTAATTAGAAATATGATCCCATAAAAGTAAAGAATGAAAAAGAATTGTCTTTACAAAAAAGGTTGATTATAAAAATGTCCTTCTTGGTCCACTTTTACCTTATTTTGAATGTACAGAAAAACTAGTCTCAAAACTTTCAATTCAAAGAGAGTTAATTATTTTCTAAGTAAAAATCTATTTCAGATGTTTCCACATACTCTGTACTACATTATTTTCTGTGGCACGCTCCTCCAGCTCCACTTCAGACAACCTTGCCTGATTAATGAGATGAACCGCATGTTTCTCTAACATGGTGCTCTCTGATACCCGCTGCAGTGAGAGCAGAGTCTTGAAACGTCTTTGCCCTGAGACATTAGGCCAAGGTCTACCTCATGTGGTGTTTCCATTCTGAATGTGACTGTTCCTCTGACCCCGCAGCGCCTTCACAGTAATCTGGGGAATCTAAAAGTCAGTTAGCCAACAGTGTAAAAATGCTTAACGGGGATGAAATGATCTCATCTTTTCATAGCGCTGACTGGGCTGCTCTGAAACCTGGCTGCTGCACGTAGTCAGGCAGACCATAGTAAAGCATTAATAAGCCTAAAACTTCACTAAAATGTTTCGGTGTGACCCTGAAAAGACTGGTAGGCAATGGAGAAGAAAAGGGATGGCATTGATAAGTATGCAGTAACAAGTAACAGTGCTCAAAATATCTGAATGATGGTCTGTTTAGATGGCTGAACAGAGAATAATTTCACTGAAGAATTATGTGATTAAATTATCAGCTTCTCTGCTTTCAGTTTCTTTTTAATTTATTGTGCAATGAGAATTATTTGTTTTCAGAGTCCATTATTACTCACGTACATAAGAGGGTCGAACAAGTGTAGATTACAATTATTTCAGCATTATTTACTAAGGATTCTTAATTTTTGTTTTTTGTTTGTTTTCATAAATAATTAGAAAAAATGCATTATTTATGGTAAGTTTTGCATTTACGTGCTGTGCTACTGTAATGAGCAGCATTGAGCAATCAACAATCAATGAGCAATTAAATTCAGCTACTCAATAGCTTTACTCTCTGACTTTGGACCCTGCTGTAGCTAATTTCCTTGACTTCAAAATGGCTGTACAGAACAAGCTCTGCAAATTAGTCTCAGCATCAAATAAGAACTTACCTAGAAGTTGCACGTTTTAGAGAAATATACTCTGTTAGAGATTGAACAAACACATTAGCTGCTTTGCGTGATTGATATTTAACACTATACTTAGAATTTTGAAGAGATACATTTGAAAGTGTTGAACAAATATACAGATCACAGTTATGTGGGCTTCCAGAAATGTATATGCTTGTTGCCCGTTTATATTCATCATCCCTCAAAGCATCTTCTTTGAATGTGAAGTATACAAATGATTTAGCTGGCTCAAAAAGGATATAATAAACTTGCTTTCACCAAAAACCTTGGATCTTGAAAATCTTGTAGCAGTGTTCACAATCAGATGGAAACTAATGGTACCTGCTCCAGTGGTTTGACAATTTTCTGGAAGAAGTATGACAAAATCTATACTTTCCAGCAACTTGGACACAAGTATGAAAACTGCAGTCTAGCTAATTGATATGAAGCGACAGCAGTAGGCAAATGGACGGATTCAGGAAACCTTTATGGTGTCATTTCTTTGTGCATATATTGGCAAGATATTTGCAAGATTTGGACAGTTTAGGTTCATATTTGGACCATTTTGTGGCACTTATTGTTGAAAAATGTACGTCAGGGTATACAGAGCCTTTTGAATGATCTTTGAATGAAAGTTTCCCAAATTCGTGCTATATTGTGATTACTGAAACCATCAGTGGTTTCTATCTCCTGATTGCTCATAAGACATGAGGATTGCAGTGTGATTACATGAAGTGCTTTTAATCCCATTTTGCAGCATTCTTCCTCCCACGTCTCTTTTTTCTTGTCACATTTGTTATATTTGTCATATATAGTATGTCATATTAGTCAGCTGTCATCTCAGAAGAATCTGCTTTTCAGATTTTTCCCTTTATATTCATCAGATGCTGCTATCCGCCAATGCGGACCAAATCTCATAGCCACAGAGTTACTTGTTTATCAAATGGCTTGATATTAATATTTATGAACTCACTTTAATTTTTAATACATGTGTGAGAAACCAAGCATACTTTGAAAGAAAAGTGAGGAAAACCTGATCATAAACTTTACAGATTCTTGCTGGTAAGTTTTACCCAAGCAACATATCACTAAGCTTCAACAGCCAATATTTCTATAACTTGAATATATCATTCATGGGAAAAAAATATATGCTTACAGCTTGTCATGCATGTGTGGCTGCACTCTAGTCTGAAGCATGCAGTTCTGCTTTACATTCTACTCACACTTATTTGACTGTTCCATGTTTGGGTTTAGAAATGAATTTTAAATCAAGGTATTTCTCCAGCAGTGTGCCCCCCCACCCCCAATCTAAGGCAATGCACACTGCATGATTCCTCAGGGTCTTACCCATTCTTTTGAATGTGGTTCCAAACAGGCCCTTGACTCCCACAACACCCCCTCCACCCCATTTCTGGCTCTGTAAATATTCCATGAGCCAATGCTCCCACACAGTTGATCTACAAGTATTTCTAACAGAAAAAAATCCTCTTTGGCAACAGACTGTACTTACAGCCGTTTACAATACAAATTAATATATTGTCATCTTTTTTCTACAGGTTTATGAAATAGAGAATATGAGTGATGGACGGTGCATTAAAGCCATTCATTCCACAGACAAAAGCAAAGGAATCATGCAGACAAAAGTCCCTGGATATATCCTTCTCCAGTCCCGATAGAAAGATGTGTCCTTGTTAAACAAAGAGATCATAGGTCACCTCGGCAATTATCAATATTGGATGCACATAATAACAATTCCGACAAATCACCTGCCACAATTTAATTTCCTCTCTATAATTTATTTTACTCTATGTGATGAGGAAGTAAGAGGGTGGCTGGAGAAATAGCAATCTTAGAGATGCCTTGATGAGAGCCGCTAAGTCATTAATAATGGAGATAAATGTAAGTTAACCCTCTAAGCTTGCCATTGGGGGTATATGGTAACTCTATTGTCTTCTGTAGATTGTAGTCTCACTTATCAATCACAATCCAGCAATTAATATCTGTCAGCTTCACTTTGAGCCCTCTCAGATCTGACCCAATGCTGTGAAATGAAGTTCAAATCCATGACATTACTCAAAACGATGTTCCCCAGGTTCAGTGGTGGATCGTATCTTTTTCACAAACCTTTTACCCAACACATCTTTTCATTGATTCAAGTGTGGGTAGAAATCAGACACTGCCTGTAGCAATTTAAACATTAATGCAACCACTGACTGCTATGCTAGAATATTGAAGTTGCACTGGATGCGATGCATAACGCCATGCAAAGTTTTTAAGCCAGTATTTCCATCCAGCATTTTACTGTCATGTCATCTTGTGCTCCACGTATCATTTTTGTACTCTTCTATCAGAAGTATAAAGCCTAATGCAGACAGCTGGCTCTATCTGGCTCAACTTCTTAGACAACTGGAAGACACAGCTAATTCAAATTTCCATGATAAAATGATTATTCTCTCTTGCAGACAATGGAGAATGAGTTTTCCATCCTGTTTCAGATTGTTTTCAGTAGTACATGTTAAATCTATGACACTGCAATACATACATAGAGTACACAACTCATCTTGTAAATCTTTTGGATCATGTTATTGTCAAAATTGTGCATCACTGAACCAATTTCATCAAGATGGTTCAGTGTTTAATACCTTACTGACTGATACATCTAAATGCATTCGTCTGTTATTACCCGCCCCAAGTGCCAGAGACCCAGCACATATACGAAGCTGACTTAGTCATATTATCAAAGCATATAGTTTTTCCCATCTCTCTCTCTCTGTCTTTGTCTCTCTTACTCTGTCTTTCTCTCTCTATATATATAAATATATATATATACATACACATACATACACCTACATATTTTATATGGCCTGTTGCACTTTAATTGCAGATTAAATCAATTATTTTCTAAACATCTCAAAAGATACTCAATACGCATCTCTACCTTTTAAAGTTATACATCTCATCTCTGATTCCTTTGCACACCCACTAAGCAAGCATCAGTTTTCAGAGAGCAGGAAAAAGCTGGCGCCATTAAAATGCACAATAGCTGACATTGTTCTAACATGTCTTTCACACATCTATAATTTTCTCAATTTGAGTGTGAAAAATTAATTCACTGCGTTTGTACGCTGTAACTGCTGCTCAGTGCTCATAAGATGGTGTCCAATCAGTAAATTGATCAGTGATCCGTCAGTTGTCACAGTAGGTCTGAAGTCAGCTGCTTGTATGAGGCAGTTTGCATTCAACAGAGTGGATGAAAAATACAGCCTTAGAGTGCTTATTTTCCAGATTCATATCAAAGGTAAAAAATGATTCCCCTGAATAACAATGGTGTCTTTGGGTGGTTTATGAAATCTGGTATGATTTTACTGAGCAAAGCATTGGTTTCTTAAATCAGTAGTAATGTTTCTCTTACATTGTGATTGGGAGCATACACTTTGGGTTATTAATCCGTGGAATATGTCCCCCCACCCCCATCCACTCATGACCTTCGGTATATGGTTGGCTATTTCAATTCTGCTGTGGCTCTGCTAAATAATAAAGATTAATTCTCAGAGATTATGCTCTCGCCATGCCCAGAGACACATGAAAGAAAATGCAGACAAACTGAGCGCAGGCCAAAAGTGATCTGATGCTTACGTTAAGTGCTAGACAAGCGTTAAATAATGCACTGATTCAGAATTAGGTAAATGAGCAAATTGGAAACAAGATTTTTCCTTCATTACACTAATTGTGATATAATTTTGTGTATCCATTTCAAATAAAATGTCCATTTTCACTTCTGACTAATGTGGCCTGTCCAAAAACATAATGAAAAGAATCTGGTTTGCGAGTGCACTGAACAATATACCTCCTCACATGTTATTGTTAAGTGATGCCACTTATGATACAGCCTACACATGCTTCATTTTGCTCCGATGCAAGAAAACACTCAAATTGTTCACTATCATTTTTAAACCAGACAGTTGGACCATAATTGTCATTCCAAATTTCGTTACACAATTACCTTTGTGGAGCCCACCCTGTTTGAGGAGCAATTGTCTGGATCAACCTGTCCTCTGTAATGAGACTGGCTGGAAACTGCCTGCACCACTGGTTTCCTTCAGCCCAAGCTGTCCCTTGTGATATCCATCTCCTGAGTCTGGTCTGGCTTGTCAATCTGGGCTGGAGGGAGGCTCTGCCTGTGCTGATCACATCTGCTCAGAGAGCTGCTTTCAGCAACATGAGCGGTCATGGTAAACTGTGCCTCTGTCATCACAACCAGACAGTCCATTTAAATTGTGCCACACAACTTCACAGAGAATTTCCTCCTCTAGCATTTGACTGCTTTTAGATGAATGTGCACACAGTCTGTCAGTGGGTAGACCAGTTTTGACAGATTTAGTGCAAGGAAAATAATTTGATTTCGGTATGTGTTACAATCTCTTTTAATCTGAAATGCTTTCATCAAATCTTTAGCATTACAGTTTTGACAGTTTTACATGCACTCAGATTATTATTATTGCTATTGTTTCGAGGTGCTCCTTTTTATCGAATTTGGAATAACATATATCGCAATTGCTCAACTTTTCTTTAGACAGTAGGATATGTCAGAATCAGTCCATTCCTGATGATGAGCAATGGGAGGACCTCTGAACCACTGGTTGCTAAGAAGAGAAATATAAAAGTAATTTCCTTTAAGGTAAAAGTGCACTTTAAAAATTCTTTATATTACCACTACAAACTTGGACAGTCAAATCTAGGCTTGTGTCTAAGATCGTAATTCTTCTAACACAGATGAAAGCAAGCCAGTACAATTTGTCATCAAAGCAAGTGTCCACATCTCCCCTATTAACACCAAATAAGAGTCCGTATCCATGGTGATTTTCTGGATGGAGACAGCTATTCTTTAGTTAAAACTCGCCATGAAACCCAGTCTCATGTTGAAGAAATATCTTTGCTATTCCAACATTTTTGTGTCTGGTAAAATATATAACACTGCAGGTGCCATCCCAGTCAACAGAAACCAGGCAAACGTTGTCAGCTTGGTTGATAAACCCTGAGAAAACTCTCCAGGGTATCTATGCGTGCCACCTGTGGTATCTTACAGATGTGGAGGGGAGCTATTTCACACACCCCCTGGTGAGTAGTGGGATGTATTAATGGGGTAATCTCTGGTGTACATCTCCAAGGGAGCTGGTGAGGAACACCTCTAAGAATTCCAATTCTTCCCCCCAGGGGCCTTTGCAGGTGTGCTAATATGAGATCGGAACTGTCTGCAGAGCTCATTTTGCAGAACAAGGACTTGATAGATAAATTATAAAAGTCCCTTCTCTTGCTTTAATGACAAGTTCTTTTCTTCATTTCTCAGCTCTCCAATCATGCAGACAACTCACTACCGATTTACTCCAGCCAGGTCCCCAGCATGAGGATGACCCGTCAGTCTGCCTTGTGTTACATGAGCCAATCTGCAGGGATGATAAATGATAACCAGGAGCTCAGTGCTCCTGGACCTGTCAGAGTAAATTTTGGATCGGAGCGATGATGGGGTTGCCACACTGGAACATGGTGTGGGCTCACAGCAGGCAGAGAGCAGAGAAACCAGTGCCACCAATTAATGCTTGTCTTTCTTCACCCCGAATAACCACAGCATACTACACACCACGCAGGCAAAGCACTGGCCCTACAAATAACAGCTGAGCAAGTGTACAGTACCCCAGGGAGTGTGAGGAAAGATGCAAGGTATTAGGTGAATATCAAACAACCAACAGCGACAATTAGTCTGAGATTCCTTGGGGATGTGGGGGGAAAAGAACTTTGAACAAAAACAAAACAGAGAGAGACAGTTTTGGTCCTATTTCAACACTAGTTTAATGCTAAGGGAATCCTAACGGAGTACAGAAAAATCTCCAAAAGCTACCAATCAATTTGATCCCCCCCCCCCCCCCCCCCCCCCCACACACACACACACACACACACACTCTCCCCCCCAAAGGAGACATCACCAAAGAAAACAAACAACAAAAACACCTCAATAGAAGGATTAATCAGAGCATAATAACACCTTCCTCTCCATCAAGCCGCATGCCGTTCTCTGCTCTCTGCCACGTCTGCAACAATACAGCAGGTCTGAGTAAATATCAACCATCTGGAGGACCCTCAAACAGCAGAGGGTGCCAAAGCTTTTCAATGTTAGTACATTTTCAATGTAAACTGAAACTCCTACTGCCTTCAAACATAGTTTTGAATGTAGGATTATGCTTCTGTTGCTCATTTAGATAAGTGCAATTGTTCAATCATGCCCATTGAAGAAACTGAATGGGGGTGGGGCCTCGAGTAAAGACGGCAACCTATCCCTGACTCCTTGCACAACACAAACCAAAAATATAACATTACATAATCCTTTCCAGCTGGTCTCTATCCAAATGTTTTCCAGGTTTTAACCTCGGGTGCTTTTAAAGTCCTCCAATATTAATATTCTCTCTATTGTGTGTGTGGAGCATGTGAATATGAAGATATTAAAGAACTACGATTGCTAAATCTCAACATTTGTTGCTGTCAGTGATGGAACAGGATTGTGATAGTCTTCACTTCGTTTTCACACATAAAAATTGCAGGATGCTAATTGTTTGTTTTGAAGCCATCACAGTGCCATGGTGCGTCAGCATCTGCTCACATCTCATTTGTTTTCACAGTGCTGCAGCTTCGGTGAGTAACATTATCTCCTGATGGTGCATCCCATCATTTGAGGGCCCCACTTGCTGAGCTGTCTGTAAGTTAATTCTGTCAGTGGAAATGAGCATCTGTCTGACATTTAAACCGCAGGGAGCCCTTGATACGTTGGCCGCAAGATAAAAAGCATGCACCATGAATTTATGGAGAGATATGTTGCTGCATAATCTCAAGATTGTCTCCAAAATCTTCAGTTTCAAGAGCCAAATGAGCTTGCGAAGCAGAAGGCTGGCCGGCGCTGCAAGTGACAGATGCCTGATATGTTTGGCATGGATTAGCTAAAAGCTTATTTCTGCGCTTTCTCCACCACTGTGGAGCTCAGGCCCCTTAGACAATTCATCGGTTTCCAAATCATGTGCAGGCTGTGAAGCATCCAGGCAACAGGGCTTATAAATCAGCATTGTCCAAATTGTATGTCAATCCTACACAAAAAAGAGCTTGTTGATTCTGTCTCGATGTCATACAGTGTACATACAAATTACATGTAACGATTGAAATGATTGAACACATTTGAGCTGCTCATAACTATAAACAGCCTAGAACAATGTGAGAAAAAAACTTTCAAAGATCTATGATTGACACCCACTCTGTTCTGCGTGTGTCACTCATACTGAGGAGTGGCAGATTGTTCAACACTCAGCTGCCCCTCTGGTAAAACATAACTGTGCAGATATTTGCATTTGACCAAGATCTTTTTTCAAAGCAAAGTGAAACGAGGACTTATAAATCCTTAACCACTAATGCAGAGTAAAAACCTCACATAATGTACCATCCAGCATCGCCCACAGTGATGGCCAGTCAAATTGGATTAAGCTGTGGTGGCTTGGGGCTTCTCTACAGCTGCTGCTGTTTGATATGAGGTTTAGGTGTGCTGCAAGTGTTAACTTGGCCAGACTTAAAAGACCTGTAGAGATACATTAATATTTTATTTGAAACCACAGACGATGATGCCAGTGAGCCACTGGCTGCACAAAAAAGAGCATTATAATATGTGACAATTATGCAGGCCTACAGTACAGCATCAGTCTATTCACCATGGACAGTGATGAAATTAATTTAATTTCTGTTTGCCTTTATGATTCATTAGTACAGATATCAGTGCTGAGACAAAATGTAAAAAAAAAAAAAGCACTCAAACAAAGAGTTGATTCAAAGGTGCTTGGAATATCCATCAACCCATTGTTTGACTATGTAATAATGGGTTCACGTCACCAAATTAAAAAAAAGAGAAGTAATGAACTAATAAAGAGAAAAAAGGAAATAAAAAAAGAAATCACCCCAGGACGTAAGCTTCATTATGATGGAAGACATAAGTTATGTTGACCCTGGATTCTGTCAAAAGGCAGCCAGCCAAGTAATCACATGACCAAATGTGCCCTAAGATACAGTCACAGAAGCTACAACTGAGAGAAGCTTACATCACATGAGCAAAACAGCTGCATTGGTCACTCTTTAGTGCTTGACATCATGTGTACTTATTTGCCTGACATATCAATCATGTCTCACAGAAATTAAGTTTATAGAGATTTTTTTTTTTACTACCGAAAAGAAGAAAAGGCAGTACCAGCTGGGTTTTGTCTTCCTTTATGATAATTTTTAAGTGTAAGTGGCCAAGCAGTCGTGCTCGCAGAGTCAAGGTTGGGACAGAAATCAAACATTGTCATGGGTTACGCAATTCTTGGTTTGAAATTTAATGATGGGTTATTTCCAAAGGCAAGTAGTCTATATCCGGGTGGGCAATGTTTCTTCGCGGACCAACTCTGAGGAGGTGTTCGTAGTAACAACATTGTGAATAAAAGTGACATTAACCGCTTCCAAGGGTTGAAGGGTGAGCACAGACATCCTTCTCAATCATTTAGGAACTGCTCAGAGCAAGGCTTTCCCCTGTCCACATCCAAAAGGAATCACTTGACATGAGCCCAACATCTTTTTACCAAGATACTTTCTTGGTTAAAAAGGTTGGAATTTGAACAAGTACCACCTGGACAAGATGAGAGGTCAATCCCATAGGTCCCAAGAGATTTAGTATATGGGTGTTTGGAATGCCTCAGTATCCTCCAAGCAAAGATTGACTTGGGAGAGGCAAACAGGGACAGTATATTCAATGTTCTGAGAATCTTGATAAACAAAAATGGATGAATGCTTAAACTCCTTCCCAAAATGTTGCCTTTTTGTCCAAAGAGTTGTTTTGACAAAAAGGGAAGCCTAGACAAGACATGTTACTTTCACTGTATGTTTTTTTGTTTTGTTTTTGTTTTTCTGTGAGTAGCTTGACAGTAGTCTTTAAATGGCCAAGGACAAGCATGAAAACAGATGTTAGATACAGATGATATGTTGATGATTTTTTAACATGAAACTATCACAGAAATGTCTTAGAATACTGGCTAAATCTGACAAGACAGAGACAATTAGGTAAGAGAGGCTTATGTGTTTATCAATGTGTATAAAGGCTTTTGGTGTGTTGTAAAAAAAGCTGTTGTGGGGATTCATGTCATGTGGTAAGTAATTGAGAGGCCTCTGTTTTCTGTGGTGTGGCCGAAGTCGTGATGGACTTTGAACCTTTGATCATCATGTTTGATTAATGGCAGTTTAGCTCAAGGAAGATGGCTTGCATTCGTGATTTAATTACAGTGATGGAGCTTGTTGTGGGCTACAGTGGTGGAGTCTGGTGGATTTAGAGCATAAATTGAAGCATGTGACAATATATGTTGTTACTGAGGGGACTCATGTAAAGGATAAACTGAGAAGAACAAAGCACTGAACTCCAGGGGGGCACCTTGGGAGTGATCAGTAATGCAGGGGGAGCAGTAGTTGATGTTGACGAACTGTTGTCTGTTTGTGAGGTGTGACCTGAAGCACTACAGGGCAGCACTACTGATATTGAGGGAGGATTAAAAAGTGGAAGAGAAGCATGGTGTGGTAGATGGTGTTGAATCCTGAGGTGATGGTGAGGAAGAATGAGGTGCTGAGGTGGATCAGGAGCCTTAGGAGACAAGGAGGTTATTGGTTACTCTGAGGAAGGTTGAGTCTGTGCTATATTTGAAGTGGAAACTGAATTGAAATGGTTCAAACATGTCTCTGGAGGTGATTTGGGCACAGAGTTGGGAGGCAACAATATAGTTCATCACTTGTGACAGAAAACTAAGGTTAGAATTTGGGAATGGAGGAATCTGATATTTGAACAAGCAACTGAAATTGATATGTACTATCTTGTTTTATTCTTGTTTCCCCAATTTGATTAAAAACAACCACTGATTTCTAAATATGCACTGCATTTAACAGAAAACATCAGTAATAAATGATAAGATTATTATATTTCCCTCAACTCTTTTTAATATGTATGTGCCTTGTGAATCTCCAATAATCCGCTATTAACATAATAACTCAGGCTTAGAGGTTCATTAGATTAAATATATTTAACCTTTTTTGCAATCCTTCATTGTGTCTCGTGGGATAGAATCAGGAGTTTGCTATACAATCATAATGAAAGTGAGATTCATCATTGGTTAAATTTCTGTGCTGACAAAAGCAAGAGAAAGAAGGGGGGCAGGATGGGGGGTCTAAAAACAGCAATATAAAGAGAGAAGATGAGAGTTGATATTGCCATGGGAACGGCTGCATCTTGTAAGCTGCTGTGGAAAGAAGAAGAGCATCTGACCACAGAGATTTTATGATGTTATAATAGATCCCTGACCCAACTCTGCCTGCAAAGGGCTGCCAGGAAGGACAGCAGGGTTCTATATATAATAAAAAGTCAACATGCTTTCAAAGTTTTTGTTGAGGAAAGAAAGGGTCAAAAGTAGAACTTTTAATTAGAAAACACTAAACTGACTTTCCAGTTGGCATGCAAAAGTGTAATGACCTCTACTCAAAACTTCTGTTTCTGTGGATTTGGCAGATATACTGTATATAAGGATGAAACGTTATATGTCACCAATTCAGTAAGATTCAGCATTGTTTTGTTTTGTAAGATAAGGAGCACTTCTACATAGGATTATTTTTTGTTTCATGACATGGCCTATTAAACTTTAAGGCTAGGTATTGGGGATTTCAGATCTCTGAAATCATGCAACAACAACCTGTAGCCTTGGGCTCATCTAAGCAACTGCCCATTACTCTGAGCACTACTTGTTGATAATGAGATATTTTCTGGAGCTGCTGCTTGCTGACATTTGAACAATATATTTGTGAAAATACCTTTTTGGTAAATAATGTTTGCGGTACCGGTGAAATGCAAGCAGGTCAAAGCAAGGGTTTATCCACAAAGCAGTGGGAGTAGTTCAAGTCAGTGGGTGCAGTTCATGCAGGATTTTATGAATTATTTCTTTTGAGAACATTTCAGAGATGTTTCAGCCTTTTACCTAAGGTCTTTGCACAATGTTAATCTTCTTGCATTTAGAATTTCCCAACATAAAATTGTCTTAAAGTAAGATGACGATACTATTGCAAATACCCTAACGCTACACTACATAAAAATGTGTCCTTGCCTTTAACAAAAAACTAGAACTTCTGATATGAATACTTGGCCATCACCTTTTACCAGAAATTGAACAAATTTTGAAGCAAGCAGAAGCAGGGTGAGGAATTGTGAGTGTTCTTACAGGAAGATAAATCCAAAAATTCTGAAGGCCACATACCTGGCCTTTTTTTCTGAAAAAGTAAGAAGATGGGGATTTAAAAATGATCAACACATAGCATTTGTAGATCTAAGAAAACATTTTTCCACACCAAAACATAGAAATCAGATGGTTAAGTGATTTTAAAAAGTGCTGTGAGACCTTGACCATGACCATATTGAATATGATGATCAACACTCCAAAAGCTTGGGAAAGGTCCTTACCTACCATCATGTAACATCCCCTCTTCTATTAAACGTGTGTTTAAACATATGGGAACTGTAGAAACCAGTTGCTGGACTTTACTTATTTTATTTAATTTTCTGACCAGTCCCAAGTCTTCTCTGTCATGGTACTTCATACATTTTCAGTAGGTCTGTACTTAAGGCATACCCGTTCATCACCTGGTTTCTCTTAAGGTATGCAGTTACAATAGTTGCAATTTGCTGATTACCATCATCTCCCTGAATTATACAAGTCCATCCATCCATTTGGGGGGACTGAAGCTATCCATGAACCATCTCGCTGTGGGACAATAGGGCTACCCACCCTACCACGGTGCCGCAATTATACAAGTCTTTTCTTTAAAAAAAAAGTTATCCAGATGGGGCATATGTTATATACATCTGTTTACACCGGATGATCCTTTCCAGAGGCAAAAATCCCAGGTTCCTAATGTACCATCACGCCTCTCTCTACATTCAGAAGGCCATGCTTAGAAATTAGTTCAGATAACAAAGCCACTTCCTCTCTTCTCTATTACTGAGATTGCACCAACAGTAAAAACAGTAAAAATAAGTTAAAATGTCAATTTGTCTAACAGAAATGCAGTTATCCACTTTGTGCTCAATGCATTTTAAATGAGCTCCACATCATCTCAGGATATGTTCACATATGGTTTTGTCTTGGCATGATAAACCTTTAACCTCTGCATTCGTTGGATTGCACAGCGTGCTCACAGAGAGGATTTCAGGAAGTGTTCTCGGGCCCATGCTGTCGTCTGTATGACATAATCATGCGCTTTCTTTTAATCTAATGCAGCCTGAATGCCTGAAGATTATAAGCATCCAATATTGATTTTTTTTTAGCTGAGATATTTCCAGATTCTTTTAAACTTTTAATAACACCACGGACAGATGATTCAATATTCAACATCTTTACAATTTTAAAATGAGGAGCATAACTCAGAAATTGCTCGACAACTTAAAGACTTCGTTTTCAATTTTTGAAAATTTCATATTTTTAATCCATTTTTTGAGGGCAGTAGTTTTTGTTATTATTATATTCTGCCTCAAAGAGAAGTTTAAAAAAGAGTGTTGTCCCAATCATCCATGCACAAAACTTCAGTAGGACCAAACAATGTCATAAAAAATCCCTGTTTGTCACAGATAAGGCCTCACTGTGATATGGATCAGAAGGGTATTTGAGTCTGGTGGATCAATAACTGCCGATGATGCAGAGACTTGCATGGCACGATTGACAAATTAGGTCTGCAGATCTTAATAACAAAGAGATAAGAGGAAAAATTATGACCAAAGGTGCATTTATCTAAAGTTAGAGTATTTATGATTTTCTACAAAACTATCTTAAATTCAGTTAATATTTTTCAATGTTCATATTGCAGCATTTAAACTTGGATAAGAAGTCATGGCCAAATGTTGATATGGCTACATGATACAATTTCATTTGAATTCAGAAAGTCCTTTAATGAAATGTCAGGTTGTCACAGTTCACGGCTTTAATCTACATCGAATACTTTGCAACAGTCACGCTGAATGACATCCATGATAATAACAAAAATACATAGTAGACCACCTTGATTGTAGCCTATGTAGAGACGTTTAATTGCTGTTTCTTTAGGACTCAAGAAAAATGATTAAATGGATATAATCTAAAGAGTAACCAGTTAAAAGGGATATTAATATTACTGGAACCAACACTTGGAGCAGAACTATTCTCAAGACCACTAAAAACAACTCTTTGACCAGTTTGAAAACAACATTATGTGAACATATATGGGTATGTTTGATATGTTCATAAATAGACATCAATTTGTAATTAGTATTTGCAAATCCATTAATCTTGAAGCACATGTAGTAGTGACCAATGAACAACAGGTTAAATAGGCCTTAGGGACATCAGCTCCATGTTTCTCCTATCTATTACATCTGAGTTTGTCATCTCTTATACTGAAATTACCAACAATAGAAATAGAAATCTTGGTAGATTGTAATTGTTACGTTTCTTGCTAATCTGCTGTGGCAGTCAATGTTAGAATGGTCAAAATGTGATCACAGGTTTCTTTTCAGTAATTGATGCAAAACATAAAAGAGGTTAGACAGGTTTCACAGCAGGCTGCATCCTTTGCTCACAGCATCTCATTCAAGCAAAATCAAAGGAAAGAATCAGTTATACTGTGGGCCACATAGCCTTTAAAGTAATGAACTGCGGTGGTTTCTGCTCATTTTCTTTTTAATATAGAACCTAAAAGACTCTTTCATATTCAGAAAAAAATCATCAATGAGAGGGACGTTATAGCAACTCCTCACAGTTGACTAATGCAACTTTTTCAATTGTAAATATTCAACAATATTCAGAGTTAACTTTTTTCAAGATCTAAGTCTTTTCAACTCTCCCTCTTCAGTCTGATAAATTTGTTTGACCTCATGCTTTTTAAGTGTTTTTTTTCTTAAACCTTTTTCATCAGGGTCACCTCCTTTTTTCATTTTTTTTTCCTGCCCTGTGGATGCATTAAGCACAAGTTATCTTAATATCTTTGCATCTATATTCTATTCTTAATTTCTGACCACGAACCCACAATATTTAATATGTTTACACTTAGTGTCCGTCCAATATGACCACTACTGATGACTTTGCTGCTGGGGGTCAGCTGCTTAGCTCACATGCACCTGGACAGAAACAAAACAGACACTCATTAATGCAGGCACTTATGGACTGTTAAAACATGCACATTGGTGGGTTTGAAAGGCAAAGACCACTAACTTGACCATCTGGCATGAACAACAGCTAAGTAAACTGTGACCCATATGAAAGATTCTGTTAGAGAAGTGCTGAGTAGCATCTGCTCTCTGCGAAAATGCCTTGGGTCCTTCATCTGACATGACAAATTACATGGGGGCAGTTTACATTTAATTATCCACTTCAGCGCTCACCTCAGTGAGGAGGTGGAGGAAATAGGGGACTATTTCATGATATCTTTTACTTGAGAACTTTCTTTGGGCATAACCCAAAATCTTTTCCAAATAAAAAAAAATCAGTGTTTGTCATCTATTGTACAGATAGTGTGCATTGACATTATCAGATATGAAACTTAAGATTTGTTTAATTTTTTTTTTAAATAAACTGCTCTGTGATGGAAACTTTTGAACATGCCAACTGTGGTTAGGAATCTCACAGATGGACATTGTGTGTTTCCTGGGAGTCACAGCTGGCAGTGTTTGCAGAGCAGAGCAGATTCATTTAGTGGCTGTTGGCCACTGTCACAGAGATCACAGAAATTATGTTGTGATGATAAATAAGCTGCCTGCATTGAGAAATATATCATTTTAATGGCATTAATTCATCTTTATGTCACAGAGGTTTATGACGTGAGCCCAATCCTGAGACAGATAGTGCGTTGTCTACTCTATGCAGTGAAGTTTTTCTGCTCTAAATTCTATTCTGTCTAGACCCAACAGCTACTTTAAATGCTTGTTTTGTAAAAATGTGGCTGACAGTTCTCAATACTTCTTATAGTTATTTGGTCACTTTATGTTTTTAAACCTGGGCTCATCACTTAGGATGTAAATATGCATCTATTACAGCTACCATGTTACTGCACTTGACCTGTGCAGTAATTATACACATGCTGTGGACAATAAGTGTTTGTTTGAAATGATTTTAAATGTTATTATTTGTGGGAAACCCTTCATATAATACCCTATAGTTTATTTCTTCTCTGAGACAGGGACAGGGTTCTCTGAGGGTAAATTTAAAATCTGGGTCACCATACATCTCATTATTTTGATAGTATAGCCACAGTTGGCTGCACAAAAGAATTCAAAGAGCATATCAAATAGAAGTCTGCCAGCTATATGCTCAATCCAGAAGACAGAAAGTGAGTCACATCAGGCTGTACCACTGTTTTCCAGGATTTAGGTCAGCCTAGTAACTCCAGGTGCACAGGTCAGTCCTTCCCTATGGACTGCCTGTATCTGGACCAAGGTTAGAAACAGTGGCCCCGGGGCATAATGGAACATTAATTTTTAATGTAAACTAACCCATCTCTGGTAGTGGCCACAAGGTGACAAGTGGTGTACTTGACTCCAGATACAGTTTTTGTAAATGCTGTGCTTCGTTTTCCTTGTCTATAATTCATTCCTTGACTTGCACTGGTAGAAAGGAGAGACACGTTTAGCTTTTATCAAGTGAAAGCTGAAGCTCAATGAGCAGCTCAGAGTTTTCAGAGTGATAAAGCTTATGTTTCCAATGTCCCAGGAATTAGCATCTAAAGCGGATAAAAAAAAAAGAAAAAAAGTCATCATGGGGACAGTTGTGAGTTTTACAGGTACATTTTGATCAGTAAGTCCTGAAAAGTGCAACATGTATAGTGTGAGTTTCATTGTTCAGCTTTAATATAAAAATCATTATTGACATGCATCGAGAATATGTGAGTCATTTATAAGACAGCAGTGTACATATAGCATAATGTGAAATTCTTTGACTGGATCCAATTGCAGTCTGTCGGCCTTTTATTCCTTTTGTGTAAGGTTTTGAATTCCTACTGAGTTGATTACCATACAAGGACCAGGTGTGATTTTCTTTTATATGCCAAACAGAATTAGAAATAACATTTTCCCATGATTTGTCAAAAGAAGTATTATGGGTTTCAAGGAAAACTGTCTCCTGCTCTTAAGCAGTCAAATACCCACATTGGTAACAGATGCTGCTCTTTGAAGTTCCATAATCGTGATGGACACATTTCTTCTGCCCTCTGTCGCTTTCCCTGTCATTTCACATTCTGAAGACAATGAAACTTCTCACAGAGCTCTTTTAAAATTACTTTAATAGATTTGAAAACTGAAAACAAACATGTGTTTTTTCATTATCCTGACTCTATTTGTAGCTATCTTAGAAATATCAACTCATTATTGCATAACACAATTATTAAGAATGCCTTACAGTATGAACAGTATAAATAATCTAAATATGTAGGAAGCATTCCCTATATGGCCAATCTTTTATTTCTATCAGAACAGTTATCCAAAGAAAGCCTGTAATAATAAAAATCAAAGCTTTTAAATACTGAAATTTCCTTTTCAGAATGTTATGTTGAATCATTTGCTACAAAGTTCTCATTAGAAAATATCAGCAGAAATGTCAGCATAATCAGAAAAATATTCACCTGTGTCCTTTCTTAGTCTCTATATTGATCATATACCATACTGAATTAAATAAGGACACTTTTTTGTCTGTGTGAGGAAGGTGCCCTGTGAAGGGAAGTCATCAGGTCTGAGAATTATGGGTGAGGTGGCATTTAAAAGTGTTTACATTTCACATATTACTCGTATTGCTGTTGCTCATGTTGCTTTTGAGCCTTAACCTAGTATTGATTAGTCTTGATCTCTTAAAATGTCAGCATGAAAGTAAAGAAAAAATATCCTTAACAAACAAAGTGATGTAGAAAAAAAGCATTATGCACTTTTCAACTCTGAGTAATATTTAAACAATAAATTCGAGCAGCATCCACAAAAGAAACTTTACATGGTGGGGTGAGGAAAGTGGGGGTTGAATTGTAAAAATGTTTAGATGATCACTTGTACGATGTTAACACAACTTTGTTATTTTCATTTGAAAAGTAGCAAACTAGTTACTTAACCTTAAAACTGCATCAATTTAAAGTGTACCAATTATTGCAATGCATATTCCTCTGTCTGAAACTGCTTTGGAGCAGCTATGTGCTGAAATGCCACATGTTAAACAGTTTTTTTCAAGGAGCTATCCTACATAGGAGGTGCCATAGAGACTCAAGAAATATCCAAATTCTCTGATGATAGTTTAATAATATTTCGAATAATGTCAATAATTTCACATTGTTTTTCCCAGAAGCATTCTGTATAGCTGTCTTGTAAATAGGCAAAGTCTAGAAATTAGATAGCTGTTAATAAAGCTCGCTTACATTAATGATGTTTGACCAGAAAATAATGACCAATGTATAAAATACCCATTTTTATTAATGTGTACTGCTCTATGCCTTTGTTGGAGGTATATGGGCAGGCTTTTCATCAGTATTCTTCTCAAGCTAAATGGCGATCCTATCAATTATTCATCATATCCCAGCAAGTGATTTCCAAAGGAAAATGCTGACTCACTTGTTTTCTTCTTTTGTATTTGGAGCATATTTATGTCAAATATTAATTAAGTATATTACTTAATAAAATTGCTCAATTGGTGGAGGACATACTTCTTGGTGATTATGGACTTAAGTTGTTTGTATTCTATAAATGTATTGCCCAACAACTGCTAGGCTTAGCAGCAATGCAGCAACATTGCAGCTGTCTGAGTTAAAGCTGCAATGTTTAAAATTTCTTCAGGTATAGGATTTTCTTTTGGAAAGGATTCCATCCTCATTACATGAAGCATTAGTGTTGTTGGCTGCTGCTGCAGCCCACTGGTGTTTGCGATGCCTCACAGGTTCTGGGTAAACATGTCACCGTGGTTTTGAGGTATGATTGCTTTTCCATGTCTGCACGATCTGCATGATCAGTAATTTACTAGAAGCTATCACTCCTTGCTTTGGCAATACACAAAGAAGCACAACTGTGGATTCTGTGCTTACACTGTTGTCCAAAAAGGCTTCCTGTCAATATAGGACCCATCCCTGTAATTTAAATAATTCTAAAATAATACCCTTAAATGTATATGTGAAAGGAATTTCAGTAAAATAAAAGAGATTCTTGACATAATAGTGAAAACTAAACTTGAACATTTCCATCATGGGCAGAAAGGTTTTTAACTGATGATTATTTATTATTTATCACTGTCTCAAATTGATTGTGTTTTTTCACCTCAACCATGATGCGCACTACATGCCACAGGGTACAATATTTCAAGCATTGCTCCTCAAAGCCTTTGTTAGCATAATTTGCTTTCATCTGTAATGTGGTGATTAGATAAGAGAGTTTTGATTGCAATCAAGTATTCACCCAGGACAAGGAAGTGCCGCCATAAACACTGATAACATTTACTGAAATGCTGTACCATGGCTTTTTAGTCTCGCATCCTCTAGGATCTATTTATCCAATCCGCTAATGGCAATTAAACGACAGCTAAAACTTGTTAGCTTTCATTGTGGGGTCCTGTGTGACTGTAAAATGCTGTAGTCATGCAGAGATGTCTGGAATGGCAGATGGTAAGACCGTAGGAGTCAAAAAACTTCACTGAATATGGAGTCTTGAGGCTCCGGTAAACAGTGCAGAGATTAAAGGTGTTGTAGGAGTAGACTTTAATATTATGCATTTTGATTTTCTTTCATTTTTCATTCTCAGGTCTTTGCCACACATAGATCAATGAGTCTCCCAAACCTGTAATCAAATATGAATAGAATTGTGTTTTTCCTCCTCAACAAATCCATGGTATTATGGCACAGTAATGAGAATAAAAAAAAGTTATTATTAATACTTTGTCAATGTCTTTAATGGGTGTTGAATACTTCTGGCTGGCAGTATTTTACTAACTTCCTGGGATAAAAAGAGACTGGGAGACCAGTAGGCTTTGTGCCGACACTGCCATGGATTATATCACTGGCTCATTTCCATGTGCACTCCAGTGGCACCGTTTGCCAGGCTATGGAGAGCCTGAGACAGACTGGGGCTGCACACTTTAACATGGGCTGCATGAATGTTGATGACAATGATGAAAATCAACTTGGAGTGTGGCCAGACCTTTGCACCTGCCTCTGCCCAAATACATTTTAGCTGGGAGATTTGAACGCTGGATAATAGCAAGTTTCCTCTTAGTTCATTTTTGTTCATCCCCAACTCTCAGATCTATAAAGCAATACATTAACCTGGATGTTTGAAACACTAAAATCAGGCAGACAAACCAAGATCTAGAAGATCTTGTTTTTCCTGAAATAAAGTATTTTTGTCCAAGTTGGAAAAACCTTTGCACATTTCAGTCACTGTCTAATTACAATCTGTAATTCTATATTAGTTATCATATATAATATAGATAAAGGCTCTATTATAGGGCAGTAGTAATATCACTATAGCTGATATAGGAACAATTTGTGCTGCAGCTTGTTCCTCTAACCCTAACACTAGCCCTAAGCCTAACCATTTGAAGTGAGCTGGACATTTTATCATAAAGACATGCATAGTATTATATTTCCAAAAAATGATTGTGATGACTAAAGACCACATGATTTTTAAAAAATCTTTCAGTACAGCAATTTGCCAAAACTCAATTCCCAGCAAACACGTTTCAAGATTGGTTTGACCTTTTGTGTTTTATTGACTAACACAGTCATTTCATCAGTTGTAATTCTGAATATCAGTCCCTAAACTCTTTCCCTTTTTACTTGCTGTCATCCATTCATAAACAGTTTATTTAATGAAACCCAGTAGTTTCTGAATGGCACATAAAAATGTCTGCTACCAGTTCATAAGCGCTTCTTAATTGATGGTAAAATTGTGCTAGTTTGTTAAATGATACATATAAAAAATAACAACTGTGTCAACTGTTTTATTGACAGTTTTTTAATATATTACAAAGGTGTGACACATTTTAAATTTCATAAAGTTTAACTGTTTACATAAATAATTTAGCTCTTGGAGAAATGCTGAAAACTGTCATTTTAGTATAGGGCAATCTTTTATTGGAGTACAATGAGATTCAATTTTAGCATAGTAAAAAGAAACAATAACTCAGGTTTATCTTTTAAAATGATGTAAAATTGTTGGAGTTGGCAACTGAAAAATATGAAACCACACAAAAAGAAACCTCAGAAGACAAAGTATGTTTTTGATCTTATATATGTTCAGTTGAGAATTTATGTGGTGAGTTTAGTCCAAACCTCTGCAATTGCTGCTCATACTTGGCACAGCGGAGATTCTCCACTGGAAATACATTCTTACAGCAAGATATACTCCAGAGTAGAGCACCCAGGAGGCAAGTCATGATGCAAGAAATAAGTTGCTGCAATCAAAGAGTTTTGTACACAGCATGTCAAGAATGTCAGCTGAGACTCCCTACCTATCTATAACGATGACTGTTTTTGTGTTGATATAAGTGCCACTCATACAAGAATTTATCCACAAAACCAATATCTATAGTGATTGAAAATGATAATTAGAAACGTGTATCAGGCAGCAACACTTATCTTCCAGTTAAATGATTTTCTACAGGTCAATTTTCTGAGTCCAGATGGGCCTCAATCTGGAGAAAACAAAATAGTGCATTCAAAATATAATGACTGTTGCAGTCAGTAATGGTGGTGGCTATATGAAAGTATGGATAGGACATTTGAGAGACACAATGGGATCCATGATTGCAATGCATTATGAGTAGCTACCAAAGAATATGAGACTATTATTCAGTGTCAGTTGCCTGCCATGGTTCAAACAGCGTTCCTCCATTGTGTTCCAAAACTCTTAGTAATACCCCTCTGCAAATATACACAGAAGAGGTTTCAAGACAATATGGAGTCCCCAGTAATATATCCATTTTCATTCCCTTTATTTTTTAGAAACGAAAACTAGAAATGCTTTGAGCTATAAGTATTTTTTGTAAATATTCAAAGAATTTAGAGAGATCATACTGATATGTAGTGTTCTACCTGCTGCCATCAGGTATATCTGATTGTGTTATGAGCAAAGTTTTTACCATTAAATGATGCAAAAGGTCTCTAGTACAAAACATATTTGTTGTTATCGGTTAAGATATAAGAACAAATTTAAAATTTAAATTTACAACAATTGATTTCGCAGGACTTCAACTTGTTCATTCAGTCTTAAGTTATCAAAAAAGCATAGCTAGAAACAATATGCTCACAATGATCACATTCATTACAGTGTCACAGTGTGATTTACTGTAAACTTCAACACTTTTTAAGGATTATGATAGAATTTCTTGGAAGAAATGAATCACACCGTTCGGCCATTTAACTCTGAAGTAAACTCTCCTCTAATAAAAAAGATAATCTCCAAATGATTTTTGACCCGATAGTTCTGGCATATGCTAGATTTTCCCATTCCCATGATATTGGATGGAAACAGGTAAAGAAAATATTGAGGAAAAAACAATTCCATCAATGCCCCAGTTCAATGATGCCAAATGATCTCTCTCAAGCTCCACTGGATAAAGTCAAACGTCTTGGTCACGGACATCAATCCTGTTTATGGCTGTTGCACTGGAGGATGTTTTCTAGCTCTGCTGTTCAACACAGACCCTCCCAGCAAAAGCTGCAGAGAGGACAGCGTAAGAGCAGTTATAATGCAGCTTAGGGCAACACAGCTGTCAACTGCAGCACTTCATTTATATGGGATTGATGCATCCAAATGCATCCTGCTCTCTGTATATTTCATGTTTTTGCATTCACTTTGAAGAAAAGTTGTGATCATTTACAAACAGCAACATATTCCACAAAAGACTGTGTCCTTGCATTAGGAAATAATTTGTATTGTTTCTGAGTATAGCATGGGGAGACTGTTGTAACAATTTCTCAAATGACTGACACAGATGATGACATTGTCCATTTGCTGCTTGGACAACCAAAGACAATTATGCATGATCCTGCTTGTAAGCTGTTTTTCCACGGGTCATCTGAATCATGGCTGCATGCCTGAAATTGAATCATTCTCCGGGGTTGCAGGTGGATTGTTCCAGATGTGGTCATGTTGGGCTCATTTTCACACTAAGATGGGACGACAGCTGTATCCTTTTTAAAGCCAAAGGAGTAAGCTCCATCAAACTGAATGAGTGAACACCCTATTTCATGATCTGTACTACAAGAATAAGACCTTAGGTTTTGCGTGGGAGCAGTGTGGGTAGATAGCTCTTCATGTATTATAAGGCTCCTGAATGTCTTCTAAGAGCAGTCCCTGCACTAATACTGGGGATGTACAGCTTTGATTGACCAGTAATTTTACATTTTGTAGTTGTATTTCACGGTTCAATTCTAGACTGTGCAAGCAGAAAACAAGCATGCAAGGAATAAACCCCCATGAAATTTTTTTTAAAAGACCCAAATAAACTGCATTTCATTTATGTCCTCCCAGTGTGGCTTGAAATTAATTTATTCGCTCGCTAGCTACTACAGATAGTTAATTTCAACTTGTACACAACACACTTTTTATTGAATACCGGACATAGCAAGAAGGGGGTTAAAGATTCTAGCATCATCACCATGTTCAATGTATGCAGAAATTGATGGCGGTAGGCTTCATTTTATGTTAAAGGAAATGTGTTTTATTGTAGCTCAATGAAACCCTTTTCACTGATGTTAACAAAGATTGATTGTGGGTTTGAGTTTGATATGACCTTTGGTGTTTTCGGTGCACAGGTATAAATACTGAGTAGATATTAAACATATACTTATCTCGAAAAAATTAAACCAAAAAATACAATACATCTAGTTTAGCATTTTGTAGTAAACAGTACTTTGATCAACTGCTTTAAGTAGCCATTTGTAAGCTTCTTGCCAATTGCTAAAATGACATCTAAGCTTTTTGATGATTGTTTCTCAGCCTTACCACTACATCTTATTACCTAATAAAACCTTATAACCTACAGCCAGTATTTTGAGTCATTGTCACATTGGACTACTAGTTTTGGTAATAGTTTCAGCCGTCAAACTGTGAGCTTGAGGCTGAACAGAAGAATTCTGAAGAAGCATTACAGGCATTACATAAATTCCATTGAACAGCTTATCATTGAGTCTGACATTGATGATAAATGGCAAGTTTATATGTTTTAGTACCTCTGACCCCCTTTCATTTAAACTACAGTGATAATAATGTGCAGGACTATACCTAAAAGCATAGCGCTGTATCTCTATAACACTCACTTCTGTCAAGGTAAATCTTATTGTGGGGGTAAAGAATTGATTAAGTGTTTGCTTCACAAGATTTAAATAAAATCAACATGTAAATGTATAGAGATTTTTTTTACAGATTTTTTTTCCATTCTGTTTCTTTTAGAGTTGAGATTTGATAGACTTAGGATAAGAATTTTACCAGTATTTTCCGACACTGTGTCTGAAATCGTTTATTTTTGTTAGTTATTTTTCCCTCTTCCCTCAGACTCGTAAATGATCTTTCCTGGTTGAGGTTGCCAAATCTAGGACATTGCAAAATTTAGAAGCTCCAGCCAATGAATCATTCAGTAAGTCATACTAATGATATTAATCACTACTTATGTTACAAGAAGCAAGAAGAAAGTAAAAACAACTCTGATTTCAAATTAAAATAAAAAAATCTTATAATGGGCACAAACCCAACCTGTGACTCTGTCCTGAGATTCTGGGTCACAATAGTTCAACTTTTTTCTAGATATTTGTCTACTTTTTACTCCAATTTATATTACATCAACCAAGAAAAAAACATGTAACCAAGGAAAGGGTCAGTGAAACTGCTTAATGGGTGTCGTTGCCACTGAAAGAAAGGCTTTGCCGATATGGATGACTGGTCTTATGACATTGATAGATGGTGTTTCCTGGAGCCTTACAGGGTCCTGCTGTGCTGCCAGTGACACTTGGGAGTCTCACTAAATGCCTATGCTCATGTCACAGACCTCCAATGAAAGCCTATGTGGAAATGTAGGTGAGATAATCCGGTGACATATATGCCATCAAAACTTTTACAGCACTGGGCAGTTGGGGGTGACGAGAGCTTGACAACAGCACTGACTTTATATCATATACATTTTTTCCGTTCCTTTAAGCAAAGCACACCAAAACTTTTTCCCTAATAGGTTACTAATATTTTTTCACCATGTAATGCTGTTTCAACCTTTCATTATGTCAGAGAAAAGTTTAAAAAAAAATGTTTTTACCATGTCTACATCTGACTTGTGAAGAGACCAGTGAGTAAATTATGCGAATCTTGCCAACCAAGTGAGAGAAAAATACTCCATGTGATCCTTTAATTACTGAGAAAAAGATCTGCTGTGACATATTGACTGAAACTAAGATTTCCCATTCACATGTATAATCAGAGGTGTTTCAGCTATTTCCGCCGTACAGAACAGTTTCAACTCCACACTGTAGCTGGGTTTTCTCACACAGTACTGCCATTGATTAAGGTCAGAACTTTGACTTGGCCATTCCAAAACATTAACTTTATTTTCCTTTCGTCATTCTTTAGAGAATGACATCAGTGCTCTGGGGGTCAATGTCTTTCTGCATGACCCACTTCCTTATAAGATTCAGTTCAAAGACACATGTCCTTATATTTTACTTCAGAAATTGTGAAAGCAACTCAGAAGTTGTTGTTCTATTGAATACGGCCATCTGTTCTGGCCAAGGTGCAGGAAAACATCGTAGCTAGGATGAGGTTTGTATGCTGAAATGTAGTGTTTTTTTTCTCCAATGATCTCTCTTCTTATTTCTCTTTGGCCTCATCTGTTCACAAAGCATTTCAGCACTGATATCTGACTTGTTTGAAAAGTGTTCAGAAAACTGTATTTTGCTTTTGCTAAGTTAATGAAAAAATAATTTGCTAAAATAAGACATTATTTAAATCAAAACTGTACCATTAACTTTGGTTGTGACAGATGCATGTCTAGGATACAGTTTGAGTGTTCTTTAACTGGATCACCATCCCAGTTTACGTGCAAGATGAAGGAGATATTGACTGAAGTATGTCCAACGTTACGTCACTGTGGACTATGTAGACTACCATTCAAAGCAAGGTTTTACTTAATTTTTTAGAGTAATAGCACTGGCAATCTTGAGAGATATTTTTGGAGAAAATGGTTAGCATATCATCATATATTTGTGTAGCCAAAATGTCTGGCTTTTGAAAAAGTCTTAGAATTCTGTTTTTGTTAATTAACATCCTTTGTTATTTGTTCACCATGACATAAATAATTATTTAATGTTCAACAATGTTAAATTAGTATTTTAATTGTGAGCTTTGTACCAGATTCAATATCAACTTAAAAACCATAAAGAATATGCCATTTGCCCAAAAATAAGTTATTCTGCCTGCAGAATGCAAGCTTTCATTAAATGTAGAAAGATTAACTTAATTACAAAGCTAAACGTTGGCAGAGTTGTGTTTCCCCTTGCTGCTTGTTTAAATTCCCAAATCTGAGTCTTAACATCATAGTGCTGTTTTGTACTAATTGGGAAAAGTCTCTATATGTCACAACTAATAGCAATTTTAACCTACTTTGATACGAATCTTATTACTACTCATGCTACAAGGATTTGATCACTTTGAGTTTTAACTTTTTAGTTTTTCTATCATTGTCTGAACGTAAACAAGGTCACAATTAAAGAGAAAGTTTTGTTGATGGGGGAGCTTTCTAAGCCTATTTAGATGTCAAAGGGACCTTCAGCAACAGCAGACACAACAGCATGCAAGGTAATATGAGCCAACGAAAGAAAGATGGATTTCAGTAATTGGGGTAGATATCCCTTCTCTCCATTTCAAACACCCAATTTTTGGGTGGCATTTCATTATACCGAGAAGAACTGTCACCATAATGAATTCATCAATGCTGGTAAGATAAATGACTCAACAAGTAATAGATAGGGCCATCTACCCAATGAGATGTAGGAAATTGTCTTTCATATACATCATCTTATTAGAAAAAGGGACAGCTGTTTGGAAACAGCCACCATATGAACATCTTTTTCCATTTAGCATGTTTGAAATATTAATAGCAACATGATTTCACATATTCTGGTGAGACATTGGATGTACTACATTTTAATTGAGGACCTTTGACATTGCTGCTTTTCACATTTGGCACGAGGAAACTTCGTGATTTCCTTTCTAGATAAACGTTTTGCATCCACACATTCTGTTTGATTGACAAAACCTAGAATTGTGTTTTTATTTTGTTGTTGTTTCTTAAGATCTTCCAGCCTTTAGATCTTAAAATAAAGAATGCATATATTTCAGGTTTCTTGACAATATTGGTGTGATAATCTTTCTCAGTTGTTGTTTCAATTCTTAAGTAGGCAGTTTGACATTTTGCAAAATACCTTCGCTCTCCATCAGTGATGGATTAGATGATCGATACCTCTAACACTTTTCTACCCCATAAACTACCCCTTGTGACTATTTGGTTTAGTATTCAGAAAAGCATGCAAACAAATGCAGAATTGCTTAGAGGATAAAAACATTTAATGAAATTAACATAAATGTGGGCATGAGAAACTTCAGACTAGCCGGAACATCTTTAGTGTTGGTTATTAAAGGTCTTCATTCACTAGGGTGCAGATGTAGAACAAAACTCTCCAAGAGAAACATTGAAGGGGAACCCAGTGTGACTTATGTGACAGTCTAGGGTTCCTGACTCAGTGTCAGTACATTTGTGACAAGATGGAAATAAGACGGTGTTTGTCCATCATGCTTTATATTCCTGTTGTCAAGCCTTCCAACCAGCGCTTGTTTTCTTTCGTTTTTTCTATTCTTCCCATCAGATTCACAGTTTTGTTTTGTTTTTGTTTTTCAATCTTGTTTAACATTTTGCTGTCCTTCGTTTTTGGCTTTGACATTCTCCAAACTAGTACTTAGTCTGGCTGTTCTGCATCTCTACTCTGGGGACTTTAGCTGTGTGTGTACTCTTGTGTCCACTGTTTGGATAGCCTAACTTGTGTAGTCAAGACAACCAGGTGTCACTCAAAGAAAAGAAAAATCCTTGAAAGTAGTTTCTGCTCAGAATGTGTTCCATAATCATTGATTTAGGGAACTACCGACTGTGCTGGAGTACAGTATCCCACAAAATGAGCCACACAGTGTGTTGTGTTCTCAGAAGCAGTAAAAGCCAACTGTTATTCTTGCTATAATGAAATCCTTCCACGTAGAAAAACATTCATAGTTGGACTGCTCTTTTCGTTAGCTTTCTAATTACAACCCTTGATTTGCTGATGTGAATTACAATGGCAATATGCCACATTTTAGGTTAAAAAAAAATTTAAGGGCTTTATTATTGTGGGCAACTTCAATGTTCAAGAACACATTATTATTGCAGCTATGTTTCTCAAAGCTAAGTCTAAATGATATTGTAAGAAACACTCATCAAGAGGTGACACTTTTCACAGATTTTTTATATCAACCAATGTCATGTGTGTCATCTTTTCAAAGGGGTTAAACATTCTTGCAAAACATTTTAGTCTGTAAAAGACCCATTAGGATTCTCCTGAATGCTTAGACAGTCATATTTGAAAAGCTAATTGTCACCTTGTTTTCAGTAGCATGATACACTAAGACTTCAAACTCAATTTGCAAAGCATTTTCAGTTTTCATCTTCTGTTGCTGTTATTTCATTTTTTGCGTCCATGTGGGTCATGGGAGGGGTGCAGGTTATTGTGGCAGGAAAAAGATGCTTAAACCTAAAATCTATTTTTGTGTCTGTGTGGAGGGGTTGACTTGCATTCAAGTAGAACTATATGAAAGTGAAGGACAGTTATGAATTATGTAGGAGTGAAAAAAATCCTGCTGACAAGAAAAAACAGACTCCTCGAGCGTAGCTGTGCTGCAGCAGTACCTCACAACTATTCAGGTGCAGTAGCAAGTAGACAAACTCTAATTTAACACTGCAATGCCTCCCCAATCATCTATTATAAATGGCATATGCACACATAACGTAGGAATCTACAGCATCTACTACAACATCCAAACATCCTTTTGAAAAACAGAAAGGGATTAAATGTTGTCTAATGCTTGTTACAATGCTTTTCAAATAGTTTATTGACTGATCACTTTGTGTACATGAACTGCATGGTTTTGCAAGTTTTCAAAGGTGTGAAAAATCTATCTATCTATCTATCTATCTATCTATCTATCTATCTATCTATC
>JABUIW010000010.1:7334513-7468551 GCA_013363375.1 Menidia beryllina
TATCTATCTATCTATCTATCTATCTATCTATCTATCTATCTATCTATAGATGGATAGACAAATAAAGTTGCAGTGTTCTAATGCACATCATACAAAATTATCGATTAGACCATAAGCCATAGCCATGAATCATATTTTCTCTCTATCAAATTATTGTTAGGGGACATAGATAGTTGCTTATTACTAGTAATTGTTCTCCCAGCGCTATTCAGTGCAGCCAATTATATTGTCTTGTGAGAGACATTTATATTTGCAAAAGGTCACATTGTTACAGTTAGTGCATACATTTATCAACCACTCACAGTTATAGTTCTAATAATTAATCAGTTGATGAGTTTACTTATGCTAATTTGAATATTCAACTATTGATATACCCTCCTTTGTATACTCATGTAATGGAGAAACGTCTACTTACAGCCAAACTTGCCTCAGTAAGCCACAGTATGATTATATCTTTGTGGACAAACAACCCGCAGTCTCACCTTTTATAAGCCAGCCCTGGGTGTTTTAAGACTGAAATGTAGTCATACGGGTAGGTCACTGACCTAATGTAATCAGTGAACATCATGATTTGGAGGTGTAAAGCCTTTATTAGAGAGTCTATTAAAAGAATTCACACTGTTTTGCCCTTTCAGGGCCCCTTTCTTCTCTGTTTTTTGCAAACACGCCATATCATTGATATGGTGTTATATCTTACCAGGAAAATTGTGTTAATGTTAGGACAGCAGACAGTTTTGTGTCACTGCTGATATTTGTAAGGCAACAGGGGTTAAATGATGTATTGTTCTTCAGAGCTGTGATTTTCGCTCGTCAGCTTTATTTTGATCTTTTATCTGTCAGGAGACAAATGATAGCAGGTGAACAGGAGGCAAAGTTGAATTGACAACAAAAGTAACCTGCTGATGTTGAACAAAATACTGCATACAGCATTTTGACCATGTTGGTAGAGACTATCACTCTAGCCTTTCTCAGCTTATATATTACAGTACTGAGGGTAAAGATTTAACAATTGAGTTTTTATTCTTAAAGTCACACCAATGATTGTATTGTATTTTGTACTGTTGATTGTATATACTGAGACCTTATCTTGTTTTTTTCTCATATCTTATTTTTACACAGTTTCATTGGGAAGGTTGTAATAAACTGTTTATAAGAGAGAGATGTCATTTTACTGTATGGGATTGTAATTTTACTTATTTTATTCTGTCTTATTATATCATGTTATTTTGCTCCATTGTACTTACAATCTTTTTTTTCTCTTTTCTGTTAATGGGTGCAATGCAATAAAAGAATTTCCTGCAAGGGATTTATAAAGTAATTCTGATTTTGATACGGCATGACAGCCAGTAGAAAGATGATCACATCCTCTGAAAAACCATACATTTTGACTTAATAACAAATGTTCAACTTCTTAATTACACTCTTAAATCTAGATTTGAGTGTTACAGAAAACAAAAGGAAATTGTCAAAATAAAAGACATTTGCCATCTTGGGATCATTACATGACGTCATTTCAGTTAAGTCGACCATATGGGCCTTCTCATTTTGGCACTTCCCTCCGGACAAAAATAGTTCACTGGCTAACAAATATTGCATGGCAAAAAAAAAATAAAAAATCCCCCTTCTCAAAAAGGTCCCATCTTAAAACATGGAAAATGTCTGTGTCTACTTCTATATCAGCTTTGTGAATGGCCTTCACAAAGCTATGTGGAAATAGGCTTAGCCACGTACACTTGCACTAACAGTAACTTCATAAATATATACACTATATTGCCAAAAGTATTTGCTCACCCATCCCAATTATCGGAATCAGGTGTTCCAATCACTTCCATGGCCACAGGTGTATAAATTCAAGCACCTAGGCATGCAGACTGTTTTTACAAACATTTGTGAAAGAATGGGTCGCTCTCAGGAGCTCAGTGAATTCCAGCGTGGAACTGTGATAGGATGCCACCTGTGCAACAAATCCAGTCGTGAAATTTCCTCGCTCCTAAATATTCCACAGTCAACTGTCAGCTGTATTATAAGAAAATGGAAGTGTTTGGGAACGACAGCAACTCAGCCACGAAGTGGTAGGCCACGTAAACTGACGGAGCGGGGTCAGCGGATGCTGACGCGCATAGTGCGAAGAGGTCGCCAACTTTCTGCAGAGTCAATCACTACAGACCTCCAAACTTCATGTGGCCTTCAGATTAGCTCAAGAACAGTGCGCAGAGAGCTTCATGGAATGGGTTTCCATGGTCGAGCAGCTGCATCCAAGCCATACATCACCAAGTGCAATGCAAAGCGTCGGATGCGGTGGTGTAAAGCACGCCGCCACTGGACTCTAGAGCAGTGGAGACGCGTTCTCTGGAGTGACGAATCGCGCTTCTCCATCTGGCAATCTGATGGACGGGTCTGGGTTTGGCGGTTGCCAGGAGAACGGTACTTGTCTGACTGCATTGTGCCAAGTGTAAAGTTTGGTGGAGGGGGGATTATGGTGTGGGGTTGTTTTTCAGGAGCTGGGCTTGGCCCCTTAGTTCCAGTGAAAGGAACTCTGAATGCTTCAGCATACCAAGACATTTTGGACAATTCCATGCTCCCAACTTTGTGGGAACAGTTTGGAGCTGGCCCCTTCCTCTTCCAACATGACTGTGCACCAGTGCACAAAGCAAGGTCCATAAAGACATGGATGACAGAGTCTGGTGTGGATGAACTTGACTGGCCTGCACAGAGTCCTGACCTCAACCCGATAGAACACCTTTGGGATGAATTAGAGCGGAGACTGAGAGCCAGGCCTTCTCGTCCAACATCAGTGTGCGACCTCACAAATGCGCTTCTGGAAGAATGGTCAAAAATTCCCATAAACACACTCCTAAACCTTGTGGACAGCCTTCCCAGAAGAGTTGAAGCTGTTCTAGCTGCAAAGGGTGGACCGACGTCATATTGAACCCTATGGATTAGGAACGGGATGTCACTTAAGCTCATATGTGAGTCAAGGCAGGTGTGCAAATACTTTTGGCAATATAGTGTATATTAACCTTCATCTACATTGGCATGCAGATATTTTCTTCTGCATTACAAATTCCACAAACTGCTTCCTAAAATGGACAAGTGCAAATATGTTATGTGTGTTTCCTGAGAATGTAATCACCCTCCTGTGAGTTTTGTATTCATAGTTTCTCTGGGTTGAAGTGGCTGTTCCTCTCACAAATGCCATTCCAGATTTCTCCAGATTTTCCTATTTAGTTTACAAATATCTATGTTTTAAAATCGCATTACTCTTGTTTTCTTAGGGTTAGATGGCCTGTCACCTTGGGATTTTTAGCTTAATCATCAGCATGTTTTAACGGCTATCTATAAGCATTGCATTCTTCTGATCAAATGTGTCATTTAACATTTTTTAAGTAAGTTAGTGATCTTTAACATAAAAGGAAATATGGCATTTTTACACGATGGGGGGGGGGGGGGGGGGGGGGGGTGGGGTGGGGGGGGGGGCACTGTGCTGTTCATATATCCCATTTTGAAAAGAAAAGTCAACAATGAGCACAGGTCAAGATAAATTCGGAAGCACCAATAAAACAAAAAAGGCGACTTCTCATGGGCCTGCTGAACTGATGATTCAAAGTCTTATGCCAAAAGACTCCCGGTGCAGACAATAGTCTCTATAGTATAAGTGCATTCTGTTTCAGCACAGCTGCACAGATATGACCTTCATGGAGTTGTCATGGGGAAAAAAAAAACTCCAGTGCATCCACCCTACAAGTTTTGCTCCAGAAATTTGAGAAAAAATACCCAAACATGTTTGATGTATTTAGTGTATAATTTATGTGGTTAGATAAAGTTTAAACGGAATATATAAAAAAATGTATCCATACCTGCAGTTGAATACCTCAAAAAGACAAGCTGAAGGTTCTGCCATGGCAGTCCATGAAAGCTGGGATTTTTCTGGATGAGTGATGTGTAACAATCTTGCTATTGAGGTCTCAAAGAGCAAGCCATCATTTATTAGCATCTGGGGTCTGGACTTGTGATGGCATTTGGTTTAGCTCCCTTTTCATGTTAAGCATGGCTGATTTAAAACCTCATTTTTGTTTGTTTGATTGTCATTACTTAATCCCTGCTAAAAGACAGTACACATGTTAAATGTGTTTATCTATATAAACATACAAACATACCACCATAGGGGTAAGTGCCCTTTTCATCTGAGTCTCAAAAGCAAGAATATCTGTTTTTTTTCAGGATATATGAGTTATTGCTGTTGTCCTTTTTAGTACCTTATCTGAATAGCCTGGAGCAAAAGGAAAGCTTGATGACTATCTGATGTCCACTCAGTTTACCCAAGATGGAAACCCAGTGGGGCAGGAGATATTTTCTGCAGAGAAGGGTCGCTGGGAACAGAGTGAGTAGGAGTAGTTTGTCTGTGTGTTTCATAAGATGGTGGCTGCGTCTGAGTGCTCATTCTGCCATTAGTGGGTTAAATAGCTTCCAAAACATAATCATAATGGTGAATCTTTGGAGTTTTATAGTCTAGCTAACATATAAAATTGAACCCTGTAAAATTGGTCTCTCGATATTGCTGCAAGTAATATTATCTGATTTGGCTGAATAAGCATCATTAGCAAAAGTAAACCCAATTACTTTGCCCCAAATAATAAAGACTTTAATCCTAATATTGTTGTCAGGCGCCTTTTTGTGCCATTCAGAATACCTTTATAGGCTTACATATAATTCAGGGGATGAAGAAAAATTAAATTGATTAAATGTTTGTCTTTTTAGTGAGAAATTATTGTCCAGAATAATGCTGCATCAACCGCATGCAATTGCACAACAACACAAACATTTCCTACTAGGAAACATCTGAATTTGAAACTCTAAGAAGTCTAAGATGCAGTCTTGCAGCTTTTAGAGGTTTACTTGCTTCAACACCCGACTTATTTACCAATTTTGCTTCTTCAAAAAATGTTCTTTCTGCTCTTTCTTCCATGTTTCATGTTCATCTTATCAAATACTTGAATAAGCACGTAATCTGTACTCATATAACAGTTTTAGCCCTCCAAACTCCATCCAGCAGTCCAAATAAGACCCAATAAGTATAACTTTAAAATGAGTAGTGTGAGCTGCATATCACCACACATTACACTGTTGGCATTGTTGCTCTATCCATACCTGGCAAAGCAACATCCCATCTGTTTGAAAGTCCTCTCTTGGAGTCATGCCCGTACATTGCTTCTCATCAATTGCTCACATTCCATTTACACTTAATAAAAAGCAACCGTCAATTGATTTGCAGCATTTTAACAGTGTTTGGGTTTCATGCAGTAAAGATGATTTTTTTGGAATCACAGAGGCAACTGAGGCCTTGTGTTTGGAGCAACATGCTACAGATTAGAGGATTCAAAAGGGCAATCTTTTTTCTATATCACAGTGAACTAAGACTTTATGTGTGATGACTGTACTATGATACCATGCTTCTCATGACACCTTTAAGCCTGTGGATTAAAATTCCAATATTTGGTCCTCGTTATCCATAAGTTTTTCTACTTTTTAATTCTTCAGTGTGATTTTCAGTCACGATGAACACAACCTTGCAAAAGAAATACTTCAGCCCCAGGGTATTCATTCTCCCCACTTGTTCTCTATATGTTACTTGTTTTGACGTGCTGTTTGCTTTGAGGGAACATTATCATTCAGCCTCTGAGGTGGGACCTGCAGCTTGCAGAGTGTTGAGTGTTATATGAAGTATCACTGTAACTGTTGGTCAGTTCCAGATAAAAGCTAAGTGTATTGTTTCATCATTTTTAATGTTTCAAATTTTCTTATTGCCATTAACTTGTTGGTAAATATATATTTTTTTGTCATATTGGCCAAATTTTTCTCCCAAATATTTCTGCGAATTATGGTGGATCTTAATTATTAATGGCATATAATATGAATGTCAATCTGACACCAAATGAATAAAACAACTATGATTTTATTTATCAGTCTGTAATTAATCCTAGAGATGAGAAAACTGAAATCATGGAGAAAACTCAAGTGGGTGGGGAGTGGGAGCTGTTTAGGAAGGTGCACACATTATATATATTTTTTGTCTGTTTATTTTTTTTGTGAGAAAAATATAAGCATAAGCACATCCATAACACAGCCCACATTCGAAAACTAACCTTCAGCACAAGCAGCAAGGAGAGAGACACACTGTACAAATAATACATTTCTGCAATATTTGCATGCTAGACACACCGTCCGGGTGTTAACAATGCCCGCCTTAGTACATCAAAGCAAAAAGTCCTTGGAGAATGGTGCATGAGTATGCTGGTTTCTGTAGGCCTTGTTGATAAGGCATGTCACCAACAGACATGATTATGCAATGAGCTGGGAAAAGTACAGACACAGAAACTGTCTGCTGTCAGTTACTGTCTGTGCAAATGCATTCTGATGGTTAATTGGATCAAATTGAGACTGTGTACATACATAAAATACAGATCAGCATTGGCAAGAATCCTACATCTTTTAGCTGATCACATTGAGTCTTTGCATAGATGTAAGTAACACAGCAGAGAATATAAAAGAAAATAAGCACTAAATAATTCCAGGTGGAAACACTGTTTTGCTGATATATCTTCAGGGGAATACTCTATGCTGTGCATAATATGGCACAAAGTTACATAAAAATATGTGACAGGCCTAGCGGAAAAATATATGCATTTTTGTTTACCTCAGATGGTTATTTGGGAATTGAAACAGAAGACTGTGCTAAAGCACATAGATGTTGAACAGGCCAGCAACACCTCCAGGCTCCCCAAGGTCAAGAAAAAAAGTAAATGAATTAATAGATGTAGATGATGTTTTTAGAAAGATGAAAAAATCTTCATCTTCCCACTGATTATTCACACAAATATCAGAGATGAAAAATGATCAGTCTCACACCCCTCTTACCCATTTGCCTCTGATCATACAGTATTTAGCTGTATATTTAAAGTAAAAGCAAACAGTCATTTTACAGCACAGGCTCAACTCCATTTGAACACCACATTGTGGATATCACCAGGGGAAATATAACAAATAACCTCCAGCTCACAGTACAGAAACAGGATATTACATCTAAGAAACCAGCTTGCTGACTAAGGAAACCTCCAAGGCGGACAGGCTCTCATGCCTCACCAGCACACAATTGAGCCATTGCAAGCACCTGGGTAGGTAGCCAAGGGCAGGTAACTGGAGGGGACAATGCAGTGCCCCTCAAATTCAAAGCCCCTGAAAAGATACTATCACCAAACTCCCTGACGAGACAATAGTTTTTAACACAGTCCATTTCATCAAATTCTCATAAATGCTGATTTAAGGATCTTTAAGTTTTCTATGCCTACTACTACTTAGTTTTCTTCATCATTGTTTGGTGTTCCGTATATATCCTAATGCTTTCACTCTTCTTGTTAAGATTCACTAAAGCACCAAACATAATCATGAACACCTTGGCTAGGTTTAAAGGCCAATCAGTCAAAAATGTATTGACAAAGATAGAACTAGAATGAAAATAGAATACCACCATAAGGTGGAAAGAGAGAGTAACCTGAGCCAAGCCTTTGAGTAAATTTAGCGCTTTGTTACATAGCAAGCTGTGCCCATATCCTGTCAATCCTGAACACAAGAAACAGGAAAGAAATCCATTATCATTTATCAATTATTCAACACCCTAAAGCCAGAAAAGAAATGAGTAGATAAGCTGTTTTTATGGGAACAACTAAAATGCGGAGCTCAACAAGCCTGGGCTTACAACTGCAAGACCAGTGTACTCAATTGTGCATCAAAACCCTTTGGCAGTTAATGAACATGGACAGCGATATCAGGCGTAATATGTTTGTACATGTTGACACTCATGATAACAATTCAGTGGATCGAAACAATTCTGGAGATCTTCTTATGTTTGATTCTTACATACCCTGAGCACTTTGTTTGGTCAGGTCATCAGCACAACAATGAGAGAGCCACAGAATCTACAGCAACACAACCCACTTCTTAGATATGGCAACAAAATGCTGACACACTCGGAACAACACCAATCAATGCAAGCAATTAGACATATATTTTTTATATATATATTTTTATATGTATATATATATCCGCAAGGCAAAGCAAGATTGCTTGTCATTTCACAAACAAGACAATTCAAAGTGCTTTACATTAATAATAGAACCAATACTTAATATCCAGAATAGAAACAGTCCTCCACTGCATTTTTATTTATTTTATCGAACCATTGCTTCATACTGGTTTTATTAGGTCTCAATTGGCTACTTGGTTGGTTAGCTTAAACTGGTCTCAAAAGAAAATTACATAAACAGGGACATTTACATTAGAAGGCGGAAAATCTGCCACTAGGGTTGCTTTGACTTTGCTTCTTCAAAGATAACTAAATCCACCTACTGGCAGTCCTAATTCCTACTGACTATCTTGTGCTGGTTTTCTCATAGCCCAACAATGCTAACAAGCTTCAGGAAGTGATTTTGTTTTGCCAAGAAATAAGTCCATCTCATAACAGTTTGTTGTTGTTACTCTTGGCTGCTTGGCTCATCTTCTTGTATCCAAACTGACTACAAGCTGTTGCTTCATATTCACAGATAAAGGTGTCATTTCTGTCATCTAACTCGCTGCTGGAAATTAAATGTCCATTCTTTTATTTCCCTCTCAGAGAAAACAGAATTTTGTTAACATTAACAGCTGTTCAACATGTTTTTAATGTTCCAAAAATGAGCAAAACGGTTAATTGAGAACATAACTATTTTTATCTGACAGTTTTTAAATGACAAAATAAGATGAGATAAGATAAGATAAGATAGGACAGATAAAAAAAAAAGAAAAGTCATCACACCATTCTGTCCTGAAATGATGTGCATGGAAGCAAATCACATTAATTATTTAGTAAGAGTCATTATCTTGAAGTGCTGTCAGGATGCAGCAAAGAATAACAAAACAGCTGTCCTGTAAAAACACTAGCACCGCCACTACACATCAAAAAGAAAACCATGCTCATGGACTTGAGGAGCAATGACCTTTCAGATGTCATTGGGTACAAAGATATGCTCTGTCCAGCTTGATTCATGTTCTGGCCTCTCCGTGTCACAACAACTCCCCATCCAATTACCATCTGATAATATATCCAGGGAATTACAGCAAGACTGAGCAAAGTCAGAAGTGACTTGAAGACACCTGTGGGTCATGGACAGTTGTGGCATTTTGCTTGAATCACACGACAGACAGAGGTGGTCGACTTGGACAGAGGTCAAGTTGACTGATGACCAGGTCAAAAGTAGAATGTGCTTGATCCTTTTAGCCCAATGCTCTGGCTAAATATGATCCGTGTTGCTTAATTGTATTAGAAAAGCAGTTTTCATTTAGTTTTGTACATGTGCAGGGAGATATAAAAAATGTCATGAGGATATTTTGTGTTTTAAAACATGCTACACATAGTCATTTTGTAATAGTAAAGCACAACGTGTTTTATCTGCTAGGTCCAAACCTTGTCCAGTGTTTCAACTTTTAAAACCTCTGATGATCTTAAACACTGAATTACTTAAATCTCATAATTCATTAATTTGTCCAAATAAGATGGATGATCCTGATAGCAGCAGCGCTCCTCTCAATACTAGGAAAACTAGGAAAACTTGCATCCTCATCTTCATAGGCACATGGATGATACTTTGCCCCTTGACACCAGCCTAAATGTGATTTTCATTCATTTATTTAAGAACTCAAAAGTTTTAAGTCCCCAGATGTCAGATGCGATGCAATGCCATCTTAGGGAAGTCAGCCCAGATTCACAAAGACCACACCTAGCAACCCATTATGACAGATTTCTTACACCCTGCACAAGACACTTTCAGACACCCTGAGAATTTCACACCATGACTGACTTAAGTTATCAAGAAGCGTGAATAGGAGCCAGTCAATATTTGGCGGGTGGTCATATCTTTTGCTGAATACTGTATTTGCCAACAAAAAGCAATGTACTGTTAAAATACATTTTAATTGATCCACATTTAAATCAAGGAAATATGCAGGCATCTTCACTATTTGATTTGGCAGTGAAATCTTTGTGAGCAAAACCACAAAGCACAGGAAATACTTAATGAATATGTAACTGTATTGTCTCCTTTAGTAGACACAGGATGCCTACAGATTCTGACCTTGGTCACCTGTTTCGATTCTCACTCGTAATTGTTCATGAGTTTGAAAAACTGTCCTCTTCTGTATTGCTGTGTTGTCTTCCAAACACTCTCTTTCAGATTCCATCCAAGTTCTTTCCAAGTGATGAAAAGGTAGGTTAGAGCAACGTGCATATCTGAACTGCTTTACGGCTGAATAAATGATCTCCTTCGAGCATCGCTTACTCCAAAACACCACTCAGTCAAGATGAATAAACAATGTGGGCTCAGCCAACAGCAGAAAATTCCTCCCATGATAACAACACAGACAATGTCATGGATGAATACTGTACATATTTTATAATATTTTGGATGTTGAAAACTCCAGGCGCACTCATATGAGCTCAAATGCAAAGCAGAGGGAAATGTGGCAAGGGCACAAGGCAGGAAGAACAGCCCCTAAAGTATCACAGGAAAGAGCTGCTGCAGCAGTTGTTTTCTAAGGACTGTTATCTGAATTCAAGAGAAAAAATCTGCATTTACATTCAGTCATTTAGAAAAGCCTTTCATCCAAAGCGGATTTCAACTGAGAAACAATATTAAAGCGTTGACGAAAGTAAGAAAACTTGCCACACTAAATCAGCTATAGTAGGAACGCCTAAAAAGCAATTGTAAGAAAAACACTCAACGTAATGACCCCTATAAACAGAAAAAAGAGTCAGCCTTTCATAGACATTTAAATCAGTTGTTTGACAGCACCTGAAAACAGAGGAAAGAGAAAACATTGCTGACTTTTCTGTTACCGTCTGGAAATTATTTATGATTATACTGTTTTATTTTGTATCATAGTTGCTCATTAAAACTACATACTAATTTTTCTATATAGATCCTAAGAGATAACACACTGTTTTAAGGATGCTGGGCAACGGTGTTTTCCTTTTGTTTTTAAGGCAAAGATGCAAATGATTAGAAAAATGAAGCCATGGAGAAACTTTGCGGATGCCGCCTGAAAGCCTACCAACACCGACAGGTAGTGACATTTTTCCTTCACTGAATTTCCCAGCATGGACTGAGACTTTTATGTGAGTGCAGAGCTCAGTAACTGAAACGTCTCGTGCCTCTGAGATGATTTATGTTTTGCTGGCTTTGAGGATTTCACATAGCTCTCTTAGGACACTACATAGTTTGATACTTGTAATATGATGCCTCTGACTCTGTAGCTTTTCCTTAAACTAGCGTGAAATCCATCAGCCAGCTCGCTGAATAAAGTTTGTGAAAGCAAGTTTTTGCTGGAGCAGCTCAGAATATTAACATTTGAGTCTATGTATGGTCACAGCAGTTAAGTCCCTGACTATATCTTCCCTATACTACCCTATTGTGGAATTTAAGATAACCCAGTTTTTATTTTTTAACTGGCCAGAGCTTTAAAGCTGCTTTAGAGTTACACCACTGGTCTCTACCCTTCAAGTCAAAAGGCATAGTATAATTTAGTTTCTGTAAAAACCCAGAATGTTATGTACAGAAATGTTTGCAATTTAAATGTTGAGAAGAAAGCATGATCCCTAGTTAGTCATATCTACTTCAGGTAATTCTAACAGACACAGCAGTAGAGATTTGATTATGTTGCCCTGAAATTGGTTATTGAAATTCTGTAAAAGGCACAAGAAAATCTAGGTGGAGAATTTGCAATGCTGACATTCCAAAAAGCAAAATGAGAAATGCACAAATGGGGAAAGGTGCATTCTTTCAGTGGAATTTTTTTTAGGACAGTATGAATCATGCAAACTTACCAGTGTGTAAATGGTCTAACCTTCCTCCCATTGTGCAGCTTTCCTCTATATTCCCAGAGCTCACAAGCATTTTTACAGACTCTGAGTAGAATCGCCGGAGTGTGGATTTTATCATCACTTTTGTGATTTAAATTTGTGAGGCCCAGCCTTCCATTGCCTAAAATGTGACTAGTCAGTATTTCAAGTTAATTTATTTTGATATTTTCATTACAATCCCTCTTTTTATTTACTTAAAATTTCTTTAGAAACACTAAAAATCATAACAGGGAGTGGGTGATGAATTGCCTTTGAAGTAAAGCCCCTAGCTGATGTTGCTTGGTGATATGTCCTTACTCACTGCTGTATTGGACTATTGTCAAATGTTTTAAACATTTTGGATGAGCTTTTCTCCAAACAAAAAGACTAACACCTATATCTCATCAGGAAGAGGCTCATCAATTTCAAATAAGTAGTGGCATTTTAAAGATTGCAATGTCTGGGAGAATGATCGATTGCAAAGTGTTGGTAGGGCCTAATCAAGCCAACTGATCAGAGCAGGCTGGGCTTTTCAAAAGTCATGGATACATTCAAAACCCACTTCAGTGTTATTATTCCACCAAAAACTAGCATGGATTTCTTAACCAGATAATGCCATATGTATATTTGATAAATACAGTTTATCATATTTTTTGCATCTGAGACCTTTTGTATAATTTAATGGTTAAAAACTTTGCTCAAATCCCTGATAACAGCGGGAAGAAGACTACATGACAACAATTTTGAATTATTGCACGGTGATAAATTATGAATTTTCCAAAAATATTTCTGTTTTTTTTTTTGTTTACTTTTTCCCAGTCATACAATCCTGATCTAAGAAACTAATCTGGTTCTGCATGTGATTGGACATCTGTATGACCTAAAAATTCTGACCTTTACAGCACCTAACTGCTGACCCATGTACTAAGTACGAAGCAATATTTTGTACACTTTATCACATGCAACCTATAAAGGGGGGGGGGGGGGGGGGGGGGAGCTGAATTCACAATTGAGTATGTTATTAAAGCAACAAACAACTTTTCTGGTTTTCTAATATTCCAGCCAAAGAGAAAACAGTATGTAGCAACTCCACCTAGGTTGAAATTATATTTCTTATCAGCTTATGGTGCCTTTTCATGTCATTGATTGTGATATTAATCTAATACTATGTCTCAAAATAATTTCCCATTTTCTACAGCTACTCTACTGTTTAAAATTTTTTATTTTTTTTTAGCTAGTCAAGAACAACACTAAGGACCCATCTGGAGGTATAGTTCATAAACTTACTTAAAAAATATCATGAACTTAACTTAAGTTAAACTTGTCATTTTTAGGTACTTATCTGAGCTCTATAGAGAAAATGTGCCTTTACTCTCATGTTCCTCATAATTATTATTTTTTATTCACAGAACCTGAAATACACTAATATGTGACACAGCAGATATTTGATGGCACTCTTAAGACAGAATATCATTGCTTAAGGCAAGGTGACAGGGATAATAATCTGCCGTCCTCAATGTTTAATATTTAAGTCCCAGAGGAAGAACAAAAAGATGGCAGTGTCCTTGTTTCATTCGCCCTCCTCACTCTGTCAATTGAGTCCAGAGTAATCATTCAAATACTAGTGTGTCTCCCACTATTATTGAGGCTGATTATTGTTGAAGCACTATGGGAATGATAAATGCACAAAGGCCATAGTACACAAACTACATTTTGATAAAAATGTACAAAATGAATTTGCATAAAAAACTACGCTCTCTCTTTGTGGTTATTGTACCGTATTTCATAATGTCCACTTTTATAGGCTTCATGCAACAATGCTCATCTCTGTGGTATTTGTCATTAAATCTGTTTGCTGTGTGCTTGTTAGGATTTTTCCAGTGTGTAAACATAGATTCGTCCCCTCCATTTGCAGCAATTACTCATTTTGTACATTTTTTCTTCCCTCGAGCCTGATGGGAATATATACTTTGTAGGTCAATTTGGGGAATTGCATGATAATATATTGCGTTTGATATAAACGACGTATGCTACAGACACTGCCACAGTATTTACCTCAAAGCTCTGCAACATGCAGTAGAAAAGGTCACATTACTCTAACCATAATAAATGTTGCTGCATATAAATGTTGATTAATCCCTACAACTTTCAGGAAATTTTATTAAATATGAGTTTTCTCTTTTTCCCAGAAACATTTAAGTGTTGAGGTTATTAGGCTCTAACATGGCATTTGGCCTACAAAACAGTAATTAATAAAAGAATATATTCTTTTGACATTTTAGTATAATCTGACCACATTCATTATTCTTACTTTTCTATCTCTATTTTCAAATTTGACATTCTGTGCTGGAGGGTCTTAAAATGTCAACTGCCAGGGTATCTTTTTACATTTAAACTTCTTGTTAGAGTTAATAGCTGACAGCATCGCCTAACTGAATAGAATTTAATGGCTTTTTTTTTTTAAAGTTGAAAATGAGGCGATTTCACAAATGTTGTTTAAGCAGTTTAATGTCAAACCCCAGTTTTAATACCCTAGTGACAATGTTTGCTATTCCTCATTACATTCTGTTATGTGAACATACAGAGTTTGCCTGAGTTCATAATTCAGCCTGTAAGATCTTGTAAAACAATAACATTTTTGCTTATGTACAAGGGGCGTGTGAGCATTTCTCAGTGGGCTCCTGCAGCTGACTGTGTGCATAACCGTAGGCTTGATTAACAAGTTGATGAGTCAGCACAAGCTCTGGCATAGTTGATCAAGTCCACAGACTTCCCAACCTACAGCAAGGTATTGAAAAGTTCCATGAACTACTGTTAATCAATTACTCTCAGGTCTTATTCAATTAATTTCGAATGTATGTGAAATCTCTTTTAATTCAGATTAAGACCCAGGTAGTAACTTGAAGTTCAGTAAATCCCATTGTGGGGCTGTCATTTTAACTACCGCCAACTTACAGTAAGATGCACATTCGAGCTTTGAATGTAAACCAGATTACAATAAGAAGTCAACAGCATTAATGTGAGAAACTTGGTGTGTTAGCAATACAGTTATTTTAAATTGGATGTAAATGGAAAAAGAAAGCTTCCTGTTTGAATTTGGTGTCAGAAAAATCCTTTTTTTATTATTTATTTTTTGTATCATACACTGATGAATAAGAAAAATCTAATACAAAATGTTTTATCCAATAGACGAGCTGATACAATTTACAGCAATACAGCCACAACTGCTGAGGCGCAACTAGATCTGGAGTGATGAGCGTAGTTTTCAGAGCTATATAGATAAATGCTTGCATTTCTCTGTGATACATTCTCATAAAAAATACTGAAGGTCAATATTTCTATGTATAATGAAGCTACCTAAAGCTGGAGGAAATATGGCCAATGCTACACACAAAAGGGCACCTCGTTAATCTAGTCACAGTGGGGGAGAAAACCGAAGTCGGGAACTTAAGCGTCTTTCATCGAGATGAGCGTACGAGATAAAAACTTGTCAGCTTTTAAGGTCAGACAGGTGCTTCATGCTGATGTATTTTGATAAGAAACGTCATCTTATTGATGATTCAGACCGTTTTTTACTCAGACTACTGATGAGATGATATGCAGAGATTCTGTTGTGGAATAGATTGTGTGATCCAGCCTGAGCAAAAAGAACAAAAAACAGAGGAAATGTTGTCCAGCAACAGTGAACAAAGACACAAGAGAAGTGAAGTGTCTCAGACATAAGTGACCTTTTTGGAAGCATCACACTCAGCCTCTCACCTAGAGGATCTATATTTTACACCAAAGGATATTTTGATTCCTTTGGATTTGTGTCATTGAAATTCTGTGAATTAAATAAATTGAATGGGTAAGAGCTAGTGCCTTAAAAAATCCCCCTTTTCCATATTAATGAAAATAATGTATTTTTTAACTTCAAGATATTGTTTTCATAATTCATGCAATGCTATTGTCACGTCTGGTGTCTCGTCATGTCATGATTACCCATTGTGTACACCTGGGGTTCCCCTCCTCATGTGTTTAAATAGTCCTCGTTTCCCCTTGTCTGGTGCGGGGTCGTTCTGTTTCGTCTCAAGTCCGTCTTGTCCTTCGTCTCCCCCCTGCCAGGTTCGTTTTTTTTCCACAGTCCTGTCTCAGTTTTGGTTAATCTTTATCTAGTTACTTTGTCATAGTTTTTCCACAGTCTTGTTTGCTTTGTTACTTTGCCCACAGCCTTGATTCGTACTCATGTCTGGACTTTCACAGTTTTGTTAAAATAAACCTTTTTTCCCTCATCTCCGCAACTGAGTCCTCCTTCAAGACCCACCTCCCTGACAGCTATTGAAACTGGACTCTTCTAGGGGTCACGTTCACACTTGAAATTTTCACCTCTCAACCTCATGCCCTCTCTGTAAAGAAATGAAAATAAAACAAACTGAAAAAAATTGTCCCTAAAGACTCATCCCTAAATCACTCCACAGTACACTGGAACATCTTTTGGTAAACAACCTGCTTATAAATGGACACAAGCGGATTTTAGGAATCAGGGTTGGGAATGTTAATGGCCCACACTCTTCTCTCCCTTGGTAGACTCCTCCGAATTGCCCTGGAGCAAGGCACTTAACCCCTTACTTATACTGTTTTCTAGCAGCCACCTTCACAAGACTGATTGCTGTGCAGCTCCCTGGTGTGAGTATACCTTAACACTGAAAGGGATGTAGGTCATTGGAAAATACACCATAAACAAGCTGGAAAAATATTCCCAGAGCAAAAAAACATTCAACATAACATTAATACAATACTGCTGCAGACACTTCCTTCCTTCTTCATATGACATTGTCTGTATGGGGGATGTGTTTGAGGAGGGAGGATTTAAAATGAAGTGAACTGTGAAATGGAACCACACAAGAAAGTGAGCTGTCTCTGCTGGCTGCCGAGGGAATCTAGCTGTGATGATAAATTCAATAAGTTAACCAACAACAAAACAGTCCGGGTCATAAGCCCAAGTAAAAAATAATGAGTCAACTGATTTCATAAGCTCATGGCTGTTTCTTTTTTTAACATCCTTAAACTCAATCAAGCACAAATCACATAATCAGAATTGGCCTTACGGATAAGAGAAACTAGAGAATTCTGAAATACCATTAGCTGTTTTGTTATCACCATCAGGCCAAAATGATGTTTTTATTACCAATTTCATCCATCCATCCATCCATCCATCCATCCATCCATCCATCATTGTAACCGCTTATTCCCTTATTGGGTCGCGGGGGGATTGGAGCCTAACCCAGTAGTCAGTGGGCGAGAGGTGGGGTACACCCTGGACGGTCCGCCAGTCCATCGCAGCGCCACAAAAAGACACACAAGGACGAACAACCCCGCACACTCACACTCACTCCTAAAGGCAGTTTGGAATATCCAATCAACCTAAAATGCAGGTTTTTGGACTGTCTGAGGAACCTGGAGAGAACCCACGCAGACACAGGGAGAACATGCAAACTCCACCAATTTCACCAAAAGTAAAATAATGGAGAAAATGTATTGCATTCAACTATGTCTCCATTAAAATGAATGTGGAAATTGTGTAAACAAAGACATCCTACTGAAAAAAGAGGCCACTTTCTCAGCAGCTCGGCTGGTGGTTACCCCGCTGGCCATGTTTTTTCAAGTGAATACAGACAACATAAACAAAATAGGTCTTCAGGGTGGAGTAGGCTAAAAGGAAAAGCTGAACTGTGATGTTTAAAGATGGTAGACAACTAATTTTTATCATAGTATGCAATATCAAATACTTGTAAGTGACTTGTAAGAGAAGAACAGCATCCAGGCTTTGAGAAATGAGAACACTGTAATATGGAAAATGGAATAGAAGCCAAATCTATTCAAAAGAATTGATGGCAATTAGATCAGAGTTGAAGTGATCTTTTCTGAAAGAAAAAGCCCCATAATTTGGAAGCCCATTCAACTCTTCACAAAGGAAAACACATTTGTAGAGTCTTTTTTATGGGCAGGAGTGGACAGTTCCAGTGGTGCAAGTAAACTTACATACTAATACTACCATACCGTACTGACAATAAGCTGAGTGGTCTGTACTCTTTCGTTGAGAACATATAACATCCACATTTGGAAAAGTGGGTTTACAGCTTGATTTTTCAAAAACTTTACATAAGCCACTGCAGTTATTTCAATAACATAATCACGCATGTTTTTAATGCTGTGTGAAGGCCTCACAGGCAATCATTGGGTTCTGACCTTGTCCCTTGTGCACAAGAATGCCTGAAATCCTCTGACAAAGTTTTGTATTACAGACAGTAGAATATATAAGGTTTGTGAAAGGATCTTTCAATGGAAATTGCTCCCCAATTTTTAGTTGCTATTCTGCAGTGTATATTCTCGACCTATATTTATAGCTGAGAGACTCAGCCTCTCTGATGTGCTCTTTTTTATACCAGGACACATTTTTTACTTGTTGATAATTGAAGAAATAATTGCAACATTTCTTTCTGAATTTTCGCTTTGCCAGTCAGTAGTTGCACTTCTCCCAGCTTTTTTTAGAGGTGTTGCTGCCAAGGTGAGCTAATATTGTCGTGCAACAGTAAATGTTGACATTTAATGTTTTTGATATTCTGTGAAAAACAAGCTGATTATTCTGATCTGCGAATCACAGAAGGTTTCCGATAAAATAACAGTAATCAGTGTATATAATTTATGCTTCCTCATTTGAAGTTATCCAGTAATGGGAGGGCTTTTATAGACAACCTAGCCATTTCTATTCCCTTCACCTCTCTTGCGGTATAAGAAATCGTTTTCATTTTACTGGATGGGAATCCGTTGTTTACGCAAGACGATGTGTCGGTGTGGCTAATAAATATTCAGTCAGGCCTAATTGAATAATCAATCAGGCAGGCTGTGATCCTGACCGCCCCGCCCTCCATCTGAGGGCCATCTCCTCTGCGGCCGGGCGCGTGCACTCACCTCCCCAGCGTCTGATCACATTTCCTTAGCAACATGCTCGTGCCGTGCGCGCGCGGACGGTTCACCTGTGGCGTTCCCCACGGAGAGACACACCTCAGCCCTGAGTGAGAAACTCCTCAATGTTACAGGTCGCCGTCCCAAGGCGGAACACCTTTTCATCTTAATGGTGAGCATGCACGATGAGAACTCGACATTGCAAATGCCGTTTAGCAGACGGGGCTGAACCGTTGCGCACGGCAGATGGCCCATGTGTGTTCCCTACTAGCCAGATTACCAGTCCACAATCCCGGGCCTAGCAGCCGCAGAATGGGGGCTGAGTTTAATGCTGCAGTAAGCTGCTGTTAAACGCAGTCCGGTTGGCTGCAGGCCTCCAGCCGTACGTCTGTGTGCACAGGACCGACTCAGATCGTTTATCAACATTTAATGTTTTTTCTTAATCCATCAGACGATGATTTGCGTGTAAAGAGAGCAGCAGCCTTTTGTTTGTTGGTGTTTTAAGTAGAATACAATATGGCTGTGAATTCAGAGAATATAAGTAAGTGAGGTATGGCTTCCATTCTCACTTCCCAATATATTCTGGAGTGAAAAAAAAATCAAATTAGACTGATTGATTAAATATTTGTTTACAAAAGTAAAGTAGTTAGGTTGTAGTAGTTGTTGTGGAAATGCTCCATTAAAGAAAAAAAATGTTTAAAGTAAAGCAAAAGAAGAGAAAAAAACTTAATCCAACCAAAATTTCAATACCTACCCACACTGTGATGGAATCAAAAGCTGATTTTTAGTCTGTAGCTGTACCACATGTTCTGGATTGCTTTAATGTGACCAGGCTGCCATGTACATGTGAAGTTTAGACCAAAATTACCCAGAAAACTTACGTTTCCCAGATTATTCTAATCTCACCTCTTTGTACCTGAGTAAGACAATACACAGAAGACTATGAAACAAGTAACAGGCAGTGGCAGATGAGGATGCAGAGAACAAACAAAAATCATCCAAAGGTGAAGTCATGCTGGCAAAGATGTGCTTGTGTTAACAGTGGCCTAATTTAACCCATAGTTGAACCAGATTTGAGGTATTACACACCTCAAAAGCAACCTGTGGCTACATGTCCTTTGGAATATTTCTCTGAATTAGCTGACAAAAAAAGGGGGAAAAAAAGACAAACAACAGGCGCCTGCTAAAGTAGGCAAGTCAACCAGCCTCGCGCCGTTCCAAGGCGTGGAGTAAAAATGGTTTTGCTGTCGGCATCAATTACTGCATTTAGAGGGAGAAAAATCAATGTGGGGGTTAGTTTTCAGGGTAGCGAGGCACCAATGCTCATCAGTGTTATAACTGATTAGTTAGGATCCACAGAGCTACCCAGGGAGCGCAAGTGATGAGGCCAGCAGCAGCTGTGACCAGCAGCCTGCTGGTGTTTGGCTAATCAGTCCTCCAGCGGCTCAGTGCTGTCCTAGTGGCCTGCTATTGGTGCTACCGCACAGAAAAGCACATCGATTTCTTCAGGTTTAAAGCTCACCTGCAGGATGTCATGAGTCAATAGGCAGATCAAGAGTTAATATGTTTTGCATTTTTGACGAATGGTAATCTCATTCCTGTTGTCTAAAAAATATCTGAGTCAAATTGATTTTGTTTTCCTTTTTTTAAACTGTATTCAGAAAAAAAGATCTGTATTCTGATTTAGTAATGATGGCAGTTGACCTATTTCTGCTCTGACCTAGTGTGAAATAAAACATCATCTACTGAATGCATCATGTCAGTGATGTCAGAATCTCTCCTATATCTGTTGAATAAATAGAAATGAGGAGTTTTAGATTTAGGTTTTTAGAATTTCAGTACCTTTACTGTAGCACTGATCTATAAAATGTATCTTATTTTCCCATGGAACTGTTTGAATTCTCAGGATTTACAACTAGAATTATAATACAATTGAAACATGCATGGAACTAACCGTCACCACCAGTTCATAAGAAGGTACAGAAAAAAATGAGTCCGTGAACAATCAGTAACCCCAGAATGGCACAGAGGAAACACCAGTAGTGCCCAGTCACATAATCTGTCTGTGTCTGAGAAGTTCTGAATCAGGTTGATGATAATGAAAAATTACCATATGCATGGAGGATTACACGGTTTATCTCAACAATGTTTGCCTCGTCGTACACCTGCTCGCCCTTTATTCCTGCATAAGAGCCACTGTACTGTAACTAGCATCAGCACCTCACTCACGAGGCCCCGTCTTCATCGCTGTCTCGCTGCAGTGCTCTAACGGCTTAATGAGCCAGACTTTGCTACTTCACAGGGAAAATGAAAATGCAATCTTTCTCATTAGATGGTAAGTTAGCAAATGTTTTCAGAAGTGGCCTAGTTTATGATCAAACTCTATTCAGTGGGCTTTGTTTGGTGAAATGACTCATTTCTATTTGTAATGGGATATAGCTTGCAGCTCCGCAAACATTGATTATATTCATTACTGAGGCATCTCCTGATCTTTTTTTAATACTCTGTGAGTGGTTTTGTTCAGAAAATTGAAGAACATTGGAAAATGACCTCAATGTAGCAAATATTAGTAAAATATTCTCTGTTTACCAAATAAAGAAATTCCAAATAAAATGTCCTTAGAGTCACCCAAACTACACCACAAATTAAAAGCTTTATTCCACTTTTTGCTGCCTTCCTATATGACAAAGCAATTGATACATAGCTGCAGTTTGATGTGATGATTTGTTTTGTTGTCCTGGTATCTCTATGTGCCAGCAGCCATTTGAGGATTTACAACACTGCCTTGATCCATTGCTCTCAGCACATCTGTGTGATTGGCATACTAAACTATGGGTTGAACTTGGATGTACTGATGGAAAGAAACCGTGAGACAATTAGTTGACCCTTACATGCACAACCTTGCCTCTGACCCACTGGCCCCTATTATACTTGAAACACCCCGTGTCTGGCCATCAGTTTAATCCTGACTGATCGATACTGTTAAGGCACCTTAATGTCCCAGAAAACCTTTTTCCATGTTTATTTATTTAGGTGTTTATTCTTTCTTTCAGAGGAAGTCAATAGTATAGACTGCTGCAGAATAACTCTGTGAGAGAGTATGAAAAATGAGTCAAGTTAAATTCATTTAAAGGACTGCAGATTCCAGGCGGATGAATTGTGTTGGGATCCAAATTATCCATCATGTAATTAGCGTACGATTAAAACTGGGCCCGTGTATTACTTTGGATAGTTAAAAAACATTTATGACTATATGTCTATTGATAACACGGCATCAATATCAAATATACCAACCTCTTTTTGTGTCCTTTCAGCACACATTTATGTGGAAAATGGGCTTCAAAAACTGGCCTCAGGGTTTCTCTTTGGAGTAGTTTATCATTCAGGTCATATCGATCCTAAAAGTTTGAATAAAGTCAAGTTTTACATCTCTTCTTCTTTGGTGCATGTGGAAGTTTAAAGTTTAATGTCAAATATGCAGTGACATGACGGAAGCACCAGACGAAAGCCTCTTTCGTCTGGTGCTTCCGTCTTTTCCCTACAACTTCTGAAACAGTTATGCTGAAAATGCAAAACAACTTTTTGTAAAGACTCAGCAGTCATTTGCAGTTGCTTTGTTTGTAAGTGCGTAGTAGCTTATGTGTGCTATTATCCACCGTAATAATGAGCAATGCGAAGTGTGCTCTGCAGTGCCCTTGACAATCTGAGTCACATCCTCCCTCATCCTTGAGTCATAACATGAGTCTCAACATGTACGGATGTGATTGCAATTTGTTCACAGTTTTAAGAATTGATTTGAATCTGGCATTCCTCTATTGAATCTTTTTAGAGTCATCGTTATTACGTTTTTGTCAGGATGTTGTTATATGATTTCACATCAGAAACTGCATCTGCACAATATAGTTCTCTGGCTTCACAGCGTGCTCTTGGGTTGAAGCTGCTGGTGGCCTTTGGTCTTTTTATTCACAGTTTGCATATTCTTTCTCTGACTGTGTGAGCTTTCTCTCGCCGCACTGGTTTCCCCTCACATTCCAAAGACACATGTAAAGCTAACTGGGCTTTTCTTGATGCCCTGTCGATTCTACAGTGAGCTGAGTTTGCATGATGCATAATTAGCCTTGACTGGTGAAAAGAACCATTAATATGTGATATTATTCATTGAATCATTTTGTGGGGTTAATATAATGGGGCCCTCTGCTGAACAGCGTTTCTAACGAGTTAGAATTGGAGAGAAAATAATCGATCAAGTTTTGGTTGAAAATGTTTTGGGAATCAGGAAGACCGCTAAGGAAACTCCTCCCACCCACATCACATATAGAGGCATCATGTGGCATTTTAAAACTGTTTTTAAATCCCAACATTAGATATATTTATGCAAATTCATTGGTTTAAAACTTCCTTAGGAACTGACACACATTTTATAAATCTACTCCTTAGTTCCGCACAGCATTGCATTTCAGTTACTTAGGACTTTTTTGTCTTCAAGGATTTATTTATCTGAGGCGGAAGTCAAAGAGCAGGTAAATCTACCAGATTAGGTGGTGTTTTTCTTCCAATTCATAAAATCCCAGTCCAAGGTGAAGGTTGCATCTTACTCACTATCTCCTAATACTTCACATATAACATTTTGAGAATAGATTTGTATTGCCACTTGCTTAGCTTAGATTTGCTTACCTGCTGATTGACCTTCATAGTAACAGTAGACAAGTTTGGATGGTGACAGGAACCTGGGCCCCCTGCTGCAGGTGGTCCCCATCAGTAACTTGTGTCACTCCTTGCAGGTGCTACCGGTCTGTCAAGTGCTTTCAACATGCCCCTTAGGGACTTGGCAGTAGAGCAGTGTTTTTTTTTCTGAGCTTTTCTCTGAAAACAGCTGCCTGCTGATAGTGACAATGACAAGTGGGCTGACAGTGAACCAAAACGGGGAAGTTACAGGTCGTTAAAAGTGAAAACATTCAAATGCTCTGTAGAGCCGAGGGGAAGAGCTCAGCAACTGTATGACCATGACTCCTCCCATATTTGGCAGACGTTCTGGATTCATTGGTAATGTGGAAGTATTGATTAGAGCTCTTTTAGATAAAAGTTGAATTAAAAATAGATAAGTAGAGTTGTATTAGCCTTTGAGTCATTGCCTATAATCGTTGCCCTGCAAACACTGCACCAATTACAAAACTTACATATTAGAATTTTAATTTGATTTTGCTCTTCAGAGATGTGGTGCTGCTCTCCGATTCGGTCAGTGAAACACAATAGTCAACCTCATCTCATGTAAATTAGGTCCTCTCAGTCCCAAGGGAGTCTTGATGACGACGCTTGCAATCTCATTCACTTCATCACTCCCCCTTTCCATTGATATTAGTGTTCCATATTCAGGGCTTTATTACTCAGCCCCTTGTGATTATTCATATCAACCCTTGTGAGTAGATCATGGAGCAGAGGTTTTCTAGCAGTGAGGCTTCCTTACTTTGTTGTTTTTATCTGGTGTGCATGTATGGAAAATTGCCTGAGAGAGAAAGACAATGCTGTCTGCTGTAAGTCATCTTGCTGCCCGACAGTGAGGTATCAGCCTCCTGAAGAGGGGGGAGAATATTTATCTGACACTGTCACTCTCTATAGAAACCTCAGGGAAGCTGAAGCTGCTGTGACACACATGGTGGTCAGCAGCCCTGCATATGATTATGTCAGGTCGAGGCTTCAGACTCGCTGAAGCCTCAGTTTTATGGTGGGACTGAAACTTTCCATTCTGGGCTCTGTTTTTATTTTCTTGAATGAAATTGTAAGCTCTCACAGCGTAATAATGTCAAGCAGCCAATGCTAGTTTTGTGGAAATGCTCTGTGTTCTGCAACTATTGACCTACGTCTTTGTTTTCCTCAGGTTTTTTTCCATTCTTGTGGACTTGTATGATCAATTTACCCCATACCTGAACCTGATGCTGTTGGTCTCGATGCTTTCAGCCTGATGATGATGCCTAAATTGCAACAAAGGAGGAAAATGGATTCATCATTTTTTGTGTTTTACTTTGGTGCCATTTTTCTGACTTTTCACATCATGCACTGCCAGACGGTTTGCAACAGACAAGCTTCCATTGATTGGCACGTTAACAAACGCACGGTCCAAATAAACTGGACTCTTGTAGGAAACATCTGCCAGAGTGCATCTGAGTGCTGGGGTTCTCGGGGGGGGCACCCATTGAGTGAGCAGCTTTTCAACTTCCCACAGATATGCCCGCTTCAGTTGCAACATGGAGACAAGCTTGTGATGTCAGCTGATGAAACACTCAAATCATACGGCATCAGACTTCTTAACGTGTCAAAAGACAACTTTGAGAGTTGCTCCACAAATGGACAGTCGGAAGATCAGTTTCTATTCCCTCGTAATATAAATGAAAATGAGCCTGTCGAGGCCAAGTGGGTTGTCCCGGGTCATCATTATTTCATTGCCCTACATGATGGTGACATGCAGCTGTGCAAGCTGGGCCTAAGGCTCAACGTGTCGGTCAAAACCCAACTGTGCCAGGCCTCCCCTCTGCTTCGACTCTGTTCAGGGAATGGAGTTTGCCAGACAAGTCTCTGGGAGAGTGCTTACCACTGTGGATGCTCTCACCGTTACTCCGGGAGGTTTTGTGAAAGGTTTGATGTGTGTTTGGAAAACCCCTGTGAAAACAAGGGAGTCTGCTTGAGTGACGGATCCACAGACCCAAACAGCAGAGCATATAGATGTCTCTGCCCTCCACATTTTACAGGTAAGAAAGTTACTCATCATATTTGTAGATAAATCATTTTAAAAAACAGAAGTGTCATCAGCTTTTTTCTTTCTAAATCTCTGTTCCACATTAACTTAAAATTAAACTTTTTTTGTATCAGCTCCCTCCTGAGATTTAAGGAATATTTACTACTTAACCTGATATGATGGCAATCAGTGCCACAATACATTCATGTTCGACATCAGGTTGTTATTCACTGTAAATCCTATTGCTCTCATGACATGCCAATTATATAAATATCAAAATAGCTTTCGATCTTATCTAATAGCTTCGTTTTCCTCCAACGTTATGGACAATCCCATCTTAGAAAACACTACATATAGAATACGCAAAAGAGGAAATACTTAATTTACTTTTGTCTTAATTGCTGAGTCGCACAGCCAAATTGAGATGTTTACCGAACTCGTGAGTCTTTCTAGAACTGACAATACCAGATAATGAATAATTTCATGTGCCTTTGTCCCATTGCAATCATGTCTCAGGGTAATTTTTCATCTCGTCAAAAAGGTCTCAGCATATTCTCTGCTAGTAACATATCAAGATGTCAGAAAGGTCATTATCGGTTGCTCTACAATATTAATGTACTTTAATGTACTGAACAGTTATAGAACCCCACTTTTGGATATTTCAATGCTAAAGGTCTGAAGGAATCAGCGTTTTTTTCTGAACTGGTTTTGTACATGATCAAGATATAACCTGGTTGAAATAATTTGATAACTGTGACCAACGTTAATGAGACCATTTTTTCAGATAGAATGCACTACATTGTTGTGCACGCAAACACACACCCATCCCTCATTTGGAGTGATCAGACAGTATGTGTGTTGCAGGGGTTAACTGCTCTGAAGTTGTTGGGAAAGCAAACTGTGACAGAATTTGTGGAAATGGGACATGCGTTCAAATGTCATCTGCCTCCTTCAAATGCATCTGCGACCCTGGATTCTCAGGTAAGCGACCTTTTTTACATCCATTTCTTGCAATAAGATGGAATTTTCGTCACAGTGAAAGTGAAAACCTATTCTTAGAATATTATTTCACGGGTTTAAACACTATTCTGTACATAAAAATGTTTTGCAAAATGCCCACAGCCCCAACAAAATAAAGACTGCGCTGCATCACAGTTTCATATGTGAATCTTTTTCATTTGGAAAGGTTGGAACTATGTTTAGAAAACTACAAAGGTCATAAATCATAAAAAGATCAGAACTTCCTTACGGGCTTTAATCCAGATCTCCCCCTTGATGTTGTATTTGTCATCATAATATATGGTGCGGCCATCTCAAATCAACTACATCATGTAACAACCTGTGATGTGATGCTGTAGAGGGCCAAGGCTAAACTGCTGAGTGTGACAGAGTTAATAAAACAAAGGTTTACAGCAATCAGTTTAAGTGTCTTTATAATGTGTTGTTTCTGCTGAGCACTGATTTATAAATATGACTGGAGGAAAAAAGGCATTGTCCACTCATACTAGTATTCAAATTGTGTGTTATCAAAATTCTAAAAGTACATTCTAATGGCATTCACCATTCAAATAACACACAATAAATAAATAAATAAATAAATAAATAAATATATATATATTATTATTGATTGGTGTGTTAAACCTTACACTTAACAAACCATTGTTAATTAAACCTAGTAATAATTTATGTAGCATTTATTAAAGGGCAAACTGTCCCTCGTGATGTGATACACATCACTTATGCATAGACATGGGATGGAACTCACAAACTTGTGAACTTCAGATACTGCTTCACACATTCAGGCATGTATTCAGACATTCCTACTTCTTTTTTTTTTGGGTCTGATCTACCATAATTTATGAATGTGTTAGGTTAATGAAAACCACAAATGGGCAGCAATATGTTGATTTTCCTTAGACTGCCCTGGATCTCACAGTCAGCTGTAAACGCAGGGATGAACACTCCTTGTAGCTCCTTGCATTGATTCATTGTTTTCTTTGCAACGTACTTTGTCTTGGCAGAAGTGTCATAGCTTTGCCTTTTGAATCCAGCTCATGTGTTCAGCTTATTAATTTATAGATGTACTTTTACAGTTGCTTGCAGAATTCTCTGGCATCCATTTACACTAGAGTACTTTAGAGCCTTACAGTGCAGGAAGAAAGTCTTTATCCTCTGCTGAGGCAAGAGTTGAGGGGGAGGCATGTGATGGATGTCATTTTGTTTGTCTGTTTGTTGAATTGGCTTGGATAGGAGGTGGAGCATGGGTGAAGGAATAGCCCATTAACTTCAGGCGCATGTCAAGATTGCTTTCTTTAAAATTGCATAAAGAAAAAGGGATGGCCTTGGTGGCGAAGTCTCTGTGCAAACGCTTTAATTTTACACATAGTTTATCTAAATTCATATGTAGTAAAGGGTAGCAATACTGTGGATAAGAACAACTCTTAACAAGTATTTTATATGGATTGTCATTACTGCAATGGCCACTTTTGTTGTCAGCCATGTGATAAACTGAAATGTAGATCATTTTAATGCGACAAAGGACTCGTATTATTATTATTGCCCTAACCAGATGTGTGTCTCAGTGACTTGATATGAATGTTGAGATATGAAGGTCTTATGCAAAATATATTATTCAGTGTCTTACAGTCCTACTTTAAAAAAATAAAACAACTCAAGAATATGGTGCCACCAGCAAACCCATGTACATATAAACATAAAAAGAAAGGGAGATAGAGAAAAGCTATGGTAAATGAGCTTAAACTGATTTGGAGGGTTATGCAGTCAGCAAATATGGGTGTCAAGATTGGTGGAAGCGTCAAATGAGCATCTACCAGTGTGTTTTCAGTTCCATAAAAGGATTGGTCATCATTCAGCACTTTGTACCTAATCTGGGAATCAGATGATGACATCTGGCACAATGCAGAAATAGCAGACGACTGCTTTATACACAGACACGATACTGAAATGATTAGTTTATTTGCTCTTGTGTGTTTTAAGTAGATGTTTTCATCAAATGATTAACATTTTTTAAGTTGTTTCCTGCGTTTTTCCTAAACGTGTATTTTGTTGTAAGTTGAGTTTCGACTTGGTGAAGCTAAACAAAACAACTGACTTTTTGGAAAAGTGAAAAAAAATTGCAAACAAACCTTCTACATCATTTATATTAAATATGCCAGTTACCTTTCTCCCATTTGCCATGGCAGCTTTCATCTGATTTGCTTTAATTGCTGCTGATCTCGCAAGTAGATGGCCTCCACTGGATGCATTCACATGGTTTCAGTGTCCCGCTGTCCCATCAGCTTCCTGGGAGTTCTGTGGAGCTTGCCTTTCCTCCACCTCCCTGCTGCAGTTGGCTCATTAATCAACTGGAAGTTAGTGGCTGTTCCACTGCTGGCTGCCCTCACAGGCCAAAGCCAATGCGTACAGAATAATGAGTCAAACTCGTGGGATGTTTCAAATGAGATTTTCTTTTGATTTGACTCTCCTCTGCACTACCTCTGGAGTATTTATTACAGGGTATTATGATCTTTATAGGGCCATTTCTATTTGTTATAAGTTTTTTAATTGATTTTGCATTCAAGAGAGGAGTTTTTAAGAAAGTATTGTCTTTGTAATTATTAGCTTTCATTAAACGATCAACTAATATTGTCAGAGAATTCTCTGCATATGTTAGACATGATTTTGGTGTTTTTTAGTGACCATTGTTTAAAGTGGATATGGTGCTGTTACAGTTGTGGGATGAATGACTCTTACAAATGGACATATTTGAATCCGTACTGCTTTTAGTGAACCAGTTCTGAAAACTTGTACAAATAAGTTTTGGCAAAAGCAAACCTTGAAGTTATACACAGTAAGATTGATGCCCACAAAGGAGGCGGTGAGGAGCCTCTGGGACATGAGCACTTGTATCAGCAGGGGGATTAAAGAAAATATGCAAAGAAAGAGTCACGAGAAAGATAAATGTGTAGGCACCATCTGAAGAACACAAAAAAATGAAAACCCTCACAGGGGAATAACATCAAATTTTATTCACCTTGAACCTTCACTGAATTCAGTCTAATTTTATCCTTTGCTCACAGTGTCACTGCCGCATTACCCTGCCTCTGGTTTAGCTGCTGTTGGTGAATATGTTATGGTTCCACAATATCAATTAAAAAAAAATGACTGGCTAGAGTTTAGTTTGAAAATAGCTTTATCAGAAATTCATATGATACGAATTTAGTTGTATTGAGTACTTTACAGTTCAGTGGAAATCCCCCATAAGAGCAATTTGTACATCTTTAAGATGGCTCTCGGTTTATTTCTGTGTTCTGTGCAGATGAATTGACTTTTGTATTTTTTTTTTTTCAATGTGCAGACTTCAAAATGTACTGGCCATCTGGTTAAGTCCAGTCATTCTTTAGTCAACCTGTAACAGCAGCAGGACTCCATACAAGTATACATTCATCTGATGGGACTTTCACCTGATGGGCACAAAATCAAATTAAGAGAAACATGTTATAAGCAACATCCAAAACAGTCCAAATAAAATCATAAATGGATGAAGACATAGACACTATTGCGAGCTGCAAACACAAAAAGTTTCTTGTGCAAATATGGAGAAGATCCAAATGTGCCGTAAAGAACATTTCTGTGAAACCAGATCACTGATAAATGGAACAGAACGTATTGTTTCTTTAATCAATTGTTAGTTTGTTACAGTAAGTTTCCAACTTCCTTAACATTGAGTTGATGAACATGCTGCACAATCCCTCATGTTAGCAGCATCAATTGTCTTCACTCGGCCCAGACGTGGTTCCCCTTCAGAAAGACTACACAGGACAATGCATCCACAGCTAAAACAATCTCTGTTACATTTACTTATTTATTTCAATGCCTGTTTGAAGAAAGGTATTTGTGCCATCTTCTTAAATAATTGTGTTTTGTCGGCTTAATTATTCTCTCTTCCGATTATTAGTTCTTTTATGAGGGTCCCTTAAATAAGCAGAGGCTGAGATAAAGTTGTTTATTTCTTTTGTAGAAAATGGATTTAGTCTAATTTTAAAAAATACAACTACAAAGTTGGGATGTGGGGTAAAATGTAGATAAAGAATAGAATGAAATTATTTGTTAATCCTGTAAACCAATTTAATTAAAGTTTTTTTTCACAGAAAAATGTACCAATTGCAATAAATGTATTTTATTGTGGTTGACAGCTACATAGATGGGAACATTGGGAGACGAATATGGTTTTGTTATCATCTGATTAGTTACAGTTGATGAAATATTTGAACTGCAGGCCAGTTCAGCACCCACACTGATTTCTCTCCAAAGTCTCTGAATGATTAGATTGTATCTGAATGAATGAGCTGGAATATTATGTAACATATTTATGGACATTATCCTGATTTGTCTCCACTTTTTTTCAGACTGCTTTAACTTTCGCCCATATTGACATTTGTCAAGTTCCTGTGTTATTACCAGTTAACATCATTATTTATTTCAGCTGTTTTATAAATACCACTTTTCCCCCTTTTGCTTCTACCATCTTAACTTTAGGACATATATCTGCCACAATCTTCTAGATGATCTTAAATAGTATTCATCAAAAAATGATATGTCCCACTTGCTCCAGAGGAAGCTTAAGGAGAGATAGGACTCTGCAATATCGATATGCCTAGTTACAGTATTTTCTATTGTAAATGTAATTATTTGTACAGCCAGTCAATCTTGTTTTATTTCACATTTAACGCAGCATTGCACCTTTTTTTAATTGGTGTTTAATGTGTATATCTATATACCAGTGCAATGTCAAAAGATTGCCCCAAACGCATACCTAACTCCAGTGTCAGTCAGCCCTGTCTTTGAGGATTAAAAATCAGGTCAGTCATGCCATTTCAGGCGTGCTGCAATTTTGCTTTGCAGTGATTTACTGTTGATGTTTGTCACATGAGATTTAATGACGAAAGTGTGAGTGCATGGGGTAGTCCAACCATAGCAGTCGAGAGGCTTTTGCATGTTGCAGTTTTCAATGCGTCCTCTGTCTGTGTGAAAGCACCGTAATCTTCTGTTACTGGTTTCGCAGGCCCTCCCTGTGAGAAGAGGAAAGCCCCCTGTGACCCAAATCCATGCAGAAATGGTGGCGTGTGTGCAGAGAACCCCGAAGGATTTGTTTGTCATTGTCCACAAAGATTCGAGGGCCTCTACTGCGGCTCTCCTGTTAACTTTGACTGCATGTCATACTCATGTCAAGAGGAACAAATTTGCACTGCAGGGGAGCATGTGAGGACTTTATTTCCCTTATTTCTTTCATCTCAGTGGGACATAAACAAGAAACGGCACATGAAAATTAATAGTGTCTTGAAACAAGATCAAATGGCTTCATTCTGAAGGCTCAGACAGCAATTAATATATCCGGCTGAAGATGAGCTAAGGGAAGGAGTGCCTGTGTCTTCTAGCATTTTGATTGAATGACCCTGTGCATATTTAAGAGCCGACTTGAAATTGCTCTCATCAAAACCTTTTTGTAATTGAATGCCTGCTGCAATTTTCACCTTTCACTGGAAATGTTACCATGGCTATGCATTTTGCAGAGGCAGTACTGTTTCGAATGCTCTGGAGGATACTCCAGAGAATATACAGTTGTGCTCTAATTGTCCTCCTGTATAACCTTTGTTTTGTTCATTACACATTGTGAAGTGCACTATGTGTTTTCACAACCCACCTAAGAATACCAGAATAGAGCAGACTAAAAGGGACATTTATCAAAATAATGCTTGTTGTAGTTGCTGCTTAACATATATATCCAGCAGCTCTATCTGAATTACAACAACATTAACATTTATTAACTTCTCATAATATACTGAACACAATGTAAAAAATAATTCTGTTCCCTAACTCAATAAGGTTTGTTTTAAAAGGGTTAGGGAATTGTGTCAGATGTGAATATTAACAGTTTAATGATTTCCAAACCATGGAATTACTACTGCGTAGTTGGCTAACAATGACACATAATATTGGGTGTATGTATGTATCCATATATGTTTTTTATGGTTATATACATTGACAGATGGCTGTTATTAATTTGATGTGAACAACATGTTTAAAAAAAGTTGAAACAGGGTACCGTTTTACCGTATCCGTTTTACCGGGTTTTTTTGAGGACATTGATTGCTGAAGGGCCCTGCTGTGTAATATTATCACTGAGGTATTTTCAGTCAGATTGCTGATATAAACAGCACCTACCAGAAAAAGATGTAATCGGGAGGGCAGCATATGTGGGTCTAAAACCTGCATCCTTCGTACAAAATTATAAGCATTCACAGATATACAAGTCACTATTACCATGTGTGAGTCAGCAGATTACTGCAAATAGATTCAGTTCAGTTACCTTGGTAGATTGACTATCATTAGTTTTTGAACTTGTTCTCTCTACCTCCTTTCAGATTAATGTACCTCATCAAAATTGTAACTGATCTGCTGAGATATTCGACCAGATAGATTTTATTTATTTCTCTTGTTACTTTTGTCTGCATTACATTTTCCCCAAATTGTGTTTCTGGCTTCAAAGTAATAATGGTCATTTTTTTCTATTTGCTCAATGGAACAAATCTCTATAATCTATTGACTTGATCTATTTTTTGGTTTGATTGAGCTTTAGATGAGTTTGTGTCAGTATTTCCATTGCACACATGGTGCCACCTTTAAATGAGTTTTAGGGATTAATCAAGGCAGAATTCACAACAACATATATTTTATTGATTAAACTAACTTATTTAGTGATTTAATGTACTGCCTGTGTATTCTAACCCTTTTTTCCCAAGCTGACAAGTGACCTAGTTTGTTTTACTTCTACATGCAGGCCTCTGAATGTGTTTGTGCAGATGGTTCCGTGGTCCCAGAATGCAGAAGGCAGCACAGCATGTGCAACCCATCACCCTGTCTGAACAATGCCACCTGTGTGTCCAAAGGAAAAGATTACTTCTGCCGGTAAAACACTGAGTGCCATCTAACACATAGCAACAAGATCCCTGAACTTGGTCATACTTGGTGTCAACAAGTGTCAAGAGTGATACATTTTTTTTTCTATTTCCTCCATTTCTTAATTCAGTTTGCTTCTGTTGATATATTTACAATGAACAGTTCTTTTCAGATGAGATCCATTCAGTTGGTATTTGATTGAAAACATGTAGATCTTACGATTTGAGATAATTTTAAATTAAACTATTAAACTTTCAGATATTCTACCCTAAAAAAATTTTTTTTAAATTTTTTTCATGATAAGTTCAGTTTATTAACTGTTAATTTACAGCATAGGTACATTCAGTTTATTCAAAGGTGGGTCACAGTTTTAAATTTTCAGGAATAAACGTCTCAAATGCGACCCATAAACAGCTTTATCTTTAACTAAGTTAATAATAAAGTCTGATTCCATTCATATGAGAGACTCGGTAAGAATGAGCACCTTTACCCAATAAGACCATTTATTTCATACCAGGGCAGATCTGCTGGCTGAGGGTCCCTGCTGCAGCTGCTGGTTCTGACTAACCAGTGTCTCAGCCAGTTTTTGAACAGGCAGTGACTTCCTACGTCTGCTTAAAGGTCCACTCAAAAAATGGAAGGGTTAGGCACTAAACGTACCATAATGACGAGTTCTATTCTAGAAACTTGCCCGGGAGACACGATGAGTATATTTGTGTTTGTTCTGAGGGAAAGACCACGAGCAGTTGCATCAGTAATCTGGTGGCAAAGCGGGTGTCATTTCAGGTTTTGTCTGCAGTTTTCTTTGACAAATGCCGTCCATATTGCACGGATCAGCTTCCTCTCGAGTGAAGGATCCAATGAGAAATTGCAATATGTAAGCTAAAACTAACTAAGTGCATGTTAGTGCTGCATCGTATTTAAAAACTCATGACTTTGGCACCACGAGAATTAGCAGCCTGATCATTATTTCATTGCTGTTTGTTCTTTACAATGAGACCAGTCGAAGGACTTGCTGGAATGCTAGAAGGCCAAGATGAATGGAGCTCATTAGCATATGCAAGGCTCCCTACTCAGTAGATGAGAAAGAAGTTAGAGAGTCATGTTCTGTTTAACACTGTAGCTAGATAGGCCATGAAAGATTTTTCATGGCAATAGTTATACAATTCTCAGGAGAACAGATGCGTTTTGAGGTGGTTCAGCACTTGCTGAACTGGACTTTAAGAGATCACTTTATTAGTAACAGTGCAATGTTCGTGTTTTTTCTTTTTTTAAATGTCAAACAAATATTATGTCATGTGCTTTATTTTGATTTTGATAATAAAAAAAAATGGGAATGGTACTGAAGAAGTATATTGTCTTAGTGTTAGCATGGTTTGTCAAAAACACAGTCACCTGTTTGCCACAGGAACTGCAGGTTTTTTGGGATTACTACTACATGTGCTGTTTTAGTTTATTTGAATCAGATGGAATTAATTCTCTGTTTGCTTGTTTTTTAGCATAATATTGCAAACAAAATGCCCACATTTCAAAGGAAGCACAAGAGGTGTTTAACTCATTCGCTGCCAGAGACGTCTATAGACGTCTTTTCAAATGTGACCGTTCGCTGCCAAAGACGTCTATAGACGTCTTTTATGTTTTTCAATTGCGAGTGACTTGGGGGACGATCGGCGAAAGTTTTTCCGTAAATATCGGCTTCTAGACAGAGTATGGACTAACAAATTTACCCTCTAGGTAGCTGTGCCACTTTTGATGGGAGATTAGCATAGATTGTAAGCAAATAAAAACAAACGCAATGGTTCGCTATGAGAGAAATGGCGCCGGTGAGACGCACGTTGAAGAAGAACGGAATAAGGTAGAAACAAAATCTTTTTTCCTGATGAAAGAAGAGAGTCTGCTCTTTCTTTTGGTGTGTTCGGTGTTTACATAGTCAAAGCACAAACTATTCTGTGGCTCTTGAAAAATCAGTCAAAATTCTCAAAAAACTCTGGCAGTGAGCGACTCTCTGTTCTGAAAATGGCTGGCAGTCAATGAGTTAAGATCTATGGTTTCTACATAAATAGATTAAATTATGTCAGGCTGAAGAACTTTGGGAAGAGATTCTGCGCCTCATGTTTAACTTTGTTCTCTGCACCAGATTTGTTGACAATGCAAAAGTATAGAACATCTCCCAGATTTAGGGTAAAAAACTGTTATGGTAAGATACTCTTTATTTAACACAAAAAACCTTCAGCATAACACTGTCAGACATCTTATATATGTTTTATTCCTGTTTTGAATCTGAAACTGTGAAAAGTACACATGCAAGCTATATAATCTTGAAACTGTTTTAGCTCAGATTCCTCTCAGAGGAAACAGGATTCTGCTAGATTACAGTATTCCTTTGATGCTCTCTTGATACCTCTGAATATGATGTGAGCGCTGGTATTTTCCCATTTCCATCATCCATGTGAGACACTTGGTAAATCACAAGATGAAATGGTGTTTCTGTAACCTGGCCACTGGGCTTAACATTAAAATGTTTTCTGCTCACTTTTAGTGGGCTCCAACTTCCTGGACGTTAAAGTTTTGTTACATCTGAAGACTTTCAAATCATACTCCTCCTTACTGTGGTCATGTATTGTGGTTGCCTTATAACAAATCTCATTACAGCTCCCTCTGCACTTTTAGTTGAATAAGTTTTCATCATTGAAAACTGAGAGTAATACAGGGTGGGTGATACAATCGGTGAAATAAACAGCAGGAAAAAGGGTTAATCTGTGATTCCTAATGGGCCTTAATGTTTCCTGATAAACGAAGTCCACCCATTTGTCAATGTAGGTCAGACAAATTGGAAGAAAAATGTGCACACGGTATTTCAGCCAGGTCCGTGTCACAATAAGATCATGCGTAAAACTGTATTACAACCCCAGGTTTCCTGTAAAATGAAACAATGCAGAGCTGCTCGTTATTGCACAGGGCTCGGCTGAATTGATTTTGATGACACTGACCTCCTCTCAACAGATGTCTGAGTGGCTTTTCTGGGAAGAACTGTGAAGAAATAATTGACTACTGCAGGCTGCTCAATATCAACTGCCTAAATGAGGGATTGTGCTTGAGTGTAATTGGCGGATATCAGGTAGGTAATTCAATGTTTCGGTCATAATGAAATACTCTGAAGCCCACAAAATATGATTCATGCTGCATCTTAATGAGGGTTATGTTAATAAACACAGCTCATCCTTAGAGCAAAGTATACAGTAGCCATTTTGTTTTCCTAAACGGGGAAAAGAAATATATATTTTTAATTTTCTATTTATTAAATGACCCAGACAATGTAAATTAGATATGTTATTTTTTGAAGTTGTGTGTTGTAAAACCAATATGCTTTTGGGTGATCATTTTTAAAAACGAAATCATATCTTTTTTTTACAATGTACCAATCAGTTATTAATGGCGTTTAATAAAAGAATTCAGCTAAAAATGTTACAGTAATGTATCTTTTAATAGAGTAGACATTTTGTTTGACATAAAATATATAAGTTCAGTCTATTAAAGACATTCAGCTTTTTCTTGCATGCTATTTCAAAAGTATCCCCTTTTGGTTTTTAATATTCTTTTCATAAGGATATCAGCCTTCAACTTCAGCTGAGAAGGCACGGAGAATATCAAGTAACATAGATGGAAGATTTTTCTGACAGCAGTATTCCAATTCTAACCCATTAATCACTGAGAGTATGTGGAGACTGTTCAGATAGTCGGGTTCTGTTCTAATTTCCGTCTGTGTTGCTCACTTCTCTCCACCTTCTGCACCCGCCTCTCCAAACACCTGAGACTGCGCCTAATGCCCCATGGCTCGTAATTACTCTCCATAAGTTTTCATCCATTAGACCTCTGAGAGTGCCCCTGATCTTAAGTCTACATTTAGATGCTTTGTGTTGGTGCTTCTCCAACTGGGGTCAGCATAATCAATCAAAACTGTGTCTTTCTGCAAATAGGCAGTCTCTGCTAGTTTAGTTGTGTTTTTATTTAACCATTCATTTCATGAGTGCTGCCACCATAATTGCCTGTGTTGTGTCACGCAGAAAACACAAAAAATGACCCCTGGAGGACATATGGGGTTGTTCTTTAGACTTTTGCATTGAATGTTGCACTTTGGAGCAACAAATAAAACATAAAAGCATTTTTAATCTTTTTCTTTTCATAGTTTTTTTTCAGTCTTCCCTTATTTCTCGTAACCACTCTGAGATTTTTGCTTTTACATCTGCGTTGCTTCATTTGTGGAAACATTTGAATGTAGAAGTCACTCTTACCCGACATGACATGACCAATGGACTTTTTAAACATAATTTTGCTTTTGACTGCAACATAAATTCTCTTCCTCCTTCATAGTGAGGCCGTGGAAGATATATTGAGGAGAGGAGCAGATTAAACATTTATATGCATGGGGACTATACTTGAAAATGTAGAGCTTTCTATAATGTTATTGAGCTGAACCTTCTTTTTTGAGGACAGAATTTATTAATTCATTATTAAACTTGAAAATAATCAACAAACCTGAAACAAAAAGTCAACGACATTGTTTGATTTGAATCCTAGTGTTCTAGCATAAAGGATACGGAGAGAAAATGAAAAAGATCTTGCATTATTCTATTGTTTCTACAACATGTGCCGCATTTTACCCTACAGTATGCATGTTGTATTCTGCCACTGATCCCATGAATAATCTATTATGTTCTTTAGTGCATTTGTGCTCCAGGGTGGATTGGAGAGTTTTGCCAATATGTGGGTGATGCCTGCATGATGCAACCAGGCCGCTGTTTGAATGGCGCCACATGCATCACAACAAGTCAACCAGCATCTCCCCCTCAGCACATCTGTAAATGTCCTCTTGGTTTCACAGGTGAGATATGCTTGCCATATAACCACTTTTCCTCCTTTTCAGTTTGTTTGAGCATCTGTGTATGTTTATGAATGCTTGTGAAAAGGCCAGTTTAAGTTCAAGGTTTGACCGATGAATTTTCAGGGAAAGTTATGTGGAAATAGTGTAACGTGACCATTCCATGCTGCTGACATTTGCAGATTTTGTGTTTATGCATTAATAACTATGTAGTAATGCATGCAATAATAACACAAATGTGAGCAAAGACTCTCATGTTTTTTTCTTCTCTATGTTGCTCAAATGCTGGTAGCTTTCTGTTGCAAATGTATTTTTGTACGTTGACATTTGTCTGTGTTTTAAGGGCAGATGGAGGGTAAATTACTTTAATGCACTAACATGTAAAGAGGCACTCATTTATGCTACAGCAGGGGAGGGTAGTTGTCCATCAAAGTTTAACTCATTAACACATGAAAGTAGAAAAAACAACAACAATATAGGAAAATTATATTTATGTAGAATGTTTTACAAATGTTTTAATACTCAGTCTAAAACCTCAATTGTGTGAATAAACTATAGAGCAGTAACGTGAACATGAATGTGAACATGTGCTGGTTTCAGCAACTCTACTGCCTACGATTCCTTGTTTTGTTTCCAGCTGCAATATGGCTTTGGAAAGTTGCTAAATCTGGAAATAACACTCTTAAATTGGCTAAATTAAAGTGAACTACAGTGATATTGTGTTTTTTTTTCTAATTGTAGTTAAACAAGGTATTTAACTATCAGACAGTCATCAGACTACTCTGTTTTTTTGAATCAGTGTGACCCTTTTTTTCAACGTACCTACTTAGCTCGACTTTACTAAACTTGAAATGACAATGTCAATGTGCGGTTGTTACAGTGAGACAGCTCAGAAGTCCTGTGACGTTATTTGTATGCAACAAAAAAATTAGACATCACAGAGATAGTTTACCTGGTGCACCTGATTGTTGGAACGCCAAGTAACCATTTACTGCATAGACATTTACAGAAATAATAAAATTGCACATTTATTGGCAGGCTTCTTGTGAAGAACTTTACTAAACTGCACATCTTCTGCACGACTGCATTTGGAAACTGGTTCCCGGTGTGGCTACCATATAGTAAACCAATAAATACGGAGTCAAATTGTGCTGAGTAGGTATTAGTGGAAAATGTTTAGTTAACAGGCTACGAATTTCATTAAACAGTGGCATCTCACTACCAGTGAAGCTCCAGTGTTTATCATTTAAAGTAACAGCGTTACAGAAAATGGTAAGTCTAATGCAAACGCTAACAAGGCTAATGTTGATTACCATTTTCTTCTTCCTTTAAAGAGAAAAAAAATGGGCTCTCACACACTTTCTTTTTGTCAGAAGGCTTTGAAATAAAGCTGCCATGTTACTATGGACCTTCTCTGTTTGACTGATTTAAAATAAAAATAGAATAAATCATGGGCTTCTGTTGTCTCGAGGACTAGATTTTCATATTTGACCTCTGATCCATCCAACAGGGTGCAAAAATAAGAACACAAAGTATCTATAGTGCTCTTTACATTTCTCATTTTTAGTTTTATTGGTTTGTGATTCAATCTCATTACTTCATCATGAATTGCCTTCAGGCAAACATTTTTGGTTGTCTTAATCCAAACAGAGGTGCACAGAAACTGGCATTTACTGCTTGAAAGATGAGTGAATTTATAGTGAAGTCTGTAGACGGAGCCGGAAATCTGTGGGAAGTGAGCAGGCAACCTTATACTGTAAGCGTAGCCCTGTTCTGTTTATGAAAATACATTTTTCTTAACCTTGAATCTTTTTTTACCAGTAGCCTTTCCTGCTTGACATTTCTAAGGCCTGCAGCTGATTGCATTTTAATCCAAGTCCTATGGCAAACTCCTTCGTAATTAGCTGCCAGCTGAGAACATGGGTGAAAGTTGTTAAGCTGTCAGTGATGGTGGTTTAAAAAAGACAGCAAAAAAATGAAGTAATTAGTTTTATTTACTATACTTAAAGAAATTGAACGAATTCCCAGAAACTATCAATAGCATTTATTGTTGTAGTTTAAAAAAAACAAACATTTTTACAATATTTCTTCATGTACTCTGTGACAGGCTGATTTTTTTGTTGGATTTTTTTTTTTACCCTGTCTACCATCCCTGTTGAGAAAGACTGAGACCTATCCAGAGTTTACTTCTGTCCTTTCCTATTCCACATTTTTGCCACATACCTCTCAGATAGAGGTAGTCGTTGATTGTTTTTCAATTATATTGGAGGGTATTGAGGTTATTTTGTGAACCCTATAGGAGAGTTAAATTATTTACGCCATTCACAGCTGTGACAGTGCTGAGTAACAGAGGATCATGTTTCAAGCATTTTTTTTTTCCACCCAGTGCTCTCAGATTTTGGTCAATAGTGAGCTGCACAATCTAACCTTAAGTCCTGACACACTCTGCTGTCAATCACATAAGCTCTTACATAGCACTACATGGACACGTTTTTTTTTTCCTCTCTTTTTTTGTAGTTCAAAGCTGAACACTTCAGTAATGGAAAATTGTCTCTTACACCATGGCACTTCTTAGTGACTGATAGAATTCATCATTTCTTGGCATCTTGGGATTTCTGCTTTGGAATTTCAAGCCATGCAGCACAGAAGGGCCATTTTAATTCATGCTTTGCTCAGAAACCCCGCTGTACTCCACACCAATCGAGTTTTCCTTTTGAAATGTTTCATGTTTGTCTAACAGAACAATTAGAGATGACTTTAAATTGGACTCTTACCTAAAATATTTTCATTGTATAAAAATTATTTTCATGAGTTTTCTTTTAAGAGAAAACTGTAACAGACTGCATGAGGAGAGAACAACTCCCCTGCATGAGACACTTGCCCTACAAATAATGGTAAATGGTCCATGGACAGCATTTGCAAAGCCTTCCTCTTTTTTTTTTCTCGAACTGCTTTACGCCGCTACCCAAATTAGATTAATGGACAGCCCGTTCCAGCTCTGTCACAGCTACTCTTAGAGATTTTAGTGGTCTTTCAGAACCTTTTATGATAAATAATGATGATACATGGAAGTGAAAAATGCTTTATGGTAGAATATACATATTACACACTGCTATGTATTGCTGGGATTTTGCCTTTTATAAAAGTTTAATATTGCCTACTATTTGTAGAAACATTCAATGATCTGCATAAATCTGATGGCCATAAATAATTATGGGCATTCCCAATATCCTAAAAGGACAAATGTATGTTCTTTGGTGCTGCACTGGTTGGCATGTCTGGTGTATAATTACCTGTAGCAACTACAGGGCAGAGGATATCAATCATAGTGTTTATACTGGAGCATGAAGCTGCTCCTGTCAAGAGTGGGCTTTCAATACATGTCTTTGCTGCTCCGTTATTGATGATAAGACATTTTAAATTGATAACCAGCGTGAGACGACACCCACCCCCAACCATAGCAGTAAAACCAGCATCTGCTGAGAAAGCTGACATCAAGCACTCTTTCCTACTTGGTACGAAAGTACTGCTCATCAATACCCATTTTCATAACAACAAAGTGTAGCTCCTCCAATCAGGGTTAAATATTCTCTCTATTCATATATGGATTTGCATATTCTTTGTGGTGCCTCTCATTTGGACAGTATTAAAATCGAATGTTTGCAGTGAATGATTGTCCTTTAAGGAATAATTGATTTCCTTAGCTCTGAATATGACGTTACAACCAGCAGCCACTTTGCTATGTATAAAGAATGAATGATGACAGAATGACTAGTCTAGCTGTGCAGAATCTTCATGAACACATCTGCCACCAACATCTGTCATGTCATTAGTTGTTTAACTGAATTAGCAACAGTAAAGACATTGTTTTGTTACTCAATACGGAAGTTTAAATCTTTGTTTGCCCTCCAAACCAAAAAGCATTCATCTGGTTTTGAACTTTTGTCATAATTTATTGTTATGGGGCATAAAGTTCTGTTAAGTAAAGATAGTGATGAAATGGAAACGCTGCCGTCTGCTTAACTTTTGTTAACCTCTTTTCTCAGGAGCAACGTGTGAGACTGAGATCAACGAGTGTAACTCCAGCCCCTGTCAGCACAATGGCACATGCTCTGACTTGCTTGGAGACTATAAGTGCCAGTGCCCTGCAGGTATGTTGGGCTTAGTCCAAAACAAGAGCTTTGCAATAACGTTTAAGTGATATTAGCTGTGGCAGCAGGTGGGATTGTAGACCTTTTCAGAGTGTCTGCAGTGAATGTTGCTTAAGATCCTCAGCCAGAGCCCCTCCGGCCATTTCAGTATATACTGAGCACCAAAGGTGATTAGCTTTCGCTAGCAGAGTCCACACGCTGTGTCACATTCTGCCTGAGGACGTTAAACTGGAGCCTGCTTGATTTCATTTGTGTTTCTTTTGTTTTTTTTCCACTCTTATTTTATGCTTATTAAAATATGTTGTACATCCTCGAGTTGTTTTGTGTTTACCATTGTTAACCTATGTGATCTTAGGTTTTACTTGTCTAGTCACTTTTAATAAAGCACTCTGATGTTTTCAGCTCTCAAAAAGAGACATTTTAAAGAGCTGTCTTTGCAGCATGCATCTGATTATGCTCTGTTTCACATTAAAGAAGAAACAACTCACTACCGTATCCTTCATAACATTATTCATACTATCAGATTACTGTCTTGGCCTGTGACTGACAGCTGATAAACAACATCAGCCTCATTGCCAGACCTTGAAAACGCAACCAAATAGCCCAGATATTGTGTTATAAAATTTCTATTAAGGTAATTTTACTGTAATTGCTTTTTGCGACTCCCCTGTTGAGTCTGAATTTACATTCACTGAATGTAAACTGATTGATGATGTGGGCGTGCATTCAGTTGTTGGTATGGCCCAGTTTGTGTGTCTGGAAATTGCTCTTACCCACTTAACTGGAACATTTTACTGCACATAGAGACCAAAGACGTAGAGCATCTTTCTGTCCAGGTGTTGTTTTTCTCAACAGAATTTGCTCTTGTTATTTTTAGCTTCTACTCTCTGCTAAAGTTTTTCAACTCTTTAGGGGATTGTAACACTGAAGTTAATGAAACTCTGTTTATTCACTTTTGTTTAATTAAACCTTTAAGCACAACACTGGTGTTCAGGTCACAGTTTGCTTGTCTTATCATTTGATGAGGCAAGGCACATTAGAGTCAGTGTTTAGGGGTGGCATTGTATTTTCATCAACTGATGAGCTGTGCCGGCCCTATCTAAAGCACTATGCATGTTTGAAAGACTCTGAATGATGGCTTAAAATGTTATTGAGACATCCATTTCTGGCAGCACATTTTATCCTCGGGGTTTCAAAGACCTGATGACTCTCAGTTCAGTTCAATTGAGTTTGCTATAATAGCCACTAACAGACTGATAGAATCGGGCTGTTGTAGTTGACAGTTGTGGAATAGTTCCAGCACAAACATATAGACATTACAATACTATGCACTGTAGACCAGTACTATCTGTAAATCAGGTCTTAATAGCACAAAGATATTTATGCATACACAGACAGGCACAATTACATAAGCATGCATGTGGTGAGCTGCAAGACCTGGACACAACAGCATGATGTGAGAGCTCACAAACAGAAAAACAAAGTCATACCTACAGGGAATTTACAGTTTCCACTTCACTTCACAGTCTTTGGAGTTTGTACACTAGAGGAAAACTTTGCTGCTTGAAGTTTGAAGCCAAGACCCTCTAAATGGCAGTTATATAATAGTAAGTTATGTCAAATCTACTGTGAAGATAGTTAATATAACACTTTCTCATTTAAATACTTTCAAGAAAATCCTACTTTAGTAAAAGACTGACCAGAATAAAAGCTAAACATACCATTAAATGGTGTACATTTTTTCTTCTTTGTGATCTTAATGATTCCTATGTTCATTCTCTGTTCAGCAATTAGAGTGAAGCTAAAGGCAGATTTAAGGGTTGCAGCAGTGTGGATGTTTTTCTTCTTAATGCTCCTTTTTAAACACACCAATTTTGACAAGGCTTTTTCCTCATGCTTTGTGGGTGAGCAGCCCTGTGGGAACCTGGCTGTGATGTTTGAAGGGAAAGGGGTTGGGTTTTTGGTTTTGTCATTGAGGTTATCGTGAGTGAGAACCTCCCATCACAGATGTCAAGTTGAAATGGACCCATGACACCCCAGAGGGCTCAACAGTTACCGTGCAACCACCCCCATTACACCTGCTCTGTGCACTGATATGGCCTCTGTTCATCCACCTCATATTGTCCTCAGCTCGGACACCAATAGATTCCAAAGTTGGCCCAAACCATCTATTGAATTATTAAATGTGTGGGGTTGTTTTACAAAAACTCTCTTTTTAGCTGCTGACTTATCAGTGACTTTTTAGGTATCTCTTACTTTGAATCTGAGGTACTTGGCACACAAACTGAGCCTTTTTTGGCTTTCTCTAAAACTTCCCATGCAGTCTATGGTGAACCATGAATGTGAAAACCAAAATTCGTGAAGGATCTGGTTGTAGATGTGGTCATAGATTCATCCATGATTACAAAATTTCACAGGGTACGTAGACATACCAGCAGTGGTCCCAAATCTGATCAGTTATCTATGACAACCTAAGCATCAATGTAGTATGTCAAATGAATATTTGATTGATATCAGATACTATTTCATTTTACTAGGTTTTCTTTTTTGAGCAAGGGAACTGTTTACATGTTTAAATTTTTTACTTAAAGGTATATCCATAAGATATGTATATTTAATTTTTATTGTTACCGATATAACACTGGCCATTGTACGGTTAATGGCAAATGTACAGTAATAAATCAGCAACAAAATAATGCGGTTATTGTAATTTTTAATTTTTAAACTTTTTTTATGCTACAATTTTAATACTTCATGTTGTTTTCTTTAATAACAATTCAGTACAAAATTATTCTATTTACATTAAGGCATTCAATATTATTGCCCAAATAAATAAATCCCCCAGAGTTGGATAATATTGATGTACAATATTGATATACTGATGATATTCTACTCTAATGTAGAGGAATATCAGCAGATTGGTTAAAATCATATGAACAAGCATGGAATCATGACAGAGATCAAAAGAGAAGTTGGGTTTAATGTAAAGACGGGTGATGCTAGGACGTCCGTACTACCCCAGTTCTATTCCAAACTATACAGTTGTAAGTACGAGACTACCCAGACTAATTTCTGGTAGCTGCAGCTATAATATTCTTATTTTGGATACTTCCCAAATGTAATTACTAAAGGTAAGGTTTTGAATGCAGATGAACCAGTAAATCAAAAGCTTCTCCCTTTGGCTTGGCTCCTTTTTACCCAGAAAGAACCAGTTCAGCAGCATCATTGCAACTGACAACCTCCATTTCTTTCTCTCCATCTTTTCCTGGATATTTCAACCCTCATTAAGACCAGAACTCATTGTTGCTGAATGGCACATGTCAAAACAGATGTTCCTGTTATTTTCTATAATCTTCTACTCCACTAACAACTTTATCATATTTACACCACTTATTTAATGCAGATCTGTGTCATTTATAACATATTTGAAAAATTAAAAAGGACAGATTGAACATTGAGCTTGAGAAATAACCCGTGCTATACAGCACACGTTTGTCATTAAATCCTGTCAGAACTACGTCTCTTCAGGTAAGTGACCAAGGGGGCTTGAAAAAAAGAAAAAACTCACTGATGGTACGGAGAGCCTTGAGATACTCAAGCTTGGCGAACATGTGTCCTTGGTCCAGGACAGCCCCATTGGAGTTGCAGATGGGATTTATTTTTCTTGTATTTTCCATCTCTCAGAACTGAGACTGCAGCTTACTATTGAAAAGCAGGCTCTGACTGATGTTTGAACCTCAGATAAAAGAGTCCCATTGTGTTTTTGTCCAGGTCATTTTGCTAAAATACTGCATTGCAGTATAAAAACCTTATGCCATCTGTTGTTTGTTCTATTTCTGCTCTTGTTTATCGATATGGTGACATCTAAATGCACAACACTTTGGAGTTCAAGAAAAATTTCCCGTCAGGGACAGTAAAGTGTATCATATCATATCTGCAAAAGATATGCCATATTTTGCCGCTGGGCCAAAATGGCTTGTCATCATTAATTGCACAATAAATTCTGTGTTCCTGTGGCAAACTCTGATAAAAAATTGTAATCAAATTTAACATAAATAAAAATACCAATTGAAATTATTAAAATTACTTTCTAGATTGAAAAATACCATAAAAGGCTACTATAGTATCAAGGTTGAAAGCCACTTCAAACAAAGTAGTTTCCTATAACTCAGCCTAATTCTCTATTCCTTTACTCATTCTCATGTAATAGTACAGTATTTTCTCAAATCTTGAACTTGCATAATATTTTTGACACATTAGTTTGACCAGATATTTTTTTATCTAAGGTTAGGAAGTGCAAAAATATTATATTTCTGTTATTGTGTAAAATATAGTCTTCCCAGTATTTGTTGCAACCCTGCATGAAAGAGAATAAAAGGCGAGATGCAGAACCAGATGAAAGGTTGTTTTTTTATTCTTCTTATAAAAAAAAAAAAGCATAGCATTTGCGTTAGCCTCTTCAATCTTTAATGAAGAGATAGATTTAGGCTTCCATTTCGTACAAATTCAGGGGTCCACAGAAGTTCAGTAAATATATGCTTCAGAATGGGGCCAATTCTCGGTAGACCCTCGGCTGGGGCAGATTTCGCCCCTCCTTATAAAACGTAAAAAATAACTGACTTGGCACATCACTCTAAACTAGAAACGGGGTAGTGGCAGCAATTACAGGTCTATTATTTTTTCCTGTTTTTCCTAATATAATCTTTTCTATAACATATGCTTTATTTTGTGTACCAGGTTTCCAGGGGAAGAACTGTGAACTTGACATAGATGCCTGTGCCCTGCCTGACAGCATATGTCCACCGTCTACTCAGTGTTTGGATCTCCCTGAGGAGCTGGAATATGCCTGTCGTGTACCCTGTCCTCAAAGCCTTCAAGTGGGTAAAAAATGTCTCTTGTTCTTTTACAATCTACACTTTTACTATTTTACCACTACATGCAACCCCCAGGTTTCAGCACCAGGGAATCTGACAAAAGAGTTATGGATCTATTTATGTAATTCTTTTCTTTTTTTAAGTTGTTAATGTGTATTCACTAAATCAATTAACCAATATCTGCAGTACTTTAGTCGCATGGTTAGATATCAGTATCAACATTTGCCGGATATGAAGTCTTCTGCCAAAGCCAATGCTTGACATTACAATTTTTCCCCAAAAAAGTTCTCCACCAAAATGGGCTGTTCTCCATTTTTCCCATTAGTCAAACATGCTACCAAGTCTAATGAAAGTAAGCTTTTTTTGACTAGGGAAAATGTATTTCCAATTTGACTTTGTGCACAGATAAAAGGTTTTAAGGTTAAATCCAGTCTTTAATTTTTTTTTTAAAAGCCTTAAAAGGCTTCTGGTGGAGTTGGCAGTATGTTTTTGTTTTCTAAAAGCTATATTTTTGGCTGTACATTTGAAAGGCTCACGAAGAGATTTGTTTTCGGTGACAGTGGTATAACAATCCCAAATAGGATGATAATCAAATATGTGCATAATCATTCATGATTTATTTGATATTCACATGGAACTGGAAACGGTCAATAATTTTATCCTGTACGTACACATTGCATTTTTTATATTTTTTATATTTACATAACTTGGATATATCTGTGAAGTCATGAAAAAAAAAAGGGAACAGCTGGAATTTTGTTGTCATTTGTCAGGATTTTTGAATACGCTCAGCCTAATGGTAGAAGTTCATTAGACCGAAAATATCTGCTGCCACTTGATGCAGAAGAGCACTACAGAAGATTTTGAGTATGTATTTTTGAATATGCCAGTTTTATGAATTCCTTACCTGCCCCTAGTAAAAGGAGGGGAAAAAACACAAACCTGAAAAGAAGGTCTACTTCAATGTCAGGCGTATAGAACTGCCCAGTGTGAACCAAGGCTTTTATCGGCCCCAGCACAGAAAGGCAATGATGTTTGTATTCAATGCTCTCCCACAAGCCAGCTCTTTTTTATTCCCTTTGTTTCCTCTCTGTATAAATGAAGCAGCTATCAGCCCTATCTGTTTTGTTACAAAGCTCTTGGGAGCCTCTGCTCTCAATGACCATTGATCTTGTCTTGTAGGACATGATGTAGGTGCTTCATGGAATATAAAGCATGAATTGGCATTTGTCATTTTGTCATATGGCTGTAATTAAGCTCATTTTCAGACAGCCAGGAGTAAAACACAATTAGGTATTGCATTGTGAGAAAAACCTATGTTTCTGACAGAGTATGTTGAGTGCAATTTGAAACATTGCAATGCAAAGGGAAGTGGTTTAATTTTCATCTCTGATTCTGCGAAGCACAACTCTGCCCACTGTCTATTTTTCCTTTTCAGTCGCTTTGTGCCAATGGGGGGAGTTGTGTACTGCATGATTCCAGTAGCTACATCTGCATCTGTACCCGCGGCTGGTCTGGTCAGAACTGTCTTACAAATATCAACAATTGTATGCGACACTGGTGTCAAAATGGAGCCACTTGTGTGGATAAGATTGATGGCTACAGGTCAGTGTTTAAGTCTTGATTGTCTTCAGGCTATTCTAGCACCAGAATGTCAATGATTGTAAAAGCTGTGACATTTACCGCTCCCCCTTTAGGGTTGAAAGAATTCTTCTTACTCTCTGCACTATTAAGAAATTCTCCTCAATCTGTCACCAGCTGCCTTTGTCCCAGTGGATACACGGGGGTCTACTGCGAGGAGGACATTGATTACTGTGTCGGCCATGGTTGCTCTGAACATGGCATTTGCCTGGACCAGCAGCATAACTTCACCTGCCGCTGCATGCTTGGATTTGAGGGACCACTTTGTGAAGTGGAAGCAAATGAGTGCAACAGCTTCCCCTGCTCAAGTGGTGCCACCTGTGTGGACCTAATCAGTGATTATCGGTGCCACTGTCCCCCGGGGTTTGAGGGTATGAGACCATCTGATATGAATCCGAGCCCATTTTCCAGCCATTAGTACAGCCAGCCACTGGAGTACCAATTTTCAGTGGAGGCTTTGTTGTTTGAAAGAAAGTCTGATGAAGCTGATATGGCATTTGAGGAAGTTCTACGTAACGAGACTTATATACACCCAGACATGTAGAATAAAATGATGGAGTAAAAGCAATTAGAAATGACCTGATTGCATTAAACTTTTTTAATACATTGCTATGACATCTTGCCCTAGAAATAAGAAGTTATAATAAACTACTCTGTCTACCTGGAAACCTACCAAAAGCCTGGAATATTCCATAGTTGATCTTCAACATGAGTTATGTGAATACCTAAACTGAGGAGAGATAATCTAAAATGTTCTTTGGCTTCAAGTATAGTCAGCAGTTATCTTAATTATGTGAATTCCTTCTTGTTCTTGATTAATAGATCCCTTGCCAATTTGTGGGGTCATGGTGGTAAAAACTCAACTTGCTTTGGTGAAGCTAGCAGGAAAGATAGAAGAGCAGTGCCCTCTGTCTCACAGAGAGGTTGGAGGTCTGAAATATAGCCGGAGGCCGGAGCTGGTAGAGCTTTAAATTTTGTCAGTAAAGTCCTTAATCAATTCTGTATCCTAACTCTTGCCTAGAGGATACTAAAACAGAGCGTGCTCCATTTATGAACATGTATAAGCCGACACATGACCCTGTTTTTGTTTAACCACATCCTGTATGAAGAATCAAAATTGGTTTGTGGCCTCATTTTTTTAAGATTTGAAAAAAAAGTATTCTGAAGGTTGTGGATACAAATGCCACTTGACAGTAATCATTAAAGTTCCATAGCACCACCAAAACCTTTGTAGAATAATTTTTCGGCTGGAATTCCCGTAACAGAGTTTCTTTGTTTCTCACCTTTTATATTCCAGGAAAGACCTGCTCTCAGAATGTAAATGACTGTTGGTCGCAGCCATGTCTAAATGGAGGCTTGTGTATAGATCTGATAAATGACTACATTTGTCACTGTCCTCTCGGTAAGTAGCATCTACTTCTGTATTATTGAGCATGTTTACAAAAATATCATGCCATTAATTTTCTGTGCCCTGTGTCTCGGGAATACATGAAACGTTTATTTCTCACACAACTTGTTTGTTTCCTTTGATGATTTTTCACTTTATCTTTAATATGCTCTTCCTAAAATAGTAAAGAAAGAAATGTGGATTTTCAAGAGTTGTTACACAGTTTGAATGTGAGCTCTTGAAAAGGATCTGTATGGCAGAAAAAAGAAAAGAAGCAGAAGATTTTTATTATGGATTATTCTTATAAAATCTGAGCTTTCTTAAAAAGTTCAGTTGAATGTCAGTATTAGTGTAAATAAAATGTAGGGAAACGGTTGTTTTTTTCTTTTAATCACATTTCTCAAAAAAGGAATTCAAGCATGATTCAAACCTTTTTTTTATCCACCTTGTTCTTCAATCAAGTCACAACCTGTTTTACAAATGGGTACACATTTGATAATTGTTTATTACGCACATTCCGGTCTGAATCCATAATCAGGCCATAATAGAAGAAGGTGTGACATTCCTTTGTGTGTAGCTGATTTTACTATGCCCCCTGGTAATAAGATGCTTAATCACCCCTTGATTGCAAAAGTCATGCTGCAGCAGCTCTAAACAGCCACAATCCACAGAACAGAATTTTCAGACAAATATTTGAATAAAACTCACACCATACGTTGCAGCGGCAATAAGATAGATTTGGTTATTAGTCCATTGATCAGATTTATTGAATGATTTTCTTCATATATGTAAAAAACACGCAGTCATTTTTTGGTACCCTCAAATGTTTAGCTGTTTAGATGTGAATAAGGCTTCACAAAGAGAGCCACCTGTGACATAGTGTGTATTTTCCAACATTATGGACACATAAAATGCACCATAGTAAATCATCTGCTCTTAGTTTTTTCTACCTTTCACTCAAATTCAATTTGCTCAGAACCAGAACACCAATGTGTGAGTAAAGCTTCCATTACTGTTTTGATTTCACTGACAGATTTACAAACAGGTGTTTTTGATCGGCTGTGTCCTCTCAGAAATCCAATTAGACAAATGGTCTGCCAAGTTCACATGCACCTCCCCGGGTAAAGATGACTGTTTTTTCACTATGTTCAGACTCTTCCTACCACTGTCTTCTGTTCGAAGCTCCAATGCAGAATCCTATGCCCATATTCTGATACATTTCTTTTAATCCCTACTTTGTTTTTCCCCCTTTAAATTTTCATGTCTGGAACTACACTGGAAATAGACTACAAAGCGTTCAAGGTTTAATTCAGCCAAGGTTACAGAATCATCTTGTTCTTTTTTTTTTTTACATAGAAAAAAAAAAGTTGGATCTGCATCAAAACGCATACTGATTGGCAGTTGTGCTTGTTAGTAGACACCAACCTTGGCTTTTGGGAAATACACCAATGCCTTAACAGTCTCAGTGTCATGACTGATTGATGAAAGATTACCCTGGTGCCAGTAATTGTGCCTACGTTTTGCAGCCTGGCACACAGTATTTTTCTATAGCTACTAATTTTAGCAATTAAAAAATATATATATTAAATTATTTTTTAAATAATCTCAGCAAAGATGATGTAACCGTTGATTGCAGCATATTCTGTGTAGTTAAATAAGTGTTTCTCATAATTCAAGGAAAAAATAAAAGGCTTCGACGGATGCTATTGCCCAAGACAATTTGCATTAACGTTGTGATAAACATCTAACAAATTGATTTTTTTTTAGCATAGGCCGCTAAGAACTCCAGTCATTTCTATGTTTATAGTCACTCATGAAGGCTTTTCCAAACTATATTATACACGATTCCATATGTCTTTAGAGTTTGAGGAAAAATACAAGAACAGCATGACGTCATCTCTTTTTCACCGCAGTAGAACTGGAATAAACCACCAGTGGCTAAGGGGACTCCCATTTGGAGATGGAGCACTGTAAATGTGACATTCCTTCATGCAACATTAAGCTCAGAGTGCATTGCATGCACAATTGGTTATTAAACACTTCTGAATCACGCTATTGCTGTCCATTTACTTGTCAAGGCAATACATGGTATAATGGGAAAAGGGTAGCTGGAAGGTCATCAAACATCCAGGTAGATGTGATGCAAAGTAAGCTGCTCAGGACTTAGTTACAATGTAATAAAGTGTAAAGTACGCCCAGCTAAATGTACCACATAATGTAATATGACTGTTTTGTATGTGTAATGTCTCAAATCTAAGAAAAGACATTTGAAAGCATGCGATTTGACTTAGCAGATTTGAAAAGTGTATGAACATTTTGTATCAGTACATTTTGTTGTTAAGCAATTTAGCTGGTAGCAATTCTACTGTTACGGCAGCTATTGTGAAAATCACAGTTTAAAGTTAAGTCCCATCTAATTTCTTCTGCCCTCCAAATTACAAAAGCATTTGTAACAGCAGGACTGGAGGACCATAACAAAAGTAAATGATAGAACAGATAAGCTGTTTGAACATTACCATTAATCTCCATTCTGTTGTTTATGAGCTGAGCACATTTAACCAATCAGAAACACTCATTCACGGAATAATAATTAAATAGTCTTTGCTGAAAGTAATACATTTGAACTCTAAAATTTCAAAGCAGACTTAAAAGACAGTATTTTTGATTTCATAAACACTTGGTATTGAATTACTCATAAATGATTAATAAAGTAATTGATGTTTTGCTACCTTTGGGCCTCTTATGGATTTTGCTGCTGTAGTTAACCACAAGGAGCTGAAGGTTACTGAAAGCAGGAAGCAACTAACCAACACAGCTGAGTGTATCTGGGTCACATGGATACCTGTCCTTTCCCCCTTTTCACACTGTCCATATGTCCACACACATTCTCCTGCCTGTCAATTCCATCAGGTTTAGTCTTTTTTGAAGAGCATCAAGACTCCTTATCCTGATCATAGCCCACTCATGTGCAGTGAGGATTTGGACACGTTACTTCTCCCTGCATGTCCATTTCCCGATTGTCACTCAGCCTCGCACTCTCAACTCTATTTCCCTGTCGACATTGTGCTCAATTTGTCACACAGGGGCGAAAAGCATGAAATAAATGTTAATCGATAATTAAGCACATCTCCCTATTCCCTTTTTTCTGATGCGTGACTGAATGAGATGTGATCTGCTTGATCACTGTTGTTTTCACTGATGCTTCCAGTAATTTACTGTACAGTCATTGTTGTTATATGCAACTAATTGTTTTTAGGTGAATCAAGCTTGTACAAATGTGAACAGTTTTATAAGGTCTGCACGCACTGATATCTATTCTCCAGTAAAATCTCCTTCGTTTTTATTTCCTTTCATACAGAATCAATCATGGTTTTACATTGTCAGACAGTGAATTAGGCTAAAGGATTACAGTGGTTAATAACTAAAACAGAAGTTCTTCTTTTGCTCCGTAGTTAGAATTGCACTTGTGCTGGAAATGTGCTATGCAAATAGAGCGAAAATGATCTGATAGAAAGTGTCAAATACAGGTCCTGGTGAATTTGATCCACACAGCGTAATGAGTAAAGATTTTTATTGTGTGTTGTCGGTCAAAAAGAAACAAACACAAAACATTCTATTTGAGTTAGATTACAGATCAATCATACCATCTGTCTGTGCTTTATTTCTAACTATAGATATTGAGTTTTTGATCTATCGGTGGCATGCAGACATGCATCTTGTGTGCTAGATAAATGTAATAAAGATCAGTCTGCTATTGTAGGCGGCTGCCAATGATTCAGTCAATTAGCATAGTGCATAGCAGGTAGATTGTAAGGGCAAGAATCAATACTCTGTTAATCTGCCGAGAAAAATACAGCCATTTGGCCATAAACATACATTGCACTCTGTGTTGCCATCACATGATTATTTCAGTCTTCTTGGCTTGATTCCAATTCTTTTCTGAATTTTCTTTTCCATTTATTAACACAGTGCTGTTTTCAGGATTCAAGTAGAAAAAAGTGCTCTATGGATGTTGACCTTTGTCTCTAGGACTGTGCAGTGAACACACAGGTCATGGTCCTGGTCTCAGTGATATACAGGGAAGAAAATAATGAACAAACACATTAACTGTGTCAAAAGGGCCCATGGTGAGATTAATATGATTTATATATTGTCTGACTTGACAAAGTTTCTTTTTTCAGAAGGCAACAAATAATGTACTGCTAAACTAGCTTCGATCCATCTTTTTATCTTCTTTTTTGTTCATACTACTACAAACCCCCGTCTTGCTATTGTTCTGAGTAACAGATTTTTTTTTCTGTAGATTTCCATCCTTGATACGAATCTTACCATTTAATGATGCATGGCATGGGAATGAGTGGAATAAGCTTGGTAAATGCTATGAAGTATTCAGGCTTCATGACTGTCAATGCCTTACGTGTCAGTATATGCAGTGAAAAATCATGCAGCTCATTCCTGGATGCAGCCATGGAACTGGAACTAAAAACATTTTGCTTGCCACACCAGGAATAATTCTGTAATCTCTGCTCCTCAGCAGCTCTTGCATCTCTTTTCAAATAAATAGCTATTGCACAGAAGTTCATGTAAGGTAATCAATAACTGTGACATCATTACTCGTGTTGCATTTATGCTCGGCAGATGTCAAAGTGAAGGATTGTGAGTGATTTCTTATGTAAATGAAAGCTACCTGCGGTGTGCTGCACTCTCCAGATCACTTCTCAAGGGCAAACTGTGAGTTGTCCTGTTTAGGTGTTTCTGGTCAGCACTCCCTGCTTCCATGTTTTATAATCTTTGCCAGCTTAAGGTGCTTCTAAACATTTTACCAACACCCTCCTTAATTTTAATACAAATCCAATGTTATATGTCATTGATAATGAGGAATACAATCCTGTCAAACAGCAGATTATCAGGCTGGTAATGCAAAAAAGAAAGAAATTATTTCAGTTCTAATAATTATTTGATCAAAAGCAGAGACACTTTGTCATTCAGTGGGATTTTACAGTTTTTTGTTTGTTTTTGCTTCCTTTTTTGTATATTACTATTGTTATTTTACAGGAAACTTGCTCACTCTACAAAAAGACAGACGGTCTGATTTTTGTTTTTTTGGGAAAATTGCCTCCAAGAACTTGCTCAGTTGTAACCTGGCTGGCTGTGTGAAGCCTTCATATTCCATATATATAAACAAGTGCTCTTTTGTGTGAGGTTAACCCACTTGCAGCTTGTTTAGCATCACCACTAATGTGCCTTAAATACTACTGTGTCTTCTCTTTATAATGGCCGATGTGGCCTGAGTGAATACATGGCTATTATTGTTCTGTACCTGCATTATTTTTTTCGTATGAACCTCTTTGTGTATAGATTGACATTGATTAAAAAGATCACGGGATTTGGACTGTTTAATGTAATAAATCAGAAGGGCAATGACTGGCCCTTATTAAACATGATTAAATGATCCAGTGAGCTGAGGCTGCCTGTTCTCAGCAAGCTCTTTGAATCAATACACGCTTTGAAAAGCAGCTTCTGTTTGTGAAAACAAAGTCATGCTGATCCTAATTGGCGAAGGAATGAAACCAGGCGTAAAAGATTCCAATAACAAAATTCTTTCCTTTTTTTCCTTTTTTTGTCCCTAGGGTTTGAGGGGTTACTTTGTGAAGTCGATCTCAATGAGTGCGAGTCAAAACCATGCCTGAATGGTGGCATTTGTGTGGATGGCATTGACCTCTATCAGTGCTTGTGCTCAGAGGGTAAGTTACAATGCAATTACATCCATCGGTGCTTGAAGTGATATGGTTTTGTGGCTAATTCAGATCTACTCAAAAGTTTCTGAGTGTGCAACTTACTGATTCTTTTTCTTTTTATCTAAAAAACGAAACAATGGATTAAATGAAAAAACTATTTTCATATATTTTCACTTATTTGTTTTTCCATTAATTTGTTTTTACTCACCTGCATGAATAGTCATGTCTGTTACAAATCAAACAGTTCTGGGAACTCCCTGAAGGTAATCACTCAGTGTGTGGTGTAAGTGTGGTGTAATAGTCCTCAAAACATTGTGTTTAATTATATGTGTTGCATTAAGGCTCAAATAATATGGTCTTCCAGATTGTCAGAAAACTGACGTTTGGCAAAAAAAGTTATGTTCAATTCAAATAGTTTATGTGATTGCTTGCAAGCTACATGGGATATGTTTCCATGCAAGAGAAGTTTTTATCTACTTCTCAGCTTCTCGATTTTGAGCATGCCTGGAACAGAAAGGAACACAACAATTACTATAAAAGGCCTAAACAAACTCCACTCTCTACTTTTGGCTCGGATGAGCAACATATGCACATCCACGTAATTTTCAGATTTTTTGCTTTATTAGTTATATTTCTTTTTTTAATAAGCCATGATATTCATTAACGTGAGCTTGTCCGTTTATTAATGAAAGACAAAAATCCACCAAATGGTAAGGCTTGGTTTGCTCTATATAATACTGTCAATACTATTTTTTTTCTATAGAATCAGTAATGAAGTTACAATTGATATCCATTGAATGGAGCCAAAATCCAATAGCCCATAAATAGGCAGAGAGTTCAAAATACCAAAGCAGAGGTTTGTACAGAGAAAACTAACTAAACCCTGATAGGGTGCAAGTGGAGAAACTAAATGAAGGCAGGAAGGAAAATTAACAGAGGTATTTTACCAAATTAAAAATCCAAATCCAAAACCAAAGTTTAGGAACTAAAAAAAATGGAGTGAATGAAGGGGGAAGCAAAAACGAGTGTTAATTTTTACAAATCATTAATGAAATATAAAATGACAAAAATAGCCTATCATCAATATGTAAGAGACCTCCTTAAAAGTTTAACAAGGTTTGTTTACATGAGACTTCATATATTATTAAAACCAGCCAATCTCTCTCCCTTTGGGTGCTTGGCCATCTCTATTTCTGTTCTGAGTCATGGCAGTTATAAAGACATGACTGTCTTTGGCTAAAACGTCTTCCATATCAAGTTGTGTTAGACCACAGTAGACCATAATTTCTCAGTCAGATAGATCCACAAGATATTTCAACACAGTCGAGCTTTGTTTTGTAGATTCTTCTTCTCTAGTGTGACACCCACTTATTTCTTGAATTAAAATATTTCTTCACAAAGGTGATTGTTACTCTAAATAAGTCTTGAATGAGATTGATTAAATATTTAGTTTTAAAAGTAAAATCAAAGCAGAATCATATCACAAAGTGATGGAGTCTAGGATTTTCTGTGAATTGTGAACAGTTCAATACAATCTGCTTCTCATAACTGGTCTGGCTGCTTCAGCTTGTCCCATATATGACAGCAGATAAATGCCTTCATGCAATCTCCTGTGATGGAATCCACAAGGACTCAGTCTGACACAGGTGGAGAGAATTCTTGGTCCTTATCTACTTATTTGCCCAGTGCTATGTATTTTAATCCTAATCTCATCAATACAACCATGTGTCAGTCTGTGTTGTTGAGAATTGACAGAACAGTTTTTTCAGTCTGGTTTCTTCTCTTCGGCTCAGTCAGTGAACGTACTTAATTCAAATTAAATCGATAGACACTTATTAAATTAGTTTTTTACTCAAATGATGTTTTCTGCTTCGTGTCAAATTTTCAATACACATTTTCATATATTCTGACCTATGGTCCATCACCCAGAAGGTTAACAAATATTTGCCTTGATTCCCGAGATAGCATCAGCTGATAGATACTTTCTTCATTATTGTAAAAAGAAATCAACCACCTCTTTTTTTCTAATAATTTCTTTGCCCAGTTGACATCTTACCTGGGAGATATACCTCTGGCTAAACCTTGATTGCAAGTGAAGTCTGTTATGCATTATTAATGAAGTCAGGATAATTGTCAAATTTTATGACTTGGAGAGAGATGGAAATTGGTTCCATGGTCAGTTTGAGAAATGATGAGAATTTGACCTGTGCCGATGGTGCAGATAGCTAAGCATTAGTCATGGGTCTCCTGTAGCTGCGGTGTGAGACAGTGCTAATGATAGTCATTTTATAGCGTGACCATGCGGTAGAATATATTTATGGGACGGTAAAGTGATGGAAATTCCAGCAACAGATTATACTTGATGCCTCTAAACTTTTTAAAAAATCAAACACGCAGATTAAACTAAAAATTAATTACTGCAACAAACTATTAATAATACACACAGTATGAAAAATAACTCCCCCCTCACTTCTCCACACTGTGCGCTTGTTAACTTGATGATGAGCTTGCAGTGAAAAGTCATGTTGGATTTTACTGCTTTGCAGTGTAATTTGATTCCAATTAGTATCTTTTCAAGTCATGTGTTTACTGACATTTACACTCCATCTCTGATGGGTTTTTTCTTTCTCCCAGGCTTTGGGGGTTTCAACTGTGAAATCAACTATGATGAATGTGTTCATGGACACTGTGCCAATAATTCCACATGTATTGACCTGGTTGCAGACTATGAGTGCATCTGTCCTTTGGGTTTTGCTGGTGAGTTCTTTTTTTTATTTTTCTAGCAGTAATTAATCAGCATGTCATTGATTGATGACTTTAAGGCAGAGATGACATCCAACTATCTCCATGTCTTACATGAGAGCTCATTCACCAGCTTCAAAATAGCTTCAGTTAATCCCAGGAAAAAAGAAAAAATTCTAACGTGTTTCAAAAAAGATTGAAAAGCAATAATCTTGTAATAAACTTATTTTAAAAAGGGGGGCCTGTCTCTTACTAAAACAGGGATATATTTATTGTATCATATTATGTAATTGATTTTAATTGAGGTGGTTCAGGCGTCTGGTTAGGATGCGTCCTTGTATCCTTCATTCGGAGATTTTCCAGAGATGTCCAACTAGGAGGTGGCCCCAGGGTGGACCAAGAACTCAAATGAAAGGATTTGATATCTCTCCTAGCCAGGAAATGCCTTGGGATCCCCAGAAGGAACTGGAAAGTGTCACTGGGTTTGTCCTTTTGAACGTATTGCCTCCATGACTGGGTGTTTTTTTTAAATCCCTTTTTATCCAGCAAAGATAAGAATACCATTTAAAACAAAAAATGCTAACAATGTGTCATCAAGGCCCAGTTCATGTTCCTTTTATCTCAAATGTTGTGTTTTTTTTTTCTTGGAATTAATCAAAGTGTGTTCTAATAGTGTTACAAAAAAGAAATTAAATATAGAAACGGCAACATCAACCCAAATGACAAAATTACTACATACACATCTCATAGCACACTAACTCCAGTGACATGTAGTGACATTCAGGTGGACAGCTTGTCAATGAGACATGTTTTTATGCTGCCTGCTGTCTTTTTTATTGTTGTTAATTTCTCTTTGTGTTTGTGTTCATGATCATTTTTTATTTTTAACATTTTAGGGAAAAACTGCTCCATACCTGATTCTCTTTGTACATCAGAGGTAGAGTTGTGCAATAATGGCGGAACCTGTTCCCAGAAATTATCGGGAGAAATTGAGTGTTTGTGCCCCACAGGTAGTAAACAAATCATTTTATTCTCTGCTTTTAATGTGTTAAAATTGGTCTTAGTTCGGTCATTTTGGATATTCTTTGCTTGGACTCCTAAGTTTCACCTGCAATATTGCCATGGTCTACTCCATAACAATTTTATAAAGCTAAATAACCATGTTGTCTTATATTGTGCAATGCTATCCTTTTTTTTTAATTCTATGATTGATTTATATGTAAAAATGTATTGTTGAATGCAGTGTAATCAGCAATTTGCACATTAGCCTCTTTAAAAATGCACAGTTGATGGAATAAAATATCCTTCACGCTCTTAGTGTCTAAAAACACTGTCAGCATGACCGTGATTACAAATCCGTGTTTTTATCTGGATTTGGAATGGCATACGGATGCTGCACATGGTACGTCAATCACTTCTTTGATCCCGACTCCTGCAGGATACTATGGCAAAGACTGCTCCTCATCTGTGAGTCGGTGTCTGTCAAGTCCATGCAACCCTGAAGGGACTACCCACTGTGAAGAGCTGGAAAGTACTTATACATGTGTGTGTAGTCACGGGCACACTGGTATACACTGTGAAACACCCATAAGCCACTGTGTTGACGGCCTTTGCCAACATGGCTCACCATGTGTGGATCTATCGAGAGGATTCAAATGTGATTGTTTACCAGGTAGGTTCCCCCTTCAGCAGGGGCTTGTCTCCAAAGCAGTAAAACCTGGACTGAATCATGTACATAGCAGACACTCTCCCAGTCTGATGCCTTCATTTGTTCAGCTTTCTTCTCTGTGGGAGTCTAATCTCTTTGGCCTTAAGCAACAACATGTAACTAATAGCTTTTATGCAGTTGTGTAAGTCAGGAGGCAGCTCATCAGGATGTGAGCTGACTTCAAAGCAATGATGTGACGCTTAGGATCTCGACTTGTTTGTGTTTTGTCCTCGAACAGTTTACTGTCGAGAGACAATGCTGATATTACACATCTTTCTTTGAATGAAGAAATCATTTCGAGGGATCTAAAAATAATTCCTATATAGTAGCAGTTAACAGCGCTAATGCTTCCATATTATCAGTGTATTAAATTGTTCTGGATAGATAAAAGGATGAATATTAAGTAAAACATTTAGAAAGCTGAAGTGCAGCAGAGAGGTGGGTGTGGTGGAGTTCTTCAGAGATCACCATGAATGTCTTTGGGTGATGTTTTTGTTGCTTGATATCAAAACCAATTGCTGAGTACACACACAGCATGTGCAGGTAACACAGATTAACTGTCTCAGAAGGCAGCAGAGACAGGAACCCACAGCCAGCTGTCAAACATCTGGGGTGCAAGGATGCACCTTTTCAATGACATGTCCAGGATTTCAACATCTGTTGTTAGCAAGCACTGTAATCCTGTTTGCTTCACTGTTACCTCTCTGTCTGCCCTCAAGTCCTTAATCTGAGTAGAAAGGTGGTAGATTTGTCAGTGGAGCTTTCTCTCGGTTAAATAAATATTCCTTCTTGACATTCATGATTTCCTTCCTAATATTTTTGCTGTGGGTTTCTAGACTCTACCATCTTACACAATTCTCATTATGATAAAGAGAAAGAATTCTTCTAAAATCCCTCCTCACTGTTTTGTCCTAAACTAATCGGGATTTGGAGACATTACATAGACCTTGGCTAGCTCTTTTTGAAAGTAAGTCTCAAGTAGACGTCTTCTAAATCCTTCTCGATCCTTCTGTTGCAGAACTGACAATGACTAATAGACAATTATTATTAGTGGTGTCTGTGAGAGGTGACTGTTATTTATTCACTCCTTATGTCTTTCTATTAATGAAGTGCATGTACATTTTCCTGCGTGAAGCTTTTTCTTTGACATTAAACATTTAATCGTATCTTATTGTAATGGAAAGAATAATTTATATGGCCTGAAGAAAAAAATCATTTCATACTCTCCACAGGTTTAACAGGCCAGTTTTGTGAGATAAACATTCACAATTGTGAGAAGGAGCCATGTGGCGTCCTAAGCATTTGTAAAGATTCTCTGAATGGCTATGACTGCTTTTGTGCACCAGGATTCATAGGTAAGTGAAAGCTCCCTGTAAATTATTTTAGGTGAGTTAAAGTGGCATTATGCTCTGTCGAATTTTGTCGTGTTGCGGTCTTTTCATACTTTCTTAGGAAATAGGTGCGAGATTGAAGTGAATGAATGTCTCAGCCACCCTTGTCAAAATGGAGGCTCCTGCATAGATGAGCTCAACTCATTCATCTGTCAGTGTCCTCTGGGGATCACAGGTACTTTACGCTTTATGCAATGACTTCTCAAACTTTAATGACACATTTCAATGGGACTTTGAATGGTTTAGTTTAAACGTTATTATACTTAATGCCTTTGTGTGTAACATTAGAAATATTTATTCAATATGAACAACAAAAAACAGTTTTAAAATGACAAACTGCTCATCATCTATGGTATTTTGTTTTTTAAAGGAGTTTGTGTTGATAAAATTCTCATTTTTGTTAAAAAAAAAAAAAGGCAAAGCAGGTTATCATGCGAATTCTGGTACAATTTGTCCTATTTGAACAAGACCAGAGTAAATATGTTTCAATCAGTCTGACCACATCTCCACGTGAACCAGTGTAGTGTAGCGCTCCCCTCGGTTAATAATAAAGATGAGGGCAGGGCTTTTGGGTTCTTCTAAATAAAACTATCAATAATAAATAACCCTGATAAAGTCTGTTTTATAGTTTGTTTTGAATTTCCCTTTTTTCTCTTATACACAAGCTGTATATCTAATTTAGCTGTAAACTCACCTTTCACTCATGTAATCCAGGCAGAGTTTAAACACAGAATTCATTTACGTCCTCCTTTAAAGTAATAAAATACACCAAACCAGGTTATATGAATTTAGAACTTAACTATTTATATTAATTGCAGACGGATTATAGCAAAAATCATCATGTGGAAATCAAAGGAAAACAACAGCATCCTTTTCATTTACACAAACAAACATTCAATCATCAGCAATATAATCACTGTGCCACATTTATAAACAAACGTCAAAATATACCTGTGTGGGCCCACACACCTTAAACTAAAGCCGGCAAACCTTTTTTGCTTTTCAAAATAAAAGAGGTACCCCTTTAGATTTTGGTGCAGGCCTGGGTGCAGCTGTCATCCGGCGACTTCACAACACAGTGACAGGTGATCCGAGATGAGATGACTGGGAAAAGATCTGTCGGGAGGCAACTGAATTCCTTTCACTGCCGGAGTCGCGGTGCTCGCTCCCCGTCTGCAGCTCCGTCCTTCAGTTCTTTTGCCGTGCTGTTAGCTTGATGCTAACGTAGCAAAATCCCGTTAAAGCACCGACGACTTTGTTAGCCTCTAGCTCAACGGTGTCCTCCCTCTGCCGGTTGAGTAGTTCACTCAAACCGCCCAAAAACATCAACCTTACGTTCTCTGGAGAGTCCGTTTAGTCCTCCTCCACAACTTGGTTCCCAAAATCCTCAGTCACGATTCATTAATCCTCGTCCTTTTTTTCTCCTCTCTTTTTTCTCTCCGTCTCCGTCGTTCGTCTTTTCGTTTCTCCCGCCTCTCAACCCCAGCCCCGCCCAGGCCCCTCTCCATTCGCCCAATCAACACTGACGTATACATGACGTTTACGGAAACATTTCTTAAAGAAAACAAACAATATATACATTGAAACTGTTCACAACAAGTTAACACTTTTAAAGGCATTTTAACATTTTATAAACATTTATAATAATGCTCCATGTTTGGACCGGGTTACAGTAGCATCACATTCCATTTTACCCGCACCTCTCTACTAAGCTGTTGAATTCTGTCCCAAGAAATGCCTAGGACCCTCAAGTCTTTGTCTTTAACCGCTTAACTTTTGTCTAATCTTTATTTATCAATTTCTGTGGTCATAAAATCAAGTCTGGCACCATAGTTTCCCACCACTGTGTCCCCTGTACTTACTGTTTATGCTCTTATTGACTGTAGCTACCAGCACTCACCAACTGCAGCATGCTGACTGCTTTGATATATAGAGCAAGTTAAAATATTGAGACACCTCACAAATTAAATCATTTTAGTACCCCCACGTAGCACGGATAACCACTGACTGAACTGCAGGTTTCCTTCAGATCTGAGCCATTTTTCTTTGACCTCTAACATTTGTCTGCAATGTGAAAATTGAGCATAAAGCCTGATTTGAATTCATTGGAGCCCAAAGCAGGACTCAGTTTCACTGTGCTGGTTCCTAACTTTAAATGGCAATTTTGTTCTATTAATTATTAATTATAATGTGATCCATATACTCCATCAGTCGTCAATTCCATTTCCTGTGTCCATTAAAAAAATCCTCCCTTTCTGGCCCATTCTTCAATCTTCAGTGTATTAATCTTAATTATTACTAGTTTCAGCCTTTTTTCTCTTTTTGCTTTACTTTATTTCTGAATACTTTAATTAGATTGCACTTCAACAATATGGTGGCTTTGGATGTCAATTGCTTCCTAAAAAGCCTCATGCTTTCTAATTTTCAATGTTTTTTGCTCTTTATTTATGGCCCTATTCTCCATTTGCAAGAGCTATATTGTCTGTTGGCCACATATTAATGGTTTTGTTTTTTAAAAAGGTATTTTACAGATAAAAGCATAAATTACCGAAATGTTTTAACATATGTATTTATTCAATAAATACATGTGTAGAAAAACTGAAACTACTATGGTATCTATATCATGCTACAGTTGAGGGGAGAAATCTCTCTTTTTTTGTATCTACAGTCAGAATGGACAAGGAGATGGCCACATTATGTCCACATATACCTTACGCCATCTTTCTGGCCCCATCCACATGGGAGGTTGTGCGGTTATAAAACAAGCACTGTCATTTATTGCACTACAAGAGCAGCACAAACAGTGCACTCTAATTACATGGAATGTTGATGTAATTCAAAGACCCATTATCATGTTGGCATTTCACGCTTTGTAACAGCCTCCCCTAACACTCACAAAGACTGTAAATGTGTGAAACGGTGATAGTGCAAAAACAAACAAAATAGAAGACAAAAAAAACAAAAACATTTTGCTTCTTAGTTTGTGTGTTGCTGCTCTGTTTGAAAACAAGCACAACATGGATTTTTTACAAATTCTTTTCAAACGTCTTATATTATTTTTATAATTAAAATGTGTTGTTTAGTTTGATGATAGTGCAGAGAACATGTGCATGTTCATGTACTTGTTAAAAATGTTGACATTTTAAAGCCCTCATTTGAATATTAAAAACAAAAGCTCAGTGTCAATTTGATTTGTGGAGGATGTGGGATGCACTGTATGCACGCAGACTGCCTTTGTGAACAGACACCAAAAATATAGTCGTCAAGTTTCAAATTCTCCATGCGTAGACCTTAAGCCAAATGTAGATATTTCCCAAAACTGAAGGAAAATAAGAATCTGAGTACCAGTCGTATGTTTTGAAGCCAGTGTGCCTTACAATTTTTTTTGACCTACTAAATATTCTTTCACAGGCACCTTCTGTGAAGTCAATTTGGATGAATGTGTCTCTTCTCCCTGCCAACACAATGCCACATGTGTTGATCTCATTCATGGCTATGAATGTGTTTGCAAGCCTGGCTTTACAGGTTAGTGAAAAGGGATTATGTTGATGCCTGATCATGTAGGTGTATTTGTGTGGTGAAGATGGAATTTACAGTTTGTGTCAACTTTGTTTTTTTGGGGTCACAATCTTACCATTTTGAGTCTAATATTCAACAAAACTTGGGAGCATTATCAGCTAGAGATCTGGTGAAGATTGCATCCGCTACTGTTGATAACATATAAAATCTAATTAAGAGGTTTTAAAATCAGGAAGAACATTTATTTAAAATTGGGACCTGTATTGTTTTAGTTGAAGGAAAAAAAAACATTGATGTTTTAGTGAAGCAACACTTATCAAAGAACTCAGGATCGGAGCATTTTTACCACTGTGTTGCATCACTGCGTCTTTTACCAGCACTGGAAGCATCTGGGAACTGGAAAAAAAAGCAGTTGCTGTAGTTTTGTAAACAAAATGATTTCCCATTCTTGCCTACAGTGTAGGTTTTCAGCTCCTCTGTAGTTCTGAGTTGCCTCTCTTGTTTTTTTCATCTCCTTTTGCGTCAGTGGGTGATGGATCTGGACTTCAGGATTGCAAGTTTAGCAAACTGGGGATTTTACAGCAGGATCATCTTTTTGTAAATTGTTCAGTGGGGTTATGCACCATTCAGCTCTACTTTTAACCACGGCAGTGAATTTGTATTGCCTGAAAGATATATTTTATATATACTGTATCTTTTCAAACATGTTTGCAGTGTACTGTTATTATTTTATGGTAGCTGTTTTTTTTAATAATGTGCTGTCTAGATGTTGATATAATATTGATTTTCATGCCAATTAAGACTTAGAGGTGAGCATCAGTTGTCACATTCATGCTGGTCATGTAAGACCGCTTAACTCATTCACTGCATTGGAACTTCAATTAGTTTAATTGCCAAACCTTTCTGCCAGTCACTTTTCAAATAAAACATATTTATCAGTCAGTTTTTTTTTTCTTTCAAAGGTGGAAAATGTGAGCTTGACATTGATGAGTGCACTTCATCTCCCTGTAAGAATGGAGCAGCTTGCATTGACCTGCCCGGTAATTACTTCTGCCAGTGTTTGGCTCCATTTAAAGGTAATGAGTACTGAGGGAAAGGGGACAAAAAGCAAAGTTAATTAACTTCACATACTATTATTTTCACCTGTCTGGATTCACTTCACATGTCCCAGGAAAATTGGTATATCTCAATTTGGTAGCTGTGGTTAAATAAGAAAACGTAGATAATTAGGGAGATGTAAGCCATAGTTGATGTTTCTGTGTCCCAAGTGAATACATCCATCACTTTATACAGAGTCACAGTGCAGCATTAATAATGTATACCAATGGACATAAAATGCTCTTTCCTGATTTGACATATTGGATTTTTGCACAGCTCAGATGTAGCTTTCAGAGAGACCTTTAATTCTAGCTATCGGTATTTAATTACAATTATCGTCTCACAAATTAGTAATTTCTAGTGCCGCTATTGTAATGATAACTTTAATGATTCAACTAAACTGACAGATGACTTGGAATGTTGAGAGTAGACTTTAATTCAAATCTAACGAGAGGGAATAAGGTAAATAATTGAGTCATGTGAGAAACTTTTTTTTGTTTGACAACAATTCTGATATATCTAATGAGCTTATTGGCTGTGAGCTCTAGGACAATAGTCAGAGCAGAGCTTCAGAAATCTGAGCTGTACAGCTGTATGGCTTGAAGAAAATTACCCTGAGGAAGGCACAAATAATTTTCAAGAAGATACTTCAAAGAAATTCTGATATCACGTTGAGGAGAATTCAGAGCTGAAGAAAATAAAAAAGGAAGTATTGGGCTATAATTCAGAGGTCCCTAAAAAAAATGGTGAAAATCAAGCCTGAGCTTATTACCCATCTTTATTAGGCTATAGTGCTCTTTACTTGATATTGTAGCTTTGTACTGTCAAAGGAAAAAGGAAAGTTCCACAAAAAACCAGACACCTTAAGGAAACTCTATTTGTTAAGTATCTTCAGGAGGCTGTCAGTCAAAGCCTCTGTGATTATTAGTTTTATACTGACATTTGCATTGAAATGTTTCCTAACAGTAAAGCAACTGATTTCCCGCAAAAAACTTTTTAGGTTTCTTGTTAAGCTTGTTCATTCTTTTCATGTGTCTGTTTTACAGAAATTATCAGAGGTAGGAAACATGACCATGTTATTTATTAATGGCTTAGCTATGTAAACATTTTTTTAATTGTGTTTTGTTTTTGTTGTTTATTTTGTAATGAATATGCATGTTTGCTTATCCTTTTGTTCATGTGCATGCCATGGCATTGCTTGTCAGATGTGTGATTTGTGTATGGTCTTATTGTCAGCATACCGTATTCCTTTATATGCAATAAAACTGATTGCGGGGCAGCTTTTAATGTGCATTGGTCTTTAGTTTTAAACATGGAGCTTTGGTTGGCCAAGCTAAATGTATATTTAACTTGTTATCATGATATAAGTACTGTAAGGATATTAGATATTCTTTATACTGAATGATCATTTATGAGTGTTTGTGAGGAGTTTTTTTTTTTTTTTGCTTGATGGTCTTTCCATGTGTGTTTCCATTCCTCACTCCAGGTCATAATTGTGAATTCTTACCCTGCGAGGCCAGTAATCCCTGCGAGAATGGTGCGGTGTGTGTGGAAGAGTTGGATCAGGACCATTTCCCCTTGGGTTTCCGCTGTCACTGTCGCCGTGGCTTCACAGGCCCCCGCTGTGAAATCAATGTGGATGAGTGCAGCTCCAGCCCCTGTTTTCATGGCTTCTGCTATGATGGTAGGAAACAGCTTATGCTGGCAACATTCTGAATAGCAGACCCTTTAGATTGGAGAAAATTGTAGACACGGGCATTCACGAACATGTTCTGTAGGATGCACAGTTTCTTATCCATTTATCCATCCATTGGAGTTGCCATTTCAGTGTGTACATTTTTGCCAGAAAAATCTACCTCATATTTTTTTAACTACTTTTATTGTTATTGACATAGGCAGCTTAACATCCATATGTCAGTTTATTTGTTACAAGCTTTTCTGCTTGTAGATTTGACTATTTATAACTTCAACAGGTCTGCTAATGCATGCAGCTTGTGACAGGTTGTGGTCTTTATCATTAAATGAATTGGCTGTCTGTTTTTTTTGTTGTTTTTTTTTTTAACAGATTTTGGCTTCAAGCCATTTGACCCCTCTTAGTAAATATGGCCCTTACTGTCAGTCTAACTGTGATAATATCACAGTTGAAGCTAATGTGGGTATTTAGCGAGCAGAGTAATCCATCTGACATCAAAACTTGGAATACACTTGATTAAGTTCCTTCAATGGAATCTCTAAGGACATTTGTTAGGGGTGAATTTGTTTTTCATAAGATAGATAATGGATGATTTATGACAAAATGCGATTGTTAATTCAATTTTGCTGTCATATATTCAATCTCAAGGAAATGTAATTTAATAGGCCATTTATCAAAATGATAAAAAAGGCTTAAAAATCTAACTGATTGAAAAAAAAACCTTAAAAAGGATTTGTTTCTCTGGATGATTTTAGCCTATTTTATTTTTTAGGTTACTAGATAAAAGGTAAGACAAAGAATTTCACGATCTCTGCTACTTTCTGTTTGTCAGAAAATTGTCAAAGCAGCAGAGCATTTGTGCCTTAAATCCCTTCATTCCATTGTATAACCCTTCCAGTGTTTTACCTAGCTCATGCTGATAAAAACAGTGGAGCCAGTGGATTACCATTGATGTGGATCATTGTTTGACCCTCGTGCTGCTACAGTAGACCGGCCAGCTGTGTTGACCAATCCTGAACACAGTCAGGTCACTTTAGGTTAGTGAGCCAGCCCTCTAGGACCTATTGGCCAGTGCTCAGCAGCAGCCAGCCAGCCACAAGAGACAGAACTGCATAGCCACTGTGGCTGAGATGAGTAATGCTGCTGCCACCCAGGACTTAAAGCATTTAATGAGAGTAATAGCATCTACACACAAAAAGACAGAGTGACAGCATAGATTACGTGGTAAATCTTTGGGATAATGAAGAATCCAGGGACCCTGACTGAGGAAGTAATAAATTCACTCCTGTAAGAACTCCAATTACCTCTGTCACTGGCTGCCTGTACCAGTGTTGTGCAGGAGAAACCGAATGATGCATCCCTCTTTAACGTCATTAATAATTAAAGAGAGCGGCGTGGATTATTAGACATTGGAGATTTTAGTTTCTGATAAGAGGCTACATTTGCAGCACCTGAATAAAGAATGCCTCTGAAATTGTCTCTCTCGCTGTGCTGTACAAGTTTTCCCCTCATTTCTTTTGCGGCCACTGTGTTGAGAACCAGGTAAAAAAAAATGACATGGCTTCCAGGCCTTCACTGAGAAAGAAATGGATGTATCTATGAAGGGGACAAGGGGAAAGTAGTAGCAGAAAGGAGGATTGAATGTATTCTGCAGAGATGTTCATTTAAAGACTGTTAGCGTCAAACTCCATCAGGTGCACAAAGAGGTGACCTGCCACTAACAGTAGATTTGGCAACAGAGCCTGTACTGACGGAACAGAAGGCGTTTGCTGAAAGGTCACATCCATAGAGAACATTTAAAAAAAAAATCTTGCCACAGTGGTGATTGTTCTTTACGCTCATAACCGGCATTTACCTTTGTAGAGACGTAGGACCCTCTCAGAGATAAGTGAAGCAATTTATGATCCAAGTGGCTGCAACCATTCTTCTGATTGTCATCCAGTTGTAGATGGCTTTTACTGCCTTTGTAATCCCGGTTATGTTGGGCCGAGATGTGAGCAAGACATTGATGACTGTGTCAACAGTTTGTGCAGCTCCCACTCAGTTTGCAAAGATCTCCATCAGGTAAGTCAGCCCTTTTTCTCTTTTGGTTGCATTTGAATTTATGTTGACATTTAGGCTATTTAAAGGCTTAAGAATGACCAGATACCTAAATCAAATATAAATACTAAGACCAGACATTCAATTTTTATATTGCTGAACTGATTTCTCACAACAAGCAGTACTTGTGTTGTTTTGATTTATCACAGTGGAAACATATTTTTGCAGTATCCTGTGAAAATATTCTGTTTACTACTGTCAAAAGGAAGTAATTGCAAACTATTGCACAACATTTAGTAAGCAAATAAAAATAAAACAATACATTGATTTAAAAACCCATCAACAAATATGTTTTTCACAAGAGAACATAGAAAAGGTGATAAATACATATTTCACCCTGCAGAGATTTGAGAAGCTTTATTCTAAAAACACAACTGTAAACAACTATCGATGATGCTTGTGCATATGTGTGCCGCCTGCTCCTAAGGAACTAAAGTACCCCTACACCGGTAGAGATGAAGAAATTTGAAATGGAAAAGTTCAGAGGAAGTAGCGCCCATGATTTCCAAAATAGATTTTATATTTTTATTCAACTGACCACGGAATAGTTTTCTATTTAGCCTTAGCCCATTTGCGAATTGAAAATGTTGATATCAGAGTGTGTGCCATCTCCGTTCTTGCTCGAAAACTAACCTGAGGGCAGGAAGCACCTCCAATTAAAACATTTGATCTTTGTCACTTTCCTGATCTGAAAAGGGCAGACCATCTCTATTCCAGCACTGAAAGCTGAAACCTGAGTGACTAGAATGTAAAGTTTTTAATCCCGTATAAACAGAATGAATACCAGCCTGCATCCAAAGCATACTTAATTTCTTTCAGCCAACTAGGATTTCACCCCCCCCTCAATTTTGAGGTTTAAGTTTGCGGTTTAAATGGGTTCTTACCAAGATGTAACAATGACTTCTGGAATTGTAACTAAACCCACTTCTTCTTCAGTGCCATCTGGCTCCAATAGATGACTGATATGCATAACTGATTTATGGATGCATCCTTTTTGCACAGAGACGTCTCCAGATTCTCTGAACATTTTCATATCATGTACCATAGATGATGGAAAAATTCCACAATTCTCCAGCAAGGAACTTTTTTTTTTTTTAGCGATGCTTTTTGTAGATTACTGAACATCTGCTGATCTACACATCTAAGATGCTCTGCCTCTGGAAGGTCAGTTTTTTATACCTAATTATGTCACTGACCTTGTGCCTGTTAACCTGATTAGTTGCAACATGTTCCTTCAGCTGTTTCTTATTCAATGGAGGGTCGCCAGACACCCTCACACACACTCCTAAGGTCAATTAAGAGTCACCTGTCAAGCTAATATGCATGTTTCTGGGTGGTTGGAGGAAGCTTGAGTACCTAGGGATCACCTGCACATGCACAGCATCATCTTCCAATATTTAACATTCAACTGGAAACCTTTTGCTGTGAGATGCAGTGCTAACCACCACCATGCAATCCAGATATGTAAGTTACCCCTTTTTATGACTAAATATTTCTCGTTGTAACAGGGTCAGTGAAGTTATTTCATTTCAATTTCTGCAACTGCTATGCACTGAGGGAAATTACAGATATGGCTTAAGTAGACCATTCTTTATTCTTGTCTAAACAAGTATGTTTAGGAGTGATTATTAAAGTCCTGATATGGTAAGAGTTTAAGTGGAAACAGCATTGAAAAGTTGTTGCCAGTAAAACAGAGGCAGGGAGTTGCAAATATGTCTCAAATGTCAAGTGTAAATGAGAATCTGCAGTTATTCGTGTGCAATTAGAGCCAATAGCATTGATCTGTCGGAGGTGTTCAAAGGCCCTGGGAGCTTCAAGCTTCTCTAGAGGTCTTATTCCAACAGCTGCTTATTTGCTAACAGATTGCGGTAGTGACACAGATGTGTCATAGATGAAGTCTTTGACTTAGTTTTTGTTCTATCTTTCACTAACTTATTGTGTGTAGTGCAGCAAATGCTTAAAAAGACAAATTAGATCATGATTGTCACTTATAGAAAATCTAAAAAATGATTTTCTCACAATAAAGTTTCAGTTTATATATATTTTGTAGAAATTATGTTACAGCAGTTTATTATTCACTTCATGACTTCATTTAGTCAGGAAATGGAAAAAGTAATCAAATTCTCCTTGTAGCAGTGACCTGTGAAGACACTCAGAGCTATTGTTGCCATATTTGTAGCAAAATGCCAAATGCTTATTTGTTTAGATTATGAGGTAGTTTACATGGATCTGTATGAAAATGTTTCACAATTCTGTCAGCACTAAAGTCTGGTTGAAACATTACATTTTTTAGGGATTAACTAGAACTGCCAAAGCCAAGAGTGCACTGTGTTGAGGACCAGATGAGATGTGACTTGCATTACTAAATTTATATAAAAATTGATTTGAACATTTCCTTTTTTCTTTTTGAACATTTCCTTTTTTTATTCTTTGTCTCTTTTTTGTTAATGTCTTCCTTGGGTGCAATTTTTCTCAACTCATTATTCAAATTGGGCCAATTTTTGGAAACCCCTTCACAGTCTTGTTTACAGTACAGCTATTTGTCTATCTGAACACCGTGTCCCTCAGAGCTTTAGCTTATTCTGGAGAATTGCTCTCCCTCAAGGTGACTTAGCAGCAAAAATGAGATTATGTTCTTTTGCCACGGGTAAGGAATCAGAGTCTCCTGGAGGTATCTAATTTATCACAAGGTGACGGCATTTTCCCCCACAGCCATAAGCACCTATAGTGTACAAATTATATCAGACGAAGTTTTAACGGCTCCCCTCCAGTGTATGAAAAAAAGATTAGCGTGCATTCAACCAGAGGTGCTCCAGACCTTTAGACAGGATGTCGGAAAATGAGAATTCCTGAGCAACCCTTGACCATATGTCTACTTTCATAATGTATTCAAAGAGGAATTTAGATTGAGCTTGCACATCACGAAGTAATGGGGAATGAAAAATTCATCTCCCATGGTGTGATTTATTATTGTGATGCAGAATGTAATGATGATTAAAGGACAAGTCACCCTCAAACTGCTTTAGGTTAAAAAGATATGAAATTAGCGGTGTTAGATGTTTAATGTCAGTCTCATTCTTAGAGTAAAAATATTTATTTGTACATGCTTTATAAGACGAGGAAAATATAATCTTGACAAATCTGTATCACACGTGTTTGTTTTTCAATTAAAAATTCCTCTCCAAGCAGTGTGCAGTGGCAACATTGTATGCTCGATCAAACGATTGTAAAATACACTGAACAGAATGCGAAAAAAAACAAGGGGACTGGTGCATTGTCCGCAGGGTGGGTGGTAGGAGGAATATATCTGCATAGCAGTTATGTGAAAAATGTAAGACAAGCCTGACTCTTCCACAGTTTAACCAGATTTTCGAAGGAAAGATTTTTTTGAGTGGGAGGTTTTATTCAACATTGTTTTTAAGAAAATCAGACTGAATTGTTATTATTTCAAGGATTGTACTATTCTTTTTCTTTTTCTTTCTTTCTTTTTTCTTTTCTTTCTTTCTTCGTTTGTTTTTAGCTTCACATGTGAGAATAAGTAAACAAATACACAGCACAATGCCATCCGACTGCCATATAACAATTTAATTAACAGCTTCTGTATGCAAACAGTATACCTTGCTGTTAATGGTGTGTGACGGTATCATAAACACTCGACTTTTCAGAAAATGCAATCTATACTAAGCAGATGTAAAGTGTCAGTATGTTCCAGCGTTAATCTAATAGCGTTTCCTTTTTTTGTGTTGCAGAGTTATGAGTGTGTGTGTCATTCGGGCTGGGAGGGGGACTACTGCCAACAAGAAATTGATGAATGTTTATCACGGCCCTGCAAAAACAACGCCACCTGCACAGACCTTCTCAACAGCTACAAGTAGGTGTGCAAGTTGGCTCGAGGGCACGGCCTCACGAGGTGCATCAGTCACTTAATAGATACAGGGAAAAAATCCGTTCAGAGATGGCAATATGTCCTTCCACTGGCAGTGGAGATAATGAATTGCAGATGACAGGTAAAACAAATGAGTCAATCAATGGCTCACAGCATGAAAAGGTTTCAGGGGATCTGTGACTCATTGGAGGAAAAAGCTGGTGTATCTGCTTGGGCTAATGCCCTGATTTCACTCAGGAGACTTTAAAATGCTTCAGGTGGAAAAGTTGGGCGATGGAAAAGAATGCAAGGTGGAGTGCTTGGCAGTACTCTGGTGCTCACTGCCACCAAGTGGAATATCCACCTGCTTTGAGGGCAGATACTTCAGATTCACACACAGTCTGGTTCTCCTTGTTCTCTGTCCGTGTCTCTCACTGTCTAGCTTGCCTGCGTTTTCATGTAATCCCCTCAGCACTCTCACCTCCTGTGTCCTACATTCAGCTGTCCAAAATTGAAAACTGCTCTGGACCTTAGTGCAATTACCCTGTAAATGTCCCTCGTTGTCTTACACGGAAAAACAGGGCTGTGGTGCCAGTGCATTTCAGTGACATTGTAATTGTATGTTGCCCATTCCATGTGGTTCATTTCAAGTGTTACTGCTTTATCCATTCTCAACATGGCTGTTCCGCAGAGCACTGCTTCCCTATAATTCTGCAGGATAGGCGTTTATTTAAATTTCTCCAACCTCTACAAAACCATATATTCTGTCTGCTGTATCCAAGGTGCTTCTGCTCAGCGGGGTGGACAGGTGTGGACTGTTCAGAGGACGTGAATGAGTGTGATTCTGGGCCTTGTCTAAATGGAGCTCAGTGTCAGGAGTCAGACATACCTGGGGAGTTCTCCTGCACCTGTCCCTCCTTCTTCACTGGCCCCTTGTGCGACCAGCCTTATGACCCATGTGACCCCTTCCACAATCCCTGCCTACACAACTCCACCTGCCTGACACGCTCCAATGGAACAGCCTCCTGCAGATGCCCAGCTGGTGAGTGAACACACAGCCACAGCCTTCTGCTCACAGGGCTTCTATTTTAACCCACTTTTCCAGCGTTTGTTCTCGTAAAACTTGTTACTTGTTAAACTTCATAATTAAGAGACTGATTTCAAGGGGACGGTGTGTTTTTTTTGTCTCTGAAATGCATTCAGTGTTCGTAAAAACTACTTCAAAAACATGCCCTCTTGTGCAAAGCTTCTGTGCTGAACTGGACTAATGCAAAGAAGCACAGTGACTGTAAAGACTTTGGTGTATTTTGCAAAGATTTATATTAATGAACGTTAATCTGTGCAGCCATCTGATGAGTTGAACTGTGTCCAGTGAATCTTGCTTTGCCAAAAATGTTTAGTTCAGTTTATAGTAACAATTTCTCTTGATTTTGCCACTTCACTACAGATTGTCAACCAAAGTCACTTTTTTGTCTAATACCTAATGCATTTCATTACTTTATTTATTTTACTGAAACAACCCTTTAACTTCGTTTAGACTGACATCACATCAGTTGTTTCTAAAATTATTTAAAAATTGAAAACTGAACATGTCAGAAAGTATGAATAATATGCTTTATTCTAAATGTAAGTAAAAACAAAAAATGGTAACAGGCTTCACCACATTACTGTTCCTGAGCAGTAGAATGTCTTAGCAGTCCTTGCTTCTTCTTGTCTCAAACATTGCTTTGTAAGTTGATTCTTAAATCCTTGACCATCCTTGTGGTTTTCCCTGATTGGTCAGGGTATCGGTCAATGAAGACAGATTTCAATGCATCCATTCCATGTTGGCGTTATGCTAATGTGATATCAAGGTCAGGCAGAGACTGGTCTACAAAAATGCATTTTTTTGCGTTTTGTTACAGTCCTCTGAGAGCAAACACAGTCATTATGTAACACCCTACAGAAAAGGTTGAAACCCTAAAAGCCTGATATAACAGTTTAAAGGCTACAGTGAGTTGCACATGCTGATCACTTTTTGCTTAATGTTTATATTCAATATACTCTATTTAAGAAAATATCAACAAATCGGTTCCTTTCCTTTTTCTATATAATGCAGTTACCAGTTTTATTTTTCTTTCGTTCACCCATTATCCCATTTTTATTCTTTAAACAAGGAAAATCAGGGTAAATCCATTAACTCCCATCACCATGGCAAAGGATAAAAGTCCCCTTAATCATGCCTTTTAACATTCTCTGTGTTTTGATGACAACAAACACACTTATGTTCAGACCGGTCTGTGCCACCACTGAACATGCTGTTTTAGCTGAAAAGGGCTAAGCTGAGGGATCAATGTTGTTTAAAAAAAGAACTATTCCATTTGGGTGCTATGATTTAGCATATGCTAAATGGAACACACTTGTAAAGCCACTTGTAACCTCATTTACTAATGTTTACTGAGCTTAAAAACATACATTACACATTACATAGCCTTTCATTTTCAGTTTTTATTCTGTAGTTGCAAAAGAAACAGAGGGAAAATAGGCTGCAACAGGCTCTCTTCTCTGTTATACCGTACCATCATGCACATTATTCCTGGACATGCAGTGGCGTATTAATCATTTTGGTAGTTTTGCATTAAAACTGTATACACTGCACTTTTGCATTCTGTGTCAACTTTTGAATGTCATACTAGCAGGTGCAAACATTTTTATTTTATTTAGTTTTTACTGACAGCTGGTAGAAGGATCATTCTGAGCAGAATGAGGTTACGGTCATCTTGTTCTGACGTGTTGGCAGAGATGGATTGCAAATTTACACGGTTGCAATGATCATCAAAAGGACTTGAATAATTCAGACATAAGTAAAAAGAAATTGAAAAACTTTACTATTGCAAGTGTAATTAGATTTGGAACATTTGCATGGCTTGATTTTTCTTCACAGTTTTATCATAAAACACAAGTACCTCCACAGCAATTTTCTTTGTCCAAATTTGTAATCACACATGGTTTTAAGAAACTCCACTTCTTTTAAACAATTAAGTTAGAGTTTTTCTTTGGCTTCATAAGCACAATCAGTTTGCCATAGCTTTTGTACAGGTTAAGATACTATGGGCTTGTGCTGTACCTAATGGCTCTATCAGCACAGAGATGAAAAGATGTTACCAGATATAAATAGAGCAGCTGGGTTAGTTTCAGAAAGCTTCCTTGGAGAGGAATAGGAAATTAGGAGCTGGCTGCATACATTACAGCAAGAGCTTTGCGTGGGCTTGGTCGTTTTCACTTCACACAAGCGACTGTGACTCACTACTCTCCATTATTATTCACCATAAATCCATCCTACATAGCTACAACTCGACAATCACAGAGTTGTTATACAACCACGGGCTCCACTTACTTACCATTCAGTGTAGGTTATTTGTCAAGGAAATTGTGTAGGCCTTATATTATTCCCAGGCCTAATTAAATAAAATTTTGTCTGCCTCAGTCTGCCAGATTTAATGCCATAGGCAAATCTCATCCCACACTCCAAAGATGGGCACTACGAACTAAATATTATCAAGGTTAGCTTGACATTTAGTGCTTGACATTTTGTTGTTTTTTTCTGTACTTTGCGTTTCATGTTTTTAAACCAAATAAAGTTTAGAAAATAATATAAAGTAATTTGTATTTATATAAAACTCTATAAAAACATATTTTTTGGTACTGAAATGCCTGCCATGGCCGGAAACTAGACGCAAAGAAAAAAATGACAGCAAGAGTTCAAAGCAAGAATGCAGGTGTTTGCACAACAAAGCTGCTTTATAATTCATCCATTCATCCATACTTGCTTTACCGTGTTCAAGGTCACAGAGGCCTGGAGACTACTTCAGCTGTCTTTGAGCAAGAGGCAGGGTATATAACTCAAGCTGGCCAAACCCACGCACGCTCAAACTGATACGTGCAGTCAATTTTAAAGCAGCGTCTAACAACATGTATGTCTTTGAACTCTGGGAGAAAAAAGTGGACCACCTGAGAAAATCAAGATAGGTGTATTGATAGCATGTATATTCCTCACAGAAAGTGTCAATTTTCTTTTCAACACTGGTTCTCCAGTAGTGAAATGAAAATGAAATTGGTCCACATTCACATACGGACAGTCTGCTCTTGTACACGGGCACAGAGGGAGGTCAGGGCAGCTGCACCATGGTAAAACGTGCCTCAGGAAATGGAGGGAGCTTTGCGCCTCTTAACGAGGCTTTATTATAGAATAAACCAGTTGGCTGCGTTTTTGTTTGAGATGCCATCCAGATGCAGCTGTTCACCAATTTAAATATGTGTATTAAAGTGTGCGAAGCAGTATTAAATGATAAGAAATGTATTTTAAGAAATTCTGTTTATTCTGTAAAAGCTGTACATAATTTCTCACCACATAGTTTACATTATCAATCAAAGCCTTGATTAGTTGATGCATGTCCTTATAATGATTTTGTCAGGTGTTGATGAAATGCCTAATCAATTAACACTGTAATTGTTCTTCATTTTGATCATACCTTTGTTTTTATATTATACTTATGCAAAAAATCATATTCATAAACAATATGGTCAATTCTGGAATCCATATTATTTATTTTTAGTACCGTGCGTTACTGTACATAGTCATATAAAAAAATCGGACGAATAGAGTTATTATGAGTGGCCTGAAATTCCTTTTTATTATGTTATCAAGTGTGTTTGCAAACACTAGGCAGATCTATTTATTGTTTTTATGATCTTTATGTAAGAAGCTTCATCTTTTCTGTTCTACATAAACTGGGTGTTACATATTCTATGAGTCAGACACCACGGAAGTTCATGAATCTCATGTAATCACTTTTCAAATGCCTGTATTTACTGAGTCATTTACACAAACTTTGATATAACTGTGTAAAGCCTGATGTATAGCTGTCTTTTCAGACCTTAAACTTCTTGTGTCAAAATTACACAGACATTTTAACAATGGGAAAACATAACAATGTTTCTCGTATTAGTTTTACAACATCAATAACACAGTCTTTCTATTTACCGCTTCATGTATTTTGATGAGTTAATTCGATCTAATTTCCAAAGTTCCAGACGTTTATTTGCTGCTGAGATGTGTTAAAGGCAACTGTGGTGATAATGTAGAGATAGAGTGAAGTACAGAAAGAGTAGTAGAGGGGATGGGGAGGTACACGGTGAGCGTAAGGGCAGGAGCTCTTCTAAAGAGCTGGGTCCTCAAGAGTTTCTTGCAGGTAGACGGGGACAGCCCTGTTCTTGTAGTGCTTGGTAGGTCATTCCACCATCATGGAAAGACACATGAAAAGAGTCAGAATCGTCTTTAGCATGGTGTAGGCACTGCTAGACGACCAAGTTGTGACATGAGCATTTGCAAGAGTATTCAAGTATTAAGTACTTTGTAGGCTCACATCAGGCAGGAATTTGATGCGGGTGGCTCGGTGTAGCCAATGAGGCTCAATGAATAGAGGGGTGACGTGGGAATTTTTTAGTCTTATTGAAAACCAGAACCTGGTCCGTGATGTCTGTTTGAGGATGCTTCACTTGGGAAATTAGTTGACCTTTTTATGAAAGATTTCAAATTCTACGAGTGTTCTGCTTCTGAAATCTCAAAAATGATAAATATAAACAATAAATACTTGTTCAAATCCTTTTTTAACCTTTTTATTTATTCTACATTAGAAAAATTATGTAATTTTCTATACCAGCTGGTTCGATAGATAAATCTAACTGGGAAGTCATCCATGGAAACTGTTTGTAAAAGGACACTTTCAGAAGAAACTTGGCAGTTGATTAGATGAACCATCTGTCCATACCATCTATTGTGGGTTACCTTCAGCCAATCAGATCTTTGGAAAAGTGCCAGTTGGTAAAACTCTTGCAAAGGCCAGTCAGAAAAAGAGGGCAAACATGTTTTTCAAACAGAAAAGCTTTTTAAACTCTGATAAAATATGTACATCTACATAGGCCTCTTTGGAACCTGCCGCTAATTACTAATTTACACCTAAATCTTAACCTTAGCTGACTTGAAAGGAGACAGATCTCTTCAAAGACAATGCCATGCATATCTGAAATTGTGTAAATGCTTTGTAATTAGGAGCAGGTGTGTGGGAAAATATATTCTTAAGAGCTTTTAGTTTCTTTAAAATACACGGTTTGAGATATTGAACAGTATTTCCTGCATAGTTAAAAAATGCACCAGATGTGTCCACAAACTGGATCCAGAACAACCACAATTCATGTTTTCCAGCTACTACATGAAAGTGGAATACTGTATTGCAAAAATACAAGAGATTTTTGGAGATGTTTTCTTTTTGCTCCCTGATTCAAGTATAAGTTCAATTTGATTTTCATGCAAAAGAATCTTTGCTAGCTATGCATGATTTATTTATTTGTATATATTTTTGCATGTTAAATGGCCATATTTACATCCTCATAAGCCCATATTAACAGTGAACAACCACAAAGCAAAAGGATTCGATATGTGGTTGGAAACTTAAGTTGAGAATCAGCCCCCGGGGCTCTCCAGGCCAGTTTCAGTTCCATCAATGTGTCTAACAAGAGTCAGCATCTTACAAAATAAGTCAAAGACCTATATTTTAAGGGTCACAAATTTTTCTAGTACTGCATTAACACAATAATAAACATGATGTTTATCTGTTGTTACATCTATACATTTCAATTCTGTTTATATATTAATAGATATACACACAAAAGTTCAGAAATTCTATACATATGTGTACTTTTAAACTGTGCAATAAATTAATTATACAGTTAAATATGTAATTAGTTTTCTTAGCTCAACTATTAATAATAATCTCACAAAATGGTTGATTTGGCAGTTTTAGTTTTCATCACCTCTGCAGGATCTATAAAGCCGCCATTAGGAGGTTTCTAGTGGGAACAGCATTAAAGGGATTTGTAAAATGCAGCCACAATGGAAATGAGTTTTGTCTACAAAGGTAGACTGTGTGAACCTTGGGGGCAGAACAAAACCAGAGCTAGCTGAAAGAATCCTCTTAAAAGAAGTTATAAGTAAAGCCGTTATCCTGATTGTAGAGGGCTCCTGTAGGTGGTTTTTGTTCTTGCTAACGGTGACTCTCTGCTGAGACACTGACCAGGAGGCCTAAGTCATCTTTCCTGACCAGCACAGATGCTCCACTTTCCCCCTAATGAGGAGCCTCAGCAGGGTGCCAAACCTGATAGAAGAGCAACCTGAAAATGGGAGAGAAGGGGTAAAGGTCGAGGTGAGGGTTACTGGCCAACAACTACACAAATGAAACAAACAACACATGGCATCACTCAGGCCAGATATCGCTGCAAGGCAAGACAGCAAGATTACCTTATTGTCCGAGTCTCATGTACAATGCACGCATCAGTGTGTTTGCTCAGTTTGCTTAATTGCTTGAACTCTGAATATCGTAGTTTGGATGTTAAGATTTATCTGAGTGTTAATCTTGCAGCTACCTCACTTCTGTTCAGAGGAGGATCAGCGCTGCTGTCAAAAACATGACAAGCTCTAAATGATTGTATTCCTGTTATGATTTATTTCTGTTCAAGCTTAAGATGCTAAAAGAAAAATCTAATTTTACAAAGTTTTTTAGGAGATGGTAGAAAGACTGTCACGGTATTTCGAACAAATGTGAGTTTTAGCTCAGGCAAAGCTCTCAAAATGTATCTAAAAAATTCTCATTGGTTCAGGTTTGTTTCTGTTGATTCAGACAAGCAAAGAAGATATTTCAGAATTATTCAATATTTGGAATAGATTTGAATGACCGGTCATTTATTTTTGCAGTTGTTAGGATGATGTTATCTTATCATTACCTCAGCTGGCAGGAATACCTCAGTGTTCCCCCTAAAGAACTGGAGATGGTGTATAGATAGGTTATGAAAATCATGAAATGATCATTACAGGCAATGAAAGGATAATGACAATTGGCTAATCTTTCCGATTTAGATATCAGAGATGGCTCCTTTGCATTTGCACACTGCAGAGAGAAGCAGTACAAATGTGATGGTTAGAATTAATTAGACATGACAGTGATATTCTGATATATTTGTATGCTCATCAACATTTTCCTTTTCTTTTTGGGTGGGAGGTAAGCAGTTGCAATATTTGCCATTGTATTGAGTCGACAATTTGTATTCTTATTTCTTTTATTTACCTATATATTTTTGCTGTGCAGGGATTTCAGTCAGAATTGCAGTATGGTTCTTTAAATGCTGAAACCCTTTGGTCTCCATAGCTCTTAATATCCCCAGAGGTGCTCCCTGCCAGATGGAGAGCAAACCCCTTTATTTGTATGGCATGCTACACTAGCCTTCACCTTCCACAAGATCGAGATTGTGTCCTACCAAACAGTTGGTTAATGAGCTAGTGTGGAGCAAAGCCAGCTAGAGAACTGACACATATCTAATATGATATTAAAAAAGATGTGTCAAGTGTACGCACTGCCAAAGATATGTAGAAAGTATCCGCCCTTACTGCATAAAAGGTATCTTTCATAGAGAAAGTGGAAAACATGTGTTAAGGCAGAAGTCAGAAGTGTTGCAATTTATCAACCAGATGCTCGGGCAGAAGTACGAGAATATTGTTGCCCCTTTTCTCCATTACATAGCTGTGGTATAGAACATAGCACACGTTCTCAGTCGACTGACCTTTACTGTGTTTCATGTGTTTTATAGTTCATTTTTATGAATTCTGGTCATATAAATTACTTAATGCCAGCCACATTTACTGTTTTGCTTTGTATTAGCTCATAAGATGTTTAATAACTGCAATAAAATCTTTATAGAGGAAGGAAAGTGCCACACTGAGATTTTAACACAAATCTACTGGCAGAGCTGGCACAAGCCTGTCAGACAGAGTTACATATAACACTTGCACATGTATATAGAAAACGTGTTATATGATTCATCCTTTCATCATAGTTTTACTAAACCAATATACTCGGATTAAAAGTGTCAGCAATAACCATTGCTTCCTGTAGTGTAATTACTTAGATCCAATGTATTCCAACAAAGTCTCTCTCATAAACTAATTGCCTGTGCTAGGGACCAACAATAGGCATCTTGTATTTCAAGTGAGGTTCACAGCATTGGCTTGTAAATCACAGAGAAGTAATCTGATCTGAATGCAAGCTCACACAGAAAGAGTCAAACATCACCATGTTGACAATGTTTACCTCAAAACATGGATGTGCGCTTCCATAGGCAAAGTTCACATAACGCTAGGTGATATTCAGTTGTTGTGGGCGAAGGCTTGCTCTTTTCGTTGGTGATTAAACCTCTGTTCAAAGCTTATAACTCTCCTAATTAAAAAATAAGTTAATGATATCTGGATTTCCTTTTGTAAAAATTCTCAGTAATCATTCAGATTCCTGGATATTTTTATGTTTAGCTGTAGAAAAAATAACCATAAGATCTCTGCTCTCCAATGTGTGTAGACTGTATAAAAAGCAATTTTTCTTATTCTGCATACTAAGAAAACATTTGTATGTTAGGATGTTAGGGTGATTGCTTTTTATAGCTATCACACACCAGGACGCTCTTATTGTTGGATGGGTACAGATTGCATCTGGACATGGAATACTCTTCAAAAGTGTGCACACCTTTTGGAAACCCTGACTGCAGCCTCCCGATTAGAAAAAAGAGAAGCAGCTTTGTTTTATGTTCAGTGCAACATAGAAAATTCTGAGAAAATAGATTGTATCATACAGCACATAGACCATACGCAATGTGCATACATTGTTCTGTTCCTAAAGACTATGCAAGCACTGAGAGCGTTTGCCGTGCAAAGCAATCATATGACCTAACATGAATGATGAAAATATAACATAATGATCCACTCATGTGGCAGGGTGTCTTTATGTACTGAACAATGAAGGTTGCTTTTGTTTTGCGTGTGCTACCATGTGTAATCATGGAGGGCTTGTTTGGCAGCAGTGATTGTCACTTGTAAACATTGCCTTTTCCCTTCGTGTCTCCACAGGCAGGTGGGAAACCTTTCTCCATTGAAATACTGCTCATAAGTCTCTTTGTTGCACACACATACACAGAAAAAAAAAACAACTGGCCATCATTTAGAAAAAAGAAGAGAAAAAAAAGAACGGTTGGTCCAGAACAGGTTAACGAAACTTAACAACAACAAAGGATGCATTACTTTCAAAAGCCAAAATGGAGCTGCTCTCGGTAACAAAAAAAAACGGCTTCCTATTATTCAGTAGCCAGGATGTTCGTTGTTTTCTTTTTGTTTTGTTTTTTTGTCCCTATTGGTAAAATCGGGGAATTTAAAGAAGCTGTGCTTTACTTTTTACCATGACTATATACTAAAACAGGAAAACGGGTGCCACCAAAGTATGGAAGGAAATTGAGTGAAAACTAGTGATAACAAAAACTTAATGCAAAAACCTACATTGCACCTGAAGTATTCAAAGAATCCTTATCAGGACATCCTTTTGTTCTCAACCTCACTAAATTAGCAGAGATCTTAATAAATTGACATTCTCTGGTGACATGCAGAGACTGAACAGCAGCTTCTTTTTTCTCTTACATGGTGTGATAGTTTGCATTCGCACCAAGAGGGTTCCTGGTTCGAATTCTGTCTGGAGCCTTCTAAGTGATACTTGCATGTCCTCCCTGTGTATGCGTGCATTTTCTCCTTCAGTCCAAAAGCATGCGTGTCAACCTCGTTCTAAATTCAGTTGTAGTGAGTATGCATGACGGCTTGTCTCTTTTACTCATTTGTGAACTGTCCTACTTGTGGAATACCAACATTTCTGTCATTGGAAGTTTGATAGTTAGCTGGCATTGTTCACTCTTCTATGAAAATTTTTGTTAGCCGTAGTGCCGAAAGGCCCAAATCGCAGAATGCAGTGGCTGCTTGCTGGTTTACAACACCATTGAGAGGTCACATTGTAAACCTTCAGACACTAGTCCACTTGTAAACCTGTGTTTTGGCTGTTGTTTCCTTCCTCTTGGTTTTGTTTTAGTTCAAAAAGTTTAAACAGATGCTTAATTGGGCATTTTATCACTGATTGTTTTTTATGACTGTTACTATGCAGTACATGTGATGCATTAAATTGCAAATGGAAAACTGAATCTGGGAAATAAGAATAGACTAGAAGTCATATTCCCTTGTTTGGATAGAATATTATTAATCTATCATTTGGTAATTGTTTTGCTCTTTAGGTCCCTCTACAGTCGTTGTAAAACCTGAAACAAATCACACTTTACCAATAGCCATGTACACGCATCTGTGTTGCTAGTAACCACACACTCCCAAATAGGCTCTCAATATGTGGTCTCAAGTATTTGTGAAGAGGAAGATGGATTTTTAGCATGGTGACTACAGAGTACTTGTCTACTAAAGTATCTCTACATCTCATGATACTTATCTGCTCTAAGCACTAAGCAAAAGCCAAAGAGGGAACTTGATGACTGAATCAGCAACCAGTGTTTCATTTTTTTTATGAATGACAGCAAAACTCATTAAAGTAAAATCTGTTATTTTTATAACGTTAACTGAGCTGACACCTTGAAGATTTTTAGTGGGATGTCCTTCTGATTTCCTTGTAGAAAAAATACACATAAAGGTGTTACACAAACGTGCTTGCAGAAAGCACAGCTCTATTCCGGCCTGAAATGCTTTTGTTTGGACTTGGGTCTTTTCATCTTTGACACATGAACTTCATCATGTAATACATTTGCATAATATATAACTTGGCACTCTTCGGGCAAAGATTAAACAACTGACAACATTATGCCATGTTTTACCACGAAGATCAGCCATATCAAACTTTTCAGTTGGAGGCCTTAAAGAGACGGAGGCTAAACTTGAGGGCTCCAGTGAAAAGGTGACAAAAGGTGGCGCGCAATTCCACGCAATCTGAATTTCTTTTTTTACATTAAAGTATTGAGACCCACTTTAGTTGACCTAAATATGAGATTAATAACTTGTCAGTGAGCATGAAATGTGCTCTTTAATGAGCAAATGCCAAAGTCAAATAACCACAAGAAGTAGAGCAACCTTTTCATCACTCACTCACTTGTTTTTCAGTTTCATCATTGCATTTTTATCACAAAATAGCTTCTATACTCGGTACCTAACTTACTCTCCTCTGCCTTTTTATACTGCAGAATATTAAGGTTGTACTATTTAGAGTAATGTATTTCTTTTATGGAGCTTTATTTTTATTAAATTTTACTTGGACTCAGCAGAATCATATGTGATTTAATAGTTAAAATAATGATAGTAAAGCATGAATGGTATAAAAGAGGCTTTAATTGAAGCTATTCCATATATAACTATTTTTGTAGGTCATTTAATCGATGTGTTTGTCTCTTGTGCAAACTCCACAGATGAGACACCTGCACCAAGGTTGTTCCACACAGCCATTTCCTTTCCCTTTCAGCCCTTACCAACACTTATTCAAGTTATTTTTTAAATATGGAGACAAGAAGGAATGTTTATGCTTCTAGTCAGAGGCAGCAAACATTTCTACCTGACAAACTTGATTCTGGTGTTGTAGTTCCTCTCAGCATGTGGGTTGGTCATAGTTTATGAAAATCAAAAGCAAAGCTGCAAACAGTTTTACACATGGTTCCATATTAGCTACTGCAATAGTTCTTTAAAAGAAAACTGAAGGTGATGAAGAAAAAAAACGGGCATGGTCGGAGCTCAGCAATACCTGCATTTCAATACTTGCACACCATAGTGAGAAAGAGGTTGGTGGCTTTAAACATTAAAATAGGCTGGGATCAGTAGCAGCTGAACAGTAAACAAATTCGGAATAAACTCCATGTTTAATCATGTTGTGCCTTCATTTGCAGAGCTAAAGAGGTGGTCCAGGTGTGAAGCAGTGTGGTAAAAAGGCTTGAGTAGCTTGTGTTTACATGCAGAGATTTCTATTCTAAACCCATTTATCAAGTAACCCAGTTTTTTCTCTTTGTTTCTTCTTTTTTTGGTCTTTTCACAAAAGCATCTCACAAAACCTGGTTAAGAATTAAGAGCTTTGATAAATAATTCCATAAGTAGTAAAGATATCTACTTTTGCGTTAACTTGATATAATACATATTAAATTTATATCAGATTCTTTTTTTTTTTTTTTGGGGCGGTGCAGATATGTTTTTACTCATTTATACAAGATGGATATAGGTTTTGTTTAATTTGCTGAATTTGTGTCCTTTGCCCACAAACTAAGCTAACCAATCGATAGCCTAATCCTGAGTTTAATGGCCAAATCCTACCTGAGAAAGGTTCCTTGTTTCATTTATCATCATTCTACAGAGATGTTCCAGCTGGCATAAGTTTCTAGGAATCTTTGCAGGATATTGCATCTGTGATTAAAAGTAAAAAGAGAGTTAAATTTATTCTAAATGTGAAGGTAGACACATTAAATAAGTAACATTTAAAGTCCATATTATGACTCAAAAACTCATTTTGATTTCACCATGAGCATCCTGTACAAATGAAACCACCAGTGACATGTGACATTTGGTGTATGACAGCACACAGATGACACCACAGAGTGAGATCGTAATCTTTACTGCAGAGGCAGCGGGCTGTATAATTTTAAATGAGCCTCCTTCTGAGAAACTGGTACATCAAAGTGACTGAAGACAATCGTTGTAACTGTGACAGTCCAAACCAAACTCGCACTCTTAAAAAGAAGACATTCCTTATACTTCAATTGAAATGTCAATCAAAGTTAGTTCGGCATCCACTGGGGATTACCCACAATTTCTCCTCCTCTGAGACGTTCACTGGCAGCCGCAGTGATCACATAAGGTGGCTTTTGCAAGATGATGGAATGACTTTATGGGCTCATGCTTTGGGCATCCCACTCTGTACTCTGTCAAAGAGAAGCCTCCTGTCTCTGTTTAGTGGCAGAAGATGCATTACACAGCATTGACATTCAAAATAGTCCCCAAGGTACTTCACAAATGCTTTGACTGACAGATCAACCTGGTAAACTTGTGCGGCCCCAAAATTCACCACTTTTTATTCTGTTGCTTCACTTTAATTCTTATGTCTAAACATGCACAGACCTGTGTCACTGCCTTTACTTTTGTGTCATTGTTAGGGTTGGGGTTACGCTTTTTTTTTTCCATTTTCCAATCATACTTACATATAATTCTGATGCCCTAGTTTTTCTGGCTCTGAACATTTGACTTAGAAAGGGCTAAAAAAGACAAAGACTAAATTACTGTCACTATTACCTTCTTAGAAAATGACTTGCTGCAGAGGAAACCGTCAGACTGCTATGATGAATTCAATAAAAGCTGTTGGCAAAATGACAAATCCAATACATGTTATTCCCCATTAAATATAGTTCCATTTTTTTAACAAGCACAAGATCAAATTGCCACAATAATATTATGAGTATAGTAACAGTATAATAGTAGTGAAAGATGTTTGTGTGCTTTACTTTACATCAGTAATCAGAAATCTAACATGCACTAATTTTCCCTTGTGCAATCCATATCCATGTGCAATATATATGTGCAATGTATTTATTTATTTATTTAATCTATAAATACCATATCTATTACCACTAGCACCAATTTACTTATTACCGAAAAAAAAAATATATATATATAAATGATAATCTCGTCATCATGTTTCTCTTGTATATACTTCATATTCTTCTACTCACAGAAGTGCCAGAAATAAACTACAGATAACTTTGAGCTTTGTCCAACCAACCATTTCCTTATAAATCTCTAATCTTTTTACATAAAACTTGTGTTTATAGAATTTGTCTTATTTATTTAAATAAATTTGATTAATACAGCCACGTCCTGCATATAGTACATTCTGATTTTTTAAATAGAAATGTCCCATGGGTCAAGACCGTGGCAACGCTCGGGAGGCTCTGGAGGAATACCTCCGGCAGGCTTAACAGTCCAGGCTCCCAAGCTGCCTTCAGATGTACAACAAAACACCCATGCTGATCTGCTTAGCCATGTTGCCCCTCAACCCCCTAATGAATGAGGGCAAAAGAGCTCTTGGGCTTAGCCTCTCCCTCTTACCCTAACTTAACAAGATGTCCCCCTGCTAACTGACTTCCTCTGTCACACACACAAACACAAATGCACGACAAGGCATAGAGACACACACCTCCCAAACCCCAAACCACTAACCCTCAGACCAATCTGTCTGTGGCACTAAAGTATTATTAGACTTACACACTCTCAAAGGGGAAACAGTGAGTGCTGAGAGCTGGAAGATGAGATATGCTACAGGGGCTACTAGTTCCATTAAAATGCCATTCACTGGGGCCTTTGTTATCATCGGCCCTGACGTTTTCAGGATGTAGTAGGGTTTGCTGATCCATGGCCATCTCATCTATCTTTCAGGATTTGAAGGAAGTTGGTGTGAAATTGACATCAATGAGTGTGGTTCGAATCCATGCCAAAATCAAGCTGACTGTGTGGACCAGGTCAACGGTTACAGGTAAAAAGTCTGACAATGGCTGTTCATTTCTTCAGAGACAAGAAAAGTGGTTTTCACTACGAACCACAAACTTGTGTAAATACAGAGCATGAGAAGCTGTCTCTTGTACATATATTATACTGTCATTTTAAAGCAGGCTATCCTGTGCTAAAATTTGTTTTCATGTTGCAATTAGGTCAATTTAAGAGTCCCAAATGGATCCACCTTAATTATGCCTATCGTTTATTACACATAAAAGCTTTAGGTTTATTTAATCAATGTTCAGATCTTTTACCGTACTGTATGGGCAATCAGGCTAACTATGATGTGTAATTAATATCAGTAAATTCTGATAGATTTTTCTCACTCCCTGCATATGCCTGTAAGAAATATAGATCTTTTTATTTTCCGTCTGAGGAAAATGTCAATATTAATGATTTTTCTTTACTAGGTGTGAATGTAAGAAGGGATACTCTGGCTTTCGCTGTGAGGAAGATATCAATGAGTGTGCCTCAAATCCTTGCAGCAATGCTGGCATCTGTCAGGACTTTGTGAACAAGTAGGTATAAATATCTTTTATGTATCAATTATTAATATTCACTCATTTCTTTTTCGCTTAAGCTTCACATCCAGCCTATATTTTATGGTGTGGCTTTAAAGATCGCTTATATCAGTAAAGGCCAGACACAATTCATTTCAGGATTGTGTTCTGAGGGATAAACAAACAGAAGTGTTCTCCAAAGAAAACACCTGAGGTTTTGGTGCTCTTCTTTAGAGTGTTTCACTTTACATAACAAGCCTGCCTTCATCCTTGACACACATAAGTTTCCCTTCTGAAGACAGAGAGCAAATTCAGCAGGAACACATCATGTTTCTAGATAGGGCTTTTCTCCAACGGTGCTTCTCTCTGCTGTGCTTAATGGGAGCCCCGGGGCTTCCGGGCTTAGTCGGACAGATGGGTAGAGAAGTCCCAGGGCCAATTTGAGTCCTAAATGGTTTGTCTCCAGTTTGTATCCCGTCATGACTGCATTCCCGTGTGACCTGGCCCTGATCAGAGCACTCCCCTGGCTGCACAGTCCAGGGAGTTCACATCAGGTGTGTTTTAACACACACCTCTGTCTCTGTCTCCATCTTCATCTCCCTCAACCTCGCAAGCAAAGCAAGTTGGTCTCTATTCAGTCACATTCAGCAGTGCACTCATTGAGCCCCTTGCTGCCTTATGTTTACACTCCCTAACTCTTGAGATAATTTAGGCCTGACTATTTGACAGCAGAGAGGTTGTTAATTGCTGTAGTGGTGCGAAGATCACTCCAGCATTTGAAGGCTTCCCAATAGGCAGTTCTTATGTGCTACATGACAAGAGAATGTTTAGCATAATGCAGAAATTTGATAAACATAACTGGTTTATTGATGAATTTATCTAATGAAAATGTGGTTTAGATTCTAGCTCAGAGGTGTCTAATTGCATCATTCTTATTACTTCACTTTAAGATATAATAACTGTCTCCTCTGAGATGTATTGTGAAAGCATATCCAGACAGGGATGGGAATTGAATAAACTATATGATTGGACAGATTGAGCACTTCACTTCAGTAATAAATCATCCATAATTCAAGCATGATTTAAATTTAGCCACACGCTGGGGAAAAAACTGTTGCATTGATCATCTTGTCTGCTGGTCAGCTCAAAAAGATTTTGTGTATGGATTTCTGGCTGGTACCTTTGTGCAATCCATTCTAAGATTATCAAAACTGTTTTAAAAGGACTTTTTACTACTTTTATCTAAACATAAAAGCATCCTTCCCATCTGACGTGTCGGTTATAGCATTTCACCTCATACCTTAATCATTGAGTGTTATCACATCCTCCTTAGGTTCCACTGCTTTTGCCCTCCTGGTTATTTTGGAACGCTGTGTGACCTGGATGTTAACGAGTGTGAAGTTTCACCTTGCCTACACGAGGGCATCTGTATCAACACGCCTGGGGGCTTCAAGTGCATCTGCCGGCCTGGATATACAGGTAGCTGTTTTGCCCTTAGGTGACATGAAGATCAATATGAGAGTCTAAAAAGCTTATCAAGATGACTGCTGCTGCCTGCTTTTGAGGCAACTCTGACACAGATCAGGATTAGGAAAGAAAAAAAAAAACATTCACAATGCCTGATTTTAATTAGCCTGTAAGACACAGTGGCTGCTTTTTATTAAGGCTAACAAGAGATACATTTCTGTCACATGTTCTATCTGATAAGGGAGGCTCTTTGTTGGATTTTATTCATTTGACTTGTTTTATTTATATATATGTGTATATATATATACACACATACACTTAAATGTAAAGAATAATGTGTGCGTGTGCTCACTATCCAAAGCTGATCCCTGTCAGGTTCTGGGAAGATTAATTTCATTTGTCTTCCACACTGTATCATCAATTTATCCTTCCCCAGTTGAGAGAGGGTGGAAATCTCTGAGGTATTGTGACTCTGGAGAGCAGAACCTGACACGCATGGCCCAATTCCCACAGAAGTAGCTTTTATTATTAGGCCTACACACGGCATAGTACAAGTCATTACTTTTTCTGTTGCTCTAAGCTCATCTGAGGAATCAGGGTTCCCCAAGAGAGCAAACGGCCACAAGATGCAGTCCGACTTGGCTCCAACCAACCAGAAATCATACAAAATATTTGTTCAGGGATCGGATGCATGCCCGTTTGGCAACAGAAACACTAAAACGTGACTTGACAGTACTTACCTTCTGAGGTATTTTGTGGCTGTTAAAATGCTTCTCAGAACAAACTTATTTGTACTTTCTTTTTTTTTTTCTGTGACTGCAACCGTATGTGACTTGATAATGTTATATTTATTTGCTTTAGCCATCAAGGAAATGTTTTAAATTTTTTATTATTTTTTTGAAGGAAATTTCACTATCGCAGTTGATACCGATTGCGGTTCTATATATGTCCACCAATGATGTGATTAAGCTGTGATGACACTTTATTCCCACCTACATTACTATATTGAATTTTTATCTGTTAATCTTTCTCTGCGGGGATTTTAATAAATGTGGATTCAGGTTGTTTTTGCAAAGGAATTAAAATCCTTTTTTCTCAAGACGCCTCATTTTTCAAACAAATGGAAATTTTGAAGGCCTTTTTTTAAACAAGTGGGGTTGGGTAATAATTGAGCAGGAACATATTTGCTTGTTTCATATATCTGTCTGTTTTTAATAATTATTTTTCTATCCCTTGAAAAATCAGTATGTGCAAGTCTTGTTTTTTTACATCACCAATGGTCCTCACTTCTGACAGAGTTGTGCATTATTGTATTTCGCTTGCCCATTGTGTCTTGGTTTGCAGCTTAATCTCATATGATCATACTATATTTCTGAATACTTATTTTTTTTGCTTTCTTCCAATAAAACTGGCTTTGACAGGTTTGGCAGCTGATAGATTATTGTACAGGACACATGGCTTGAAAGTCTCTGCAGTCCCTGTATTATGTAATTTAACTGTACATACTGTAGGTGCTGTGTTGTTTGGAGGTGATAAGTCACTACAGTGACATGATTAATGGCTGATCTTGTTTATATAAATCACAGTTTAAGCAGAGTATCAGTCACCTTCTGTTTTCTCTTTTTCACCCATCATTAGTGAGCGTGTTCCCCTGAGTGATTGTACAGTGCAATCAGCACATTGTTGCAGTTTCCTCAGTCAGCACTTTGCTGGATGATGATGTTCCATCCCTTGCAGTGTTTTTTGTTATTGTTGTTTAGGCTTCAGTAAATTAAATCTTTTGCCAGGTTAACATTTTCTGTCAGTCTTTAGCACTGTGTGTCCTCATCTGAGATCAAAATGTACATTTCATACTGTACCAGATTACTTTAGCTGCTTTTATAGACATTTTGAGTGAATATGTTAGGTGTTAAAAATGTAAACTAACAATGAAACACGTCTTTATCACTGAAAGGGCACAAAAACACATTTTGTAACGCTTCATGTATAATCTGTATGTATTTTATGACATGTTTAATTTCCATCCTAGGAAGCAGAGGATGTGTTTGAAAAATAACCCTAACCCTAAACAAACACAGTAATTGGGTAGTAAATGCATTGTTTTTACTAAGCACATTTCAGTAAATGGAAAATGCTAAAAACAAAGTGTACTTGTTTAATCCGAAATAATAAATTCACCTAAATATTTCTAACTAGTCACAAAGATTTAGTACATACTCTGCAGTGCATTGTTTAAGCAAACTTAAAAATATTACATCATTTTCATTCATTTAAATTATTTATGCAAATGCCCTTCAAGGCCAAAAATTAATTGCACATGTGCAAAAACATATCCCTTTTTGTCGTGCTTATAGACTGGGCATTACAATGCCATGTGGCTGTCTTAAACAGATATATATGTATATCCACACTGTTTATATCAGTAGGATAAAACTCTGATCATTTTTTAGCTTTTTTATAAACTGGCTGAAAGCCTTTTTTGAAATATGCCCTTACTAATGGAAATAATATATCGACTACCTTTACACATTTAAATGCTGCTGACAAAGTTTCATTGATTTGGATAAAGTAGCTGAATAAAATGAATTAAAATTATGGAAGCTAATTTTTATTTACTGTTTATTCATTTAATGTGATGAATTACTCTTGTCTGATTATATTAAATAATATCTGTTCAAGTTATTAGGATTTTTATTAGGATTTTTTTGCTGTTTGAAACTCTTAGTTAGGTTGAAATATCGTAACTTTTCACATGCCCATCTTTATGTTCCAGTATTTCATTCAGGGTGAAAAAACAGCCCAAGTATCATACTGATGATGAAGTCAACATTTGACTTGATGGTGTCAAATGTTGATGGTGTCTCCACCGTAATCAGTTCACAGGTGATATGACACAGCAGTGCATGACATGTTTAAACTTGTATAAGTTAGAGTTCAGTTCAGAAGAAGACAGTTTCACTCATTTTGTTTCATTGATTTGGTTTGACCAGTTCTTCCTCTTTTACATCACAGTATTACCATATCATTATTTTGTTAGTTTTACTACTGAGTAAGGAGAGGACAGGAAGATATTTTCAACCTTTTGAACCTTTTATTCTGCTCATTCTAAAGATTTACCTTTGGTTAAATTAACCAAATCTGGAACGAAAGGAATTGTTTTGTGAAAAAGGGAAAGAGATCAATTTTGTGTACAGTAGAGACAGTTTATTCTATTTGTGCTTTTTAAGACACACAAGGCAATAAATAATGTTTTGCTCCTGTTTGTTTTCATCTATCTCAGCCTGCAAATGAAAAGCTAACCACATGATTAATGATGGGTGAGCCGTCATTTTTCTTCTCTCCATTCCAGTAAGTTTCCAGGAGATTTCAAGGATACTTTATAATCTTACCACTATGGCTAAATAACAGCTATTCAAAAAGCCCTGCTTTTTAAGAGAGACACTATCCTTTATTTCATTGATTTATTTTTTTAAATAATGAAAATACTTTTGTGATTATACTGTAAGCTATACTGGCACAAATTTAGAACACAACTATTTCCATTTGTGCATTTCAAAGTATGTTCTCTAAATTTGGAAGAGGAAAGCAGAATGTTTTTTCTTCCGTTCATTTAATAGTTTTTAAAAATAATTCACAAAGACTTCACAGAGCACAGTATATATTCAGGCTCATCTTTAACATGTGGAGGGTTTTACCCCTTAACACAATTGCGGTCACAGCTGTGAGCATATACAGCTCTCATAAAATGTGACATCTTTTCCATTAGTTCAGGGCTGCACCTCATTGAGTTTTCTTGTGGAATTTTTGTTGCAGTAACGCATCACCTAAACAACAAAAACACATTTCTACGAAAACCTTGAAAAATGTTTTTTTCTTTTCGGTGAATCAAGGCCTGTGTTCTTTATTTATGGTTAGTCTTTTGAACTGCCCTATTGCATCAGTGCAGACATCCTGTAAACCTGTTTTTTTTTTCTTCTGGAACACTCTGCAGCTGTATGAAATCCTTCATAGGTGAATTCTCTGATCAATTTAAAAGATGCTTGGTATAATGTGTGACCCATGACTGTAACCTGACTAGTTAGAGAACCACCAGGGAAGGTGTGAAAGGAGGTGTCCTTGTTTATATTCTTATTTCACTTGTGTGCCTACTACTGCTTCTGGAGGTGTATATTAAATGGTCCCTTCCTCTGGGCTACCTACAGCTTTGAAATAGCATCAAGTGTCCCCTCCGCCCCCCTTCTCTTAGTTGTGTATCCTGCTGCTCCTCTTTGGTGTTGATTTTTCCTCTTTTTATATTTAGTCTGTGGTATTTTTGCAGACAGGATCTTTTGGGGGGTTGAAAAGCAGCTACACATGTATCAGACATGTGAAGGAAAATGTTATATTCACAGCTGAATTGAGGTCCACAGGACAATCTTGATATGTTCACAGTTTGCTCTCTCTGTAACATTAAAACCAAGCTCTGTCCCATCCACTGGTCGCAGGGGATGGTGTTGCCCCTACTAAATCCTCAATAGTCTTATTGTTTTTCAAAATGTTAAAAAGCAGGAGACGCTTACACAGGAAACTATTTGAATTTCTCGGATGATAGCATATACGGGGGATTTAAACTATCTCTGTATTATTGAGGAACTGATCTCCAGCGTTTTGAATGTACAAATAATGTTGACCTGGGATTCTGAGAAATTGCTAGGTTTGACTATAACTCCCTATTTACTTCTTACAAGATAACTGTTTACCTAAGTATTGTCATCTTAAAATAAATGTTTCGTTAAAACAAAAAGTGTAAATTTCTCAATTGTATATAAGAAAATCAATGTACTACATCTATCTGTCTTTTACTATAACTGACAGAATAGCCCCCCCTCACACACATAGACACACCAGACAGTGTTTGATACTATAAAGTAGGTCACATGCCAAACATGAACTCAATAAATATGTAATACATTCCATTAAAATTGCCTGGGTAGAATTGGGAGCTTTTGATGGTTGTCCCTCGAGAAGGGTCTAATTAACAAAAATAAACAGAAACAAAGAAATAATAAGATAAGGTCAGTAGGAGCAACTCAATTGATAGACATCACAAAATCATGAAATCTGAATATAGCCATGTAAAGGACATAATAAAACAACCAAATCACTGGGGTAAGTCAGTGTCCCTGATGTTACAATTAAGATACCAATTGTTTCAGCTCTACCTTAGATGTTATTTTATATTTTCACAGCCGTGCTTCTAATCAGAAAGCAGAATAACCATCTGGGAAAACATTGTCTTACCTTTGTTTATAGATCACACAGTGAATCCGTCCGCATACTGTGCCTCTATTATCAGGCATATAAATGCCAGCCACTGTCAAAATCACAACATTTAACAGTTTAAGCATTGGAGTTTATAACCAGAACTTCTGAGGTTATAGTATTTCTGCTAATTGTTTTAACTCAGTTGCTGTTTGTGCATAAAACTCGGTTAATTTCTGTTAAAGAAACAGCTTCTCATGGAAACCCCTTTCATTAAAAGATTTAAGGGTGTCGTGTGTTACTAACAAAAACCAAATGTGAGTTGATATGAAAGGCCAAGCTGCAGAACCCAGAAATCCTTTATTGTAATTCATGTAATGCGCTCATGTTTACCATTCCTGCTAGGCTGTGATCACTTTATATCAAAGGTTACTAAAGAGATCAGAGAGGAAAAACATGTCATGCTGGTAAAGCCGCTTTATCTGGACAGTATGTCCACTATTAGTGGGAGACAGGATTTTTCTCTTTAAGGCTTTAGTCTATTTACTAATTGCAAATTTTACATTTTCTGAAGGGCTAGCAACTCAGAAGTCATTGATTATAATTTTCAGGAATCTTGATTTTGATTCTACACGATGTTTGATTTTAGAGGTTTTATTTATCTGGGCCATACATTTTGGCATATATCACAGATCCCATACTTTCATACATCAATTGAGGAAATGCAGTACCTGATTTTGATGGACTGGTATGTCAAATAAATTCAGACATTTATTTTTCCTTATTTTTATCCCTGAAATTGTTATTCTTTACAATTATGTCCCTTCACCATCATAATCAGCCTACCTGTGTCTTTTCACTTGGAAATTAAATGGGCCTGAATTGGATAGATGGTACGTACTTTAGTCTAGCAAAGTGACCTGGATGTGAAATGTAGCATTAGGGTTATAAATATTGCTGAAAAAGCATTACACTGAGTCAACGGTAAAGGACATCCAACCCTTAAATCGTCATTACGTAGCTGGTAAAGTGCTGAGAGTTACTGTTAGAAAATAGAGGGGTTCTGCTGTGTAGTCATCTCTGAACATGAGCTGTGATGTCTCCATGGATGGCTCTTTGTTTAGTTTACAGACCTGGATGTAATAAAAAAAAATGGTGAGCTCAGGCTTGATGAAGAATCAAACCCCCCTCTCCTCAATGTGAAGTCAATTTTCTGTATCCTGAAATGTCCCTCACCCGTTTAACAGTTTAAATATTCAATATGACATGTTTTGCCACAATATTCTTTACTTCTAGGGTCACGCTGTGAAGTCAACTCCGATGACTGCGTTTCGAACCCTTGCCAAAATGGTGGAAGGTGTATTGATGGGGCCAATCAATATCACTGCTTGTGTCTTGATGGCTTCATTGGGCTCCACTGTGAGACCAACATTGACGAGTGCATGTCAGCACCTTGTCTTCATGGGAGGTACAGGCTTTTCTCCATTAATCGGGACAAAAACAAGCAAATTGTACACCAGTTGAATAGAATCATATTTAATTGCACCTCTTTATAGCGCAGTGGGTGGCTGCCTATGTCAGGGGGTTAACAAGACGATACACTTACAGCTCACCATAGTAGTGATTCAATTATAGTAATTCAGCCAAAGGGGAGTTTTAGCATTATTAAAAAACACAGATTTCTTCTTAAGGGTTCTTTTTAAACTTCACAGCAAAATACTTCCTACATAGTGTCATTTTTTAAAATCACAGTTATCTTCTTAATTTGTTAATTCTAACTGTGCCTGTTATGGCCTTCTCAGCTGTGAGGATGGAGTTTATTCATACACCTGCCTTTGTGAACCTGGCTGGATCGGCAACAGATGCGAAACAAACAATGACGTGAGTTGAGCTTTGTTAATAAACCCGCTGGGTGTTCTGGAGAAATGTCAAGACAACTTTGTAGTCTTTGTATGGCCTTTGGTATCATTAACTCTATTGATTTTTGTACAAGATAAGTCAATGGTACTACCAGGATCATGTAAACACTGCACAAATACCTGATTAAAAGCAATTGCTTAGTCTTGGGCTTAATTGATTTGAAACCCCAGCTTTTTGCTGGACTCTAGAGATAAAACAACAAACTGCTCACAAAGTCTCCACGAGCACAATGTTCAGTGAATAAATGGATCAGATTTGAATTTCTGGCAACTCACTTTAAACTTCAGTTTTTTTTTTCCAGATGTTGATAGATACACTATAAAAAGGTCATGTTGAGGGTACATTTCTGAATGTTACTGCCATGTTTTTACAGTGCCTCACTCATTGATGTTTGGTCTCTTTTCATTTGCAGGACTGTGCTTGCAGTCCCTGCCTGAACGGAGGCTCATGCGTGGATCTTATTGATAAATATGCATGCTTCTGTCAGGACGGCTACACAGGAAAGACTTGTGAAAATGATATAGATGTTTGCAGTGAAGGTACTTTTAATGTCTCGCTCTGTTTCAATGGAGCCACGTGTCTCGATGGGGAAGGATCGAACTTTACATGCAGGTGAGTTTGCTCACTCTAATCATTTTTTTTTATATGTTTTTTTTTAATTAAATTTATGACTAATGATACGAATACAAATTCATGAATGACCTCAAATGAACTCAAATTGAAGTTGTGCAGCTTAACAAAGCAACATGGCAAAAAAGGCCTGATACACTTGGGATTTCCAAACGGCACGTGTTACTGTAATGTAAGTTGTAATCATTTTCATGTCATGGCTACATACTTGATGATAAATATTATCCAGGCTCTTCATGTTACATGTCTCTTCAAGTAGACCTAGATGTAGTTGTAAGGCTTGTAGCACCACTTCTGGAGGTTAGAAACTGAATAAACCTTAATGATAACATCAAAGGTTCAGCTGTCTGTATTAAATTCAACTAAAACTGAAACTGTGCTAAAATAGAAAATCTGCACTATCTGACCCGTGTCTTTTTTAAGTCTTGATGGCTTATATTGAGGCTGCACTAATAACTAAATATGATTCAAGAACATTGTATGGACCAGCATAAAAACACAAGTAAACCATCTTTGCATTCACCCTGTGTGAGGTTCAACCAAATGTATTGGTTGAACTGAACAGTTTGAGCACAAGCCCTAGTTATACAGTTATAACCCTGAAAGTGCAGTAACAGGCTTGTTTGAGTATCGACAGAATGGATGCAGTCAGCCACATTGCTTCTAGAGACTCGGTGAGGTTATTCTGAGCAGCATCCATTGAAAAAGAAAATAGACTGATTACATTTTTGGTTCCGCTCTCATATGGTTGAATGATTTGCTTTGCCCATAGTGCTGCTGCCTTCTGCACTGTGCTGCACCGGCTTGTCCCTCAAGTATCTTCTACTGCTGCAATGTTGAAAATTTGTTTTAGAGTGCACGAGAAAAGGGGCCTGTAAAGTTGTCTGAGACCCGTGTCTGGTGCCAAAAAGTTGGCAACTCTGGTTTCTAGTTGAGACAGGCTTTGGGTTTGTATAATGCACATTCATTGTTCCTAGCCGTGAGGAAGATACCATATGTCACCACACTGCTAATGAAGCAATAACTTTTTCTGTTAGTTTGTTTTATTATGATGATGTAGCATTAGTCTTGCATGACAGGATTTACTGTATGACTTTTCACATCGATTAGCATTTTGTAAAAAGCAGCCAGTGAACTTATTGGTACTGGTATATTATTTAGATAGTAATTTGGTGCTCACTCTGATGTAATTGAAGTTTTTGATTTCCGATATCTCTCTTTTCATATGCAAGTAAAATAGATATTATGTTCGTCTTTTGAAAATATGGCCAGATTAATACGAGCTTTCTATCCTGTCAGTGTTTGCTCACAGTCGGGTTTATTGAAGCTGCAGCCCCATTTTAAATGCTGTTTAAAGTGGGGTTTTCTCTTCACTTACAATGCATATCCTCTCTTTGAAGGGCCCATCAGGTCTCCATGGGCTTATGGAAAGTGAGGAAAGGGATGAGGTCAGAAGTTCTTTACAGAACAGAGACCTCTAGAGTAGTCCCGTATAAAACTTTGAATGCATCAGAGTTCTTATCAATGATTGTCTTCAGGAAACCTGCAGCAGGTCTGGGAGCTGGTTTGTTTTGTCTTTGTGTTTTTTTTTAAGATGAAAGCTTCTGAGATATATTTTAAAAAATGGAATGTAAGAAAATATTAACATTTCCCCCAATCTATCCCCAAATAAATGTTGAAGCTGTTTATTCCACACCTTATGCTGTTTATTTTGATTTACTGAGTATTTATAACTGTTGCAAAGACAATAGATGGGCATAAGAAAATGGATATAAAATCCACGTTTCCTTTTAGAAACACATCATCCTCTGGAAGGAGATGATTGTCCGTATATCAACATTTTCTTGGAGCTGTTTGGACCAATCCACTAATGGGATTTAATGAGTCTCTTTTCAGCCCACCGCTTTGTAACACATATGTGAAGTTACCGAAGACAGATAGGACTTCATTCGGTTGCACCTTTTTGCTCTTCCCCGTCAGCTTGCAGTCCATTGCAGCCTAAATCACCGCCAGGTAATGGAGACAAGCCTTTTGTGTGTTTTCTATTTGAAGCAAAATATCAGTAGTTCACTTGAAGTTCACATTACAAGTGAGTGAAAACTCAGCACCCATTATGTCACCTTTTAAAAATTCATTACACGTCCACTTCTGTTTCTTCGCAGACTTGATGGCAACTGACTTGAAGGGTTCCTCGTGTCCATAGCGATCCAGCACAGATCCATTTCATCTGACCATAAAAATTAAGTTCATTTTTGGGCCAATCTTTTTTCCTTGATTTATTTTTGGTGGTGCTGTCCTTACATGTTGCCTAAAGGATTTTGTTAACCTCTTATTTATTTACTTTATTCTTTACCTATTTACCCTTAATAGTTGTATTCTACAGCTACATATTTCCCCTGATTGGTGTAAATAGGTGTTATCCCATTCAATTTAGTTTATTTTGGCCACATTCCTAGACTTTCCACAACTTCATTCACCAGGCTGGTTGCCAGTCTGAAACCCACGCTTTTACTTTTTACTGTGTATAATTAGCTTTCCTATTTTTTAAAGGTTTTACCTACGTACTGTCCACTTAATTTGGACAATTAAGTATTTTAGGGCTGTAGGTAGAACCCATTCTAGTTATCAAAATACCATCTTTGTCATCTGAAGATGATTGATGTGTTTCTAAATAAGGAAATATGACTCATGGGTCCACCCTTTCATGTGGACCCGTACCAAATGCTGGATCGTCAGTGAACTGGTAAATTCTCTCGCATCTTTTAACATTGAAACAGTTGTCAGTGATACACAGTTTTACTTCTCTCCAATTAAATATGCATCTCTTTTCATAATGATTGTGCTACGGTACATCTGTGCTCTCATATCAGTCCTCCAGGTTGTGTTTGCAAGTGAATCATCACTTTTTAATTGCTCACATGCTATCCCTTGAGTGATGAAGTGTTTCTGGATACAAGGTGTATGTAGAAGTAGCGTGCCGATTTGACACAGCAGCTCCCTGGGTGCCTCACAGTTAATTACGTTGTCTAACCTTGTGCTGATGTGCCGCTATATGCTAGGTGACATGATTTATATGACAATGAGTACCACAACTCCAAATTGATTGCTGCTTTTTACAGTGTTATAAATTCATACAGAGGACTTCAGACTGTCTCAGCACTGTATTTTTTTATGATGCACTCCTCATTTACGGATCGTTTCTATATTTATTATTGCTAGGATGAAAATATGTTGTGATTTACTGATAAAGTAGTTTTCTAGGGGAATAGTCAATTTACATACACATTTTGTGACTAATGTTGTTATTTAGGGTTAAAGAGATCACTTTAGTGTTAAACTATTTATTTTGTTCTTTTTATAATCGAGAGCAACATTAAGAATAGTTTTTTTTTCAACATCATCATCTCTGTTGTGTATGAATCATGAAAGGGTTTCTTTTTTGTAAAAGCAAGCATGTTTTACCATGATGTTTTCTTCACTTTGAAAAGGCAGGGCTCCAAAGAGGCTGAGTCAGAATTAAAACCTAAAGTATAAAATCCTTCATGAAAGAAAATCATGGAGGGATGATTTATCTACATGTTTCATGTTGTAAGTGCTCCACATCAATAGTGCACCGGCTCATGAAATGGTTTAAAAAACCACACGCTTTTCTCCATGATGGTGTTAGCCAGGAAGTCATGACTGAAAGCTATGGGCCATTTTTATGGACTTTCCTCATAATTTACAGCAAATGTGCAGTGCAAACCTTACTTAAAAAGAATATTACCACAAAGTACTTTAACACAGCAAAAGTTTATTTAGTTTGCCTGGAGTGTAATATAATTGTGGTTTGTTTTTTAATCTTTTCTGTCCTTATTGTTTCGATTTTATTACTTTTGCAATGAGAGAATTTCCCAAAGGTGTTCATTCAGTTTGTCTTTTTTTTTATTTAGTCAAACAGGATCTTTTCTCTGACAACACTGGAAAAGTGTTTAACAATAATAATGCTAATAACAATCTTTTCCTAATATATGCTAATATGAAGGTTGTTACCTGGAGTATTTAGTATGAATACAGTGTTTAGTATGATTTCCTTGTTCCTTTATTCAGTTGGTTGTTCACATATGGATCCAACATGGATCTAAAATACTTATGGATGAAAATGTGTTTCTTAACTTGCAAATTGTGCGTCCCACTTTTTGTATTTATAACAAAAAAGAGATGTATCAACAAACACCTCAGATAAATGCTGGAAAGTATTTTAGAAGCTTTTTTTAAAGTAATTAATTGCAATTTTTTGTAATAGTAACAACTGCAAACAAATCGTTTAATATAAATAAAAAAGAATAATGTGAGCACTTTGAGCAACCAAAAATGAGCTCGACTTTGATAGTATAAAGATTGAAGCGTGTTTGGCAGCATGAGGACATGAGGAAGATGAGTGTTCAGAGACATTGTTCTTATTAACGTCAAGTAAATGTAGCTCCATTACAACTTTATAACCTTCACTATAAAGATGAATGATTTTCTGAGGTATGCCGCTTCATGTGACTCTTTCACTGTGTTATGACAGCTGTTCGACCACTCTTGACTTTATTGCCCACTTTACTCATTCCACCATTGTGATTTTTCTTGAATGAAACAGTTACATTTGATTTGTGTTCAATCAATTACAATGAGACAAATTATCTGACAGAAAGTCAGTTTTCTTAAGTGATAACTAGTAGAAGGGTTTCTTGGATACAGGGTGTCACATCCCCAAAGAAGAAAACGGCAGAACTGTGAGACAGCCTTTTTCTTTTTAACTATACGTTTCTTCCTTTTATTTATTTCTTTAGCTGTCCGCCAGGCTTCATGGGAGATTTCTGTGAAGTGGATGTTAACGAATGTTGCTCAGTTCCCTGCCACAACGGTGCTGTTTGCCAAGATCTTATTAATAGCTACGTCTGCCACTGCAGGTCAGGTGAGTCACTCAGATGTCCTGTGATTTTTCAAGATTTATTTCAAACTGAGGCAGGCAAAGCATTTTTTCCTTCTTTGTGAGACCTGTCAGAGGCAAAGTTTGCCACACATAAGCATGAATACTAAAACATAGCCTAGATGGCAAAACAGTTTTTGAAGTGAACAAGAGGGCCTGAGTCTTTGCCTGTGGCCCAGATGTTGCAGAGTATTAATTCTTGAAGATCACCTCTATTGGACTGAAAAGGTTCACAAAAAGTTACCTTAATGCTCGGATAGTTTGCGCACCTTCCAGTTGTTCAAAAGCTACATGCAGCCCTCTAGAGAGAAATTGTCGTCATACACTAGAAAAAAAAAAGACAGTGATTAAAGGATGATACTGCCTCTTATTAAAATGTATGTCACATCTTAGTCTTTAGTGAAAGCCTTTTCTTCTCTCTGTATGTGTGTGAGCCCAAAAAGAAGCAAATCAATGTAAAAGAATCTGATTGATATTCACTTCAGAGGGTGGAAGTGAGAGAGCCGGGGCTCACTACGGCACTCTGTGGGCTTTTGTTCCTGGCAGGTTGGACAGGCCTTCACTGTGAGGATGACATTAATGAGTGCCTTCCACAGCCCTGCAACCAGGGGATATGCATCCAGAATGATCCAGGCTATGGCTACACCTGTTTCTGTCGTCCTGGATTTGTGGTGAGGCTCCCCCACCTTACCCCCACACCCCTTTAGCTTTTTATTCTTTTTGTATTCATTTATTTTTTTTCATGAAGCTTTGCTTTCTTGCACTCTGTATAACAGTATGCTTTCTTGGCGAAAAATAACTGAAGTGTGAAAAGTTGATCTGCACACTTTGAATGAAGTGCTGACATTAGTTAGTTGAAAAAAATGTTAGAATTATTAATTATAAGTAATGATGATGATCTTCTAAAATATGTTTTTGTTAGGCTTGATCTGCATAACAAACCTTGTTCAATGCACTTTGCATGTTGAAGCTAGAAACTTTGTATTCCATTTAGCATTTCAACGCAGAGTTGAAAGGCTGCCTATGCTCTGCTCACAGGGGAGGAACTGTGAGCACAACTATGATGATTGCCTGCTGAATCCATGTCCAGAAGCATTTTCCTGTGTAGATGGCATCAACAAGGTCAGCTGCCTACCTCCTGTAACAGATCCTGTTCCCTTGACGACTGTAGTCAAGAACATCACTGGCGGCTACACACCCAGAGTGCCGACGCCAACACTCAGCCCAGCACCAACAGCTGAGCTAACCACAGGTATGGGCCCTGCTGTGCATTTCTGGAGATCCCTCTAGTGATGGGATGTAGCTTTGTTATTGATGCATGCTACTTTATGCTTTCTGCCCATTTCAGAAAAGAAGGCAATCAACATTTATTTGAAAGCAAAGATACTTAGCAATTATCCAGATTGAGACATTAAGTGAGCGAAAAAGAATATCAACAAAAATAACAATATAAATATTTAATTCTATATTTATTTCTAGCCCTGTCCTTTGTAAGGCACCACTATTTCTGTTTTAGAAATCGGACAGACTACACACAGGGAGACCTGCATTTGATCAGGATGTGCATAAGCACAGCACCCCAGTGTCATAAAATTAAATAAGTTTAATTGTGTGGTTAGCCACATTCTTACTTAAACATACACATACACACACATACCAACTGACTTCGTAACCTCTGTTGTCAGCAAATAGTTGTATGTCAACATTGCAACCTTGTATATATACATTGAACATTTACTTTGATTGTGCACTTAAATTCCACTATCAGGAGTACCATCATCTTTGGAGACTGTCCATGCCTTCATGCGACTTAACAGAAGCCTCCTGTCGCCCTACCTTGCATGAATATGCAAAATCTTGATGCATGTGCCGTGTATCTTTTGTCCAACATTAACTTGCACAGCATAATTTTTATAGATTTGCTGTCCTTTAGAATTCACATCTCCCATCAGCCATACACATGGGGCTATGATAGAGACAAAGACTCCTAAGTTACTTCAGGATAGGACAGTGTTAAAGTATGTATGATAATATTATAATTTTTATTAAAAAGGGTGCTAGACAAAAGACAATGCATACATTTACTATCACATATCACACGTTTATTGTGTGTATCTAGACACATTTGTAACACAGTATACTTGTTATGAACATTTAATCACCCTTGGTTTACTTACTTAACGCCTCATTTTAAATTGTTTAATACAACTGGAGTGTTCGTAACTTTGTCATATTGCCACTCTCTAAAACAGAATTTTTAAGATTTTCCTCCACCACTGGGCACATTGATGCTGTAGTTTGCTCATCCCATTCAAATGAACTTTAGCAAGCTGCGAATATCCTACTTTTTGAACGACTTCAAAGGCTGCATATATTTAAAGGTTCATATTTGCTTCAGTAAAGATTCATTTGTAATCACAGAAATATCAGACTTTTTTTAACAATGGTTCAGCTTAATTTCAAGTACTTCTTTCAAGAAACAACCCTGTGATCAATATGAATATTAATCATATCATCATTACAAAGTGAAAAACATATAGCGATTAATGATGCTTGGAACCTCAATGATGCTGGCAAAGTACTAAATTAATGAACGCATCTAAGTCAAGTTATAGTTCCCATCATCATATTATTACTTTCATTAACATAATTTGATTTACAAGTGACATTAAATTATATACACTGAGTAGCATTAGAGCAGTTAATTTGTAGTTATGAGCTTCCCACGGATCTCTTCTTTTCTTTTCTTTTTTTTGACAAAGTGCGAGCTTTTCTTTTCTATGTTCTTCGTACTAAACATTTTTGATTTACAAGTTTTCCCAATTTTGAATAAGACTCTCACTTGGATAGAAATCCAAATGCTATTGCATAGAGCATTTGGGAAATAGCAGGTGATGATTTATTAGGTTTAAATCTAGGATTTGTCATAGTTTGTGCAACAGTGGAACATTTCTCTTCAAACCATTTCGTGTTTTTTACTAAATTGCATTGTCCGTTTTTATATGAAAACTGTGGTTCCAAAAAGTAATATGTTTGATCAGTATTTGTAACCATGTCCTTTAACACTCAAATGATGGACATAGGACACAATCTGTTATACATTACTGGCTTTGGCTTCAGTCATCTCTGTAAGAGGAGAAATTCGGGCTGCAGGACAGATTGTTACTCCTTGACAGATGAGGTCTGCCGAGCTTTGAAACTGTTCACAGAACTGTAAAACAGACCTATTGAACACAGGCAAGCTTGAACCAATTCGGTACGACACTTTGAAAATCAGTGTGGGCCAAACGTAATGGAGTCCTCCCTTCTGCACCTGATCCAGCCTTCTTTCAATTCATTGGATTGGAAAGGGTTAAGTGTACACACAAAACTCAGTTAAAGAAAAACAAACCCTAGCATCCAAACACCAAACCTTCCCTTTACTTTTCTACCCATAGTCAAAGTAAATAAGACAGAGCGCTCAGGAACTCATGAGTTTATCTAACTAGGTCATCATCTTAAAACATGCAGTGCCCTTGGTGGTGCTTGAAATAGACTCAGACAGTGCTCCTTTAAACCTAAGACTGCTCCGCAACCTCTGAAATATATATAACATGTTGCTGCAAAGACAGACATGGAGGGGATGGAATATATGCTACACTGACAGTGGAATATATAATTTTCTGTGTTCTCACTGTTTTCATTCTAATTTTGATGTGAAAACAAAATTCAGTGCAGTTTAGAGGTAAATAAGAAACCTCAAGGCTCCTTTTCCTTTTTCTGTGCTGCAGATGTAGTGCTGAGCTCCACAATATTGAACTCCAACTCCACAATGTGAAAGCAGATGGAAATCTAGAGAGCACAATTCTGGTGGAGGGAGGCTTACGGCTGCTAAGCCACGATTTGGTTGACTTTGCTTGGAGTGATCACAGCTGCACAGGTGATGCTGTTATCTTTTGCTGCCACATGCAGCAGAAATAAAATTACCCCATCAGACCTCTTCAGAATCGACTTGATGAGTAAGAAGTTAGTATTTTTAGATATTAAATATCTCTTCTCTTCTCCTTAGAAGTTATTTTGATTACCAGGCATTATTTTTGTTGGGCACTTGTTCTATTTATTTTTGTTTAAGGTTTTTATTTTTGGTATTCAGATGCTGTACCTCCTAAATCTGCCTGTATTTATTTAGATATAATCTGTGGGATGAAATTGCTGGTGCAACAGATTTGCTCAAAATATTTGTATTAATGAATTAAAGAGCAAAGTCTAAAGTGAACATTTCAGTTGTACTTTATAATAATCCTAATATATAGTGATTATTTAAAAAAGAAAAGAAAGGTATTATAGGCATACTCCAAATTTGATAATGAGTGTTTCTGCACATATTTCTCTTTGATTGCTCTAAGAGAAATATGTACAGTATGACCTTTTGACACTTTTAAAAGCTCTCTAGAATCTAAGAATGGATTACAACAATATCTTAGCTCTGTCCTGTGACAAGATCAATCAGTCAGTCTATTACCTTCCCCGATAAATCAGGGACAAATCAACCTCACACCATGCCTTTTTTTTTTAAATGGGACATTAAGTCCATATTAATTAAATCTCACCATCCAGAGTCAGTCCTCCAATTAAATGATCTTAAAGTCACATTTCTGCAAATATATGTTCCTGGTTGACTGTCTTGTTCTTCAACCCCACTGACACAACACCCACAGTCTGTCTCGCTATGATGCGCTCCACCTTTCTATGTTACATTAAATATGACTCATGCCAGTTTTCTCACCTCTTTTTATGGTCATGTATCAAGACTGGTCCTAATTAAAACTGATGTGAAAGATTTATATCAAGAAATATTCCCAGTAGATGACTTTCTGTCCATTTAGAGACTACAAAAAGCTTCTGAACAGATTACAGCAGTGGGAAACTGCTTTGTCAGCATTATGTTAACAGGGAAAAGAAACACTGATATAGTGCATAAAATGAGAAATTTGAAGATAAAGTTTATATTGTGAACATTTACAATTTAGATTTGGTATGAATAGTTACTTTAGGCATAAGCATGAAAAATCTGGTATGAGAATGCAAGGTAATGATAAAAACAGGAGACCTTTGAAGGAGAGACTGAAGCTTACTGTTAATGAGGCATGATACTGCCTCCTGGCAGCGGTCTCAAAATGCATCAAAGACTACATCAGACTAAACAAGGCTTTAAAATTAATGAATAGCTCTGTCTCTGAGGGGTAATTTTCCATCATCAGCATTGGCAAACCCCATTGTCAGGAGTAAAGCATAAGACAGCACTGCATTGTTGCTGTGTGAATTTATCCTCATTAATTCATAGGACACAGTAGGTCTGATTCTGATCATTCTCACGTTTTGCTATTAGGGAATTCTCCTCTAGGTATTTGGTCATATTGCTTTCCAGAGAATATGGAGGCATTTGGCTTGCTTGCCAAATGCCCTGAGGAAGCCCCTGTCAGATCAAAAGGAGTCTGGCCCATTAGAACTTGACATCTAACAAACATTGATAAGTTCACACATCGCAACTGCCTGATTAATCTTAGCAACAGCTTTAAAGACACGTTGCTGATTTCTCTTGTGTAATCATTTTTTTCCCTAAGATGAGAACAGACAAAGCATGAGACAGGTGCATCCGGGAATGCCCTTCGATTTAACAGGCCCTGCTGTTTGACTTTTCTCCTACAAATTGCACTACTTTCCACAAATTAGAAATATATTGAGCATGAGTACCCCTAATGCTTGCCTCCAATTCAGTCAGAGTCAGTCTTTTAAGTTTGTCTGCATCACTAACCCCAATAAGCTTGCGGGCACTGGAAGTTTTACTGAAATTCCCAGTAATTGCCCATTCTCATGGACGATATGCCAAGCCATGTTATTCCACTATAAAATCAGGCATATAATAAACTTGCAGGAATATATTCATTTCAGCCTTCTTCCCCTAATATAGTGCCATTTACATGCCTCACAGCTTTTTGGTAAAGATATTTACAGTAGGTCTGTACAGTGAGCAAAAGGAAAAGCTGTGATCTTTCTAAAAGCCCTGAAAGCATATTCTTGTCCTTTTAAAATCATCTTTCACTCTAGTCTTTTAATATGTTATGTCTGTTTTCTGTCTATATTTCAGAAACTATCTCTACTACATGTTTTGCATTGTATCAGTTGTTGCAGTATACCACAGAAACACATACAGAGATACATAGACCAGTAATTCCAGTACATGCCTCTGTATCAACAGGCATTGTCCATGCTCATGTGTCCATAGCCACATTCTGAATTTTTAATTTTCCGTATGCCCACTGTGCTATGACCTCTCTGTGAAGGAAGCAAATAGAAAGATGAGTTCTTCTTATAGGGATCAATAGGGACTCTGAGCAGACTTTACAGTTAAAATATATAAACTGTGGGGTCTTCTTTTTATGCACCCTTTGACTCTATCTCAGCATTCCATTTTTTTCATTTTTTCCTAGATGCGCGCTACCTTCATTACTTTGGGAATTCATACCTTGAATTTCAAGGTATTGACCTCGAAACCCTCAGTAACATCACGGTGAGATTTCAAACCACGGCAAACCAGGGAACGCTCCTATATGTTGACCAAGGACCTGTTAATGGGGATTTTTTTTTCATGAAACTCTTTATCCTGGATGGAATCCTGCAGGTAATCAAATTAAGTTCAGTTGTTTTTTAAGACAAACCCTCTGTTAATATGCTCATTTTAATTCCGTGCTGGACACTCACTAATTCTGAGCCACGACATTAATTGCTCCTAAATGAAACACTAACACGCAAACAACAGTTCTTTCGGGTGATAAAAAGTTTACAAAAACCCAATCTTTATTCAAATTGGTTTTCCTCCTTGCAGGACTCATAACATTCATCACTATGTGAATGTGTCTCCAGGTGTTAGATCACTGGCCAGGAACACTAAGACAGAAAAGAGCCATCAACTCTGTTGTGTCAATGCTTTTTCTTAGAAAAGGAGTTATTAAGGATTTTTCTGTGTATATTCACAATGACTAGTTATTGGTTTTTCCAGATTTCTGAATATCAAAGATAACATGATTTGGCATGTAAGACTTTTACAGATTCTAAATTATATCAAGAAATGACTATTTTTCCCCTTATCAATATGCTAATAGTTCTTAATGTAATAAAATAACAGAAAACAAATCACAAATGTAATATCCCTCTCTAATGTTTCAGTATGCTTTTTGCTGTAATGAAGAGGAAGAGGTTACACAGATGAGTACATCAATTCATGTTGATGATGGGGAGGTTCACATTGTGAAAATCAGGTATGTATTTTTAGTTGTGATTTACCCTTGTAAAGTGTCCGACTGTTCACATCAGTGCTGTGGTCAGCAACACTAATGACTGAAAATGTTCTTTCATACATGAATAAGTAACAGGCACATGTTAAAGCATTTAATTTACAGGACATCAAATCAGAGTTTCAACTTCAGACAAAAAGTATTTATGTTATGGAGAAAAAAGTGGCATGTTTACTGTGATAAGCTGCTTAAATCTTTTCAAGATACAGATTTTCTTTAAATACTGTTGGCATCTAAGGTGATATTATCTAGATCCCTGGTTATCCACTCATTCCAGCTGTGGCAGATTTGTTTTCAGGTACGCTTTTTAACTTACTTTGTACATTTGGCAAGAAACAGGCAGAGAGTTTATGTTTTATGACGAATCGGCTTACATCTTAAAGACGTGAAACAAATGTCAAAATGATCCAGTTAAAATGCATTAGTGATCACTGGCCATGTTTTATTGGCTGTTCCAAAGTCTTCATTTGCAGTTTTTCATTATGGAAAGATTAACAAGCAAGAGCTGAGCACAAAATCAATGTTTAAATGACTTAGAGGGAGGCTGTTGCCCCTATAGCTATATTGTTCATATGCCCATGTGCAGTTAAGCAGCCAGCTCTGTCAATTATATCCTAACATGAGAAGGATAAGTTTGTAGTTAAGAGAGCTAAAGTTTTAATTTCTAAGCTGGACACTTAAACAAACGACTTGACTTTGAATGCAGTTTGGTCTCTTCAACTACACTGACCAGAATAACTGGAAAAAAAAGTTATGATGGAATTTCAAATAAAGGTGAAAACACTGAAGGTGATAATGAACATTTTGTGCCAAGGGTAAGCAAATTATTTCCTGCTGAAACAATGCTGAGTGGGAAGGTTGCCTCGTGTTTTCTTGGCTGCACTGCCCTAAAAATGCACGTGGCCAATCAGGTTCAAGGGTCTTCAAAGCTCCACCCCTGCTTTCCTTTCTGCAAGAAAAATACGGCGGCAGTGCGAATCAATCATAATGTTCTACACTAACCCCCTGAGACACAGCAAGAAAGAGAGCTGTCATAACTAGGGGGTTGGTTGTGTGGAAAAATGGTTTCTGGTGTCACAAAGCAAATTCTTTGTAATTGTCTGACGGCTGAATCCGTCCATCTTTGTCTGATTTGACCCAGAGCTACAACACCACAGCTATCCTCAACGTCACCACCTAACTCATTATAGACTTTTAATATATCTTCCCGTCAAAGACGCTTTTCAATATGTTAAATAGAAACCCACTGGGGCTGACTTCTCAAGGACAGTGAGCACAGTGCCCTCTGGCTGCTGGCCAGGCCGCTCTGGCAGACTGCTTCTAAATTAACCGCTTCTCCATGCTGGCTCTGGAGGAAGGACTTATGAAGCTCGGAGTTAGTGCCCCGAGTGTTTAGCCGGCATATGCAACAGCCTGCGAAGCACAGGCTTAACAAATCAGACTAGATTGCTTCATGTGTCTTCTAACTTCAACTCGGGGAACAAGGGGCATCAAGGGGCCCTGGAGAGGGGACTTCGCATCTGTGGCCAGAGTACCCTCAAGCTGCAGACAGTTAGTCCAGAATCTGCACTTAGGTAATTATCTGCTCTCCCCTGTTGTTTCAGAGAGAAGAATTGGTTTTGAAATCTGTGCATGACTGTGGGGTTGGTTCAGAATAGTTGCGTTGATGCTTCTCAGACACCTGGTGAAAACAAAATGGAGGTCAGAAGCAGCACCTTGGAAAAGGAGTGTGATTATTGAGCACATTAGAAAGGAAAATACATTTGTCACGTTTATGATAGATTTCAAATCTCAGCATTCAACATTTCTGGATACTTCATCTCAGAATTTTACATTGCTCATCTCTGAGGTATAATGACAGCTATGGAAGTTAAAAGTGTCACATGTTGTGCTCAAGCAGGTCATTTCAAAGGATTTAAATAGAACGTTTAACATTTGAAAATTAACTGAAAACGCAAAATTCAGATCCATGTCTAGAAAAATGTCTGGATCAGGTCCTTGCTTTGGATGTATCACTACTGTTTTTGTGAAAATGTCTCATACATCCAATGCCCTTTCTCTTTCTAACAAGAATGTAATTGCCAATCAGAAACGCACAACGGCTTGTGTACCTGAGCATGTTGTATGCTTACGTTTGACCTTACATGTGCATATTTTTTAATAGACAACGCCTGACCCCTTGTGAAGCAGAACTGATGCTTTCTGGTCAGAAGAAAATTAAAAGCACAGCAAGTAATTACTGGCTGGGACACATGATTCAAAAAACCAACCATGTCTTTATCGGGGGTTTGCCACAACACTATCGTCCCAATCAGGTGAGCTTCTCAATTAGTCATTTTAACAAACTGCTGTAATAAAAAGGCAGACAGTCACAGTTCATAGTTTCACACAGTCCCAGCACATTTTAACGCTGAAATGTCATCCCTGTATGTGTTTTTGATTCTAAGATAGCAAAGCCTTTCCACAACTTTACTGGCTGCATTGAAATTATACAAATAAATCACCTGAGGAGTTTCTACACGTCCGATGCCATTGGCAGCAGCAACATAGATCGGTGCAGGTAAAATTCTACACTCTTAACGAAAAAATGTATTCACTGTATTGTATTTTTTGTACTTTCATTTAATTAAATTTTTACCAGGTAAACATGATGTTAAAATCGTTCTTTCTGGTTTTATGTTAAAAGAAGGGAGAAATATACACTTTTCCCCATATATATTTAACACCATAACCTTAAAACTGAATCATTTTGATATCAACTGGGATAATTACCGTAGTTCTTTTAATCTTCTTTATTCTTTGTTCTATCAGATATACTTTGCATGCCACAGAGGTCTCCCCACCAAGTTCCCCAAGTCTAACAACTCAGTCAGCTCCATTCGACATAATGAACACATCAACAACTCAGCCCACTCAGCTTCCAGCACGTCCTCTGCATGAAGCTCAGGTCTGCCGCCAAGGTTTTTGTCGAAATGGAGGAACGTGCCATCAGCTGCCGCTGCCCAGTGGAGCTCTGCTTTCCTGTTACTGTCCACTCCACTTCACAGGAACCTTTTGTGAGAAAGGTAGACTTAAAGATTTTTCTATTTAGTTAAAAATGTTAACAAGTTTTTGTGCCAAACACACACCTCCGCCACACACATACATCCACCGTAAAGAGCTTTAAAACCTCCCAAACTCTGACCTGCCCATTAGTATCACCGAGTGGCAGCAGACAAATTATGCTGGTTAATATATGCTGAGCCTCTTTGGCTAATAGGTTTCAGTATGAGAGGGAATAGTCAGCTGCATTAAGAATTTTGAGTGATGTAAATTATTCAATAAAAGATTAATGAAATGAAATATCCATACAAGCAACTTGAACAATTGCTGTGTGTCCATGTTCAACCCTGATGCACGCTGAGAATAAGAATGTGACCTTGCAGCACTTGTTCAACATTCAGCTGAAGGTCCCACCCCTGTCCCAACAAAAAATATTTATTTTGTACCAACCTCTCCGACACTAATACTAAAGAGACTAGAGTACTACCCACACATACTAAAGAGTTTTCTTTTAATATCTCCTCACAGTGGAGTTGTTGGCAAGCATTTTTATTACTTTTGCTATGTGATGTGCAGTAGACATGATAACTGCCTTGTTTGGAATATATCCTTTTAGTTTCACCTTTTTTTGTGCTGCAGTTCATCTTTCAAATGCACAAACGGTATGCTATTATAATGAATATACAGACCCACAGAAATAGATTTAAAAACATGTGTGCAGTAAATGCTATTAATAAATAGAAATCATACCAAGATTTCATGAAAGTTAAAAAAGGTGAAAAACTGAAAATTAACAGTATTTTTGCCCATCAAAATTAATTGAATTAAATTGTGCAGTAAAATCCACCAGAGATAATTGATGTATGAAGTGATGTTTCTGTTGCTTCAAAGGGAACTTTAAAAAAAATGTGTTTATTATTTTTTATTGGCATTGCTCTTGTTATCTGTGATCAAACTCTTATCTCACAGCTTCCAGCTCAGTGTTGTTTATTCTAGCTCAAAGATAGGCTCATTTGATTAAAATTAGCTTGTTTTCTGCTGTTCAAAAGATCCTCTCTTCAGGCTTAAAGAATTCACCACTTCGGACCAGATAGATTTACCTCACTTTGCTTACTACAAAGTTCGTTTTAAATAGAAACTTGCTGATAGGATTCACCCAAGATGTAGGATTATAAGATGGCAGCTACATGAATAATATCTTTCTGTATAGTCTCTACCATGTCTATTGTGATTTTTCTTACCCTAAATTAAGAGAGGAGAGCATTGAAATTAATTTTAGTCACATAACAGTTAATTAGGCAACTATTTACCAAAACCTGAGATGGAAGAGGTAGTTTCCTCACAATTGGACAGGAACGAATGCGTCAAAATGTTTCCATTTGTGCAGGGTGTGTGATTATAGTTTTATCAGAACAAGCTGATTTTTAGACAGATACTCCTTTATTTTATCAAGGCAAATGATCTTCAGCTACAACCAGAAAAGCAGCTCTGAATGCACTTCCTTTTTTTTCACTTTACAAATAAAAAAAATGCATAAGGTAAATGGGTTGTGCACTAAGGGTTCAGGTTCAGGCTGTTTACATGTTTCTATTTTACAGAACACTAGCCTTTCCAGAAAGATGTTGCGGTTTAAAGCAGACGTTGCTCAGCTCACTCTACACTGTCTATGGTTTAAGTTTAAGTTGTAACTTAAGTGTTATGAAGCATACATTTGATTGAATTATCCAGATAAACAGTTATTTGTGCTTATTTCTGCTTGTTCTACTTATTTTTGACCAAGTGGGATATTTTCAACAGTTCGTGGGTCATCGTCACGCTGGAGACGAGCTGTGTCTGTGTCATTGGTTATCTGTGTGTCTCTCCATGCTTATTTGGGATGGTCATAGACTTCCTTAGTTTGTATTTAGCTGATCATGTTGGACTTCAATGATCAGCAAAACGTTACTCAAAAATGTGCAGAACTGGCCAGGTGTGCTTTTCTTCTCCCTTTATTTATTTTAGTAAATCAGGTAAAAAATCATCAGTACTACAGCTTTCACACTAGAGAAAAACTTTGCATTAACTATTTTTACTCAAGAGACTGCATGTACTCTTTCTCAGTGTGCACAAATTAGCATTCCAGCACTTTTTTAAAAATTAAATCAATTTAATGAAATCAAAAAACAAAATAATTAAAACAATTAATTTAATGGGTACAAAATGCATCAGCAGTGGATTGATCAGTGTTTATCAGCTCAAGGTGTCCATAAGTTTATGGTGTGTCCAGTATTTGATGGAAAAATGAAAACATATCACGTGATATTTTCCCAAAGTTAGTGAGCTGATACAAAACCCACTGGAATATAAATGTGGGGGATCTGTTCTGCTCTTTTCTGAACACGTGAAAGTATTGTATCACATTGTCCTCCTCAAAGCAGCGAAAAATACAATTGTGTTTGCCAAGCGCATCACAGAATCTTCATCTGAATAGCCTTCTCTGTTGTTCAAGTGAAGCGTTTAAAAAAGCAAATACAAAATGAAAGCAACTTATTCAGCCAAATCTAAACTTGCATTTTTCATTGCTGCACAGGGACAAATATATCTCAGCAGTGTTCCATCAGTGCTGCCTTAATTAGATGGTGAAAGCTGTTAGTTCCCAATGCAAAATCCATTTTATATTGTGTGGCGTGTTTTTATCTCTCTGCCTTTCTTATTGTTTAAAATAACCATGTGGAACAACAGATGGTTTAACAGGTAGAAAAAAATTAAGACAAAATTGTACTAATTTTAAACGCCTTTTTTAAAATCAACAATGGCGGTAAGTGTTATTTATTAGCTTCTGTGTTTCTAAAACTCTTTTATCCCTTTAAGACTGGTGACATTGCACCGAACCTGCCTTCAGTCATGAGTTTAAAAACAAGAGGAAAGGATTAACAGTAGTCACAGACTGTCATGTGCACTGTACGATGTTGACCTGGGGATTATTCAAAGTGTTGAAATTTTAAGCTGATAGCACAATCTCGTGTTTACAGAGGTGACAGAATGCAGCTCAGAGCTAATGTTAACAGTCATTAACATGGCTTGAGCAGCCTGTGTGCACCTGGCACCCTGATTTGATGCATCTGTCATGTTTTCTAAAAATGCTAATTTACAGGTGTTTAAGTAATCTACTGAAATGTTATTTGTCTCTCCAGGCGCTGTAACAAAATTATGCTATTTTTAAGACCTGACTCTCATTTGTTTTTCTTCCTGTGGGAGACGGCTTCATCGAGGAAAGCAGCACCCCCCACTGCTTAGTTGACAGCGAAGCTGCATTCTTAAGTTAGTTGTTAAAGATTATTTGGCCGGTGCCTAAATATTCACTAGAGACAGAGGAATGTGGTCTTTGATGTACTCCATTGTTAATTCATTTTTTCTTAGTGATGGAAATGTAACTGATGCAGCTCAACATGTCACCATGTGACCGGCACACATAACAAACCAAAGCTGAAGGCTAATCTTACTGTTTACTAATTGACATTTACAATGTAAACATGCAATACAACATGACATCTAGTACTATGTGATAGTGCATTATTAGCATAATGATATACAAAATAAATCCCCAACCACAAGGACTGCAAAACCCTGATTTTATTGTACATCCCCACAGTAACCCTGAGTGTCTCCCATCCACAACTGTAAAATGTATTCTTGCTTATTTCTCATAGTGTCAAAGTCATAAACATTTCCTTTAAATACCAGCAGTGGCCTTTTAGTGTCATTTTGGCTGAGTTTGAGGAATGGTTCCTCCTCAAAAGCACTCCAGTCCCAGGTTTAACAGAGTGCAGTTTTGTTTGAGTACTCATCCAACGATGTGCTTTGCAACACTAGTTCAGACTGCAGACAGAGTCCAGGGGCTGTTTTACACAATGATAAAGTCTGTGAATGTCAGCTGCTACTGCAGTTTTACTTGTGACAACCTCATCCTCATATCTTGTTGAATTAAATAACTGGCAATAGAGAAGAGCAGAGCAAGCCACCCATGCTCTGAGTTAATTATAGATGTGTCATCCTACCTTGTGAGTAATGATGTGGACTTGTCTTGTTTGTGTCTAGATGAAATACAAAAATGCTGTACAGCTCATGCCCCCGTATATAAATATATATATATATATATACCTACGGACAGAATTCCAACCTTTGACTTTACACAGTGACGTACGTGTTAAGTTCCATGACAAAAGTACAACATATTCTCATTACTACATAGTTTTATAATATACTGAGAGTGGCCATTTTTCATAAGAAGTATTTAATGTCAAGTAGTGAACCATAAGACACGTTTTGCCAAGATAAAGATAGTTCAGCTGGGCACGTCAGAGTTTTGAGCTTTGATAGATTGTCTCTTCAAGGAAGACACAGTAGGATGTAGACCTTGTAAAAGACATCCTGTCAGGTATGTCACCATTCAATTGAAACCGATCACAAAATTACTTATGGAGTAAAAAGGCTGCCAGGTGAGGTAGAAGGCATAAAAGACAAGGCCAGTGAGGCAGGAAATTATTCAGACCGGCTCTGTATTGATCATGACCTCCTCCTGCAGCTCACTGACTAAAGTCCTTAGTTGCCACGTATTTTACGTTGGATATAAGACACTGGCCTGAGAGGATTAGCAAAATTCAAGATGAGAGAATGAATAGACGTTAACCCTCTGACAAATCGGTCTGAATCAGATTGTGCTTATGTTTATTTTCCCAGAACCTCAAATTTCAGATCAAGTAAAAGTAATGCTTTCTGAACACAGGCTTCTCTCTGATGTTGCCAGGAGAAATGTGGAATCATTACAAAAAAACAAAACAGAAAAGACTATCTGTTTTTGTCTTTCACATTAATGGGACCTGAAGAGGGGTTTTCAGCTGTCTGCTTTGCCAACACAGTGGCTCAGTGCTGCCAGCTCTTTTTGTGGGCATCTTGTGTGTGGTTGCTGTAATTGCTGGTGCTTTTAAAAAAGGAGCCAGTTCAATCACTACCTTGCTCAGAAGTATCCAGCAAATATTACAAGATTGATTCATCATTTTCAGTCCAAGAAAAACACTCTTTCCACAACAAAAAAGAACACAGTTTACGATTTGTCTTTATTTGTGGTATTGGCTGACTTGTTTTCTCCACAAAACTCCATGCACCACAGAGGAGAAAACACAGAGTACGGAGTACGTTTGGAAAAACGAGATTATGAACATGTGAGAAGTCTTTCTCAGATGTGGCCGTTGTGAGTGAGTGCTAAACAACCCAAATTGTCAACTACACTGTTCACATTAATGACATTTTCACTAATTGCTCTTATCATGCTGATGTGAAGGACAGTATGTCATAAAGAAACCTACCAATACTGTCCTATTATTTCATGAATCATATCTAACAGGCCAATCAAACAGTTCACTGGCAAACAACAAAAAGAAATGCCTCCATCCTTTTATTTTTTTACATAGACCTACACTGAACGGCATTAGTATGTACCTCCTGGGCGTTTTATATTATATAGATTGTCTGCATCATCGCTACTCTTAAGGCCTGACATTAGCTACCTCTTATTTAAACTTCAGTAGATTTCTCACTTTTTCCTGCTCATTTTTCATTCTTGTCTGTTCTAAATGTTGTCAGTCTTTCCCAGCCTGCTTTACAAATCCATTTGATCCAACATCTGAGCACCCCAAAAGTGAACACAAAAGTTGAAGGAGGACAACCTTATTTCTCTCAAAGTAAAAACTGAATTTGGAAGCCCATGCATACTGTATAATGTGAGCTCTCAGCAGAGCATAACCGCTGTTTTCCTTGGGAGTATGATGAGGTCGGTAGAATCCCCTGAGTCGATGGCAATGTGGCCTGTTTTGAATTAACTGCTGTGGACCTGAGCATCAAGCTATCTACCAGGTGAGCAGTATCCTTTGTGTAAAAAGGCCAACAGATTATCACTGGCTTGTGGAGTTGATGACCCGAGCTTGTACCTCCTCCACCTTTTCTTATAGTCCCACCGCTTTGTCATCCAGTGGGAAATGACACTCTAGCACGTAGCCCTGACAGGGCACTGCTGACTCTGCTCACAGACAAGCTATCTGTGCTCCAAAGGCGTACACCAGCCAATTTCCACTGTTCTCTTTACTAACACAGGCACTTTAGGGCATTGCTTTTACTAGATATGCCATTCTTCATTTAGATATACATGTGCAGACCACTTTACTAGGAACACCTGTGAAATCTAATGCAATCCAATACAACAGCTCTGCCATAAATTCTACTTTTATGAAGCTTCTGCACTTTCACTTTTTGTTGATGTTGTCAAAATGGAGCTCGCTCTACTTTATGTTTATTAAACACTGACATATAAGAAAGGGCAGAGTGTTATTTTGTTTCTATTTTCCACTTTGTATGATGTGCAGTCCAGAACGCCCCATCATGCTTTTCTCCCAATATTTTATTTAGTGCAGAAATCTAGAATAGTTAAATTTTCTTCAGTTTTTTGTCACTCAGTAAAATGTGTCTTATTCCTGTATTACATCTTGTTCCTAGATACCACAGTGTTTATCCCCTCATTTGATGGCACATCTTACTTGGAGCTTCAGTCTCTCGCATCCATTCTGCAGCCTTCTGGTGACAGTGATTATCAGCCCCCTGCAGTCAAGGCCACCACTCTCTATTTGACTGTGAAAACAAGATCTACACAGGGCACCATCCTCTTCAGTGAGTACAGTCTGTCTTTTAAAGCAAATGTTGAAAATCCATGCAAAATTTTGAAATATTAGTACTGAATATTGAATTACTTTGAGGGCAGAAACAACACCAGACTGAATCCTTTTTTTTCTGACAAACCTAACCAATGCTTTCATACACAAGTGTGCGATTAATCTCTTTTAAGACAAATAAATGCATTTAAGATGAAATATAATAAACATGAGGGGAAAAGGACAATTTACTACATCATTTTTTTACATTTAAGAATCAAGTTGCTTCTCATTTCATTTCACCCTATACAATTGGAGTATTTCAGCTTTTTTCATCAAACATTAGATCTTTTTTTATGCTGTGATTGATCAGGAGGTCAATATCATTTTCACAATCAACAACTGGATTTCCAGGTGGTATATATAAAAGGTTTGTCTTGAAAGTGGGAAAATCTTATTACCTGAATTTCCTAATTTTACTTATCTGATTTTACACAAAATGTTACTTTGTGGGGTTACGTCTTGATCTTTCAAAATAGCAGTTTTTCTGATTTTTTAACATTTCCTTTTGTAAAAAAAAAAAGAAAACAAATATTCTATTGTGTTTATTCATTATCTATATAATAATTGCCCAATGGTATTTCACTTTTCGATTTTTTTTAATACTCTTCAGTTATTTAAATCAAATTGAATAACACTATATTGATGCTAAAATAGAAATATATTTCTACACAAGGAATCCAAATTATTATTAGCAGAAAACATTGTTATTACCAAGGGAAAAAAAATGACAACTTGACTCCTTCTTTGTTGCTCCAGAACTGAAGAAGCCTCTGACTGAACTGAATTGGTTGTATCATCTCTGCGCTATTTAGATGGAGCAGTGCAGTATTGAGCAACGTTTGCTTCATCCTGCTTTACATAACCAGCTTCAGAGGCATCTGAGCAGTGCCCAGCACAGTCAGCTTTCTTGATCAGTTTAAGTTTGTTTGAGTTGCTGGCTCAGATGTTGCTGCACTTACAGATGGCTGCAAAGAAGATTCCTCTCTCCACCAGTCTTGTAGAAGATAGGCAGTTTATTTCTGAAAACACTGAAGTGTCTAAACTTCTGAAAAAGTGAACTGTGCTTTCCCCCTTCTAGTAACTATCTCCTTGGTCCAGATGAGCACAAAGGTTTTGTTTATGCAGAGCTTAGCTAGCCGTTTTCGCCTCCATATGGCAAAGGATGTCGAGCATTGTGTCAAATGTGTATGTCATTTCTGAGCAAATAACTTTGAAGTCTGTGGGAAATATTTGGCAGAATTAGCAGATTTTTTTTTCTTTTGTTTTACCACAGCTCAGATTGTGACTCCAGAATAACTCTGGCCTGTATGCACGAGAAAAATGTGCAAGGTATTTTTTAAATGTTTTTGTACTAGCAGAAGCTTGTTAGAAAAGGAACATTCAAAGACAAGCTTTGCTGTGAGTGTGGCAGTAACACAATCACCTTGTCACCTTTTTTTTCTTTTAAGCTGTTGATCAACATTTGTAGACATTGCTTTATGTGCTATTATTCTGTTACAGCAAAATGAATCAATCAATCCTATGTGCTACCCATGTATGTGTGGCTTCTCTCTAACTACTTTGGTTTCCTCCGACTGTTCAAACATGCATAACTTTGATTGATGGCTCTAAATGGAACGTGTCTAAGTGTGCATGGTTGTCTGTCTCATTCATCTCTGTGTGGCCCTGTGATGGACTGCCAACCTGTCCTAGGTGAACCCTGCCTCTCCTGCAATGACAGCTGGCTAGACTCCAGGTTCAGGGAGGGAGCCGAGTAGTGAGGCTCGCAGTTGGACCATTTCAAAAGTGAAGGACCTTAGCTTAAATGTATGTTGTATTGTTTTGATCTGTCTTTATCTTTGTCACTGTTTAATGTTTCAGTTTTTTCATGTTGTGTTTCCTGATCATCACATTAGCAAATCTTGTCTCACCATTAGTACAACAAAAGGTTGATGTAAACCCCCTAAATGTTCTTTTTTGGCTGCTTGCTTGAAAGAGCAAGTCGTTGTTCATTTCACTCAAGACCCTTGACTTTAAACGTTACCTTCAACAGTGTATTTATGGCAAAAAAATTAATTGTGCCACTTAAGAGAAAACCGTCTGTACTGTGTAGTGGTAGACTATTCCCCTGTATCTTTGAATCTGAGTGTGACTGCTCAAGCTCTTTCTCCACAACAGGAGAATAACAGAGCATGAATGAATATATATACACAATATGATTACAGTGAAATGTCAAAGACATACTGTTTTCAAACTCCAGTAGTGAATGCTGAGAGCAATTTTAGTGTCAAAGAAGCAAAAACTAATACTGAAATCGTGTTTTGTACATTAGGTAGTCAATGGATAAAAACACCTTTTCAAAATATCAAAATATTTCTCAAAATCTAAAAAATGAATTTTGAGAATCATTACTCTTCTCAACAGTTTAGGTGTTTCAGTGAATGGTCTTCCATTGATCAAGCTTACTGAAGAATGGCTACATTTTGCATCTGTTTGAGTGTCCAGAACGTTAGATTGTAACAACTAAATTGTGTTTTATATTATTTGGAGTGATCAGGTTAGAATGAAAGAAATGACACTCTGGTAACAGACTACACACAGCCTTACCTTTTGTGTGCCATGTTTTGTAGCTAATGATTAAGTTAGAACCTTAAAACAAGCCAGGTAATCCTCAAGAGATGGCCGCTCCCACCCACAGATGGAATCGTGTTCACCCTTTACATCAACCTTTAGCTCCACATTGTATGCCTGCCTCCCGTTGGCTCTTTTGTTGCCACACCTGCACGCACACATACACACTCCACCTTTGTTATAAAAGAAGATTGGGATAGGTAGGCCAGACTGCCCCAGAGTAGACATTCCTTACAATAGGGCATTGTTTCAGTGGGAGAGGAGTTAGTAGATTTGGGATGAGGTTTTTTTGGGGTTGAGAAAGCTGAGCCATGAGAAACCTTCTTCATTTATCCAGCCTTGGCTTTATTACACATCTGTTTAAGGAATATATGCATATATTAAATACAAACCGGGTTAGAGGTGAAGGCACTGCACGTACGCCTTGGGCTATAGGTCCTCTAATAACTCCAAAAAACATCCAAGCGTGTGTCTCACTGGACCGCAGTTGCAGCTCCTCGCTCTAAAAACTGCAGCCACCTTGATATTTTTGAGGCTACCGTTGTTCCTATGCTACAGTAATCAGGTGGAAGTCCAGCTTAAGTGTAACCACCACGCATTGTGTGCCGATCAAGGTTGATTTATTCCACACAGGCTAGGCACAGACATCATAACATTCATCTTCCTGGTATGACCTAGATCAACCTCTTATCTGTGACATTGTCCACAGGTTCACAGCCCCTCATCTACTGTACCTTTCCAGGCCTGTTAAACATCACAGTGTCCCTTCGGGTTTGCTTGCTCTCCGTTGATAAAAATGAGGGTTTTCTTGTGTCAGTGATTGTGTAGACAACTGCAAAATGTGATGTTTCTTAAAAGTATAAGAAACTTCAAAATATTCCTTTTTTAGCTCCTCAAGTTACTAGATAATACATCATCTCACACTCTCCATTTAAACCTCTTAATTTACGTTGAACTGACATAAAGATATTTACAGGGACTTCCCTGTTTTGAGATGTATTTAGCGAAAAAATAAACACTTTAAGTTTGTTTGAAAAGAACCAAACAAAAAAATGTAGGTCTATGTTTTACACAGTCCGATTTTCCTCAGAGAAATAATAGTTTGACATTTTCTTTCTGTGCACACACTGGCCTCCCATGATGGCTGCTTTGGTGTTTCACCAAGGCTTAAATCTTTGTGTTTAAAGAGCCATTAATTAGCCAGCTCATAGAACTCTAAATGGCTGCTTTATACAATGTTGGTCTACTTAAAAGGTCAGTCAGTTAAACTCTACACATTGAAAAAGGTAATTAGACCCATGAAATCCAAAGATGTTTTAATGGCTAAAAATCTAAATTTAAAATATCTATCACATGTTACAATAAACTAATTGGTAACTCTAAATGGTGGTGTGACTCGTGTTGTTGAGATGTTCATTCAGTTAGCAGACAGTGAAAATAATGTTTTAAAAAGAATTACATTTTCTGTTGCCATTGTGATGGCATTTTGATTTCACAAGCAGCAGCAGCATTTTTTAGTTCAAGTGTCTTTGTCATCCTAACGAATGTCAGCACTGCTTAATAGTTTTAATTCTGGCTGCTTTGACGCGTACATCAGATTGTATTCAAATTTTTAAGTCTTGGCATCAAAAGACGAATGTCTCACTTGAAACATTTCCTATTTTTTTCCTCCAGATTTTAGCTTATTGGCTTGAGGAAAGCCTGTAATGAGAATCAAGGCTTTCACAACCTAGCAATAACTGGAGAGTGAAGCCGTTCGTGTGCCAAGTAAATGCTTGTTTTTAGAGTTTTTGTATTTAAAAAGAAGCACGAGGAAGAGCTATGGAGTGTTTGGATGTTTTTCAAGTTGCTCTCTCTTTATTTTCTTATTTCAATTTATGTGCATCCTAAACGAAAGCGTATAATGACATCCACATTTTATTAGATTGCATTTCTATTACGTATTATTATTTATTATTTAATTAGATTTTTAAAAATACAATTTCAGATGCAATATGAGGCATATTTTCTTCAACTCTTTGGAAAAAATGTAAGAACATAAAACTCTCAAGGAGAAAATCACACTGAATTACATTGTTATGCGTCTGGTATGACTTGATCCTCAATGTCAAGGGAGCAGAATTCTTTCACCTCCACAGTGTTATAAGTTTCCTCATATATTCACTGCCACTACTTATCTAGCTGTGTGGATCTTGGATTTCTTTGCTTGTCTGTGTGTGTGCGTGTGTGAATGTGTGAGTGAGCTGTTTACAGATTTACAACATGGATCGGTTTGAAAAATTGACTGCTGTGTCAAGTTGATGCTGGACCCAGGATGCTTCTCTCTCAGGATTCCATGTGAACACTGCGGTGAATTACAAAACAGTCCTTTTTAAGCTTGTTGCCCCATTTAAATCAGTCTATTGTCTTTGTTGTCTGTATTATTTACAATAATTCGCTATCTCTTACTGTGGAGGCTAGAAAGCTAGCATACACAGTAACTTTTATCTATTAATGCTTGGCTTAGAAACGCATAATCTTTTTTTAACATCTGGGGATGTGAACTAAAGAGACAACTCCTGAGATCAAGCAGACAAAGTTAATCAGACGAAAACCAGAAGACATGTACTGAGATTTGAAGAATATTTTCCCAAGTCCTGCACCTTTTCCTCCACCCCCTTTTCACACCTCTCCCTGAAGCAAACCTGTGTTTCCCCCCGGACTTCAATTGTCAGCTTGAGAGAAGAAATATGTGGAGGTTGGGTGAGCGGGAGGGAGATAAAGAGAGGGAGAGAACAGGAGAGAGAACAGGTGACAGGCTCTGACAAAAGGACGAACGCTCTGTTAGGTACAGCGCACAGTAACAGGGCCATGGGGAGAGCACAAAACAATATCCTTACAGAAGAAAAATAGAAAAATAAAAGATGGGGCAACATTGACGTCTGTAGTAAATGTTTGTCGACAAATGAGTTATAGCACCACACAGAAGGAACTACTGAAAGAAGGAGACAAAGGGTCATTGTTGCAGGAAGCTGCATGTGTGTTGTTTTTGTTGTCTTTTGTTGTCTCATGTGTTCATTAAATCATGAAAGCCTAAAACATGTATTATTTTAAAATGAAAACGAAGATTAGGTACTATGCATGATTACACTTTTGTTTGTCATCCGAATACAAAAACCTGTTTCAATTGTGGGTCTCCTCACCTGAAAATGTGCAGTTTGTTCTGCGTTTTTGTGTAGAAACTACTATCACAGCTTCATAGCAGTCGAAAAACCTAAGAGCCATAATTCTTTTTTGCTCAAGTATTTTTCCTGCTGTTCCATCCCAACCAGCACCATGAAAAACTTTGAGAGACGGTTTCTTGCTTCGGAGTTATCATGGAGAGGCCTTTGAAATCCTTATATAATCATCTGATTAACACTGTTTCTGTACTCTCAATTTTATTTTTTTTCATTTTCAAGTTAACTTCACAAGTTTTGATCACATAGTCTTGTCAGGCACAACAGATTTTTGAGCAGCTAAAAGCAGTATTTGAAGGACAAATTTATGCAGTAAACCATGATATTTGGTCAATTTATCATTTATTCGAAACAGCTAACATCACATATCTTAGTTTTCATTTTTCCATCTCTTTCAACAAAGGCAAAAAGAGCAAATGCTGTTGTTGTTTTTTTTTCTTTTTTCTTTTTTGCCTCTAAGAAGTCATGGGATTGAGAATGTTTCTTTGAATTAGCAGGAATCACTAGATGCACTCTTTTCATGCTGCACAGATTTTTATACAAGCAGAGAACAAGAGACAGCTTTAGAAAAATGTCTTTTTTGGGAGTACAACATATAGTATCTTTGGGGCAATTAAATGGAAAGGGAAGATGATACATTTTTATGACCAAGCAGAAATTTGCTATGCAGGAATGTAGCAAAATACATTTGAACAAATAGCAACTTTCCATCACAGTCTTATCTACAAACCTCTATAGCATGTTACATTAAAAAGCTATTTGAACAACATTATTCAGATGCTCAAATTAAAGGAAGATTTTGTACTTTTTATTTTTACTGGGGAATGTTTAAATTAAGTATTGGGAGGGAATGTATTTAGGTCAAATACACTTTGTAAATGAGTGTGTGTCATAAATAAATGAGGAGGAATGATGACATTCTATTGGGATGTACATTTATGATTATCAACTAAAGAATGACTAGTTCAAAGCTTTTGTAAAATGAAAACCTTTCCAGCTCCTAGCCACAAGTTTGATACACTAACAACCTTTGTGGTTGTTTCTGAAGTCTTTTCTGCTGTTTCCAGATAAGTGCATATGACTTGTATTTAATCAACAACCTGGTCATTTGAATTGTTTGATGGACAGTGTTGTCACATTGCACACATGTATCTTTTCAGATGGATGAAATACAAAGACATTTTTTTTTATCTCTATATGTCTCAAAGGGACTGATACATTTATGATTAGTTATAAAATAACTGTTTTGTGTTTTTGAAATAGAAAGCTTGCTGGCAGTATGATTTAACTGCAAGCCAGAGAGCCAAAAATTGGTCTCCAAAGATCACAGAAAAACAAATTGATGTTTAAAAGATTATTTCACGCCGCTGAATCATTTCATGGTTACCTGCTGATATTCAGAGAAGAGTCGTGCCCTTTGACTGAACAAAACACCAGATTATCTGAACAGGAATTTCCTCCTGTGACCTGTTCTGAAACAGCAGTTCGTAATATGGCACCGCTAAGTGCATCCCTGTTGAGTTTTATGACACGGAAGACTTCCAAGTCGGCTTAGAAATTGCATTATCAGACTGCAGCATATTAAGCTAAGCATAGCCTCCCTCCAACAAAGAGATGGGGATTTTGTTGATGCCCTTCTTACCCCAGAGGACTAGTTCAGAGTTTTCATATCAGTTACCACACAGCCCTGAAACAAGCTCAGCTTCTGCACCCTATTCTGGTGTCTAAATCCTCCGACCGCACTTTAGCAGGGATGACACACGCATTGCTAAGACACAAGACTGTCTCTGAGCCCACACATCTATGTCCTAGTTCACTTTTGTCACATCAGCTCAGACTGTGAGAGCCGTGCCTTTATCGCCGTCGTCATTGAAAAATCAAAGAGGTCAATCCTACACCTACTCAGTTGCTCCCTTTGGATTAGTCGTCCCCTGTCACTTTTTCTATTGCAATCGAAATGTGTTCCGTGTGCCTCATTGGAAACATTTAAAGTCTCTCTAACAGGGCAGCATTACTGCACAGTCCCTCGGCCTGCAAGTATGTCTTACCTCTCAGTGGAGTAAGAGTGGCAGGGTCCCTCTATCTCTGCCTCCCTCAAAGAGCCACATTCTAATGTTGCTATCCCTTTGCTCACGTCTTTTCAGGCAGCATTGTGGGACCGCTGTGCACTCTTCCTCCACCTCCCCCTTTACAACCACAGTGAGGGGAGGATTATTGCTGCTGCTGCTGCTGCCGTCTGCTGCTCCCCCACTGCACCATCTCACTTGCAAGAGAATCAGAAATTCCCGTTGTGATATGATGAACTGGTGTGGAATTATATAGTTTGGGGGAAGTGACTTAGTCATAGCATCCAGTTTGACAGGTTAGGCAACAGAAACAGTTTGGGCTTCGTCTTTAGGCTAAAGTAATATTTTTGTTTTTACAATGGACGACCATGTAATCAAGTAAAGCTAAACTCTCAGCAGTGACTTCCATGTGGAAAAGCTGCTACCTAGAGGCGCCTCTGAGCCACAGAAAAGACAAGGTTGAAATAGGATCCAGGGATTTGCCATCATTCCACTTGTCATTTGATTGTCCTATAAATGCTTTTTAGAAAGCCTTTATCTCTCAAAGCAGAAAACTCACTGGTTTCTTCCAACCTGTAACATAAAGGTAATACAAATATATCCTTATGACTGTATGGTGGAGATAATTTACCTTATATTTGTGCAAACCTTGTACGTACACAACAGTGATTTATGTTGGACTTTGAAAACCCCTTACAGCTGGAACTCTGAAATGATTAGACTGGTGTGTCAAGGTTTCTCTGTTACTGTCCATCACTTCAGTTTAAAAGGATGGTGTGGGAGCCAAAGATCCTTCTGCGTCTTTAACAGGCTTTCCTAAAACAGACCTTGAAAAAATGAATTTAGTCACGCTTCTCCTCTCTCCTCTGCCAGTTTCCCCTCCAATGCAGGTGGGAGTATCTAGAACAAAGTTCTTCGATCCTTCAATGAGATTTGACGATTACTATTCGGACTTTTTAAAATGAGCCTGCTGTGTCCTTTGGGTAGACTTCTGTATTTTTGTCTTTTTTTCCCCTTACTTTTAACTATGCTGAGGCTGACTGACTTGTGTGCTTCCCCGCAGAATCCTTTTGGAAATAACGATTGTGCTGCATGCAGATGAAGCCTCAACACTTTTAACATTTTAGAGATGATCGAGTCACATCTGTGTTGAGAGTTATGCTTAGGTGGAGAAAACATTACGATGTCTGCATCTACGTGTTTACTGTAGGGGTCATATCAATGTGGCCGGTTGCTGGTGAGCTTCTGTCTAAAGACAAACCTATTGGCTATGAAATGACATTTGTTAGCAGACAGGAGACCTCCCACAGGTTTTCACATGCTTGGTATTGATCACAGCAACTGTGACCTTGTATTTAACACCCTCTAAGTCCGGTTGGCTGACACTTGTGCTGTAACATAAAGCTTTACTGTTTGCTGCTTTGCATCACAGATGAATCAGAATTTGCCAACAATAATGAAACGTCACGTCTATGCCTGCATACGGCCAGTTTTATTAGATTTAAATTTCAAATCTTTTTTCTGCTCTTGGTATCTAAGTTATGCTTCAAGTCAAGGTGGGAAAATTACAGTTTGCACATGTTGAATTTTATGATGGAGAACCAGAAACTCTTTTTTTTCCCCATTTCAGCCCAGGAGCAGAACTTTGGGGATCAGTTCCTTCATGTGTTCCTCCAAGACGGAAGCCCTGTTGCTAAACTTGGTTGTGGAGGCAGCCGGGTTTTGAATGCAGCCTCCGGCCAAATCATCAACGTTAACAGATGGACGCCAGTCACAGTCCGGTATGATAAGCCTCTCAAGTCTGCTCCATGATGTTCAACTTTTAGAGTTATTATGGTATTTCTTATTTAATTGTGTTTGTTATTGAATTAGTTGGATTAGTCGATTGGATTAACAACTGAATGATGCACCATTCCAGTTCATGTTTGCACCATAAGAATTAAAAAATGAAATTGTCTTCATTATAAAAAGAAAGGTACTACCTTGGTAAGTGTTTATTAAGTCTTCAAAAACTGCTAACTGCTTTGAATAAGCTATAGTTCATGTACTCATGGGGAATAAGGTTATGTAATAGTAGATCATTTTTCTCAGAGAACACATGATCACAATGACATTTCTGTCTCATTTTCCAAACTGAAGGATTTTATTTGGCTTAAGAATTTCTGTGAAACATTTTTAAAGGGTTAGCTTTCACACATCACTCAATTATAAAGCACCAAAGAACAAGCATGGATTGTGTTTTGAACTGGAAACTTTAGAGAGGAAAGGGGACATTTTGCTCTGCAAATCTGTTGCTGAATTATAAACCATTGTCATTTTCATATTAATGTGTCCAAGTAACACATGAAATACAACTGAAAAATGGTTTCTCCAGAGGAAACCTTTAGTCTGAATGCATAGCATGATGTGGGAAGGCAGAGCAAAAAACCCAGTGAGTGAATGCTTTCATGTGCACAATGCTGGAGTTCAGCATTGTTAGCACTGTTAGGAAACAATGAAGCTATCTAAAGAAAACTGCTTCTCTCTTGTTACTATGTTTGCCACAAAATGTGGCTGTTTTAGACATCTCTTATTCGTATTTCATAAAACACAAGAAAGTACTACAGCAACACTTTCGGATTCGGATCATGAAAAATCACTTGGCTCACACGTTTGGCAAGATTTAGAACAAAATGTTGAACTTGATCCACATTCATTTGCACTACTTTCTTGTCTCATCCAAATAGCTCTGACAAACAATGCTTTTCCGTACACGGCTGATCATGAGCCTCCATAGTGCACACACAGGATAAAAGCACATCACTGTGAAGCTGAACAAACCAGTGGGAGAAATCAGAGAGGACCTGCTGCAGAGCTCTGCCTCCATTTATTCTTGATCAGTTCAGCAGTTTGATTCATATGCAAATGAATGTATGACATCACCAAGTTATGTTTGAGCACTATCTACTTTCCCTGGATGATGAATGGCAGCTCTGAATAAAGCCACCTTAATCGCAGTTGCAAGCATCCACGCAGTGCCGGGCAGTGGTTGTATTGAGCCACATATAATCTGAGCTCCTATAATCAAGCAGAACACCAGAAAGGGAAAACATTTGCCTTTTCATCTCTTACGTATACTGTTAAACCGCTTGCTTGTGTTATACACAAACCAGACTGTTGGTTGTGCTAATGCAGCACTGTTTACATGGAGAGATGTTACACTTTTCTCTGCAATGCTCAGTTCGGTATTCTAAAGGGAAAAAGTGGCACTTCATTTTTGATGTATATCCATGCTGGGCTTTTACGCTCTACAGTTTTGATAATTACATCAGCGCCGCATCCTGAAGAGGCTGTTTAAATGACATTAACCACGTCTCCTTTGCTCTTGTGTATTCAAGTTATATTATTATCCCTGCAGCATGAACACAAGCCTAAATTCAACATGGAACCATATGAATGAATGCGCTGATACACTTTTCAGAGCTATAAAGAAACTCTGTTCAACAGCCTTCCACCCCTACATACAGCTACCAAATAATGGCATAACAAACAATGCAAATATTTCTCCCCGAAGGTGCATGAATTAATGTTTACTCTCATTTCAGAATTAGTATGAAAGCAGTCTGCAGTTCATAAAAATAACTGAGATGTTAATTAATATGCAGGTTTCTGAGTATAATAGTGACACTGCCCTGCAAAACAGTGTGTAAAAGACAAAAAGGCTGATTTTGATAGGAGGAGCAAAAATTATGAACAAACTTTTGCATAGTATTATGTTTTTTAACCTTTTAGCAATCATGGGTTGTTCTGCAACACTCCAACACAGACTAAAGTTGGCAAGTAAGAAAGGGCGCTGCTCAAGTGCCCTGTGCTGTCATATCAATTCACAGCGTGGAGTGTGCATGGGGGGGAGGCTGTGTCATTTTTCATTTGAGGAGGACATGTTTGCTGTTGGCTTGCTTTTTGATGTTGGGAAGTTTTCCTTCGGGGATGTTTGGGGCAATACTGCTACGATCAAATTTCCAGAGTGGCGGATTCCAAAAGCTCCCCTGGTCATTTGTGAGCCTGCAACCTTTATTGGTTGCGCTGTTGTGCTTGATATTCAATTTTGGAGTAGTTTCTGTTCATATATGAACAGACTGAATGAGAAATCCATGAGAGTGACACAAAGCATTCTGATGTATCACACATTTCTTTCCCTGCCACATGAGTCTTTGTTCAATTCACCCTCTAGCGTTTTGTAAAGCTTGGGTTAAGATTTTAGAGATCAGTTTCAATTTTCAGTTTTAATGAATTGTTCAATGGTCTTTAGTACCTTATTCACATTTATACTCAGGTAGAGATTATGGGAGAATCTTGTGCTATTGCTGTGGTAAATATTCAGTTTCAACAAAAGAGATGGATGGATATCTGGATATCACATCTACAGTTTTCATGAAGTATCATCAAAATAAAGATATGTTTAAATCTGTTTGTATGGTTTTTGTTGGGGAAGTGGCAGTGCTGTACTTAT
>JABUIW010000010.1:7472129-7525127 GCA_013363375.1 Menidia beryllina
TGTGTGTGTGTGTGTGTGTGTGGCTGATTATTTTTTCTTATTATTGCTATTATTACTACTGTTACTGTTACTGCTGTTTTATTTGGCATGGTAATGTCTGTCATTAAATATAGCTTGATCGTGTAAATTAAACTGGTAATGACTACTTATCTCAGCCTATGGTTTATCTTCGGTGACTATAGCAACGGTATTGCATTATTATGTAAATTCTGCATTTACTAAGGAACAGGACTTAGAGAATTTCGCTGCAGCAGTGAGCAAAAAAACTATTTCTGGACTTCTTATTTGAATCTAACAGTGGAAAACATTCTCTGTTTTTGTTGTCTCTCCTGGGTTTTGGCTGATAGCAAGAAAAATGCACCATTGCTTCCAACCAATCTACCATTGCACAGAAATTCTCATAAAACAGTGTGTAATGTATACCGTGTCAGTTTATGGTATATTCTCAATGCTCACATTAGCATCTCCATTATTATGACTGCTCTGTCTTACCACCAGAATATTTTTCATGCTTTACTGGGTTTATTGTGAGCATCAGATATTGTGTAGGGTGGCCTTTCTTACTAACCCTGCTCTCTCTGTCTTCTCTCTCTGCAGATACAATTTGCCTGTCGGCAAACAAGGAGGGTCATGTATGATTGAAATAGGTGCAGATAATGGCACAGCTCAGCATCTTGAGGAGTTCATGTCACATTCCGTGTCAGAGGTATCCTGACCTACCTGCAGTCAAATCAACCCTGTGTCCATCCATTATCTTAAATGTTCAGTTACAGCATATAATAATGCCCTTGGTCTCCTTTTTTTTCTACTCTGAGTTTCCTTAGAATTTGTAAATTATGGTATATGGTAGGTTGCCTTGTTCAATTTCCACACCATTAAAAAATTATATATATCTATATAAATATCAAACCAGTTAAACAGTGATATGTTCAACTCACCTGTATTTGTGCCCCTATATACTTAAATAGTAGCTTGTAATCTAACATTTTCTAGATTTGGGTGAAATTGACTTAAAACCATGTAATCCCTGCCTGAATTTCTTTACCTTTATTTTTGATGATCATGAGGGGAGAGGCAAAAATGCAGTCTTGATTTCAGGGAGTAACCTGGGAATATGTGTTGGCACATATTTGATTAGACAGATGATGCATCCAGGAGAGAGCAGAGCAGCTGAGACAACGCTGCGATGTTATGTTTTCCTGAGCCTTCTGCGTTACCATCACTGCTGTGTCAACAGAGTGGACTCCCTCAAATGAGAGAAATAACTCATTGACAGAATTCATGACATTAACCATGCACGTTCAAAACCAGTCCAGTGCTAGCAATAACTTTAGCTATAAAAAAACAAGAGCTCCCATTAAAGGTGTGCGCACCTCTCTTTCAGATATTCACCATGGATGATCATATTTGGCAAGCTTGAGAGGAAAATTGAGATATTTTGACTTAACTTTCAGAGCTGGATAATTATTTAGATTTATGGTGCCTATATTTGTTATAAAATTAATAGTTTCCGTTTTTCACATTGAAAGATTGAGAGAGGGGTTCAACCTTCCCACTGGCTCAGCATGCCCCCTCCCTCACTGCGATTTATGGTATTCTAATTTGAAATGCCATGCTGTTTTTTTATGTCCCCCTATGTTAATTAATTACAGAAGCATTATCTATGCTACAGTTAGCACGTTGACTGCCAGATAACCTGTGCCAGCTGGTATTGCCACACTGTAGAAGTTAATAAAAAAACTTTGGTAAACATTCCGAACAGTAATTCAAAATTCAAAATTCCCGGAATTTTGTAGTTGTTATATTGTGGGCAAAATAGAAGAAAAAAAGAAGTTTATCCAGTGTTACAAAGCTGTCAGCAGTGAAGAAAATGTTCATTACATTTCTGTGACAGATTAAAATGCTAATTTTATGTCATTTTATTTTATTCTTCATCCACTAATGGGATGGTAGTTGTTAACTATGTCCATCAAGTGTCTAGTTAAACATATACATATTTAAATCAGAACTAAGTCAATAATCAAACTAATTATCTAAGTGTTAGGTTGGATTTGGCGCAACTTTGGTTAAACCAACCAGTTCTCGTGTATTTAATGTTCAGTTTTGGTCAGACTTTATTTTGTGGTCTTTTTTTTTGTCTTTAGTGTCATGTAAGGACACTCACCATGAACAGTAATCAAGTTTAAGACTGAGCCTTTAGTTTCAGCCTTCGAAACATCATGAGGTGGCTCTAACTGCCCAATCATTCCCTCACTGTCCCTTTGCATAATACATTTTTCTAAGAATCAGAATGTCCACATTCTTCACTGACAACGTCTGTGTCATCATAGACAATGAGAACATTGTGTTATGATTGAGGACATAATGATAAAACGTTTTTTCATAAAAGTTTCTGAATATTTCCAAGTGAAAAATGTATGCTGACATGAAAACCTGAAATATCTGAATGTATATACTAACCAAGGCTGCAGCATTATTGGAGCTCCTTCCATACAGTATCTGCGATGATACTTTTTAGAAGAAAGAAGAGTTTTACAGTAGAGGCCTATTTTTTTTAATGTGGAGATTCTGAAAATCTTTTTTTTTTTTTTTTTTTTTTTTATTCAACCTGCATGAGCATGAGAAAAATATCTAGTCATATTACATCGTTATAAAAGCCAGGCAGACAAGTGCTGCCTTGAAATAAAATTCAAAAAATGAGCATACAGCTCATGTGAACTCTGTGCTGTGGGTCCACTTACAATATCATGAATATTACATAAGCGAGCCTTTCAAATGGACTCCCCTCATAAATGTGGTAAACATGCTTAAAGGAGCAATAAATTCATTCAGATTCAGCCCAGCATCATCATGCATATCCACTGGCTCATCTCCGATAGTATCACATACAGATATAACTTATTTCTTTGTAAAGGTACCCAGACTTATTTTCATTTGACACCTAAACTTTGCTTACAATTTCTCTCAGAGCCCTTAACAACCTGTGATGTACCTGTATATCCTGCCACACATGTATTTTACATGCTTTCTAAATTATTTGTTATGTCACTAAAAATATTCTAAGAGAAAATTACATACTTCAAATGATAGTGCTATTCATGCATTAACAGGAAATAATATAACAATTTTTGAATTTTTTTCAAATTATATTTAATTAGTTTGATATGTTAATTACTATATGTGTCAAGGTTAAGGAAGCTATATGAAATAAAAAGTGTAATTTAATTACATTTTTAACAACTGAACATCTGTAGTTAAATAAAATCATTTTGAAGCTAGTACGAAATTGCATTTTGTAGTATTTTCTACTGCTCTGCACTGGTGGCAGAAACAAAGATGCTCCTTAAAATAATCGTTTCAGAAGGAAATGTTCATCTGAATTTATCCCAATAATCCTATTCAGTAAGCGCTCACATCAAATACAATTAGCAGTATCTTTTCATTTGTTTCTATTTCAGATTTCTCTGTATTAGGATGTATGATAATGTGTGGTGTCACAAAACTATTTGCTTTTTTTTATCTTCATATCACTCGTACACACTCGGCTCCCGTCATCCTCCTCTTCCACCCCTACTTAAGAGCTTAAAAGGCCTACAAGAGACATTAAAGGATTTAATGAATCCAGGCAAACACTTTAGAAAAAATGAAGTAAAATTGATAAAACCAGGAATGATAGCGTTATGTATGAGTTACTTGTCCTAGTGAAAATAATACCACATAATGTTGAGAGTAGCAGTAGCTGATAGTCAAGTCTCTTGTTCATCTTAATAAACATCAGAGTTTGGTTAATTTAAAATGTGAAAATGATTAAATCCTGTATTGTTCACTCAAACTCCACCTTCTGTTTTTGGACTTGAGAGCTTTCACTTGAAAATGTGTTGCAGTGTTTTTTGCTGAACGATGACACACATCTTTGGCTTTCTCTTGCAGGGAACCTTTGGGCCCGTATTTCTCGGGGATGTTTCATCGCACTGGTGGATGCATGACAGGAGTGAAAAAAGAGAAAGGAGATTCATTGGCTGCATCAGCGGACTTCAGATCAACGGAAAGGAGATTGACTTGGTGGGTGAGGCAGTGAGAGGGAGAAACATCCAGAACTGCGACCCGCCCGTCTGCCAACATCTACCTTGCCGTAATGGTGGAACATGTGTCAGGTACAAAGTTTTATTATTAAAGAGAGACTGTCTAACTATCCAAAAAATTACATTTAAGACTGTGTTGAGTTAAGCTTCCTAAAGTCTAAATACAAACACTGTACAAAATGATCTGAATATATCAGTTTTTTCTTTAAAAATCTTGTGATTTTTTCAGCGCGCTTTGGGTCATTATCATGCTTAAATTATGTTTCCTGTGTCTCAGCTTCTGGCGAGTCATCTTCCCAGTCAGTGTTTTGGTATATCCACAGGCACTCATGTTGCTGTCTATAAATCTTATTTTTCTCACCCCATTTGCTCTCATGCAGCACCATACCACACTCCCACTTTTATGCTTCACTTTCTGGACTGTGTGTTCACTGACGTCGACTTTTTCAGAATCAGGCAAAGTGTGCTTGACCCCATCAGAGCCAAACAAATTTAACTTGGTCTCATCTGACAGCACAATGGGCTTTCATTATTCATCAGTGTTCCTTTAACACATTTAAGTGTAATTCAGCAGTTTTGTGCTGAATATAAAAGCAAGCATATTCTGTCACGCACATCATCACGCACAAAGTGTCCTTCACGCTGTTTTGGGCTTTTGGTCATCTAATATTTTAGATAATAGATTGTGTTATTGGCTCACTATCTATAGTGTCATTTTAATGGGCCTGTCAGTGACTTGTGGCATCTAAGTTTTTTTTCTAAACCCCTGAATTACCACTACTACCGGGTTTTGATTGAGTTCTATCAGGTTATGCATCTCTTTTTATGCTGAGTTTCAGAAGCTATGATGCTGTGATGCAAATTCACGACGGTGAATTTCTGTCTCAGGAGCGATAATATAAATGCAATTTTCCAGCATTCCATTTTTGATGAACACATAGTGCATGTATGAGAGGAGCCTTAGAACTGAATCAGTGGACTTTTAGGCCATATTGTACAAGAGTTGTAGTAACTCCTTTGGAACATTGTTTAAGTGCTATCACAGAGGCTCAAGGGGAAAGGAAAGATGGAACATCTCTGTGAGACTCATTGAATCAGTCATCCTTCCAACCATCCATCCTCCATCCCTCTCCTGTTCTCCTGTATAGCATCTCGTTGCATGTTATGAACAGAAAGGTCACAGTGTGAAGGTTTCCTCTGAAATGGTTTAAAACTACAGTCCAGTACAAGTTTCTCTATCTCGAAAATGTAATTTCTAACACATACAGGAAAATATCTGAATGGTGCTTAACACAAACTTTAATATCACATCCCTTCAGTTGTATTGATAGCCTTGAAAGTTAAAACATAGTTGTGTCATTTTCAGAGGAATTTTTATTGTTTTACAAAGTAATGCACTACTTCTATTGTTCAGAAACGCTTGACAAAAATATGTGAAGTCTATTCTTACATCAAACTAATCTCTAGCAGTGCAGCTCATCAGGCTGCCACCACTCTGCACTTTGCAGCAATTTCACCAGTCTTTTTAAGTATGCATTAACTACACGTGATGCTCTTTCACCTTTGGTAATCTAGGAAATAGCCACTCTAAATGTGTTCTTCATTGTGTTATGACACTATCAATTAACAATTGCATTTATTAAACAGGAAATGAGAAAGGGCACCATGAATATTGGAATATGAATAGCTCTAAGAATACCAATTAAAAGCCAGTGGTCACATAGGCTTGTCATGTGCGACAGTGTGAGGCAGGCAATTATCTGTGTGATGAATATGGGTTATTGCAGTATCCTTTTGAACCACACATCAACGTGGGGTCATTGGGAGTTCATGGAGCTCTGCTCATTGTATTAGTTGCCCTGGAAAGTACTACTGCTCAATAATAGGATAAATGAGAATTTTTGTATCTTGTTCAGTCTGGGGGATTTTAGTGCTGTCCCTTTTTGATGTGGTTCTCGGTTCATTTAGGCATGTGGAAATATCAATATTGAAAACAATGTGGAAAATAGCTTCTGGTGGCTGGCTGAGCTGTACATATTATATATTCATATGATTTTCGGTGTGAAAAGCCAGACAATCGGCACCTTAAGACTGAGGCCTTTTTATTCCAGTTGAGAGGCTGATACACTATATTGCCAAAAGTATTTGCTCACCCATCCAAATTATCGGAATCAGGTGTTCCAATCACTTCCATGGCCACAGGTGTATAAATTCAAGCACCTAGGCATGCAGACTGTTTTTACAAACATTTGTGAAAGAATGGGTCGCTCTCAGGAGCTCAGTGAATTCCAGCGTGGAACTGTGATAGGATGCCACCTGTGCAACAAATCCAGTCGTGAAATTTCCTCGCTCCTAAATATTCCACAGTTAGTCCGTGGGCCAGAATCTGTACGACGTCTCCTTAAGCAATTCCGTTTGAACTTTTAGGGGGCAACTTTCTTTCACTTGGATAAGTTGCTAGAGACTACAGTGATCTTAAAACGCCAATGTTCCCACCCTTTCACTTGCACATTAATAAGTTATAGTCGATTAAAAATATAATTTTCCGCCGTAATCTAAGAAATCGCGAGATCCGAGTTTTGCTTATCAGCCAATCAGATGGCTGAATCTCAGCGCGAGAGCTCTGTTATTTAAATATGGCAGCGCCCGTGAAATGTTTTTTGCACTTGTTTCAATACGAAGAACGTCCAATTATTTCATTTTCTGGTGCCAGTTGGCGGCGATTTATTGAAAGTTGTAAGTCCTGGATAGACCTGGATGGCAGGAAGAAAGAAATAGCCGAGACTTTCTCTCAGTACACAGTTGAGTCGCCGGGACCCGCTGAGCTGAGGCACCATAGGAAGTGCTACTCGAAGTACACGGACAAAACAAAAATTGGGAGAGCAAGTAAACGTCTTGTACGCGAGCAAACCCAAAGCACTCTTTACTGTGATCATGAAAGAAGCTGATACCAGACTTCTACTTCATGCAAAGCATGCTTATTTGGAAAATAAAGTCAATGTTATCTTGAGCCCAGACACTGATGTCATGGTCTTGGCTTTGGGTTGTGTGCATTGTTTTGAGAGTACTATCTATTTTAAGACAGGGACTGGCAACAAAACTCGTATTGTTAATGTTTCTCATCTAGAAAGTCTGAATGGTCCAAGGAAAGGTCTAGCTTTTGTTGGTCTTCATGCTTTTACTGGATGTGACATGTTAAGTGCCGTTAAAGGAAAAGTTAAAGCCTTAAGGCTGATGCTTGAATCAGAGCCAGCTGTTAATTGCTTTCAAATTCTTGGGAAAAATTGGGATGTTGATGATAAATTGTTCATTCAGCTTGAAGAATTTGTCTGTCACTTGTATGGACAGAAAAACTGGGTTAATGATGCCAGGTTTAAAATGTTTAAACTTCTCTGTAAATCAGATAAATCTCTTCCACCAATGAGGATTGTCTTTGACAACATTCTAAGCGAGCTCCATACCAGCTAGCAATTTATAGAAGGTGTTTCGACCAGTTTATTAACGCCCCTAACCCAGAAGGCCATGGCTGGTCCTTTGAAGATGGAGTGCTCTCCTATTGTTGGATGGTAAATCCTCCAGCTCCATCTGATGTCACAATGGACATGTCTTGCAAGTGCAAGACAAATGCACGTACTACACAAATCTGTCTATGCAAAAGGGGTCATTTGCCATGTAGTGACCTCTGCCAATGTGTCAACTGTGCAAACTGTCCTGCTATGATTGAAAATGAGAATGATGTGGAAGGGATATACTCAAATGATGAGGACTTGGATGACTCAGATGATGAGTTGTTATGTTTTTCATATATGTTGTAAGTTTTTGATGAAAATATAAAAGATATAAATATGAGAGGTCTGGATTTAAATAATATGATGTACATATGATATGTTTGGATTTAAATAGTATGATGTCGCGAGGAAAGGTTAAGTAAAATAATATAACTGTAAATATGAGGGGTTCAGATTTTTATATTGGACATAAATATGGATCCTTAGTTTTTATTGACAGTGAAAATGATATATTATTCCATTTTTTATACCAAGGTTTACTTGTGATAGTAGTTGTTTTTCTCTCATTAAGTTAATAAATGCAATATGATGGAAAGTGAAGTGTCAGTTTTTCAATAATTAAATTAGTAAGAAATTATTTGGACCAAAAACAAGGGTTTTGCATATTAAATTATTATTTTTTGTCTTGCTATGGCTGTATAAAGTGGAAAATATGTAGTATTCAGGTTCAGGGGCCCTCTGGCAGCGAAAATAGAAACTAAAGGTCTAAATTGCATTTCCATGTTGATTCCATCAGTATTTGCATAAAAAAAACTTTTCTAATGATCAACCTTAATGATCTTAAAGTATTTTTGGTAAAGATCACTTGGTTAAAACCAAAAATACGGAGATTTTATTAGTTTTAGCCACCTATAGGTCAGATGTGGAACTACCGAAATTTTAATTGGCCGTAATTAATTAATGTGCAAGTGAAAACGCGGGAACATTGGCTTTTTGAGATCACTGAAGTCCAAGGTATCTAACTAAACTGGAAGAAAGTTGCCTCCAAAAAGTTCAAACGGAAAGTCATCGTACAGATTCTGGCCCACGGACTAAGTCAACTGTCAGCTGTATTATAAGAAAATGGAAGTGTTTGGGAACGACAGCAACTCAGCCACGAAGTGGTAGGCCACGTAAACTGACGGAGCGGGGTCAGCGGATGCTGACGCGCATAGTGCGAAGAGGTCGCCAACTTTCTGCAGAGTCAATCACTACAGACCTCCAAACTTCATGTGGCCTTCAGATTAGCTCAAGAACAGTGCGCAGAGAGCTTCATGGAATGGGTTTCCATGGTCGAGCAGCTGCATCCAAGCCATACATCACCAAGTGCAATGCAAAGCGTCGGATGCGGTGGTGTAAAGCACGCCGCCACTGGACTCTAGAGCAGTGGAGACGCGTTCTCTGGAGTGACGAATCGCGCTTCTCCATCTGGCAATCTGATGGACGGGTCTGGGTTTGGCGGTTGCCAGGAGAACGGTACTTGTCTGACTGCATTGTGCCAAGTGTAAAGTTTGGTGGAGGGGGGATTATGGTGTGGGGTTGTTTTTCAGGAGCTGGGCTTGGCCCCTTAGTTCCAGTGAAAGGAACTCTGAATGCTTCAGCATACCAAGACATTTTGGACAATTCCATGCTCCCAACTTTGTGGGAACAGTTTGGAGCTGGCCCCTTCCTCTTCCAACATGACTGTGCACCAGTGCACAAAGCAAGGTCCATAAAGACATGGATGACAGAGTCTGGTGTGGATGAACTTGACTGGCCTGCACAGAGTCCTGACCTCAACCCGATAGAACACCTTTGGGATGAATTAGAGCGGAGACTGAGAGCCAGGCCTTCTCGTCCAACATCAGTGTGCGACCTCACAAATGCGCTTCTGGAAGAATGGTCAAAAATTCCCATAAACACACTCCTAAACCTTGTGGACAGCCTTCCCAGAAGAGTTGAAGCTGTTCTAGCTGCAAAGGGTGGACCGACGTCATATTGAACCCTATGGATTAGGAACGGGATGTCACTTAAGCTCATATGTGAGTCAAGGCAGGTGAGCAAATACTTTTGGCAATATAGTGTATCTGTGAAATTTATGAACATCAGCTGCAGGTTACATAGACAGATGTCAGTAGACTGCCTGTAGATATGGTAGGTGTAAATAGTTTTCGAAAAGCCCACATACCACATTTATGCTATGCAATATTGCCTTCACCAAACAAGAAGACTTAGAAAAAATTGACATTTTATTGGAGTAATTCATTAGAGAAAAATGTGAGCACTTATGGAAATCTATCCATGTGCTATAATTTGGGTATTACATGATTAAAAATGGATACAAAATCACAATCCATGTAATCCACATCCAGATGTGCTCATGATCAGCATGGTGCAGTGTGACGTGCACCTGGATTCTTTGCTCCCTTACTGAGAGTGTCTTGCTGAGGTGCTAATGCTAATGGCATCCCCATGTGCCTGTGTCGGAGTGTGCAGTTTGACTTTTGTGGAAGCAGGTGGCGGCCCCCTGCAGCGTGTCTGTGTTTAGGAAGCACAAACTCCAAATTGAGTCTTTTATCACCCATCAAGGTGCAGTTAACTCGTATGTGGTTTTGGTGTGGATCTATTTAGCTCCATCAGACATTGCCATATGCACAAAATTACGTTGCAAGCTTAATTTTTGTTATGTTCACATTAAACACACAACATGCAAAATGTTAATTAGTGAGTCGCTTTAGATATAATAGATAGCAAATAAATAGCCTCTCCAAGGCTGTGCTAACTTGCTGGAGATTGCAATTTATCAATTTATTTAACAACAACAATCTCTTTAAATCTTTAATCAAATGAGAAACGGGCGAAATAAAAGTTGCCTAAATTTTAAATGGGGTTAATCATCTTGAGTCTTAAATATTGATTACTGCGACTTTTGTGTTTTCATTGGAATGCATGAGTGACATTAAAAAAAACAGACACGTCAGTAGATTTATTCATGTTCATGAAAGTTGGGCAATACTTATGATATTGTATATTCGCCCCCAGATAAAAATTCATGTTTATTTATTTTTATTCTTATTGTTAAGAACACTCTGCTCACCCACCAAACAAAATGTTGTGTATGCTCAGCTGCCATTCCCTGTTGGTGTTCAGAAAAAAGAAATTGCACTCCAGTTTTTTCATTCAGAGTTCCAGATATGCTTGTTTTAAAGTATCCATTAACTGACTCAAGGTTCAGGAAACAATTAGTTTTATTTATGCTGAGAACCGAACAGCATTGTGTGTGACTAGAGCCCTTAGAGACTATTTCCTCTGAAAACTTGCTTATTGTGTGTTATTAAGGACAAATACATTTAAAAAAAAATTTGCTTTGTTTGAGCAACAAAATAATTCTTATTTCCATATATTTTAAACATGTAGACCTTTGCTCGTTTAATTTGTGTATGTATGTGTGTGTAACTTTTAGAAATTATTCATTTCAAAGCTGATCACTCAAACCACTGAGGAACAAGACATGAACAGACTTACTAACTGAACACCTAAATCTAAATCAAATAGAGGAGAATTGATTATTACACTGTTGTCATTTTCTTTAGGAGTATTAAATCTTGTCCAAAGGCTATGTTCACACTTCTGTTTTTTTTTTTGTTTTTTTTTAATGGTTACAAAAATGAATGTGAGTGTGTGTGTGATTGTTTCTGTGTGGCCCTGCCATGGACTGGTGGACCGTCCAGGGTTTACCCTGCCTATTGCCAGTCTCCCCCTACCCTAATGGGAATAACCGGTACAGAAAAACGATAGATGGATGGAGGGATGGATGGATGGATGGTTGTAAAAATAAATAGGTAGATTATTGTATTTATATAGCACTTTTCATTTATGGTGGTAGTCACCCTTTCACTCCCACACATGCACCTGTATCTGCAGCTCGTCTACACAGTGTTAATGATTTTTTTCTCAGTCACACAGTTCTACACACCACTGATGTGTCTTGACAATGGATGCTAAAAGTGGTCTATGGCAGCATAGAGCGCCCTTGGTTCCTTCTGATGAGAAGATAGCGGTTCATTGCACTGAGCCTGGTAGAATTTCACAACATTCAACCGCATGTTGACTCATTAGTAATAAAAAAAATAGTTTAATAATTACTGTAAATGTGACTTATATGACTTAAATAACATGTTATTTGATATTGCTAAAAAATATATTGTACCCCCAAAACCTCACATCAATTGGTAAAAAATATTTTAAGTTTTTAGACTTTTGTTGCATCTGCAGTTGCAAATTGATAAAAATGGGATCTTTTTGTCATGGTTAAATGTGTCTGACTAAACAATATGCCTACCTCATTAAGTTCATATGAGCAATTATTGAATAATACGGATAAGCAAACAAACTGCTTGTGAAATAAGGTTATAACAAGAGCAGATGGTGCTTTTCTTAAGGACTGTCATCAGCTTTGGATAAATTCGGTGCTCCGGTGGGGCTTACAGCCACAGCACAGTGCCCTGCGACAGGAATACACTTCACATAATCTGCCATAACAGAGGGACACGCCACTCTGTACTACGATGTGCCTAACTGATATGTGTTGTGACAACACGCATCAGAAGAATAGATATGCAAGGCCATAAGCTTGTTTGTAGACTATGTTTAATTTTGGAACTGAGAGACACAATTTAAAAAACGATGTAGTCTTCTATCTGAAGACTCAATCTAAGCAGAGTAACAATGTAGTGGTCAAAGGGTAACAAGGCTTTCAAGGTCTGTGAATAGTGAGCCTCTCGGATCAGATGTAAAAGTTGTTTGTTCGCACAGTTTGGCCTGCAGGAGTTTCTGAAAGCTCATGTAACATGTTGCTGCCACGGAGGAAATTATGTCTAAACTGCAAAAAAGAGAAATCCACCAAACAGCCAAGAGTTACGGCTGTCACGGCTGATTTTCTCCAAAAGACGGTCTGAAAAAATGTAAACAGTCAGAGAAAATCATTCTCATCCGTTTACAAGTGTGACCGGACACAGTGCGAGTTTGACTGATAAACTGGTTGCATAAACGTGTGTTTTCGTGCGTCAGTATTTTGATTTGGTTGTAGGTCAGAAGCAGTGATGGAAACTCTTGCCTCCTTTGATTGATCTGAAACTTCCCCAAATTCTTTTTTTTTTAAAACAAAAACTAATTTATTTAGAAGAAGAACAAAAATAGCAATAAAACAAAACATAGAACTAACAAAACCAAGGAACTCAGGTTAACAGGAGCAAATTCTGACGAGGATCTGGCAAGAGGGACACGATTGAGAAGCTTTTATAGAGGAGTGTCTGTGTGATTTGTGAAATGAAAGCAGGTGACTAAGAAATGCAGGTACAGGGAGTTGAATGATAATGGGAAACTTATTCTTCTGCTCTCCTCAACTCCTGTTCTCTACTACATTTGTCTGTTTTTCTAACATGTGACCAGGCATCACTGGTGTGTGCTCATAAAAAGCACTCCTCATAATGTGTATGTTAGTAATGTGCAAGCATACAGCAGGCGAATTCTATGCTAATGGATCCTTTCATTCGTGTTGGTTATTTCCCCAATGTTCCTTTCATTTCATCATATCGGAATGCAAGTAGATCTAGTGTGGATTGAATTTATTTCAGCTATACTGTTAATCTTTAAAATCTGACTCATCTTTACTTACTGAACAGAATAGGCACATTAGGAATCTCAATGTTGATCATTGTACTGTGAGCCTAACAGTGCTTTACAGAAACGGAAGTCTCTTTGTTGATTATACATAATTACTGATGCTTTTGATGCCTATTGGCTTTATTTCATGCATAGTGGTCTATACAGTGGACAGCTATTTAAAAGCCCTTTTCTTGTCCAGATTGGTTTTTTATGTTTTAAATGCACATAGGCCACTGAAGTGGACACTGGTGCATCATGAAACAAAAATAGAAAAATTCCAGAATAATATTCCATTAAAGAGGAGGTTAGATAGACTAAAATAAATCAAGAGGCCGAACGAGCAGACGCGAGAAAAGGGATGAGATGGTAGTAGATTTTAGAATAGGATGAAAGTTGCATCCAAAGTTCTATGTCTCTGCATTATGATAACAAATGTAAAAATCTGTTCATATTTGACTTCATTAGTAAGATATTTTAAACTGTCTACTTTAGTGGAAAAATCCTTGAATAAACACATTTTTGAAAAAAAAAACTTTTTAATGCCTCGAAATAAAATAAAACTATTTGGGGAAAAAAATCCTGACTGAAATTAATCTAATGTAATCTAATTTACTAGTTCACACTGCTTAGGATGGAAAGTATTCAATCTGACTTCATTACAAAGCCAGAAAAATACTTTGTGGTAGACTTTTTTCTAATTGGCTTATGGGCAAGGGGTGTGTGCTTACTAGACAGGTTGGTCACCAGTGATGCAGTCCTCAGAAAAACAGTGGCCAACTGTAACTGAAAGCAACAATGCCCAGATAAATAGAATTTAGATGCAACATTTTAGTGTGACTTCATGTGCAACAAACAAAGTATAAAGAACTGTCAAGTTCAAGATTTCTCTCCCTATCATGTTGGGATGAAATTGATTAAAAAGTTAGATCCAATTTCAATACAAAGAAGAGTGCTTGGTTACTAATTTGATTAGATTTTGCATGGAAAACTTTGAAGTAGCCTAAATGTTCAATTTGTATGATTACAGAACTACAGCATTATAGGACATAAGACATTATAAGACATTAGAATGGGAATTGCATATTTATGCTTTAATAATGAGACCTGTGGTTCATGATCATCATATGCATTCAGTGTGATTTCATCCCAAATGGCTTGTCAATCAATGTTCTCCAAGCTGTCAGACAAAATAGTCGTGCCTTTGAAAAATCTCCGCTTAAGGCGATTTGCACCAGAAGCTGGTGTCAATAATGACATAATTTGACGTGAGAACAAAAACAAATCCCAGTAAATAAAGAAGCTTTGAATTGTTCAGAATTCTCCTGTCTGCTCGGTATCCATTGGCTTTGCGAGCATTTCTGATTTACATTGGTCTCCAGATATTTTCTTTAAATCTCTGCTCAGCATCTCCTTTACACATGTTGAATATTAACCCTGGTCTTAGTTTATCTGATCAGTTTGTCACTTTACTTGCTTGAGGTGCAACTGTACTCACTTATCTCTGAAATGTCAATCTGTCCCCAATTTTCCACTCGCTCAATGTGTTGCTGTGAACCAAAAAGGTGTTGGTCTAAATGCACACGTTTTCTCAGGTGGAACATCTGTGCAGCCAAGCGAGCACTGCCGATTGCACCAGGTCCTCACACCTCCATGTCCTCTGCCTCTGTTTCCTTGAGCATCTTAAATGTAGCTGCTGTATAAAGAGCAGAAAAAACACAAAATACAGATATGCCAGGAAAAGTCGGTCTACAGAAATAGATGTATTTCCAAGATGTGGCTTTGTTGAACTTGGTTTTATGAAATGTGCTTTGTCTAGTTTTTGTTTGTTTTGTAGTGAGGGCATTGTAATGTTTTTTTCTCTTTTCATTCAGCGTGTCAGGAGTTTTCATGTATGAAATAAAACCAAAGTAAACACACTGGCAAATTTGAAATGTGTGCGTTGAGTAGGCTGTTGGGGAAAAGTACTGCTCTGCACAAAGGGTGGCATTTTTAGCTTAAACTGTGGGAAGTTTTAAAAAGTTTCATTTAGCATTTTTTCTTCTTTTCTATAAAAGCTTTAATTCAAGCATGTTGTTTTTTGTATTGCTATGTCAGTATGTTCCAAAAATACTGAACAGACAGACTTTTTCTTAATCGCCAAGAAAATGTTTACAAGGATACCTAAAAGAGGTCAGGGAGGTGTCGACCCGCCAGCTGCTCAATCAGGAGCCTATGTCAGGTGATTGCTTAATGGAAATTCCACTCTACCCCTTCGCTCATGATTGGAAATTTAAATCAGAATAACTGAGTAACTAGTTACATTTCAAATAATCCCAAACCCAACCACATGCACCCACTGAAGGGTTGTGTTGTATTTTATACATCCATGTCTTATTGGCTCTTTAAAAGGCTGGAAAAAGCTAATGGTATGTGAGCACTGAGTAGTTCTGCTCTATGAATAGTATCCACCAGACCCAATCGTGCTTCTTTATTCTCAGAAAGGATGAAGTGGGCTAAATGCTTTCATCCCAAGAAGTTAAATCGTCATGGCAGTGCAGCCTCATCAGGGCTTTAGTGTGTAGGTCTATTTTCATGTCACCCTGAACTTGAAATGAAGTGCTCTGTAAATAACTTACAAGAATGGAATCTGAGAAATACACATGGCTGCAAAGCGTATTGTTCCAGCTGACAGGAGTATCATAAGCTAACTGGTCAATTATTCATCATTTTATCTGGTACTCATTAGATTAAAAATGCATATCTTCTTCAATAATTTACCCTCCTTGTGTGCTGTGGCAGACCAGATTTGAATGGCGTGGCACATGGCGGACACAGGCTTCATACATTTGTGATTAACATATTCAAATTAGTCTGCAAACTCCAATTTTGACACTACAATTTTGTAATCAAAATGATTGCCTCAGGCAAATTAAAATAACCTTGTGTCACCACACACATCGAGTTTTTGATTAGGCCGATTAACACTCAAGTGTTTTTTTGTTTTTGTTTTTTTTTGTCTTAACTGTGTATGTCCCCCCTCCTTGCTCTGTACATACTTCACCTTTCAGGAGCCAGAAACATCTGTTGTCTGTTTTTACTCCTACTTCATTTTTAATGGTTCGTCTCCTTTTCAAAATGACATAGTTAAATGTGTTATTTACCAAGCGTTTCTTTAACCCTTCTGAAACTAAAACTTGTGAAAGATATATATATTTCTTTCTCCAGGAGAAAAAAACGTCCCACATGTAGCGAGCTCCCAGTGATTAAGTGAAGCTTAATCTCTGGGAGACCCATTAACATGACTGGGTTGAATTTGTTGACTGTGACCCACCAATTTAAACAGATGTTTGAACTCTTAGACATGAACCAGATGGAAAAAAATAAACTTTTTTTCTACAATGTATGTGCAAAAGCATCATCAGTGGATTTATCTTATGTATAAGATGCTCCTTCTTTGTTGCATACAACATTTCTAACGGCAAGCTGATCATCTAAAACTTGACAAAAATGCATGTGTGATGCGTTGGCTTATCTCACAGCCAGAAGATCTGCATGTGCAATAGTGATGAGCCAATGATCACAAGCTCAAGCAGATCTTTGCATATCTTTTAATAAGCAGTTGTTAGGTTTTTTTTTTCTCTCAGAAATAAATGCTGTAGTGATGATAACCAGCCCTGTGACTCATCTTTGCTCTTCCTCTTGAGCACTTTGACGTCATGTTTTTGATCTTGCCCTAATGCTGAGGGAGCATTTTTTCTTGTCTGGTGTTTCCCTCCAGAATCTTGATGGAGACCCCGCTTTTTTCTGGTGCTTTTTATTTTCCCCTTGAAAAAAATATTTTAAAAAAGACTAGAGGGACAAAAAGTAAGCCCTCCAACATCAAAAATACAGAGAGTATAGCAGAGGTCCAAATTCCCAGTGGAGAAACCTATTTTAAGAATGGCCTGATTGTTGTAATGACAAATTAAAGGCCATTCTGTGGATCGGAGTACAAGTCATTTCGATTGAGCCATGTTTATAACAGTGCAAATGAGATAAGACAACATTGTAAGAGTGGCTTTAACAGCCACGTGATTATGTTACTAATATCACTTACAATAGCACACAAAAGCCAGAATATTAGATAAAGACGAGAAGTTTGACCGTATAAATCAATTTAAGAAACTGTTTTGAATGTTCTTCTAAAACCATCTGGCAGTGATTCGGTTTTTCTACATTAGTATCAGTATCATTTCAATACACAAACATCTGAGATTGTAAAAAAACCAAACAAATTTTTCATAACAATTTGGTAATGAAATTTATTTTCCTGTGAGTTTTCTACAGCTTGAATGACGTATTGAATTAGTTCATCTGTACACTCTATTTATCCACTTTTCCAGCTCAGAGTTGTCAATGGATGTTGGCTGTTTGACGCATGTTTGCATTTCAAAACACCCTTTGACAAGGGACTGGACTCCCAATGTCCACAAATTCCACATTTCCCCCCTTTTTTTCCCGCTATATAGATAAATTGACATAGACATAACTAAATATATACTCATATAACTCTGAGTGTATTTTTAACTCTGAGTGCATTAATGAAAGAGAAATGCAGTTAAATGCCATTATTCCATTTAACAAGCAGTTTGAAAGGTTTTAAGGGTGAACCAATTGCCATTTAACTGAGCATCTTGTTCATGTTTTTGTACCATTTGACGTAGCTTTCTCTTCTAAAGGAGGAACCATGTGGCGTGTGTGTCTTATATTTCAACAAAAGCACAAAGCGAGACAGGGGATAAATTAGCAGCACTCAGAGCACCAAATCAGCCTGACTTCCTTCTAAAGGTTTGTCAGCAGTAAGTGTTGTATTCAGTACCTGCATCATATGTTCCATCTTTGAAAATAATCCTCGCAACCGGTAGCAGTTCACTGTCTGGTAACAGTGTGAAACTGAGATAGCGAATGGCTCGATTTTTGTATTATGGACATTTTTGTATTATACAACAATCCTTTTGTTTTTTTGTAAAGTCATATCAAACAATGCTCAACTTTGACGGCGGAATGTAAATATTTAATTTGCAGAAGCCATTTTCTCACGGAGTAAAAATATAACCTGCAGTGCTTCTGCTCAAAACACATTACTAATTTATAGGTTTGTTTGAAACCCCACCAATGCTTCTACTATCTTATACCATTCAGAGCTGTGTGTGTCTTAAGAGCACTTTATAAAGTCCCTGTCTGGATGTCACCCTTTCTCTTATTGCTAAGAGAGGAGGTATGGTGGGAAAAATGCAGAATAAAAAAGACATCAGATCTTGTATAAATCTCGTCTATGCTCCATATGCTTTTTGATGTGTGGGTTCCAATCTAATTTCTGTTGTTATTTTTCAGGATGTTTATCTTCACCAAGACACATGAAGCAACATTGCTCTGCTTTAGCTGCTGAGATATAAAAGCCCTAGCATCATTCGTATTTTCCTCCACCACTTTCTGTACAGTCTTTCAATTTGTGTTCCAGCAGAGCTCACATTTCAGGCTGGATACCTCGGCATCTTTTCAAATCCCTCATTTCAGGATGGTTTGTTTTATCTACCCTCTCCCTTTCTGTGTGTGTGTGTTCTGGTAGCCGCTGTACGAGCACGGCATACCTAATGATGTCTCCCTGCACATTTAGTGATGCTGAGGACTGGTTCTGCGAGTGCCCCCCGCTTTACACCGGCCGGCTGTGCCAGCTGAGCGCTTGCGAGCGCAACCCCTGCAGTCACGGAGCCACATGCATCCCAAAGTCGCCATTGGAGGCTGTTTGTCTCTGCCCCTATGGGCGACAGGGTCTACTATGCGAGCAGCGTAAGTGATGCATAGGATTACTTCACACAGAACCATTCAGTATACATAAAGCAGATTTATTAAGAAGGGGATCTGCAAATATTCTGTGGATGAAAGCGTTGAGCAGTTGGTAGAGTCAAAGTAAGCAAAAAAGGATTCCAGCAGCAACAGTCAGATAATCAAGCTCATGACTGCCTAAGTTAATATTCTAAAAGGTTATTTTAAGTTTATAAAATCTTATTTCCTACTCTAATTTCAGCAGCCTGACTTAAAGATCTCTAGAGTCTTTTTCTTTACATGTGAAGCTTATGCTGAGCTTTAACCGGCATTGTTAATGTAGCTTCCACACGCTTTCATCCGTATTTATTCATTTTCAGACGCATTTTTTTAGGGTTTTTGCCTTTGGTGAATTTGCCACTTGGGTGAGTTTGAGAGTTTTGTTTAGATAATACTGGGATTTGTTTGAATACATCTTATGAATAAATGTTTGCATGCAGATTTTAGCGTTTCTACACAAATTGGAAAATGATCAAATTTGAATATTAACTTACAAGTACAGATAGGGTGATATTATGTTCCTTAAAACATCAAATTCAGACTTGTTTCAGATGGATCTATCACACAAATTCACATTTTGTGACAAAGTACAGGCCAGATTGAACTGGTTGCTTTCAAAATGGTGTCAACAGGAATGGTGTGCATGGTGTCCCACCTATCACACCAATGCAGTCACCTCTCTATGATATAAGAGCAAACAAATCTCACAGTTTCAGCCAAAATTGAGAGGGAAGGCAGCAGTGTCTTTGAACAGCTCACATAAAGCTACACAAATAAGAACATTCTGTGCCTGTTTGAAGAGATTTTAGTTGTGCAGTGATATAATTAACAAGAAAGTAAATAGATAAGAAGATATCTGTTTTTCCTTGTAGAGTTTATTTTGTGTTGTTTCAGTTTAGGACAATGAACACGGCACCTGCTGATCACCGGACTCGGTTCATGTGGGTACACACAGCTGTACAGACTCAGAGAGCTGCAAACACGGCTCCAGAGCAGTCTCTGCTCAGAATGTCTGTTCTGATGCGCAGTTACGACTAACTAATCATTTAAGAATAACTTGTACTTTTATTATATGAACTTTTATGAGCAATGAGAACTGATTATTTCCTAAACAGCAGTTTCTCGAGAAAAGGGGCTTCACAAGTTGTGGCTCTAAGAAACAAAAGGATTTGCTTGACTGGGCTGACTGTTATAGCAGCAGGGTGCTTGGCATATAAGTCACTCAGCCATGCCACAGTCCCTGTCAGGGTCCCAGCACCTATTTGATGAAAAGAGAAAGTTAACCTTCCAGTTTCCACTAAGTACAGCGCTGACATTTGAATTTTAATCCTGAAAACGCCAGATTAGATCTCAGTCAAAAGTGATCACTCCCCTGGCTCTTCAAGTTTTGTTGTCGTTTTTCCTGTTTTTTTTTGTCTTGCACCACTTCACTTAATGTGACGCCTTAACAAACTGGTAACAGTAACTGCAGTCGCCTTGCTTTCTTTTGTCTCTGTTCTTCCATGTTTGAGAAAATAAAGCTTTAGCCAATTGTCTACCAGGAGACATGAAACAGCCATATGATTTTTGCCCCCCCTTTTTCTAAATATAGTATTTTCAGTTCTTGGTTCCCATGTGCGTTTAATAGATAAGGGGAGCTGTGAACAAGCAGGAAATGGAGGAGCGGAAAGACAAGGAATTGATGCTGGAATGCCTTGAGAGTTGAGTGCATGAAATATTAATGGATTTTAAAATTGTCTTCACTAAGAATTATTAATGATATACCTTTGTACACAATTGGCCATCACTCCAGTTAAACATTCATGCTTAGAATTAATAAAGAAAGAACCATGACAGCAAAATACTGCATTTGACATTTACAGTATATTTACAGTCAGTTCAAGTTGAACTTTGTACATAATTTTGTCACATTTTCTCACAGAGAATGTTGAAAGAAATTCTTTGTTTGTAGAAAACATACCAATAGTCTTGAGTTTGATTTTCATTTTCAAAGGGCCGACTTTAGAAAGGATGTGTTAAGTTCACACAGCAAGAAAAGCTACTGCAATGATTTAATCATACTGTGAAAAAAAGCAGGCATAGATGTACAGTTATGTAATGCAGTTTATTTTAGTGCATTTGATTTGTGGCTCGGTGCAAAAGTTTGACAAAATTACATGTCTTGTTGGTTTTATAAGTCTTTACAAACAGATGTTATTCTCAGGGCTTTTCATCATATATTAATTCTGCTCCCTTCAAGTGTGGGGATATTTTTAGACCTTTCATGCACATAATGTTAAAAATTCTACCCACAGTTTTGTCAGTGAAATTCAAGTCAGTATACTTTGACCTTAATTTTTGTGGGCTTAGTCTGATTCATGGTGGATTTTAAGGCCTGCTTTAGATAATTCTCCTGATCTCAATCTGTAAGGATCTTTTCAGTTTGACTTCTTTCAGAATTATCAGATAATAATTTAATTAATGTGATTGTGACTGGACAGTATGCACTTCCAAAGCCACCCAGCCTAAAGCAGGTGTCTCTTTTTTCTCGCCTTTTGTTAGTAAGTGGCGACTCCTCCGTGTAGATCCAATGCATCAACACTGCAAAACATCAACTAAACCTGCCCATAGAGATTTTTTCTTTGTCAACCCAGCTTATGTGCAGTTTTTGTTTCATTGCTCTCAGGTCTTGACTTCAATCTACTCTAAACAGCCATTTTAGACTGGAAGTATTTTGGTATCTTTTTATAGCATTTCTCTGCTTTGTCGTCATCACTTAGCTTGGTTTGTAGATCCTCTATCAGTTGCTCAGAGAATCCCATAGTTTCTGAGCTTTGCCAGAAGGTTTGAACAGTCAGTGAATGTATTAGCCGTGGAGTTGCCATAAGCTGTCAATTATGATTTCTTCCACCGTCTGCTCACACGTCAGCAAGTCAATTTAGGCCTGATGTATTCTGAAACATGCTTGTGAAATTAAAGAAAACTGTACTGCATTAACATTAAAGAAATAGCTCATATCTTAATGTCCATTTGCTTGAGGAGGGTTGCAGTGTTTCACGTCTTTTACTTCATAAATCTACTAAATATGTTGTCTTCTTCAGATGTGCCTAAACTTGTGCCTTGTAAAGAATCCATTTACAAGGCTTGTGCTTAAACATCGAGCAGTAATATTCAGCATCAGTTCCTCAGTTTAGTATTGATCCAGAGCGGTTTTCGTTAACCTTTCTTGGTACTGAGATTGAAACACAGTGTGCTGCACACAGTATTTGTATCTTACTCGGGAGAAATGTTGTTTTCACAGCTTCTCTGCGGCAGTGGAGATGCACACCGTGTACATGCAGTTTTATGTCAGAATTCATTTCACAATCCAGTGCTGTATGTCACTCTGTTTTCCCTCCACAGCCTCAGTTGGTTTGCACCATATCACACAAATACACAGCAAAGTGGAAATGATATTTAATATTATGTGACATGGTGGGGGGTAACAATCCGTAAATAAATGCTTTTCATATGACAGAGCAGAAGCTTCCCACTACAAGCACTAATTTCCATCTTAAAAACTCAATGGAATATACAAGAGTTGGCTAACTTGAATGTGGGATCACAAAGCTGCATATCAACTGATATTGTATATTGAGATATTACTAAATGTCAAACAGTTTTATCAAATATGTGTTTGAATCCTTTGCTGGTTTATGGATTTTTTAAAAAGGAGAAACTAAATCCTACATATTCACTCTGTAAATAGAATCCTTTCAGTCCCCATAGAGGAGTCAAACATAGCTGCTGTAGTTGTAAGCAATGAATCGTTTTCAGATATCTACTGTAGTCGTGTCTACCCAAAAAATGGGAGCAACAGAATTCCCATTGTCCTTTGAATCAGCTTTTGTTGGGGATGTGATTTGAGAAATTGCACAGGGTGAGCACAAAATCGATGGCACATGCAAAAATCAAACAAGATGCTTCTTTGACTGATTCTGTGAAGCTGGTTAGAATCTGTCGTCTGAGTTTTTCTCACTTAGATGACAGCATGTCATGAAGTGGAGCAATATAACTCAGCAATTAAACAGAAGCTGTTTTCTAGGTTGTTTACATAAACACAATTCGTGGCATGTCAATCACTTTTTCATGAGAAAAGTAACTACTTTTCAAATACCATGCAATGACATCAAAGGCTGTCACCTTGAGTTTAAAAATAAATCTGGTTCTATTAGACGTGCTGGCCAGATTTGTGTAAATAACAAGATTAAGAATCAAGTTACAGTATACAATTAAAATAAATTTTAGGCAAGATTTGTTCATATTAATTTGTTCCATGCTTTCATTGGTTTGAAACTGCTTAGCACCTGTGGGAAGAGAATGCACAAAGGTTGTTACAGGACACAAAATTAATCATGCAAAAGACCAAATCAAGCAAGACACAGTCTGAAATAAGATATAGCCGAAATAATCTAGCCATTCACTCAGCAATAGGCAAATACAGCTCCTGCAGACAATAACAGAAGCATTTGCAGCTTTATTAATAATTGATCAGCCAAACAGAGCTGAGGGCAGTTGCAGAAGGGAGGGTTGCTCTGAACCCCTTTTAGCCATCGCCAGAGGCTGCAGAAGAATATCCAAGGAGCGTCCGGATGTAGAAGAAAAGCCGTTTTGTGTCTGAGTTCTCTCTTCTGTGAAGAAAGGGGGAAAAAACAAACAAACATGGCAGCATGTAATTTTGAATGAGCATGGGCAAATTAAAATTGAGTCCCCAGTGTAAAATCAACTTGATGGGTATAATACATGTGGGAGCATTATTGAATCAACCATGCGTTTGGAATAAGTATACTTAACTTTGTAATTGAATACCATTGAAATTGTTGTGCTACACTTGCTGAACATTGCAAATGAAGTGAAGCCAGTATGCCAGAATCTATCCTAAACAGCTACTGATGAAAATAGAATAGGAGTGAGGAGGTGGTAGTATTTGAAAACAGGTCATCATCTAATAGCGTCAGAAAAAATAATACATGTATTTCAGCAGGCACGGGCATGTAATGTGTGGCAATAGTGCCATCTTTTGGTAGGCTTTGAGTGAGTATTCGACCTCCTGGTTTACAGGATTACACACAGACACACCATACCCTACAGCAGCAGCTATGTGCATGTATGAGATCTATAAATGTGCCGTAAATCTGTTTGTTTTGCAGCCATCAATATAACCCGTGCCAGGTTCAGTGGGAGTGATGACTTCGGATACACCTCCTTTGTGGCTTATTCCTCCATCCCGAGCCTGAGTTTGTACTACGAGTTCAACCTGAAGTTTACACTTGCAAATAATTCATCTGCTGTCAGAGACAACCTGATGCTCTTTGCTGGACATAAAGGACAAGGTGAGCACTATGCTGACACCCACAAAGCAGTGAGAATATTCCATACTGTCGGGTCAAAAGAAAAGTATACTAAGATGTTTCCTTTGTTAGGTTATGTTAAATTAGGCTGTCCACCTTGGTTGGGGTTTTAAAGGTAATGCCATTTATTTCACCTGCTGCGTATGGTAATGTGCCGACTAATGGATTTCTACATTCCTCTGAGATCCTATAATTAAGAAGGTTCCCTGAGGATTTTTCTTCCTCAGGTAGATCGTGAAGCATTAATGATGAGTTTTGATGAGTTTTCCCACAGTCCAGCAATTTCTTGATTTCCAGCTGATGTTTAATTGTTCCTGACTTTCAAAAAGGGAAGCACTACAAACAGAAAATTAATGTTAAACCAAGCAGCCAAAAGGTATGGAAGTTAATTGCTTTAAACAGACTTTGAGGTGTGGGTGCACAACAATGCTGTGAGCAGCCGTCCTGTTAGATTAGGATTTATTTTAAGTGAGGTCAGATTAAGAAGCAGGTAACTGCTGTGCCATTGTCAGATGCATATTTCATCAAAAGGAGGAGGGAAAAAGTAAAACCCAAGATCTCTCGCTTGTTTTCTCTAGAGAGAGCAGTTCATCAAGGTGGAGAAAAAACAAAATAAGAGCGATGTGGATAATGAAACACTTGTCAAGAGAGCGAGTCGCATTGTACAGTTGGAACAAAGGCAGGAAATAAGAATAGATTATAAATTCATTATTTGCATGATAATTGCTTCAATACAGCCATATCTCTGACCACCACTATCAAAGACGAGCAGATCTATTAACAGCATGTTTCCATGCCTCTGATCATGTTAGATAGAAAAATAAACATGACGGTGACAAATTACTGCTAGAAGTACAATTTTTGGTTGTTCCACTGGTAATATATCCACATTTAAGGGTGTTTAGCACAAAATGTTCTGGAATATTTTCACACTGTTGAACTATGGTATCGGTTTTTATGTTTTCCAGGCAGTGATGGTGATGACTTCCTTGTTTTGGGACTGCGTAGCGGGAGAGTTCTACATAGATTCAACTTGGGATCAGGGATAGCAACAATAGTCAGTGACAAGCTCAACTCCCAAATCAACATCCACTCTGTCACCTTTGGAAGGTCAAAGAAAGTAGGATGGCTGAAGGTGATTTGATCATTCTTGTTTTTCTCCAGGTCTAAAAGCACGATTATGCGAAGATAAAACAACAGATAAGTAAATATGAAGGGAGTTAATCAAATTGTACATATATATAGGTGGATTGATACAACAGACTGTTCAGATCCTTTTTTCCACATTCTTCTTTTATTACTGAGCCTCAGACCTTTAGTACACATGGCAAAAAGAATTAGAATACCACATATTTTCTATGTTTCATTAGTTACTTTGACTCAATGGCAGTTACTGTGATGCTCAGACCTCTGTGGAATTCTGACAAATGTTTTGGTGTTTCATAGTCAGATGGTTTACACAGTGTCCATTTGGACATGTTAGACATGATAAATTTCCCTGGGGCTGGGAATGCTCGTCAGTTTTTTCTGTTTTTTTTTATTACAAACATTTTGACGTTTGTTTATTTGATCACGGTTATGTTTTTGTTTGCTGGTGCTGTTCCTCTGTAAAATGTTGGGATGGATGATCATCTGGCCACAGAGAGATCTGTTTAGAATTTTGGAGAGAACCAGTTGGCAGGCTGGACACACTGAAATTTAAGTATTTAAATATGTTTACTTCCTCATGTCAGCACTGAAAATGAAGTGCCAAAATGGATTTTGTGGATCCAACCCTTCAGGGTTATATCTGTGTAAAAAAAAAACTCCTCACAGGGCCAGTTTTACCCACATCAAATAACAATAATAGTTTCTTGCTCTTTTTTTTTTTAAAACAACTACGTGCAGCCATTTTCTCTATTGCAGCTTCAGGCTTCGAAATATTTCTCACATGAAACAATAAGAGTTCACATTGAACTCTCAGTTTATATACCTCTCTATGGATTCTAGAAGAGGTCACTGCTCATTGCTCATCATTGATACTTTTCAGTAGTTTAAAAGAGACTCAGATCAATCTTTTCACCAATTACATAACACTACAGGATACAAAAGAGCATCTGTCCATGTTTTGCAGATATTTGTTAAATGGCATCAGCAATAAACTAACTTAAGGACGGAATAATACATGACCATTGAAGTTTATACAGAAGAATTGTGACTAAGACTAACAATTCTGTGACCTTTCTTTCCATCCATGAACTCTGCACATAAACACAATTTGTATTTTTATTCGTCCTTGTTTGAAAGGCTAATACAGTGAAGTGGCATATTTAGGTGTAACTAAAGAGGATGATTCGTTGATAAAAAAAAATCTGTTAGCAGGGATTTTCTGTCAAGTCAACATCGCTCGAAATCGCTGGCAACCCAGTGACCTAAAAAAGCCCGTTTAGAGGCAGAGGTATTGGACAATATTAACTACTGCAACTTATAAACAGGAAGAGACTGAATAGCTCTGTCCAAGGTTCTGTATTTTGTCAGCTTTTGAAGACTGAATAAATTGTGCTCACGCCTGCAGATGTATGACTCTGGCTCGAATATTAACACTTTACTATGTCTTCTCAGGTTGATGGTCAGCGTAACAGAACGGGATTTTCTCCTGGACCTTTGGTGGGCCTCAATGTTTTCAACCAGCTCTTTGTAGGTGGATATAATGAGTACACCCCTGAACTTCTGCCACTTGGCTCCAGGTTCCGTCATGGCTTTCAGGGTAAGACTGCTACAACTTCATTCCAGTCTTGAACTGCTATCTGCTATGAGAGCACAAGAGTCTGGGCTCTCTCTTTGGATCTCCGTTTTCTTTTGGGTTTTTTTGTTGTTTTTTTCCAGGCGGGTATACAATGAAAATGGAATTCTAGGCTCAAACAGAGTGTGAAGCCAGAACAGAGCTTTGAGGTAGATTGTATCAGCGCTCTGTATAACCCCTACAATGTATTGTGTGTAAATTCATTCCAATGCTGATAAGTCACTTGAACAAGGGTACTATTCAAATAATCTTTGTCATAATCAGCATCATTTATGCCTTCTCCCAGGTGACCTCATGTAGAAATGCATTTTGGAGAGAATCCATTGTGCCTGCTAATGTGTTGAGCTGTGCAGCAAAATTGCCATAGCTGTAATGATGACAACAGTTATGAATGTCATCATAACCATATTCGGCAGCCTCTGCACCACAGCAATGAAGCTTGTTATTATAAAATGTCATGGCACATCCATTCAAGGTGCACAAAAGCTTTTTATTCATAAGGACTAGAGCGATTTGTGTGTTTGCTTATTCATTATCCAGCATTCATTTTTCTGCTCACCCAATAAACCTTCAAAAATCAAATCAGCTACGCTATTGCATTAGTTTGAACACGCTATATCAGACAGCCACAGTCACCCATACCGGTAAGCACTACCTGAGCAGTGCCACACTGGTGGAGACATAACCCCTCTACTCAGGATGTAATGAGAACTCATGAGCGTCTAATCAGATCTGTGTGACCTTCCTCGAGCCCTAATCATGATGGCTGGCAGTGAACACACTGATAATGCACTTGAGTCCCAGTTATCAACAGATCCACACTCCCCTGTGGAAAGGTGGAAAAGGAAGCCGTGCCGGCGGCTACAGGCTAAAAATTCAGTCACTCAATTGAAGCTGTTGATTAAATAACCAGAAATGGGAGAGTTTGTGTTTATTGATCTTGCTTGATAAAACGTGTGTGATCTGCAAAAACACTTTGAGGGTAATTTCTAATGGAGCCCCATTAATTTCTTGAATTTATAGAGATTGCTCTTAGAATATGGTAGAAAACATTCATTCTTTAAGTAATCTGCAAGTTTTTTTATAGAAATGTTTTCTACAAGCACACATTTCTAGATAGATAGATAGACAAATTGTAACTTCTCTGATAAGTACATTTACTGGATATGCTCTATTCAAGCCTTTGTCCTCTCGTATGGTGTGATGTGTGCACAGCTACCATCTTTTTCCATCTTTCTTGTGAATCTGCTTTGCTTTTTTTTATGGGTCTGTGTTTGCAGCATAACCATCACTTGGGTCTGCCAAGCAGACAGCATCAGTCCATGAATATTCATGAATGAGCTTGACATTTCCCCTGCATCCTGTTTATGCCAATGACTAATGCAGCAGAGAGAAGGGAGTGTGCATGTGCAGATGACTACGAAGGTTGTCTTCAGGCCTTATATTTATAGAGGGCCCTGTGCTCTGGAAGTGCAGGCCAAGGCAAATATTGTCTTGATAAAATTGAATTATGATAGCAGAAAGCAAATATGATGAGAGAGATGCTGGATAACAGATGGTGGGAAAAGAATGTACTTAAAAACTCAGAAATGTTGGATGTGAACGATAGACACTTTAGCTTTTATCCCATCAAATTAAAAAATTTGCATAACATTCAGACTAATGGATAATATTCACAGAAACCCAGTGTAGTCAGATGTAATTACTGAAAACTCCAAACAACTCTAGTTGGGACTTTATGCAAATTATTAATAAAATCAGAGTGTAGTAATTAATTACAAATCTCATAAAAGACTATTTTATTCTCAAAGAACATTGAAGGTGTTAAATAATTAAACTAAGGCATTTAGTAAATGAATACGATGTCATTTTCTGAGATTTGCAAATGCATTCTGTTTTTACATCCAAATGTTTAAGTTTTGGGGCTATGGTAATCACAAACTGTGTGTTCTGGAAACGGCACACATTATCCCCAGGTTTTCTAATGGATGCATGTAAGGAAAGTATGATAACAGCTGCATTAAATGTCCTCAGGTTCTGTATCGGAGAGAGGTCCCTCTGACATTTTGGTTGGTTTTCTTTTTCAAAGGGTGCATTTTCAGTGTTCAGTTTCGGACCGGAAGAGACAGAAAGTTCCAGGCTCTGGGGCAGCCTGGGGGTCACCCGACCTTTGGACGGAGTGTAGGTCAATGTGGAGTCACCCCCTGCGTTCATGTTCAGTGCATGAACGGTGGGACATGCGTGGACTCTGGCTCATCTGTTTAGTGAGTAGAAAATCTTTGGATTTACTTTCTCAGCATTTTTCAGTCACCTATACTAGTGAAAACACCAGTTGATTCCCTTGTGAATTATTTCCTGTGATGAGACATCAGTCATCTGCTTAGTTTGAGGATAATAAAGCAAAATAATATTTACATGTGTTATTATCTCTTCCTGTGTGCAGTTGCCAGTGCCCACTTGGATGGAAGGGAGCCCTCTGTACTGAGACGGTGTCAGTGTGTGATGTCGAGCACAGCCCCCCTCCTCTGTGTGCCCACGGCTCCACCTGCATCCCTCTGCCGATTGGATATACCTGCCAGTGTCCCCTGGGGACGGCGGGCCTCTACTGCGAGAAAGGTTGCGCCGCGAAACCCATCAAGCCTAACTGCATTTTTATAATTGTTCTTTATTTATCAAAGAAGACAGGGCCTTCACAATTCAATTACTGAGCTGCTATATTGTTTTTCCTGTTCAGCTGTGGCCATCAGTGATCCATTCTTCAGCGCTAACCAGTCTTCATGGATGTCCTTCCGACCCATGAGTGTTAGGCACAGGACGGCTGTGCAGCTGCAGTTCCAGACATTATCACCCGATGGCATCCTTGTCTACACTGCACAGCATCTCAGTGCCAGAGCAGGTCAGCAAATTAACCCTTGATGTATTTAATTACCTAGAAACAAAGTATGTGTAGTGTACAACTACCACAATCAATATTATCTCTCATGCCGACACGGTATCAATTATACACAGCTCTCATTGTTTTCTTGGATAAGAATAGAGCTCAACTTTATTCTCACTGAAAAGAATATTAAGAACTTATTCAATCAAAAAGGGATGAGATAATGTAATCTAAAAAACAAGTGGTTGCCAGTTAAACGGATGTAATGGAGTAAAAAATGCAGCATTTGATTTTGATATGATGTGGAGTATTAAGGCTTGGAAGCTGAAACATCAACGTTTAAACGTTGAGAGTAAGCAGCATTATTTGTTAGAGGTATTTGTGGCATTAAAATTATTACACTCAGTTTTTATACATCTGAATTTAAAAGTCGTATTATTAGAATGCATTGCTGTTTTTACACCCATCATCCATCAAAAAGATGCATTAAATGTGTTGTTTTTTTGCACCAGGAGATTTCTTCTGTCTCTCTTTGACATCTGGGTTTGTCCAATTGCGATACAATCTTGGGGATGGCACCCACACCCTAAGGTCAGCTGAAAAAGTGGACATCCGTGGCAGGACTTGGCACACGGTGAGGGCTGGACGAATTGGTCAACGAGGCTTCCTTAGTCTTGACGACAAGGAGGTTACAGGGAACGTGACTAAAGGAATGACCACTCTGGACGTCGCCACGGACATCTTTGTCGGAGGCGTGTCCACTCTGAGCTTCGTCCCCCCCGATGCAACGGAAGGGGAGCCAATGAGCTTCACCGGCGGCCTGAGAGAACTTCTAATTAATGGTCATGAACTTGAGCTCACAGAGACGGGAGCTGTTGGTGGAGCAAACGTAGGGGATTGGGACGGGACAGCCTGCGGGTACAAAGTGTGCCAAAACGGAGGTCGCTGCATGGCAACATGGAGCGACTCATTTGCATGTATATGCCCACCTTTATGGACAGGCTCTGTGTGTAACCAGTCTGTAAGCTGCTTAAACAGCCTCTGCAGATACGGCTCCCTGTGTGTGCCGTCTCCAGTCACCACTTACAGCTGCATGTGCCCGCTGGGATGGGGAGGGACATACTGTGACACAGAAATAACCACAAGCACTTTGGGCTTTGCTGGAAACTCTTACATAAAATACCGAGACCCCAGATTTAGCATAAGAAACTTGAAATATACTCAAGTCTCTTTCCGAGTTTCCACCAGCTCCAGTGATGGTTTAATCATGTGGATTGGAAAGGCTGAGCACGAAGATGACGACCACCTCGCAGTCGGACTTGAGAGGGGCTTTCTCAAAATTGCGGTCAATCTTGGAGAGAGAGTTTCCCCTCCTTTAACTTTAAAAAATCTCAGTCTTTGCTGCAACAAATGGCTTAACATCTCCCTTTCCCTTAACAGCACAGTCGTGCAGGTCCTCCTGAACAGTAGGAGAATCCTTTTTGAAGATGTGGACCCTTTTGAGCAATACGTGGCCCTGAACTATGGAGCTGTTGTTTACTTTGGAGGGTTTGAATTATACAGAAATGTCTCAGTTGTCACCTCTGGAATGTTTTCAAAGGGTTTTGAAGGAAGTCTCAAAGATGTCTATTTGTTTGGGGATACAAAACCAGTGCCATTTTTAAAAACTACCAGTGAGGGTTTTAATATTTATAAGCGGGATGACTAATACCTTGAAACTTTTTTCCCCGCTCAGCTTGAAATTTGACAGTTTTCATTGTTTTGTTTTTTTTATCATAGTGATAGTAGATATAGAGATGCATTGTGTTTTTATGATTCAGCTGTGCTTTACCAATTAATACTGTTTTGTTTAAAATTAATCTTCTAAACCAAATCTCATTACACAAATAAGAACTATAAACTAGTTGTGTTTATGAACATATATTTGTATTTTGAATAGTAACACTGGTTTTGTCTTGGTTTATAGCAATATGTCTGTATGAAGTCTGACTCCTGCTCTATTAAAGCAACTTTGTTGTCTAAAATTGCTTACAGAGCAAAATTGAACTTTAATGCATTTCCAAAAAATACAAGACATTTTTTGTAATCAACAATAAAAAAAAAAAGATTAGTTTAATTATCAACTGTACATAAACAGTGCAAAGGCACACTTCATCTCTAGTGTATATTACAAGCCAAATGTACATATTTTCTTAACAAAGTTTATAAAATATCTGAGGGATTTAAAAGAAAATGAAAACCGACAAAATTGCTGTTTAGACCTGTTCTTAGTTAAATATCTTCCGTTACATTCAGGTATAAAACTGAAGCTACATTTCAAACTTTAACCTAATGGTCCACAAAAACTGGAAGCCAGAACAACAGTTCAATTAGAACAGGATATTTACATTAAAACTGTTAATCAATTGAAAAATATTCCAACATTGAGTCTTGCATGGTCTGGATAAAAACTGACAAACAGTATTCATAATTCCACTGAAATGATATTTCATTTTGGCTGACCAGTGAAGAACATAAAAGCCCCCTTTCAGAGACGCGGCCCAACAGATGCACGCTGTGGGGGGGGGGGAAGTTTAGTAAGAGTGGTATAAACCAGCAAGTCTGGACGAGCACAAATGCTCTTAAGGGTTTAAAAAAAATAAATAGGAAAAAGATTACGAGTAGCTGTCTTTTGAGCTCCGTCGTCCGTTCTCGTAGTCGGAGTCTCGTCTGTGCCGGTGTCGGTCCTTGTGGCGGCTGTGGTCGTCGCTGTGGTGCCTCTCTTTCCGCCTCTCGGCGTGCCGGTCGTCCGTGTGTCCGTGGTGCCTGCTCCTGTCCCTGTACTTGTCCTCCCGTTCCCGGTCGTAGTGCCGGCTCTTTTTGCTGTGGTGGGAGTCCCTGTGGTGACTGTGCCTCCCGTGGTGATCTCCCTCCTCCGAGTTGCTCTGCCTGGCCCACGGGTCGCTGTACTGCTCTTCTGGCCGTTTGTAGTCTCTGGCTGGGGATGGCTCTGGGCTGGACGCGTCTGCTGTCGGGATAGTAGAGTGCTGACCTTCGGTGTCAGCCGTGGACACAGTGTTTAGGAGCGGTGCGACTGGGGGCTCCTCCGCGGGAAAGGCGGCTGCACTGCTGCTAGCTGGGACAGCTGGTGCCTTCACAGACGCAGGCCGGGACTCTGAGGCCTCTGTGTTAGACACAAGTTGGGTTTCTGGAGCTTGAACAGGAGGATGAGTTAATGTCTGAGTTAACGTAGCACCAGGATCATTCTTTTTACTGTGAAATGACTGAGAAGCAGTTTGGCTTTGTTCTTCGAGCTTGTGCCTTGCCTGAGATAGCTGCAAATATCCTTGGTGAAAAGGTAACACTGGATCCTTCCTGGCGCTGCCCGACACAGGAACTGGTTTAGTACCTGACGAGTTTGGGAGGCTGGCTTTATCCTTTTGTAGCACAATTGTTTTATCTTCATTCGCAGAGGAATATGCTGAAGATTTTTTTAGGATTCCACTTAAAGGAGCTTTTGAGCTATTTGTGTGATCTGAAGCAGCCTGGGATTCTGGCTGCAACAAAGAATTCCCTTCAGATTCTCCTTTTTCAGTTTCAGACAAAAGGCCAGCAGAGCTTTTGTTTGTCGTTTCAGTGCCACTTGATGCTGCTGACAGGCTTGCCAGGAATGCCTCCGTCGATACATCTGGCGGCTTATCTTTGAGGGTGACTGATGCATGATGGACCGTTACATCTGCTGCTTTTTTTACCGGCGACTCTTTAGAGGCATCAGCCGGGCCGGATGGCTCCGGTTCGGCTTTAGCAGGTTTTGCTTCTTTTTTCTTGATGATAAAACGAGGAGCAGAAGCAGCTGCTGGGACTTTTGAGTTCCCGGTAGTTGCCTCTGGTTTGGTAACGGGCTGGCTCTTTGGAGTGCAGTGTCCTGTTGTTCCAGGTTTCTCTCCAAAATCTGGCAGAGGCGGAATTTCTCCTCCCCAGCCCACCAACACTCCTGGAAGAAAGCGAAGTGGTTTTTGTGGTTCCTGACTGCTGGGCTCCTCAGCTGCTGGAGCTTCTTCAAAGGGCTCTGCAGCTGACTCATCCCTAGTGTCAGCTAGTTTGTTCGTCTCCTTTTTGTGCTGGGGTGTCAGAGTAGACAGGAACAATTTCTCATCCTCCTCGGTGGACGTGGTAACTTTTGTGGAATTGGTGACTGGCTTGATTTCAGGAACAATCCTCGCAGATTCGTTCATGTCCACGGGAAGAAAGTCTCTTTTTGGTCTCTGACGAATAAGGAGTCCAAGGAGAAGATTGGCACGGTTGTTTTCTAAACCTGTAAAGCAAAAAGTAAAAAAGGAATCAAGCTGGAGCGCCCTGAGATGCTTACCACAAATCAAGTAGAAGTTTTTACTCCTCAGGTTACCTGGCCCATCAAAGGGGACGAGCTGATGGGGAACTTTTTCCGTGGAACCCAAAGGAATGAGATACATGTCCTTCACTTGTTTTAAATTGTTGGACACCACCCCGAAACGCCTACGACTGCTGAAGTAGGCATACAGAAGAGTATAGGAGATCTCATCTTCTTCTGTCTCGGGGGAGAAGCGAACCAGGCACACCTCCTTTAAGAAAACAGTAAGCATACAAGCCAAGGTCCTTAAAACCTGCAAATGAGGTGTCCAACTGCCTAATGGGTAACAATTCTTGCAAGTTTGATCAAAATTAGACTGTTTTACTCACTTTTGTTCCAGTTGCCCGAATCTTTTCCAAGTAGTCCCAGACAGTCTGAGGACTTATTCTCCCACCAACCTGGATGCTGTCTGGAAGGTCCTAGATGAGAAAGAGGGAAAAAATAGTTTAAGAAATTAAATTTCTTTCACACAAAAACTGATAGCAATGAATCTTAAAGACCCACTATAATAATATAATAATCCTAATAATACTTGGTGTCTAAAATGTTTGGGAAGAGCCATTTTACCACAGTCAAGTTGTCCAAAATGCCGGAAACAGGGAAAGCTTTTGTGACTAGCTTTGCCACGGCGTGCATGTGAATGAATCCGCGCCACAGGGGTTTTAGGTTGGAGAGGAAAGCGGCTTCTTCGTCTCTCCCAGAGGCGTGATCCGTCCTGCGACAAAGAGCAGTCAGTGAAAAAGCATCCAAGAAAAGGGTTAGGACACTCACTGATTGTCTGCATTTTTAGAATACCGTGCTTCTAAGCCTGACTGAGCACTGCGGAAGCTCTCCTCTAACACGGTGAGGTGCAGGTCATCGTCCATTGCAGGCGTTCTGCTCTTTGTGTCCTCTGCTTTGGCAGACTGCCTCCGAACCACGGTGGTGGCAACTTTCATCACTTTGGTTTGTGCTTCGTCCACCGGGGGTGCCATGCGACCTAACATGGGAAGATTAAGGGTCTCAGTTTTATTATAGGAATCTTAAGAGGCTTTGTCATTATAGTTAGGCTCTTCATGCCGGAGCCCTACCGGTGCAAATTTTGCAGTGCAGGTCGAACAGGTGAGACTTGTGCTGGCCTGTAGTGTCCTCCTCTATTTTGATATTCTCTGCTTTCTTCTCTGGGCCCTTTGCAGGTTCTACTGTGACTTCAGTCACTTCAGGAGGAGACTCAGGCTTAAAAAGAAGAGAAAAGGAAGGTCATATAGACAAGTAAAACACTTTTATTCATCGTTTTTGTTCTTAACCTTACTTCTGTGGGCTCTGGAGCTTTCGCTGGTTCCTGGCTCTCAATTTCTATTTCACCTTTGTGTGTGATCTTGGTGATTGGTCTTCTCTCTGCCTCTCTCTGCTCTTTTTCAATCATTTCGATGGTCTGTAAAATCAGAGGGTCAACTGAGAGTTTTCGCTTTTCTAATAACAGACATACAATCACAACAAAAATTAAAATCTAGAGTTTATGGCCTGGGAGTTTACCACTATGAATTAAAAATTGTTCTCAAGAAATGCGGCAATTTTAAACGATTTAGAGTTAACTGTGCCACACTGCGAGACACACATGTAGTTCTGAGGGTGTTCTGTGGTTGAAAGACGAAAAGAGAATGACAAAATCGTGTCTTACACTCAGGGGCATACACTAGTTATTTTTTTTAACCTAATAAGCCCTTAATCAAGTTGAATTTCCAGCGTATCGCTGATGAGAGTTGGCAGAGCCAGGTTAGGCTACAGTTGGGAAAGGGGCTGCTTCCTCTGTAGATGTTTTTAAGGACATTTTCATTTCTAGGGGCAGGCAGTACTCCCAAATTGCAGGAGAACATCACTCACATGTCTGTTTTCTCTCTGTCGCCAGGCAGCCAACTCTTTGGAAGCCAGCTCCTCGGGACTCATGCGAATTAGATTACTGGGAGAAATCTCACCATTAAGAACTCTTTTAAAGAGCACCTGTAAAAGAAATAATACATGGTAGCACAGCAAACAAAAGCATTCATAGCAGAGTAGCAAATATGTGGATCAGATGTTATTTAAAAGGGGACCTACATTATTTTTTGTGTCTTTAAGGTTGAACATTAAACTTCTGTATTTGTTCTTGTATTTGTTGTCAGTGTCTTTATATAGATGAAACAGCTCCCTCTCAGTCTTCTTGGCAAGTTCAGAGGCCCTCTCCACCGAAACTTTCAAATCTGAATCCTTCAGCCTAAAATGGAGAAAGCACTGCATGTGTATTCTTGCTGTGTTTGTTTTGGATTTTCTTTTTTCAGAATGCACTGTGTAGGGTCGACCAAACATCTATTAATAATTCAACTTGAAAAACTAACCTCTGTATGAGGATTTCTTTCAGAGAATCACGCACATTTCGTCTGATTGCCTCGACAGACACAGGCTTCTTTGAAGCCAAAGACAGAGCCTTACTTTTTGCCTCGTGCTTTGCATAAAAACCTGTGAGGGTGAAATAGTAATAACAACTGAGTGGGTGAGTAAAACCTGTAGCCACAAAGCTAACAACATATAACAAAACAAACAACTTTGGCCAAAGCCCAGTATGTAACACAGGACAGTGAGTCACTTTTAGACAAACAAGCAAGTTTTGCACAAAACTAACATATCTAAAGTAGCATACTTTAGTTTAGTTTTTCCCCATCTTTATAGCTGCCTGTAAATATCCCTCCTGTTCACTCTGCCATATTTGCCACCAAATGGCCATCAACCCCACCCTGTCAGCATTTGAACAGCTGCAGCAGAGCTATATTTGGTTTCTGAGGATTTGAAAAGTGAAGCTCAACGACTTTTTATGTGGCTGCATATATGCAAAATGGATTGCTTCTCTAAGAATTTGTGTACATTTGTGATAATGCATTACAATACATGCATACATTACATCTCCTCAAAGCTGGTGCAAAGTAAAAACTAATACAGATATTAATATAAATAAACCCATGCCTATTAAAATCATGCTTACAATCGGGAATGACATTGAATCATGAAGTCTGGCTTTGGGCCACACACGACAAAAACAAACGTATTTTTACCTTCACAACTCGTAAAAATACCTGTTCTATGGCCTTGTTCTTTGACATCTGAGGACAGCCTTGTTTCTGCATCCTGTTCCAAGAAAGAAAAATAGTGCATTGGGCATGTTATCCATCTTACAGAAAGAAGTTTAGAGTTGTTGGGATTTTTTTGGGGTGAAAGAGTGCTTAACCACACACCCATGTGCACACCTCTACTTTAACCAAAGAAAAAGCAAAAAGAAAACAAACCATTGCAAAGTGGTGACACTGGCTATGCTTAATATCTGAGGATGAATTAGCTGGGGGAACAAATAATATATTCTATGTCAAAGACTGAATCTCATCTGATGTGCAGCCAAACATATGTATTGGGAACTCGTAGAAACTTACCTTTCTTACTGGTCTGACCCCACCTGAGGTGAGACTCTGGGAGGATCCTGGACGGTGTTTGGATGGCAGCTTATGATCCTGAACTTCAGCCTTTTCATGAACTTCTGGCTTGACAGTGGCCGGGGGCTCAGGCTCCACCTTCTTGCTCTCCTCTTCGCAACATTTTAAGCATACGTACATCTGGTCCTCCTCCTCCATTTCATGTACTTTAGCCAAATCGAGACCAACACAGTCACCATGGAACCAGTCGTCACAGCGACCACATCCTACCATGAACCTAAACAAAGAATGCCTTTTATTAAAATGTGTATGTAAGCAAAAATGACACAGAAATGCATGTAAATCTTTAACATCTAATATTATGCAGTACTCTGATAGGTTTAAGTGAAGAGTAAGGCTTACATGTTATTGTGGTGCTTTTTGCAGAGGCCACAACAGTTGTTTCCATCCCATACGCTCTCGTTATTGGCAGGCTGCTCCTCAGCGGTTTCTTTCTTGACAGTTGGAGCGTTATCTGGAACAAAGAGCTGCGGCTCGTCCACAGAGATGCTTCGTATATTTTTACTCTTCTGTTTTTGAAGAATCTTTTCTGTTTTTTTCAGTTTGAACTTTTCCTGCCCTCCCTCATGAGGGACCTTTACAGAATTACTAGCATGACTGTGGGCCTGGTGAGCAGGTTCAACTTTAGAGCTGTGATGAGGATTATTTTGCCTGGTTTGTCCCTGCTGATCACAAGCACGGTTGCCAGGAGACGGAACTCTCTTTGCTGCAGAGCTTGGTGCACCAGGTGATTTTGGCTTCCCTTTAACGTCCCCTGCAACATGCACTTTTTGTACTTTAGTAGTATGCTCACTTTTAATGGTTTCTGCAGGCCTTTTTACAGGTGAAACATCTTGTTTATCCTTTACAGATTTCATTTTGTGCAAGTCGCCTCTGTGGATAACTTTGGATGGCTTGTTTTGGGATACTTTATCCTTAATCGTGTTTGTTGGTTTAGATAAAACCAAGTCCTTGCTCTTGTTCAACATCACACCTTGTTTAGACTTCAGAGTTGTTGTTTTGGCAGGGGTTTGTTGCTTGTCTTTGCCATCAGTTTTATCACTAATAGTAGCTGAAGTATCCTCACTGCTTTGAGGATGTTTGACATCACCTTTTTCCTTACTGGCTGGGTTTTGTTGTTTTTGGGTTTCCATTATAGTCCCATTAGAAGTCTGCACGTCATTAGGGTTCACATATGGGCCCAGCCCAATGACTGCCTCATCAGCAGAGCTCCTCTCAGTTACTTCCATCTCTGTAACCTTGCTTGGTATCATATTTTCATCACCGACAGCATCATCTGGCAAAATGGCCACACCGATGTCACCAACATCGGAAAAATTGGTGTCCAAGCATTCCGACTGGCTTGTATCAACACTCTGAGTGTAGGAAGGTCCTGGAAGCAACTCAATCTTAAATCCTCCAATATTTACAGTCAGTCGTCTCAGTACGACAGCAGGGTTCAGCCAAACTCCACCATCAAGATCATTAATGTTAATGCGCCCACCCTGAATCAGTTCTTTCTTCAGTTGTGCACCTTTAACACCTTTGTCGATAAGAAATGACCTGCTTAGCCTGTTAGCCGGTCTCCTCCCTGGCCGTCCTCGGATTGAACGGTTGGTTGACATGTTGGGCTGTTGGTCACCAGAATGTTCTGTTCAGTAAAAGCAAAACAAAAACATCATAACATGAATTCATAAATGTCAAGACAAGGTTATGAATGAGCTTTTTCTATTCTAAATTAAATGCAACGCATTACTATCATGTACTGACGGTTTTCTAAACTGCCAGGAGGTTTCTTCTGCTTTCCAAGGAGTCGCTTATCCAGTGAGCTCTCTGTAGTTTTCGGTTCATTGGAGAGGTCTACTTGCGCAGCACCACTGTCTGGACCTGCAAAAAACAAAAAAGAAAAAGACATCTTTACTTTTGTGACAATGCAAAGTGAACTTCATCTACAATGAAGCAATCTCAAACAGCCTATTAGTAACAACTTAAGCAGCCTTCTGTGTGACTGGCACATTTAAAATAGAATTGGTTATTTTTTAGTTGACACATTGTGATGACGAAAATGAAACAAACTGAAAAAATAAACCTACTGCTGAGCAACTGAAAAGGTCTTTTAAATGCAACATGTGATATTGCCACCCCTGACATAACAGGGTTTCTGCACACACAGTTGTTGACAATAAGGATTTTCCCGGCATTCCTCAATATGATGAGACCTTCAAAGGGAGTTACAATTCAACCACGCAATACCAGTGCCAAAAAGCTCTACAAATAAATGCCAGAAAGGTGTAATGCATATCCAAAGCTTTCCCAACATGTATTCTCGTTCCTAACACCACTGTATACAGGGCTAGTTAGCTTTTATTCAGGTGGTAAACACACTCTCATCACTCTCTTCTCAATGGACGTACTTGCCGAACCAGCAATCTGAAAAGCGGGGTCTTCATTGTCCAGCAGAGTGCTTGCACATCCAAACATAGGATCTTTGTCGCTGAGCATGTTCTTCAGTGAATCTTCCAATCTGAGTCCTGTTCCACATTCATTATTGGCCTCACATTCCAAATTCTGACTTATTATTGGCGAGTCATCCAACTGGTCACTTGGTGTTAAATGATTTAAGGTGTCCACAATATCCATGAATGCTGCTGCCTGAATCAAAACAAAGATAGAATGGAGTACCAGCATGTCAAACAATCCATTTCTAAATCAACAAAGCAGTTCAAGTCCCCTCAAGAAGTGATCGAGAAACACAATCCCTCTCCTATAAGCACTTGGTGTTTCTATCAAAGGCCTGAGTTATAATCAACAATTACGGGACGATGTGATCAATTCAAACTGGTCTTCTGGGGTCCTTCCATCTGTTGGTCAGCTGTCCTGCTACGCTAAACCAACGTGGCAATTTGACAATTTCCGTTGAATGGTTCAAGTTTTCAAAGCCGATATTACCAGCACCCTTCATAAAGTCTTATGCACTTTCTATTTTTTTAACTACTACGGTAACCAATTTGGAAAATATGCAAAAGGGGACGGTGATAGAATCTCAACTTTAGTGTTTATGAATAAAGTGGCGCAACGAGTAGTCTGGACCAGGATCAAATTAAACGGGCTAAAAACATTAATTTAGGCAACAAAAATACCTCCCGAAGCGCATAACGTGATGGTTCTTTCTATGCAAATCAATGCAGTATCACCCAATGTAGCTTAACGTCAGATAATATGCGTTTTTTTGGAAAAAGTTTAGCCAAAAACGTGTTTGTAAGCTAGCTAGCATGCTAACGTTGCAGGACCGCTAACAACAACCCGCTGCAGAACGCCTTCACGAACAGTAGCATGTAGCGGTAACTTAGGAGGAACTTGCTACACATTGTAAAACGCTCTTTTAAACTTTGTCTTGGTTTTTGAAAATAGAAGTTGTGCTCACAATAATCTGTGTCAAAATGGTGAAACAAATCAATCAAATAAAGTAAGAGAAATCGATGTCAGATCTGTAAGATGGGCTAGCTAGGTGGTTACAGCACAGGCCCTGGATACCAAGTTTGTTTGTGGCCTGAGTGTTGTTAGCGGGCGTCAGATGGCCTCCCCCTCGTGCATATGTTCCCACGCTTGCAGATTGTACATTAAGAACATTTATTCATATATACATAAAGCTCTCACCTTTAATGAACAGCGAATATTTTTGCCCACTGCTGTAAGGTTACATACTAGCACAGCTGCTCCAAGTAACTTCCTCTGAGTCGGCCGTCATTCGTCCCACTGCTGCAAAGCCCCTGACAAGCGGCGCTGCGTGTCACGTGGTTTCTGTTTACGGGTAACGTAGCAGCAGATAGTACATCCTTAAAACAGATTTACGGCTTGTTCCCTTTCTGCAACTTTTCGCATTCTAAGTTCAAGTAGCTTTAGGGTGAATGTTTCGCTGGTAGTTTAAAAACACATTTTCTTGCATCGGTTCATGAGGAAGAGTCAAACAAAAAAGATTTGTCCCTGCGAAACAGAACTCATGCAAATAAAAAATGAGTAGAGGTGCTTGAAATTTCCACTATCAGAGACAAAATTGTAAAGTACTGTATAAAGCAGCTAGAGTGGGGCGTTTGATTGCATAAGACATAAACTGACAGCTGAAGGCCATTTAAAGAGAAAAACAGAAGGGTTCTCATGAGACAGGTTTATTAATTAGATCATTAGAATACAGTAAGAACACTTTACTGATCTGGTTAATGAAGGTACCACACAATTCCACTAAATTGGACTAAATGTAACCAATGAAGGTTAGTTTGAATATTTTTTCTATATATTTGATTGCTGGCACACAGAGCAGTGATTTGAAAAACAGATCATTGAAAAAAATACTTGGGATGTTTAAGCTGAATCTAAAAAGGGACAACACACTAAAAACCAACAACAGACATCAATAATAAATACTACTGATAACTCTCAGTAACATTTTTAGTACAGTAATTACATTTTCACAAACCCTCTGCATCTTTGATCTATCTCTCATAATCTATCTCTGATCTCGTCTTTCAAGAAAAACTGGTATTTCTTTACCTGCACCTTTCGCACTCTTTAAAAAAAAAAAAAGAAAAAAAGAGTGAAAAGTTTTCAAGTCACACATATAGACTGCTTCCAACCACTTCACATAGGCAACAGATTAAAAATGTACCTAAAAGTTTTCATTTCACTGCACACATTATGTTATACTACATATTAGGCAAAATAATATATAACTCCTGCATTTATCATTTAAAAAAAAGTTATTGAACCTCAAGGAAACAGAAATGAGCTAGCTTAGAATATGTGAAATATTAAGTAATGTGGTTTAGAAAATAATAGCAACAGCCATCTATGCTTACAAAAAAAGAATAGGAGCAACATTTACTGGTGCAACATCTCTTTTTGCTTTTCATTAGGCTCTAATCCAAACCACAGCAGATCGTGTTCCACAGCAGCCCAGGCCATGCGCTCAGTGGTGAATGTGGCAGCCCACTCCCCGGAAGGAGAAACCACTATAGCCCCTCCTGCACCCTGGACACGATCACCCATGGTCTGCAGAGAGAGCTGCGAGGCTTCTGATACCGATTTTCCTGGAACAGGAGGAGGAAACATGGACATAGTGAGCAATGTCTTTAGCATCAGTGTGAGGTCATGTCAGTCCATATGGATACATTTGAAAACCTTTTGAAATTTACTCACAGATTTTTTTTCACCGCTGTCTTTTAATGATCAAGTAAAACAGAATTGTTGTTCTGTGGAGGTTTGACTGAGCGATACATTACCTCGTTCAATATGTGAAAGAATGAGTCTAGCCAACGTGACTTTAAGAATAGATTCTCCATGGCCGGTACAGGAAACTGCACCAATTAAGTTGTCTGCATATCCTCCACAGCCTCATATACCACAAAGAACACAAACAAATAAATGAAATATATTAGAAAACCAAAGCGGAGACAGAAAATTTTGATCTTTTTTGAGAAATTGACACCAGTTTTAAATGAAGGGGTGTGCTTCTGATGGTATCCTTAACCCTTTACGGTCCATCAACCCACTATTTTTTTATTTCAATGAGCCATATATTTCCAAAAAGTAAGAAGTCTGAACTGCTCACAGTCAATTTAAGCACATTTTACGACAGAGGCATGCAGTTGCTATTCATGCACAGCATGCTTTGGCCTTAAAATAAACTAGATCTTAACTGAAGAAGAAATCATCTCTATAGTAGCATAAATCACTTCAAAACATTCAATGTTACAGGTTAAACTAAAACACCGCAAGTATCAATGACAGTTTAAAAGGAGTTTGATAAATTAGGTATTATTGAGGAAATACCGATGATTGGCGAGTCTCCTACTCGCCCAACCATTTTATTCCTGATGCCTCCAGTTGATGTTGCACATGCAACATTACCAGCACAGTCCAGGGCTACAGCACCAACAGTATCATGGGCCCTGGGGTGAGAAAGAACACTGAAAGATGTATTTATGTTGTCTCCTTAATGCTGAGATGATGCTCACCATTCAAAATGGAGCTGAAAATCAGTCAAGGCTACATGAAATCAAATGAATAACACATACCATTTAAGGTTGAAATCTTCCGCCACTCCAGTCATGTATTTCTTGCGCAGCTCCCATTCTTTCCTCTCAAACTCAGACACCAAAGAATCTGCAGGGACTGTGCTGAAACCAATGCTCTCTGCAAACAGGTTTGCACCTCTGCCCGTCAACATGGCGTGGGAGGTCTGAGATTTTCCGCAGCAGCAAACATGTAAGAAATTAAAAGGATGATAACAATGATCCAAATACATATTCTAAATAGCATTTTAATTAAGATAGTGAAAATAATAGGAAGAACAAAAACTTCAGAAAAGAGCAAGAACGGAAGACCTTTTCCATCACTGCCCTTGCCAGTGACACAGGGTTGGCAATGTCCTTTACTGAGGACACCGCTCCACTGGCAAGTGTTTTTCCATCCATGATGATAGCATCCAGCTCCACTTCACCATCAATGTTCAGTGTTGCTCCATGTCCTACAGAGAATAACATTTCGGTCGTCATATTCCCTCTTAATTGTGTAAAGATTGTTGCTTTTAGAGGTTAAATCAAATTTCACTTAATCAAACAAGTCAGAAACTAAAAAGATTTGGTTCTGTTTAACATGTTATTTGTTTATCTTTGTAAACCATATAAATTATTAAATTGACGCCGTTTTAATGGATGTTTCAAACAATATTTGCCTTTAAATGTTATTATTTTCAGGCTGCTGACAGGTCTCATTGTCTTTTGTTAGAGAATGTTTCAGATGAAATAGGAGTCGTCGTCGTGCAGTGTGGCGCTTACATGATGTGTGAGCTCAATATGCTAAAACTCAGGTTGTAGTTTTTAATCCAGTTAACACTTTTTTCTTTGCTAGATAATGTAAAGCAGTAAAAGTGATTTCCCTCTCCTCTGAGCCACTGACAACTGTGTTATTTTTCTATCTGGTAAGTCTTTTTCTTCACTGTTTATTTCTTCTTTGTCGTCGTTTGATTTAGCATTTTAGTCCGTTACATCTTGATATGGGAGTAATTCATTAAGAAAAGGGTCTGCCTCCATTCATGACTAAAAAAAAAACACAGAAATACGGTTTGATCCTTTTATAAATAGCTTGTTACGAGAGGAGTGCCAAAATCACTCCACTTCTACCACACACAGTGGGATGCTTTGTGGACATTAGGTGGATGTGACCATCACCACCAGCAGATGGGGATAGTGTACTGTTAAAGATAAAAGTGAAACCTTGAGTGGAATGGCCCTGGAGTCAAGTGGATTGGGAGTGTTTAGATAATCCTATTACAAATCTATAATGTTGCCAAAACTGCTGACAGAATCATGGCAGATATGAACTGGTTGATGTGTTAGATGTTAATATAACAGCTGAGAATGACTTTGTGTACCTGCATTAAACACGGTGTTATCTTCCAGAGCCCTCACAGCGGCCTCCACAGCAGCCATTGCACTCCCACCACTTCTCAGCACTGATGAACCCTCACGCGCTGCAGCTTTCACCCCATCCACAGAGGCCTGGGCCAGCTCCTCCGGAATGGCCCACGCACCCCCATGCACCACCAAAACTGCTGACATGTTCCTGCAGAGAAGGAGACAAGTACTGGTTTAGAAATCTTTGCACTCCTCAAGTTATGCATTCCATCACGTACTGTTTTTTTTCTCAATCTAAGAAACGTACAACAGGGGCATTCAAAGAAATAGTCCAAACTGGACACACCGGTTGCAGGGGATGTGGTATTTTCATTTTAGACACAAGGATAAGGTTTAACTGCTGACACAAAATAATTAAAAAATAACTGGAGCGTTCTTTGACCGGTAGGTCTGCACCAGCTCCATAATGCATCTGCTTTCATTTGTTTTCAAAATGGAACAGCTGATGCATCCGTTCTCTCTTCAACTGCACACAAAACAGCTCGAATAATTTAAGAAATAACATATTCATTTCCTCTTTATTCCCTCGAAACTTTGTCCCACGGTGAAAGAGACAAATACCAACAATGGACTTGTTTGTGTGTGGCCTCAGTGCCCACGAACCCCGGTTGGAAGAGGGTGCATTTGCAGCAGCTTTTTCAGATTAGTCACAAACAAGGTACGCTTGTTCTAAATCCAACACTTGACCGTCACAGCCGGTACTGTATGGAGGTGCGTTTCTCCGATCCGCTCCTGCACGACGCTGATTTAAAAAGTTACACAAAAACTCGTCCACGCGTGTTAATTCTGCGCGTCGTTAACACGTTGACAGATTTGGACATTTCCTACCTTTTATGACTTTCACACTTCTTCCCAGAAAGAAACTGTCGATGACACGTGACTTCGAAGGGGACCTTTTATTACAGTGAAACACACACTGACGCAAGTCTCGTGGGAATCTTCAGCGAGATGTACAGTTCAAAATGAATGTTATGAACTTCCGTGGTAGCTTTTGGGAAAAGGCTCGTCTAGAAAAATGGTTCAGCGCAGATTCAAACCTGACACAGGCAAAGGTTGAAATGAACTTGTCCATCACGTCCTTTGCCCCAATAACTCTTGCCTTGCACGTGCACAGAAACGTGAGGTGGCTCCAGTCATTTTCCTCACAAAACTATAAATCTCCCACTTTAAACCTCCCTCTAGACATTGCTTTACATACTTTACATTTCATTATATATTTTAGACTTTTATATTTACAAAACTACTATTCTCTTGACACAGACTAACATGCTTAAACTTATCCAAACACTTGAAATACCACAGACAATTAAATATTTTTTAGAAACATGGAAACGATAAATCGTATACGAGGTCAGTCTGTGGGTTGATACTAATATGCCACCATAAAAATTAAACAAACTTAAGTGTGTGCAATCTTTGTAGCCTTTCTTGTGATGTCTACCTTAAATCATTATGTAAACGTGACAGAGTCACAGCACTGTAAACAATAATTGGCGTCATATTAATCATCTACTACTAAATGTAATGTTAAACTTTGACCAGCAGAGGGCTGTAAGAGCCCAGTAATGTAAATAGCAAAGCGGTATTATTGTGAAGACATAGTATCAAATACAAAAAAAGACAACTTTTTAGTCCATAAGTTTCCCATCTGTGCATCTTCTTGTACCTCCTATGGTAACAGGATAAAGGTATGCTTAGTTGATCTGTTTATCTTCAGCATGCCAACTTTCCCCTAAACTTTCAAACCCACTATGAACTACACACGCACAATATTTAAACACATTAAGAGACATAATCATCATTACTGTTGATGACCAAAGTAGCAGCAGTGTGGTTGGATGTCATTATCATTCCAGAAATCATTTCACTGAGTGAAATTAAATCAGTGAAGGTCCAATAAGCATGAAATGCAAGGAAGAAAGGAAAAAATATCAGAATAATAACAATACTGGCCTGCATTGGCCTGGTTCACTGTGTTATGCTGTCATGCAGAAAAACAAATTTATGGCTCAATTTAGAGACAGGATAGCTTATTATGAAAAAAAGTTGAAAAAAGAAAACAACTGAGAAGTTTTGATGAATATTGACTCGAACAAGGCCTTTTACAGACTAAACAATATTGATAATGATACATTTTGTAGGATACTTTTTTAGGATGACTGAAGATTGTCTATATCTACAAGATAAATGGAAATGATCAGAATTGTTTCAACTCTAATCATCACAGATCTTATTGCAGCATTAAGAAAATCGCTGGAAAGTCTTCAAATGTGTATTTACAGTGATTTTTAATTAGAATTATGAATAAATAACTTAACCTATTAGAGAGACTATATCAATGCCAGAAAAATAACGAAAACATTCTGATGAAACACCAGTGTCGACAGCTGTTGTGTAGTTTTCATGATCCTTCTGCTCAGTGCAAAGAGACACAGCTCCAAAGGTCAAGTGGGGCTAGAATTGGTGGTTCATCATCCTCATCTGCAAAACAGTAATTTGTAAGTGAAGAAAGCAGCCTGCACACTGAGCCGAAGATGACTTTCAACTCAAAGTTAATATCATGACGGTAGACACCGGAGAGATGTTTCATATCAGATACTCCCATTATTATATTCCTGACGGCGTTGACACCACTGACATTGCTTTGTAAGACCCAAATGAGGCATTTAGTTTCTTATTAAGTATCATTTCATAACATAGCCTCTTTAAGACGAGTGTCTTCAGCAGGGAAAGCTCCTATCGACATCAGTTGGAGGTAAAACTCTGACATTATTCTAAATTGTACTCCACCTTAAACAAAAGAAACAAAACGTCATATAGCACCAAAGTGCATAGTGCATAACAGCCTTTTTATTTTTAGTCTGGAAGGAACATTATTGAAGTTCACAGCCTCCCAATCCACTAGAGCTAAACACTCAAAATGGGAAAGCATGGAGTTACCTTATTTCCTTTAAAAAATATGTATTAAACGTCATTTTGGAAGTCTGGCTTTAAAAAGTAGCAATAAGATGAGAAAAAAACCCTTCATAGGACTTCCACCATTAAAAGCAGGACATATCTGCAATCCGATTAATTAAAGAAAATGCTTTTTGGGGTTTATTATGGTAGTACCCTGTGATAGAAAGCATGATCTAATGAAATGGTAGCTTCAGTCGACCATGAAACATTTTCAGAGCAGTCCTGAGTTCAGCTCCATGAAAAGCAACATAAATAAACTGTTTGTGTCCCTCAGGCAGTGCTGCCAGTGAACAGGTCACTGTGATGTGAACTTTGGAATAAATAGGCGAGAAAAAGTCTCTAATAGAAACTCAGTTGTTCGAAATGTGTTAGTATTAAGGTGACATTAACTAAAGTGCACCATATGTCAAAGGGAATATTTAAAAAAGCACTTTGTTTTTATGTTAAAACATTATACATGAAGACTTGTCATGTGGTTACTATATTATGCTTTTATTTGTACCTTCTTTTCCTGTGTTTGGCATCCCTTTTTATAGAGTAGTGATAATTATTGGTTATCTAATTTTGGTGCTACAGGATGGTCCAGAGTTTTTATGAGTTGGGACGATTGTACAAAAAAAGGACAGAGGACAAAACTTGTGCACAGGCTAAAAGATTATGTACTTAGATCGACTCTATCCATCCACACGCAGCATGAATATTTCACACAACCAGCTACGATTTTTCAGAGCAACTTTTTTCTGCCATTTTCAACAGAGCCCGAAAGTTCTGAAATGAAATCTCTGCAGTCCAAAGAATAATGATCCAGCTCTATCTCGTGCGAGCAAAAAAAATCGCATACAGCCCATTGGAAAGGGACAAAAGTGCGATGTTGTGCGAGCGGCTGGTTTGCGTTCAGAAGGAAAGGAACCTCCTTGATTTTTCATCAGCACCAGTCCAAGAATATGGCCAATAACGTTGCTGAGGGGCGGGGAGCAGCGCGGTCTGCAGACCCTGTGAGTCTGAGAGTCTGGCGGGGTGCCGAGGAGAGGCAGCAGGCAGCGGTGGCAGAGATGGGCTCACACCTCTGAATCCCACTTCATCCTCCGCTCCGGTGTTTCGGACGACAAGCTTTGTTTTTCCCCAGTGGGATTTGGATCCCGCTGCTCTCTGGAGACCAATTGACAGCAGCATCCAGAACGCAGGGGCGTGAAGATTAACAGTTGCATTCCGACGGGCAGCACTCCCTTCCGCCTCACCTGCAGCTGCCGGTAACGAGGTTTCCTTTGGTCAGGATGGAGCCAGATAAGCGCTTACCTGAGCTGCTGGCTGAGAAAAACAGCCTGGACCCATCCTTTGTGCATGCGTTGCGCCTCCTTGATGAAGGTAGGTCAGGTTTCCTCTAACCTGATACACTTTGAACCTTTGCCCGCATGCCTATTAGGGACATTCTCTGCGTGTCGTTCCTCTGAAAGAAGGACCGTTTTGCATTGAGAGGAAGTAGTGATGTGAGCTTATGATTCCCCGATTTATTAATGCTTAGCCTACTTGATGGCAGTTGCGTTGTTTACTGTTCTTCACCCATACTGCAAAACTTTGTGAAAGGCTGTGAGTACAGAAAGTAAAGTGTGTAAACTCCTAACCTGTGATTCCAAACCTCTGTTCTCCAAGGTCAGGCACCAGAAGCCTCACAATAAACCAAAAAAGGCCCACAAAACAGATCTGCTTGGCTGCAGCGTTAAAAACACTGACAGGACTAATAATCTTAATTGTGTGATGGATTAGATTTAAGATTTGTTGATGATCCTCTTTACTGCCAGCTGTTCACTCTTCTGCACAGGGGAAGGATTGTTGCAAACCCGTGACTGTAATTCAGTGTATTTTCACATAGAATTCTTTATGAGAGCATAAGAAACTTTCAGTTATAAGGAAGATAGAGTGTCCCAGAGGTGAAAAACAGATCATCATTAACAACAGCACAGAAAATAACAGATAAAAAACAGTCATGCACAGAATAAAAATCTACATGTAAGGAAATGGAGTAGAAAAAGACATTTAAGAAGTTGTTGTTAAGAAGTAAAAAATAAAATACAAAAAGCATCAGTTTCTTCCATCCATCCAGCCTGTTCCAGCTGACACTGGGCGAGAGGCGGACCATGGGCAGCCAGTCCGGCACAGGGCCACACAGAGACAAACTAAATTATTTTAGTAATTTAAGTGTTAAAAATTGCTGTTGTGTTTTGGGTTTTGTGGGTGTTGACAATCTCACCTTCGGGCAAAAAAGTTCTTGGTTCAAATCCCAAGGCTTCGTAGGTCAATTTGTTTTAATAAATTCAGAGCAACTTTTTTTAACGCTGTGTCAGAATCTTAGATGTTGTATATGTCATCAGTGTTACATAAAGTCTGTGGAGGCGATGCTTTCCTCCTGTTACAATGTGTCCAATCAAGTTCAGTGTACCACTTATAAAGCAAGTACACATAATGCATGTCATTTTGGTCTGTATTGCAATGGAGGACCATGATACTTTCAATTTAACAAATGTTACTTTTAAAAGGAAAGTCATTACTTCAAGCCAAATGCAACACCTCTGTTATACAGGTTCACTTGAAATGTGACTTTTCGCCCGAGATGTGGCTTCTTCCTCTCTATTGTGTGAAAGGAAATGTTTTTTTCTCTGGATGTTCATGGTAGGTGGAAGGAAAATGAAAGGTTTGATTTTCTATTGAGGGGAATAGATGGATGAATGAACTTTGAAAAATGTTCCAGTCTAAATGAGCTCACACTACATTTATGAAACAAACAAGCCATCAAATGTGAAAGTTAAGAAACTTCCCTATCATTAGATTCTAAAAGCAGCGGATCTGAGTAATTATTTCCTCAATTTTCAAAGCAATAACATAAATATCATTGAGCTTTTGATATCTTTAGAGAAAAAGTGTAAAGTCAGAGTTTTCTTAGATTAATACGCTGAAACTAGACAGGATGTTTGTGCTCTGGTGCTCTGCCCCCTTGAGCTTTCTTGTTGAAATGTGTTGATGAGACACCTGACAGTACCACTTTGTCCCTAACTGGGCTCATCTGTCACACAGTTCACTTTGCTAGATTTACTCGAGGCTGGCTCACATAAATAGAATACAAATGAAAAAAGTGTCAATTAAATTATTAAAGTGTACTATGTGGGGCCGCAGCCGTAGCCTAATGGTTAGAGCGGGCGGCCCATATACAGAGCCTTTGCTCGCAAGCGGGTGGCCTGGGTTCGAATCCAGCCCATGGCCCCTTCCCGCATGTCTCCCCCCCTCTATCTCTGCCCCCTTTCCTGTCAAGCTACTGTCATTAAAGGCCACTAGAGCCAAAAAATCTTTAAAAAAAAAAAAAAAAGTGTACTATGTGTGTGTTCACCTACTGACGTTTTTGTCTCTATTCAAACATTCAGTTAACCAAAACATTTTTTCAATCAGTTATGGATAAACATGAACTTCACCCACTTCCAGTGAAGTGTTATACAATACATATTGATACATGAATATGCAAAACACTGTACACGCTGTTTGACTTGAGGATCATATAATTCCCTGAAAAAGAAACCTGTTTGCAGAGTAAGCTTGGAAACCTCACCTATATATGGCATCCACAGTAGATTACAGTCAAGAGGGTTAGTTAATGCAGTCTTGGCCATGATTATAAGTCTTAAAGAGCTCTTCGGTCAGCCTTCGCTCACAGATAATGCAGAATAATGCATGTAAGTGCACACTAAGTATTTACAGATTGAACGATTCACAGCAAATTTTCAGTGAATAGAGGTGCATATGATCCTGCATTATTCATTTTGTGCTCCAGTAAGCTGCATAACATGGATTTACTATTATCCCAGTTAACATGTCCATGTTTATGAAAGAAATTATTCATTGTCTGTGAATAAATTATGCTCCCTCCAAAATCTTTTGTCACTCTTGGAGAAGCTTTAAACATTTTGGGATGAGGCACTTTTAAAGTACAGCCGTAAAATAAAGATGGGCTTAGATGCTTATTTTCTGTTGTTTTCGTATTCAAAGTAAAATAGAAAACTTTCTACAATATGTAGAGAAGATTTAAGCCATAAGTCTCCCCAAACACTCTTCATTCTAGAGAGTAAAGTCAGTTCATGCCAGGGTTGCATGAGGCTAATGACCGCTCAGACTGACAGCTCTCTGCTGAGCTTTCAGCTCCCTCTGACCAAAGAACAGTGTAGTTGTTTTAATTGTGGGTGGAAGTCAGAAACAAAGGCAAGCTTTAAATAGATCCCACAGGTTTTCTTTGCAAGACTCGCCCACATGTCATCAATGAAAACCAATGGGGACTCCAAAGCAGAAAAGGAGGCAGAGAGGAAGCAAATGAACAAAAAAGATGTTGAAGAAAACACTGGGAGTATGTTTGTGTTGGTCTACAGCATATTCTCCTTTTCAGTGCTTTTTTTCTTTTACAAGTTCCACCAAGTCTAATTCATGTTGCCCCAATCCATTTTGACATCATCTGTAATATCTCAAAGACTATTTGACATACATCTTGACAGATAGATAGATAGATAGATAGATAGATAGATAGATAGATAGATAGA
>JABUIW010000010.1:7527940-7559900 GCA_013363375.1 Menidia beryllina
AAAAAAAGACTCTTTAATGCTTCTCCATCAGTTTCATGGGTTATTTGATGTTTTCAGTCTTTCAGCATACTTTGCAAAAAAAATAAAGGAGGTGACAGAGCCAAGAAAGGATGCTTACTGTGTGCAATATTACTCTACACAAAGCGTATGTCAGATTCCAGAGCAGTCCTGGGTTTGCTCTACTGGGTGTGATGATATGCATCTTCATGCTCTGTTTTATCTCATCAAATCCCTGTGTGGCATGACAGTGGAGCAGTGTGGAGATTAATCAGACCTGTGTCGGAAGAAATTAATGCTGATTGGATTCATTAAGGTGTCTCATTTTATCACTGTATGGCTGTTTTCTCTGGGTTCTCATTTCTCCGTCGACCCATCAGAAAACACCACCTTACCGCAGAGACACAAAAGACAATATGATATTGCCAGGATCGTCATGTACTTGCAAGCACACGTTTAATAAAGGGGCTCCTGCACAGCAGCAGAACAAAGTGGATGCTTTAGTGGCATGGGCGTTATAGCAAACAAACAACTGGAATCCAATAAAACGAGGATAAACAGCCGAGCAGTACATCAAACATCTCATCTCCAACAAATAATTCGGACCCATTTCTGTTTTTTTTGTGTTGTTGAGCTACACACACATGACTCTGTAAAGATGAATGCTCTAGCACAGGAGGGGACCTTTATTTTTGTTGTTTTCCTTTCTGCAAAATAACGTAGAGCATCCAATGAAGCAAGGACAAGTTGTGAAAGATAATGATTTCACTGCAGTCCACGGCAACAAGTGTTTCCTCTCAGCAAATTGATTTCTTTTGCACGAATGTCACGTTTTTTGTTTTGCTTAGTTTTTTGCTCTTTTTTTACGTGATGCCAATTTTCTGCAGATTGCTTTAAAAAATTAAACATTGTTTTCCAAGACGTCTGATCATTTTTTACAAGTCTCATTAAATCTATACTTTACTGCCACACAGAAAGAAGCGCAAATTAGTTTGTGAATACAGTTCTACATGAATTTCTTGCCCTCCCCAATTATCCCCAAGATACATGAAGCAGTTACTCAGTCTCTTTTGATGCTGTTTCATTCTTGGCCAAAGCCAGCTATTTTTATCATTTTTAAGCTTTTTTAAAAAAATATTGAAATCCTGGCCCTGCGATGGACTGGCGGACCGTCCAGGGTGACCCTACCTCTCGCCCACTGACTACAGGCGTAGGCTCCAGTCACCCCGCGACCCCATTAGGGAATAAGCGGTTACGAAAATGGATGAATGGATGGATGGCTCTGCACGATGACCTAAACCAGTGACCTTCAAAGCACATACTAGTGTCCTTAATCTTTGGGCCTATGCAGGTTCCTCTCACATATTTAACAGGGATTATAGAGGTGTGCTCATTTCCGTCTTTTTCTCTCTAACGCTCTCTCACACGTGGACAATTTATAAATTCACTTACAAAATTAAATGTGCTCCTTGTTTTAAGAAATAATCATTTCAAATTAATTCAATCTCATTTCCAATTGATGAAAAATAAAATGCGCAGAGAAATATGGCCTTTTTTGACCAATACATAACCCCATATCTCTTTATTCGGACTTCTAACGTTTCCTGTAGCATCATTACTCAAAGCTTTGCCAGTCAAGTATATGGTTGTTCTGGTGCATTCGTTGAAGCGAGCAGTAGTTTTTTTTGTACCCTGGAGTACCACCCTGTTGACAGCTCTTCTTGTGACTCTTTGAGGGTGCATTCTGCATAGATAGGGTTTAAAGCAAATGCTTTGTTTTTTTGTTGTCAATGTGTTTGTGTTAACATGCCCACACACAGCTAAATAGAAGTGCAGTTGATGGAAATAGCAGAATGTTGGATTAAGTAATGTCTTTCTCAAATGGTGCAGACAGGGGAAAGTGTATCATGTTCAGTGCCAGTCTATTTTCTCTAAAAACAAACAGTAACAAAGCCATTTGAACTTCTGAGCCCCAACAATGATGTAGCTCAACCACTGCGTCCCCCTAATCTGTACATGCTATACTGAGATTTCAGGAGTTGACACCATAAAATATATTCATTTTGTTTGTGAAGCAGAGCTATTTCAAAGGGTTTCTGTGTTTACACACAACAGATTTTTGGGTTTGATTATTTCTCTGGGCAAAGGGTTGTTTTTATAATGGGCATATTTTGTAAGCTCCAGGTATCTGGGGACACTTGTCTTGTGCAAAGTGCCACATAAGGAGATGTGAATCAGCTCAGCTGATGGGAATAAAAGGTTAGAGGGGTCTTCCAGTCTGTTTACCTGTGATTTTAACAAGAGGTTTCGGGCACAGTCTTTTCCCAGTGGAAAGCATTAGCCGTCTGGGCTTTGCTTATCTTACTGGCTTTACGTAGTACAGTCCTTTTTCAGCCTCACTGAAGGAGAAAGCACTTATGTACTGTATAGCAGCCAAAGGTTTAGACACATAAAAGAAATTCATTTGAATAAGCAGGTGTGCTCAAACTCTTCTGATTTTCTGTTAAAATTTTCTGTCTTTGTCAATGCTGCATTTCCATTGATTTCCAGTTAGGAGTTAATAGTGAGAAATGGCATTAATATTGTTAAAAACTAACAAAGGTTTCTAACAAACGTCCCACTATAGCTAGGGTCACAACTTTGAAATATTTTTGCTGCCAGAAAACACGAATCCTTTCAAGTTTCAGGGCTTTTATTTTTATTCTTCCTTCTTCAACGATTTAACTTATTGGGAAATGAAAGGTATAATTGGTCCATCATGCCAGCATGCACTGAGCTTTTCAAGTCTGTCTGGTGATTATCAAAGATGTTGAGGCAGGGCACATTGAAGGTCACGGCAAAATTTAATCCAAAGCACGATCAGTGAACACTGCTGTACAGCAAAGGACATCATCCTTTTAAAAAATAATGCGAAAAAGTATCCACTCAAATGTGTCCCACACAACATGCATCCATTGTATTCAGATGTAAGAACTTCAAACCTCTAATGCAGATTTTTTGTTAGTGAGAAAACAAGAAAAATATTTTTGAGAGAGGGAAAATCACATTTCTGTATCTGAAACAAAGCACCACCGGTCTGCTGAATCTTTTTAAATAACAGGGATCTTGACTTTTCTAAGAGTGATTCTTTCAGAAAGTTCCTCCATAGTTCATCTTGACCTCTTCTACTCCTCTGAACTGTAATTTTCTAATCACCTTTAGAACTTAAGAAAAAGCCACCTAGTTGCCCTCCCATTCTTTGTGACCAACAGTTATTTTAATTTTCAGAGTGCCAGGCAGCCTCTTAAAAAAGCCAGTGACTTATGATTGTTAGGACAAGGTTTAAAGAGTAAGAGTATTATAAAACCTTTAAATTTGCATGACCTGCCCGTAACTGATTGCAAGCGGTAGCCTTAACAAGTTAATCAAGACGCAAGACCTAAAGGCACTTTTGGTATTGTGCACCTTTCCTTCTTTTTGAGACTCTTAATCATCTGAAACCCAAATACGCAACTCTTCCACCTCGAAAAATTTTGTTTTAAAAATAGCCATTTACCCAAAAGCATGTTGTACATTTTTTCAAGAGACTAATGACAGAAAGATAATGATTTCCAGCTGATGTCCAACTCTGGATACTTTGTGTGTGTACTGGCATTTATGGATTATTATCAAACTATGTGTTTCACACATGTTGATCAGTGTTTATCTTTTGAGTTGCATTCATCCAATCTGCTTTCTTTTTGTCTTTTTCTGCAGAGATTGAGAAGTTTGAAGGTGATGAACTGAGAAAAGATGGTTACACGAAGAAATATCTAGATATTATCAGCAATAAAAATATCAAGCTCTCCGAAAGAGTTCTTATTCCAGTCCAGCAGTATCCAAAGGTAAGATTTACGGCAAAAAAGAGAAATACAAAAGAAAAGAATGTTTTGCTTTATTTTTCTTTTGTGTGTGTGTGTGACAGAGAATTTGGTGGATAGAAGAATTTTGGTATGGGAAGTATAGCTTGGCTGCACCTGGTCACATAGACTTTGGTGCATCGGAAATCCCTCTGAGCTGTTAACTGGCTTTTTGAAAGCCCCAGGCAGTGTCTGTTTATTTTGATGTAGTCATCAAAACCCAAAGTTTTCAGTAGACTAAAGCACCCAAGGGTACAGTGAAGAACAGTGATCGTAAATCACTCTGTGACACATTGCTCGGTATTCTGAGTTATGCAATGTCAGGACTGACAAAGTCTGAAATGTAGCCTAATGAGGCTGCTCCATCAGGCTACTGAGCAACAACACACAGTTGCTGTAGTAAAACTTAAAGGTTTTACATCCCCTGCAGTCAGAAAAGTCTCAGTATCTTTTGCATTCACGCATTCGTGCACCAGGTACTGTACTGAACAACTGCATTTCATATTCCGAAATTGCTGCATATTTTACAATACATTACTGCCAGAAAGTACATTAGATCAAAATAATTAGGCATTCTGTAAGTCTTCGCCCACACAAAGTGAATATTTTTACAGTTTCATTTAGAAACCTCCATCATTCCCAATTGGTGAGAGCTTTTGGAAATATCTTTAATATTTAACCATCACTTATACTTTCCTAAACCTAGCAGTCAAAATATGCATGATTATATGAAAAACAATAAGTTTCCTAACTACTACACTAATGATCTGTCAAGAATAGACATGGCATGGATAATATACTTTGTGTGTGGGTTTAAATTGACAAGAGGCTTAATATTTCTTTATACTACAGCCCATCTGGAGCATTCAATATTAGTTTAACTTACGGGTAAACAAAGGAGAAAATGATGAAAACCAGTGTAAGGTTAAAATCACAACTTGAGACAGAAGCTTGTCTGAATGTGTATCAATTTTAATTGGTTTGCTTACATTTAAAATAATGCAGTAAGATGAATAAAGCAGGTGTTCACACATAACCTGACAGACTTTTGCATATTTTTAAAAACTTTGACATTGTGTTCTACCTCTAAGTATTGCTTAGTCATTTTGATCTAAATCTCCTGCTGAACAGAGAGCATCTAAACCATGTTTTGTCATTTTTTCCTTTAACAATGACAATACCGATGATGAATTGACCATATCTATCCTCTGTGGAGCATATTATTTAAAGAATAAATAAATGATCAATGATTAAAGTACATACGTAGAGTCCAAGCCTCAGCAGTCAAAGCTTTTTTGTGTTTCCCTGTGTAGTTTGGAAGGCAGGGGGATATCACTTTATAAATACAATTAATTGAGTAAAACAAGAAGAGAATGTAGGAATGAGCTCTATGTTATCTGCTACAGCACTTATGTACAGCCCAGCCAGCAGATTGATGTGAATCATTCCCCAATATTTGGAGGACATGCATCTAAGAGATAGATGGGTGTGTCTATCCCCAAACATGCTGTGTGATGTTTTGAGTTTCAGTCATTTACTTTGTAGCATCGTAGCAGTTTCTTTGCAATGAAATATTTATGAGCCAGAGGATTTGTTTCGATAGCATCTGTGCCCCTATGGTACAGAGACAATGAAACTACGCAGCTTCACAGAGGACTAAAGAGGCCTTTCTCTTGGCGGACACTTTGACTGTGAAGCAATGGCTGTTCTAAACAGATTAATATGTGTGCACATTATGATTCACAGCACATGTGCTCTGCTGACTTTGACATGCTAAAATGGCTTTAGTGAAAACTACCAGCAGCATATGTCTGTCAGTGTGAGTTCTTCAGCACAGTGTTTCATATAAATCTTTCCTCAGTGACTTTGTCAAATCTGAAATCATGTGGATGACTTCTCTCAAGTAACAATTCAATTATCTTGGATCTAATTACCATGCAGCGAGATGGCAGCTTTAAGCTCCAATAAGCACTGCGAGATGGCTGAGAGAGCAAATCTGTGACATTTTGATGTTTTGCTTTGCCACCAGTAACACATAGCCAGAATGAATCTGAATAGCAGGGATGTAAAAAAGCAGACATGTAAAAGTCCCACTATGAGCTAAAATAAAGTCCAACACATCAAACACATTCATTTGTGAAAACAGGGGCTTTTATTTTATTCAAGCAAAAATAACTCAACATAAATGGATCTGATATTGAAGCTTGTTGGCCACATAACAGTTATATGTCCAGCATGCAGTACAGCATGCAATTATATGTTCTCCATCTGGTTTTGTTCAACTTCTGTAATACTTTCTTTTTCTGTTTTACTTATGGGCTTTTCTTTTCTGTTTTACTTATGGGCCTTTCTTTTCTGTTTTACTCATGGGCTTTCCAGGGCAAGCACTTCAAAGAGGTACTTCATGTGGCTAATTATCATTAAGGGAAACTGCAGTGTTACCAAGACGTTTAGGACAGTGACACTGCAGTCTTACGGGGTGCTGACTGAGCAATTAGGTCACAGAAGCTGTTGTTGGACAATTCCGCTGTCCCACTGGATTGCAGCTTCGCTTACTTTGCAGAGATGTAACGATTTAGTTGATTGTATGGAAACACTATTCTCTTCCTCTTTTTCCTTCAAGTTCTTTAATTCATTCTTTTAATTGAAAAACACTTTATGTCTAAGCCTCTGCCTCGATGGTTTTACGTTTCTCTTAATTTCAATGGCTTTCATAAACCATCGAATCAGTAAATTAACTCACACTTGGGAAAGTAAGTGAAAGCAGTCAACCATAAGTTAAAGGGAGGGGAAAGTAAAACAAACATGTCCTGTTGATTTTTTCATTTCTAATTTAGTTTCCAAGAGAATGATGGGAGAATATTTTGACAATAATATGGATCACAGGTTTTTATTATTTGTGTATATCTAGCACTACTTCACCTCTATTAGCAGATACAAAAAAGCAAATACAATTTTGAAACTTCGCATGTGGTTTTAGGAGCAGAATGTGTAACTTTTGGACATTAAATGCAACAGAAAGAGCAACATGGAAAGTCAAAGAAAATCACTTCACTTGCCCCAAAAAATCAATTGGCAACTTTCTGGGGTTTCAAATCAATTTAATAGAGTAAAGACGTCCAGAACGAGTGTTAATCACGTTTACAAGTCTGACCTGAGGATGAATCAGCTAATAGATTTTTATTGTGTCCAGCACGGTTTTTTGAGCCAAAGCACTGTCTATCCCAGAACTTTCGACAAGGATACGGTGTATCCAGTCAGTGGGGAAAAAAAATGTGGTGTGTATTTGTGTGGAGTGTGAGGAAGAAGAGGAGCAGAATTTATTTTTTGTTTTGCACAACATCCCATTATTTCATGAGCCATATTGTAATATCTGTCATGCACAAATGCTTCAACAATTTTGACTCATCATTCCAGAACTCTTAAGATTATGTCCGGTGGCAGAGTAAGCAACTCAACCACGACTTTCTATCTCTAATTGTGGAAAGATAAGATATATCAAAGAAGAAATGTGGTGACATTTCACTAAGGCTGATCACAGTGAAAGTGAAGGGAGCATACATTTGCATCATATTTTGAGATGACCATTTCCTTTTTTTTTTATTGTTAGGATTTCCTTCATCATTCAAATATAATTTTTTTCTCAGTAGTTTAATGAGACATTTCTAAACATGGAATATGTTTTTAAATGCTCACAATGTGTTTTAGTTTGAGTTCTTTACTATTCTGCAAATGCTGATAAAGTAAATGCAGGTCTATTTTTATTCTTTTATTTATCAACTCATTTCATGTTGTGTTCCTGAAAATGTATTTAAAACGTGTGTCTTTAATTGTGCATTCAGTTGGCACATTTTTTTGTCAAACAACTGTATTGTCGTGCTGCGGTTTTGAGCTTATCAGTCTTGGGTTTTTGTTACCTTTAGATAATGCTTCTGCTGCAGAATCTACACCATGCAGCGATCCAATTGTTGGCTGCTCAGAGACGTTAGTATCCCAAAGAAAGGCTTATCATGAGGAAAGGTGTTTTGTTTAGATAAGTACAGAATACAGTTAGGGGAATACAGAGTGTGAATTGAAATTAAGCACTAGTGTGATTGCACCTAAGTTCCACTTTGGGATTTCTTACTGAGCCAAAGTGTGGTGCTGTCCAGCACAAAGCTGGTTGTGGGATGTTATAATGATAAAATGCATCCGCACGCATATATATATGTACATATGTACACAGTATATATATATGTATATATATATATATCATAAGTGTATCATGAATGTGCAAAAACCTTGACTGCACACCTCATTATTTAATTTTGTACAGTATTTGTACATATTTGTCTCTCAATCTGCTGACAATAGGATGGCTGAGTAACTCCAGTTTCTGTGAAGATAAAATATTTATATTTTTCTTTTTTAGAATTGAGGTGCAGAATTTGTATGAATCAAATATATGTGTTACTTACTGTTAGGTGTTTACATATTTATTGGAAATAGGTGAATAGTAACACCTCCCCCATCACGCATCTGAAGCATCCGCTCATCTGTTTTCTTTAAAGTATATGGAGCTGATAGAAAAGGGTCCTCTTATACCCTCACAGACCAGTCACCACTGACTGTCATTAAAGCCAAACGCCTACCTGTGGCTTTAATCCTCCTATCAGAAAGGACCTGGAACTCCCTGCTAGCACAGCTGACTAACTTGGCAATAAGTGCCTCTGGACATGTTGACTATTAACAGTGCAGTGCATCACAATTTCAAACCTGAGACTTGGCAATGATCTTGTGTTGTTCAATGTGCACTGTTACTGTGTCTTGTAAGTATTTTCCTGCTTTCTGTGGAACTGACCTAACACTGAATGCATATGGAAATACTTTGGCACATGAAGTCACCCTGAGGTGGCTTTGATTTGTATTTATTATTCATATCATATGCTTGTGAGTGCTCCCTTTGATGTTTGCCTTTTTATTGAGCCTCTCCTTTAATGGGTTTTTTACTTTAAGTCTAACAGCGTGAAAAACAGGGTCATGAAAGTGTAATATAGCATTCAGTTTTGAGTATGTATAAATTTTCTTTTGTGCTGCTCTGATGGATTTTTTAAATTCCTTGTAGGGAACATTTTTGACATGACTCAGTGAAAGATGAAGATTAAATTATACAGCCAACAGCTGTTTTCATATTCTCTTCCAGATATTTAGGATTATAATGTTTTACACTCATTCTTCCTTCTGTAGAGGTTTCAGTAGCAGATATGGTCTGCATACACATGTTGTAAATACAACTTTTTTATTTTGTGCTTACCCTCTTTGAAAAATGCAAACACGGCTTCTTTCTTTCACAACCGTAAGAAGCTAAATCTCAACTACTTCTTTGAAGACATGGCAGTACAGACACTGTAAAGAAGGCTAAACATTTGATATGATCTAATTTATGAAACCAGCACTACCAGACAAGAGCAAAATACATGTTTATGACTCGCAGTGAGTACATGCTTTTCTTGATGTAACACAAGCCCACAGAAGGCCTGGATATGATCAAATCCATGCTCTGCAACCTAAGAGAATTTTCCACAAAGCGGCTGTCAGAGGACACACACAGTGCTCTAGCACTGGTTTACTTAGGTGGGTAGTTTTAAAAAAATGTCATTGCTTGAGGCGTCTTGTCAAGCTTAGCATGGCTGTGTCTGGATCCACAAAAAGCTTTTCAGGCCTTTTTTTCAGACACCTGTCAGTGCTTGAAAAAAAACTGTAAACACAGCTCAATGTGTATCATAAGTTGAGCATCTATTCATGAAAATGTATGTAAGTAGACAAAGCTTTCGAAGATGGAACAGCACATCCCTGAGTTTGGCAGCACATTTGCAATTTAATGAAAAATCCGACAAAATTGCAATTCTGCAGTGCAAGACCAAACTGAACATGACTCTTGTAGGGGTAAAATGCAGATGTGTTGGCTTGTTTATCCTTTATTTAATAATGTTTTTTACACTTACTCCCTGTTCCATTGTGCTATTTTGTACTTTGTACAGCTGAATGGGTTTTTTCAATTTGTTTCTGAATTGTTCTGGATTGTACCTGATGAAACCTGCTCAACTTTTAACAGGTTTGCATTTTCACAATTGTGCAAGTCAGCCGTCTGCCCCTGCTTTATTCCCTGTTGGTACAGGACTCCCTGCTAAATGAACTTTTAGAACTCATATGTAGAACTACGCTAGGGTCTGTCAAAAAATGTCTAAAGTTGAATAAATATGTTTCTTGTACAAGTTACACTCTGTAAAACACAAACAAATATCTTATAGCATAATTGATACCCTCACCACACCCGTCCTTCTAATATCTGCATAGTTATCGGTGTTGAAACTGTAGGGGGTACATAGCATCATTTCAAACCTCATTTAACACTGAACCGTACCCTTTTCTGGTGCTCAAATTGCTCGCCATGGAATAGCAGAGAGGCTCCAGACATTCATTAGCTAAATGAAAACGAGCCACTCTTCTTCTACCGCCCAGTGAGCGCTTTCCTGATGTAGCCGCGGCGACCATCTGCTCCCCAGCTCCCTGCCAGCTATAGGATAGTCCTGCACACCGCTCAGCTCCTGTGAAGAAAACCATTCACAAAGGTGTCCTAATCATTCAGATCAGAGGACATTCAAGGACAGTCAGGATGCTTTCTTCTATTTTCCTCTTTTTCTCTCCGGTCCGCGGGACGGGGGTGCATCTGCGTCCCTTGATGTTCCACTGTCCCGGTTGCAGCACTCACCCGTGATGTTAATGGTGCACATGAATTAAGCTGAGTGTGCAGTTTTTGGAGTTGAGTTGCAGCAGCCAAACACAGCTGGCAGTAAGTTATTAGCTGCTCATCCACAGTGGGAGAGGGTGCATTCTGGAAAGGTTAATATCATTTAAGTGTTGGCCAGAGTGTGCTGTGGTGGGTGGCTGACCACCTGTTCAGCTCTGGGGGTGGACGTTTATGACCTGGTCCAATAGCGAACATTTGAAAGTCAAACACATTCACTGAAAATAGAAGATAGTTTTAGGTGTTCTTTGTGTTAGAGGTAGTAATAAATTAAGTCTATTCTATTCACAGTGTACACTTATGCTTCTCAGGAAAGAAACATGTAACTACAGTTTTTATATATATTTCATCTCTTGGACTAATCAACTAATCACTGCTAATCTCTGCAGTGTGGAGCCAGGAGAAACACAGAAACTTTACCTCTTTCAATGAGACCACTAGCTGGTGCACAGTGAGAGGGAAATGATAGTCAGAGCCCCGAGGCTTGAATCTGATGGTTTGTCATCTGGATAGTATTACTTAATTTCCCACTGGGAAGAAACTCATTATTTCTGACTTTATCTCAGCGCTGACCTCTGGAACTGTCTCAGGAATGTTATTGGTTTGAGTCCCTGCTCCCTTTTTCTTTTCTCTCCTCGGCCCAACATGAATGACCCCAAATGCCAATAAGATACATGACTAGTAAGGGAGCAGTTCAAGCGAGGGATGGACACATATGTCATGCTAAACCGCAGATGAGAAGCACATTCACCTTTTATGTGCTCCAAACAGAGAACAATGATATTGATTCATCACAGGCTACATTACAGCTTTTTTCCACATGATGAATGGTGAATGGAATGTGAGATTATATTGATAATAGATGACGAATGGCCAGCACACATCTTCTATGGTTAACCTTTTTCTCCAAAAAGATCGAATTCCTTTTACATCCATCACATAAAGAGAGATATCTCTATTAGCATTTGCTTTCAAATACTGTCTATTTCAGCATTTTTCCTCAACGTAAATGTTTTTGGAAGTGCTCAATAGCTGTTTGATTTGCTTTTCTTTTCTCCTGTGTCACAGTTTAACTTTGTAGGGAAGCTGCTAGGACCACGGGGAAATTCTATGAAAAGATTACAAGAGGAGACGGGAGTGAAGATGTCCATCCTTGGCAAAGGGTCCATGAGGGATAAAGGAAAGGTAAAAAAAATTGATTTGTGCTGAAATATATTGTCTGGCTGCTCAAAAAGGGAAATATTCACACAAACAATGGCATTTGGAATTCCAACAAAGCAGAGAGGAATCGTCTCACCAACACCACCTGAGAGGTAACTGAGATGAATAACATTTAGAGTAGAATTAATAGCTTCCACTTGACAAACACATGTAGGCGAAAAACAGGAATGTTTTTTCCGTGTTTTGTTTAATGGCATATTCTGTAATAGTCAATTATGAATGCAAAGTAATGAATCTTTTTGCCAGAGTCATTTATCCCACTGACTTGTGGTCCCCCCGGAGCCAGACTTATCCAAGCGTTTGCACTGACGGTCTTCTTGGTCTGGTGTTCACTCCTGTAACAGGTTTCAGAGTGCTGCTATAGAGTTACATGCTATTATTACTGTAGCGTCTGATTCAGACTTCTTGACATGACAAAAGACTTGCAGTCCTACCACCTCTCCGATGAAACTGGAGCCGCATTTCAATGCTGCGAGAAGACGTTGAGGACAGAATACACAGGCCCTATAAGTGGGTGTAATTGATCATTTTACAAAAAGAAGTATGAAACAACATTTTGAAGGGAAAACAACATTGTGGAAGTTTTCTTATGTTTGGATGTACATCTGAATTTGCAGTCAGCCTCAGCTTTATGGGGTTTTATACCTTAAATGCTCGCACTTATCGTTAGGCTTAGCTTTACTGTCTCTTCACTATCCCCACTCCTTGTTTAAGCGGGCAGCGAGACTTTTTAAACTTCACGCTTCTCGCTTAAGGCAAATAATGTAAATTTCTATGCTCAGAGAAGAGCATGGGGAAAAGAGAACTTTGAACAGTTCTTTTCAGAAGAAGCACACACTGGAAATCCACACAAAGATTCAACAAAACAGAAAATAGTGCAGTCAAAAGTGCAGCTGCTCATAGAATTTTCACGTTGTCAGATGTTTTTAATGCATTCTGACATTCAGTGCCTTACTTTCAGCTGACATGCCACTGTCAAGTATGCAAGGCTCATTGCATATTCTGACAGTGAGAAAAAGAGGCTGTAAAACACAAAATCTTTTATCAACAGGAAGCATGAATAAGGCTTACAAAAAAGCTTCATGTGTTTTCCTCCTCGGTAAGAAACTCAATTCTTATGTAGTAAGATGTAGTAAAAACAATATAGTCCATATTCACCCATGATGTTTTACTTCTTTAAATACCAGCAATCACATTAGAATATATTCAGTTGAAAAGCTCTGTAAATTACCCATACAAAAGTGCTTGAATGATGGTTGGCTGGACACTCAATGATTCCTCTACTGCAAGACCATGGACCAGCACCCGCCTTGCATGGCAGCTCTGCCACCAGGGATGCATTTTCATATATGAGTGAGAGCATTACAGCACTATTCAGAGTCTAACAGAAGCTGGAAATGCAACATACAGTAAATGCAGTCCACCATTTTGTTGAGTCAAAATATGAAAACATTGCCATTCTTAATACCGTAACTTTGTATTTTTAGAAGTGGCCTTTCATAACCCAACCTCTTTTGAGCAATGAAAAGAAAAAGAACAGGTTTTTACTTTATTTTAATTTCTTAACTTCAGTCTTCATGTGTTCATGTGTTCCAGGTATGCGTCGAGAAGACTTTAACCTGTGATCCTAATCCTTATCAAAACAAGTCTTTGTTAGCATCTATGATTTGAGTTCAGATGTTGCTCTCCAATCCTGGGTGGAAATAGTACCATGCAGATACCAACCAACAGGCTAATAGTAACAATGTACTAGCTGTACAGTCAGTTAGATTAGTGCACATCCTTACACTGTACTTATACTTGGGCAGCAAATGAACAAAACTAAGGTTATTCAATTATTCCTAGCATCAAATTAATGTTTGTAAATATATTGCCCGTGCTTTTGAAATATATATTTTCCAGACGGGAAACCTTTTTGACAACTCAGTCAAGAAAAATCTAGCAGTTCGCTTACATTTAGTTACACACCAGTTATGCTTATTCTAAAATATTAAGAAAATATACTGTAACAGGCTGACATTTTGGTCCTGTTCTGAACTAATTATAAGATGGAAATTGTCATCATCAAGGCAGCTAACGTGTCCAATGTAATCGCATTTCTGGATGCATCGAAGCTGGTGCAGGAGTTCATTTAAAATTTTGGCGCATTGCCACCAAAGCTACTTAGTTCACTCATGTGCAATGCTAACATGTCGTGCACGTTCAATTAAAAACTGAGGTTTACAAAAATGCATTCATATTTAAACTGTTACAAAAAACGAAGAATTTATTTACCGACATTCCAGAGCCCAAGGCTTGATGCCGTGCTGGACATGGCAACACACATGACATTGCAAGTGTGAATGGTTTAATTCATCAGACCTATTCTGTGCATACAAGTGTCACTAATATGGAAATCCATTCTGAGTGAGACACATGCTGTGGTCAGACAATGATAGACTTCAAAACCCATATTTTGTTGAACAAAGACGTCATGCTGTTTTTGATTAAGGGTCTTTTTTGTGTGAAGTATTGATTTCCATGTACCATTTGACCAAGTGTGAAGGATTCTCTGATGAGACTGACATCCAGAGGTCATGGAAGAAAGACATGGTGCCAGCTAGGGCAGCCACACATAGGCCTCTTACATACAAACACACACTGTCAACACATGTTTTTAATTTTCATTTCAGGTTCAAGGCTGTACTTTAGGATTTTTTTTTTTTTAAAACATCTCATCTTCCATATGGTCAATACAGGACACTGTGGTTTTGTAACGTACAAGTATAAAGAATGATTAATCTCTTTCACTCAATACTTTTTTTTCAAATTTCTCAAATCTCTTGCCAGAAATCTTTGAAATAAAGCTAATTCTCTTCACTGAAAATGGAGGGCATGCTGCAGTTTCTCTGCATGAGCTGTGTATCATTTTAGAACCTCAGATTTCCGCCGAAACAACTCAGTCAAATCTCCATCATGCATTTCATCTCATCCATAATGACTCGACAAAGTATCTGTAGACTGCTGAAGTCCTGGGAGTCCCTTATAATTAAAGATGACCTCTCAAAGGAGGTGGAAAGAAAGGACTGTGATGCAAGGACAAAAGTCCTCAGAATGGCTGCTGAGGAGAGTACATGAGAGACACTCCTATATCTCTGTTCAGCCACCATCAATTTGTCCTTGAGTCAAAAACCCAACACTTAAGTGTTGCTGCGGTGTAGAAATGATAAAACCTCTTCATCAGGCTCTATTTTATCTACACCTAGGTGGATCAAATGTCTCTTCTTCAAGTGAGATGCCATTTTATTGATCTATTTATTTGTTTGTGAAGTCTTTGTTGATTTTACAGTTAAAACTGTTCCTTTTAAAATAGCCGTCTTTGTCCATGAACTATAAAACCGATAAACTCAGGCGTGGCTCCAAAGGTTCTGAGAGTGACTCCTTTCTTGTGACTTAACGAATGCGCTACATGAGCTCAGATTGAAATCTTTTGTATGATATTGTGACCTCATCAAACTGATAATTTCATGCAGTAATGTTTTTTTTTTACTGGCTTTTTGCATGATTAACAGTTGAACTCGTTTTACATTTAATTTGATGGTAAATTCATTTGTATTTGTTTCGTAAAACAATTAATTCCAGAAAATGTTTGCATTCTGTAAATAACTTATGTGGATATTAACTGCTCAATCAAGCAGTTCCAAGGCTGAAATTATGCAGTCTTAAGTGTACCGCATGGAAAAGTGAGAACAAACTCAGCTCACAAAAGCTTTAGTCTAGAAGTGTGAGAAGTTTGCAGTTCTTCATGCATAGCTGAAAGCTATTGATGTATGGGTAATAAAAAAAGTGTGTAGACTTTGCTGTTTCTTTTATTTCTTTGAACTCATCATTTTGGCTTTATAGCGTGCTGCTTGCACTGCTTGTATTCACCCTCACCTTTCTCACCACCCTTGTGTTTATTCCCCGATATCTAAACTAACATCACACTCAGCTCTATGCGGTGAAACCTTTAAAATATTCAGCTGCTGTTGAGCTACTCATCTCTCTTAAAAAGTTTAAGAAAGAAAAAAATAAAGATGGAAAGACAGAGAATTTTTGAGGTTCATTAATGCCAGCCTTAATCTTTGATAAAACATCTGAAACTGTGTTCACACATTGATCATCTTACATTAATTACCAAAAAATTTACTCCTGGTTCTGTGTAATTAATGTAACCTTCTTTTTACTGTTTGATTGGAAACATCTAAAATTCAATAAATTGGCAAATTTATTTTAAACATATAGGTTTAAGTGAGTGATATTATAATTTATGTAAAACAATTTAACAGCAGTGCTCCGCTTCTGTCACAATGACATCTGAAGTATCTCCCTCTCCCCTCTCCAGAATAACACTCTGTGGTTTTGGGCCATCCAGATGAAAGATGACCAAGCAGCAGGATGGCTGCTGGTAAAAAGGGGGAAAAAAAGCCATTGGGCTGAGGGATAAACCTGAATAATGTGCTGTATTTTGAGGGATGTGGCTATAACCAAAGCTGGAGATGGTTGCAGATATTACAGTCACAATGTGGGATTTAATATAGGCGTGTTTCATTATACAAACTGTAATTTCTGAAAGGCAAAAAAAGAATATACAGAGTCAAGTGTAAACTATATGGTGATCAGCCATAACATTATGACCACTTGCATTCTAAAGAATGTGTGAAATAGCTCAAGACGTGGTCAAAGAGCATCTGAAGTGTGCTATGGAGTGTCTGGTACCTAGATCTTAGAAAACGATCCCTGGGCCCCTTTGATTTGTGGGTGGGGTATTTGTACAAACTTTCCTATTAAATTGGAAAGTTTGGAGGTTAGGGGAACACCCCGGGCTTTTTAAGAAGCTTTTTGGCCCTGCCTTAACTTATTTTGAAAAACTCAGCCCTCGGTGGAAAGATGCTAGAAAGAAGAGTGGTATAGCCATGCAGTTTGGCTCTAAAGAGTGAATGGCCTGCATTAATATTTAAGGAGGTGTCAACGTGAAATCCAAATGTGTCCCTTGATGCAGGATTTCCCAGCAGAACAATGTGCTGGGTTACATGTTGCTCACTTTAGGCTTGTATATGTCTAAGATTAAGGCTGACAGAAGTGCCTGCAGACATGCTAGCCTTTGAGTCTGCAGTTATGTAACTAAAAATGACCATGTCTCACCTGGCCACCAGATGTCTTCAGTACACCTGTTCCTCCTTTGTTAAACTGTCTGTAGCCTCCCCATCTTCGACTGTTTTGACATATTTCACTGCCATACACCGATTTTGCTGACCTTTTGGCGATTGCCCACCTGAACACTTCTTAGTCTGTGTGTGATACATATTTTGACACACTTTTTTCATCTGGACAACTTCCACTACATTTACAGAGGTAAACATTGCCAGAGCCTGTTTCAGAGCGTAGCCTTCCCAGTATCCCTCATTGAGACCACAGTTTCCCAAATGTAATTTCTGTCTCAGAAAAACAATCAAGAATACCATCTCTGGTTCTGTAATCTGTGAATAAAGTGCAATGCCTTCTGTGTTACTTATTCCTGATTGTATTCAGCAGTTTAGAGATTAGTATTGATAGTTCTATAAGTTAAATTATTCATTGAATGTGACGGAAGGAAAGGAACACAAATTTTACATTGTCTTATGATATATGCAAACCACCATTTTTATCATGATGCTGGTGATATCATAATTTATCCTAAATGTGTAAAGCAGCATCAGTAATTGGACATTAAAACATTGTTGAAAAAAGACCAAAGAACAACAATGAGGACTTTTACATTCAGAAATATGTTTTTTTGCTATGTTTAACCGGTTCAACCTCAGAATCCATTATTTTGTAATCTGTTAGCCTCAGATAGGCATGGTTGGAGATACATGGTTTAGTTTATATGCAACAAAAATACATGGAACTTTATTTATTTCTAAAACCCTTTATGGTTTATAGGCTACAATTTCGTTTTTTTATATTTAAATTTATATTTGTCCGACAGAAAATAACAGTGTCTGAGAACATTTTCATTTTACAGGCACGGATTGTGACACTATGTTTTGGAACTATGTAAAAACATACCTGTTCCATGTTTTATACTGATTCTGTACTGATACAATTTATGAAACTATCCTGCTTAGTCAGAATATACAAAAATAATAGAGCTGGAATTGAATATAATATGTCTTCTTTGCAGCACTTCCACTGTTTTTCTTCTGAAACTCAGCGTCTCCTGAGCCAGAGTTACCATGGCTTCAACAGAATGATATTCAAATCTCTGTACAGCTGAAAAAATCTCTGCAACCTTTGCTTTGTTGCAGTGAATATTTTAGGTTCCTATTGTTAGATTTATGTGTGTGGTAGCATGCCGGCATCAGCATTACCACAACCCCCCCCACACATCTTCGTACTCCATGAACTGTTATTGCACAAAGTAAACTAGGGCAATATTTTGAATGTCAGCTTTCAAAATCAAATCCAATATTTTACTAACATAACTGATTCAGCTATTCGTATGAGTCCCATTTTGTTGTTAGTAACACCTTGTTGTTTTGTAATAGATAGCGTCACGCTAGATAATGTGTTACTGAGTGAGCGTCAGAGTGAGAATACCAAGTTTTTTTCTTCTCCTACCCTTCTAGCCACCACTATGTTTGGCATAAGTGCAGGCTCCCATTGCCATTGTTTATATAGACCCCTAAACAAAATTCAAACGTGTATTATCTGTGTATAAGAGACATTCTGTCTATCAAGTCTTCCATTGTATTGTAATAAAGAAGCAGACTCCAGATTAATTATCACATGCTTTTAATATTCTATCATACATGACTGCTTAAGTGCAATTACTGTGGTGTTTATTACATTTCCAAGGTGCAAAAAACATGTATTCAAATTTCTGAGTATTTTTTGTGTAAAAAAAATCTCCTCACCTGTTCTGTTGATTTCACAGGAAGAAGAGTTACGAAAAAGTGGGGAGGCCAAATACGCCCACCTGAGTAGTGATCTGCACGTTTTAATTGAAGTCTTTGCTCCACCAGGAGAGGCCTACTCCCGCATGAGCCATGCCTTGGAGGAAATTAAAAAATTCCTAGTCCCAGTGAGTTTATGACTTTACCTGATTTCACCCTGCATTCTTATTCCAACAGCCTTCACGAGCAGCAGTCATTACTGCTGACTTGGTCATTTCTTTGGCAAACTTATTACCATAACAGTTTCTAAGTTCACATTATCAGGGTTTGTTTACATTAGAGGAGGATATAAGCATGGAGTTTCTCTCCCCCACTCTGCACTGCATGCCCTTTGTTGCAAAGGAGAAATAATGTATTCTGCAATTAAAGTGCAGTATGAAACAACTTGCAAGACTCCAGCAACTTATAGCCTGCAGAACTTTGCCATAATTAGTGTGCATGTTGTGTGCTCTTGCTGTGCCTAAGCTGTAAATATTAATCAAGCTTTGCAAAAGTGACGCGCCTAATAGAGGAGTTATACTGTATGAGTCTATTTTATGAAGTCCATGCTTCTTCCTGTACTGAGCCAATGTTTTGTGTGCGCACTGGGCCAAGAGGATGATGATACTGCATGCACATCAAGCAAAACCAAACACAAATTACTTAGACTGAGTGCCAAAAAAGAAATTAGAGCAGGATTATAACCATGTTTCCAAAGAAAGTTAGGCTGCCTAATATAACATAAACTAAAAGACGACACAATGTGGCTGAGGCATCTATCTAATTATGGCAATTAGAAATTTGGATTTTAGCAGGTCGAATCTTTTCACTCTTTCTTTTAACAGTGCTACTTAAGCCCTTAAAATTCATGTGTGCTGGAAACGGTGGTGAAAAGCAAGTCTGATTTAGGAAAATATATTGGTGTCTAATTTTTATTTAGTAGTTTTCTTAGTGAACCCACCAGAATTGGTATCAAATCCCTGCAAAGCCATCCATCCATCCATTATCAATGCCGCTTATTCCCTGATGGGGTCGCGGGGGGAACTGGAGCCTATCCCAGAAGTCAACGGGCGAGAGGCAGGGTACACCCTGGACAGTCCGCCAGTCCATCGCAGGGCCACACACAGGACATACAACCACTCACACTCTCATTCACACCTAAGGGCAATTTCCCCAATCTCCAATCAACCTAACATGCATGTTTTTGGACTGTGGGAGGAAGCCGGAGAACCCGGAGAGAACCCACGCAGACACAGGGAGAACATGCAAACTCCACCCAGAAAGGTCCTGGTTCCCCCGGGATTCGAACCCAGAACCTTCTTGCTGGGAGGCGACAGTGCTAACCACCACACCACCGTGCCGCCTCCCTGCAAAGCCATGTTGTTATTATACAGATGCAGATTGTGGAATGCTGGAATAAGCAAAGGTTGGCTTGAAAGCATGCTCCATGACCTGTCTATATAATTCAGCTTTAATGGTCACAGATGAACTTTACTTTTAACCCACTGCAGACCAACAACCAGCCACCTTTTTGGGTCATAAGTGAGACACTCTTCTTGGGTCTATAACCATATAGATCTATTCAATCATGTGCTATAAAGGGCAACACGATTGTGTGGATGTTAGCACCTTTGCCTCACAGCAAGAGGGTTACCAGTCCGAGTCCCGGGGAACTGGGACCTTTCTGTGTGGAGTTTGGATGTTCTGTCTGTCTCTGCACGGGTTTTCTGCGGCTACTCTGGTTTCCTCCCACTGTCCAAAAACATGCATGTTAGGTTAATTGGCCACTCTATATTGCCCCTACGAGTGAGTGTGTTTGTGGTTGTTTGTCTCCATGTGGCCCATTGTCAGCTGGGATAGGCTCCAGCCCACCTGGGACCTCATGGGGAATAAGTGGTATAGAAAATGGAAGGATGGATGGAATAAGCCATGAACATAAATATTCTCTTGTGGCCATCCAAGAGAATGAATGTATTACTGACAGAATGTGTTACATTCATTACAGAATTAATGTATTTCTCTTCTCCGGCCTTCTGATATCTATCACATAATCAGGTGGTAAATCTTTCTTGTACAAAGAACATTTGTACACATTATAGTAAACATAAAATTCTCTGTTATACATTTAGTTTGAACTTGCAACCATTAATAATCTTCTGTGAAGGTCTACGAGCAAGACTGATGATGCAGAATAACTCAATTCCCCAGATTTAAAAAAAAATGTTTTAAAGGGAAATCAGTGTGGTTGGGGTCTGTCTATGAATGATACTTTAAAAAAAATATTTTCATATCCTCTCAAAGTTAAATAATAAAAAAGTATTTTGTTAGAATTAGTGGAAAGACAGAATGTATTCCTGTTACCAACAACAGCTTGCACCATTTCATCATGTCAATGGAAAATAAATGGTGTACCCTCTGTTGTATAGCACATACGTGTGGACTTAGGGAACAAATATTACCATGTTAGATATGTGAATAAACGCATTATAATGGTATTCAACACCAACCCACCAATAACCACAGCAGCAGATGTTTTCTGCTTCCAGTGAGGAGTTGAAAAGATATCATGCTGTTTGCGTTTTTCAGTGTGGTACCATACATTAACAGGTGTTTTGTTAAAGACTTGCTGTTGAGGTATTGCTAAGCAACAGTGCCTCTGGCGTGAAGCAGACAAGTCTGAGAAGAAAAAAAGAAAAAAGTTGAATTCAGTACCATGACCTGCACCCCATACCTTTGCCTGAAGCTTTTGCTCCCATAAAACACTCAAATCAGAATGAAAACTAAAGGTTTTATTATGGGTAACGTCTATACCAGACTTGAAGAGTAGAAAGACAGTATCTATGTCTCTGCCGAACCAAAATGACACTGCTTCACAACTCAACAGGCCGTCAGGCTGCGCTTTTATTGTGTGATAAATGAGTCTGTTGTCTGTTTAGTATGTTAAAGATGAAATGGACCTTTGTTTAGTATGTAGAAAACATGGACTGAATTTAAAGAAGCAGGTCCGGATCTGGCTTTACCCTACAGGAAAACTCCCGCTGCTTCCTCAGTCAATCATCCTCTGCTTGGTGCTTCACAAACCCAACTAACCTCAACAGGATACAGCAGACACAATAGATTGCCGCTCGCTACCACAATACAACGTGTGTAATGTACATGTCTGGCTACCGCTGACATTCTAAGTATGAGCATGTGAACTGAGTGAACAACAACTCGTTCAGCACTCAATTTATCTCCTTTCCTCTCCTATCTACTATATGTGAAAGAAATATTTAAATATCTTCATGTCTTCTGTTAAGGTCCAATTCATTTTAATGAGCATCACCCCCTTGAAAATAAATGTCGTACACCTACTATTTAGCAAAGCCTTCTTCTCACCAAGATCCCACAGAATGCGCAAAACATTTCAAAACGAGAGTTCAAAAGGATTGTGGGCATTTCTTTTTTTTTCAGACTGAAACTTTAAAAGTCATTTCAAATGCATGACTATGGGGTGTTTTCTAATTAGTGCTGTAGGCCTAACATTAAATCCCATCAGCTGCTTGAAAGATGAGGCCTTATGAGTAACTGCCAAAAATGTGGACAACAATGTGTGCATCAAAAGACACAAAACCAGTGCAAGCTGGAATGTGTCACAATTCTGAGTGAAAAGTGAGCCTGCCCTTCACCCGAGCCCAATATTTCACCGCCAGAAATATTAGCTGTAAGTTACATATACTGAACAGAAATACAAACGCAACACTTTTGTCTTTGGTCCCATTTTTCGTGGGATGAACTCCAAGAATTAAAACATTTTCTATATACACAAAATAACTATTTCTCTTAAATGGTGTGCTTACACATTGTCTGACAACTGCAGACTGTGTATAAGCACACCAGCCCAGGACCTCCACATCCAGATCTCATGGTCTAAGGTCCAGATCCCCATGAAGACGAGCTTCCCTGAGACAGTTTCTGATGGTTTGTGCAGAAAATTCTTTGGTTATGCAAGCCAAACTCTGCAGCAGCTGTCCGAAGGCTAGTCTCAGACAATTTTGTAGGTGAACATGCTGGATAAGGAGGTCCCGTGCTTGTATTTGAGAGAAATTGTTATCTTGTGTATGGAGGAAAATACCCTTTTATTTGAAAAATGGTTCTTTGTATTTTTTTCAGTTAAGATTTGTGGTATTAATTTGATTTTGCATTATAAAAAGCTAATTTATTGTGTGATTTATCGTGACGTGGGCCTGAAAGCACGCCACTCATTTTTAATCATACTGTTCATACTGTTCCTGACCCTGCAGGATAAATGCACTGTGATTTTATTCATGCTGTCATGTGAAAGTGTCTGTCTCTCTAATTATTTTTCTACCAGTCAGCAAATTGGACATGGCACAGCATGAAGGTGTCATGCATGGGTTTTATTCAAATCAATGGTACCTGTTTTAAAATGTAAATATTTAAACACACATTTAGTCAGGTGTGGGAAATTTAATTGAAATCCCCTAATGACATGATGTCACCTGCTCTGTAATATTGTGTTCTCCATCTTTAATTGCCATCTCGCAAATTAACTGAGGGAATCACTCTGCCAAGTGCAAGGAGGTGTTTTTTTTTTTACTTTATAGGCATACCTGCTCCAATTTTCTCTGGAATTTCCTACCTATTCACTACCTCTCCACCAAGATTCATGGTAATGTTTGTCCAATTTTGCTAAGAGATACAGAAGAAAATGGAAAAGATCACAAGCTCCCACATAAGATTAACCTTGGAGGAAGAATAATAACAAGGGATAAAATAATCCTTGCCCTCAGCTAACGTGAAATATATGTGGCTACAAAAAAAGATTGCATACATATAATAGTAATACAACAAAGACTTACTAGAAAGCTGAAAGAGATTTTTTTCAATGGTTTGTTTGTTTTTGTTTGTTTGTTTTTATGTATCAGTGAGTTTTGTTGGTCAGTAGTCAAATCCCAGTTTCTAATCTAATCTGGTTTGACAACATTTCTTGTACTTGAAAATCCCACTGCCTGAGTTTGAAATATTAGACTGAGGTCCACAAAAATTGTAGATGTGTTTTTTTGTAGATTCATCTGAAAGCAGTTCTTTAATAATTTTTCTGGTAATCTGCTGATTCATATCACCAAGATAAAAGGTGCTAAAGCTCCATAAGGCAAAAAATGAAAAGTCAAAAGTCAAAAACACATATGTGACAGGTAGATGTGGACATGGGGTAACTGGTCTCGTTTTGCTTCATGTATTGACCTGCTAAAGTCCAACTTTAGCTCTCTGTGAAGAGTGTCAAATATGCACAAGGTCATGCATGGTCAGAATTAATCACAGTGAGCAAATAGTCTGGCCTGAGAAGCCTCAGCGTGGGCTTTATCTCTGTATGCTCACACTAACGTCTTTGTAAACAGTCAAATGTGACAAGCTCTGGCTGGTTAGTTGTGCTTTGGATTAGCTGACGGATTCCCAATTAAGGGCCCTACCAGTCTCCTTCAGCCATCCAAATGACCTCGATTGGTTCACTTAATAAGAGGAATTCATGTTTGCATTGTGTCCAGTGTTTTCTTTTTTTTAATCTTTTAGTCTGTATGACACTTGAGTTTGAAAGCTTTATGTCTCTGTTTTTTTTTCTTTTTTCCATTATGGAATAAGGGCCTTCCACTCGGCTATCATACATCTCACTTTGAATGTCAATATGTGCACAGGCTCTGTGTCGAGAGACGACCTTTTTGCATCCAATCACCTGTGAAAAAAAGGTGGACCCATCTTCTCTTCTGTGGTTTTACATGAAAGAACTTGATAAGACAGTCATGACGTATTTGAGTTTTTTTCCTATCAAAAACTAAGGTGTGGATTAGTGGTAGGAGAAGTTGCCTGCCAATGGGCGGGTTGTGGCTCAACCTCCAGCAACATGTGGAGGTGTCTTTAGGCAAGATTTTGAACCCCCATCGCCCGCCTCAAATGGGGCTCAGTGTCCTGTGTCCTGTTTATGCTGGTCCCAAGCCTGGACAAATGCAAGGGTTGCATCAGGAAAGGGCATACGTCATAAAAACTCCTCCCAAAACCTTCCATCCACGTCAATGCTGGCACCTTGGGCGATCACAATAAACCGATCTACTGAAAAGATATAGGATCATTGTTCTATGAATTTCAGTCCTTCACAAGTCGAGTGCATTCCCAACATGTGAAAAGGTAGAAAATTTGGGTTTGTTTGCTTGTCAGAAGATCTCAGCAACTCTCAGTAACTAAGTCCAACCCATAACCCAAATCAATTTCAGAGAAAACAGGACCTGCTGAAATCCACACCAAACTTCAATCAACTGAGGCGTTCAGACGAGCAATAATCCCTTCAAAATAATGCAAGATGCTGATAACATCTTAGAGAAAATTATTTCTTCAAGTTATTACTACTAAAATGGGATTCCACAAGATATTGACATATGGGATGTACTTAATTTTCCAGAAACTGCTTCTGCATTTAGGCTTAGCTTTTGTTTTTCAAGTTGCCTGAATGACTTTTAACTGTTCTTCACGATACAAATTGTTTTATTGCTTTCTTGTCCTGTTTGCTTCCATTAAACGAGATTATCAGGGAAGAGAAAAAAAAATTAATCACGATTTTGTCCATCAAAACCACCAACTCTGCTACTTTTTTGCCATTACAAAAAAGTGTGGGCGTTCAGTCTTATAGGTGTTGTTTAAGTATTTTAGTAACCCAGAACCCTCTTGCTGTGAGGCGACGGTGCTACTACACCACTGTTCCGCGTCCCAAAAAGTCATATAAAGATATATTATTATTATTCAATTTGTTATTTCAATTTGGCTTTCTATTGTTGTAAAAAATGACAGCAATTTTTATTTATTTTGCTCTCACATTTGATTTTATCTCAACATATGATTAGTGAGTTGATCTGGAAGCCGTGATTGACTGTTGACATTATTTCTCCTTCATCTATGTAAGAACATGACAGCCAAAATTCATTACACAGTTCTTACCTACTAGTACTAAAGCCCCCTGTTACTATGTGCCCCATAACCAAAGATAACAATATTATTTACTATTCAACAATCTGCTGCACAGTGTGTTTCATTACTGCATCAAGGTCATTGTAAATTGCTGCTGTTGCAAACATCTGCTGCAGTCAGAGGACAAATCGCCTTTTATTTTCTTTTATTTTGATGTGAAACGTACTGCATTTTTCCTCCACAGGACTACAATGACGAGATCAGACAGGAGCAGCTGAGAGAGTTATCTCTGTTGAATGGCTCTGATGAGTCGAGCAGAGGGAGGACTGCACAAGGGAGGACTCTGCGACCAGCAAGCACAATATCCACAAGGTAAAGGGGTAATCACAGCATGGTTATGGGTGGCCACCATTTTCATCACAGTATTCTGAGAGGAATTTTACTGATCAGCCCCACAAAAAAAAACTATTTTGAATTGAGACATTTATATTTTACTTCTCATATGGTTATCCAGTAAGGCAGGAGCCCTTAGAAAAATTAATTAGGCTTCAACTTTCAATGGCTGTAAAGAGTAGGGGAAAATAGCTTTTTATCTACTTCAGAGCATACATGTGAATATGCCCCTTCTTTTCAGTAAGGGTGACTCCTTCAAATAAAGGAGTTTGAGTTCCAAAAGTTCAATTCCTTGTTTTTGTGCCTTTACTCCTATCAGGGTAGAATTAATAAGAGTTAGCTTGAGTTCTCTTTTGGTGTTCAGTGAATGAATAGATTGCTGTTAAATGATATTCCATAGACTATCCTACCATATATAAGATATATGATGAACATAGTGTTTTTTTAACTTTTACACACAAAGCATTTTGCTTTCTTAAGGGCACCATCTGCAGCCACACCTTCAAATATCACTGCGAATGTATCACAGGGTACCATAAAAGCAAACATTATGGCCAATGAAGACACATACAACTGTTTTTTTTAGGTGAAGATGTAATATATCTCTCAAATAAGAAATTAATCTTCTAAAGTTTTTCAAATTGTGGAATGTCCCTTTTATAGACCCAGTATATCTTCAGACAGGCTTCATATCATTTTCTATGCTGTTGGGAATACTCTAGAACCGAGCATGTTGTGAATAAGAAGTGTTTTTTTGTATAGAAACAGAAGGTGTCCACCTTCACGGTGAATTTTAAGATTAAGTGGTTCCCTGGAAAACATTTCGTTATTTCATGCAAACTTAGACTCCTCCTCGGGCTGAAGTTAATAGTTTTGAAAAAGCCTTTTTCTTTTCAATTTTTTCCACTTACATCATGTATGTGAGCCAGACATATCTAAATATCCATGTGCTGAAGCTCAGGGGGACTTCAGGATTCAGGCACAAGTAGAAAAAGAGCATTTGACTGGCTTAGCTATGTACTCAGGTGCTGGTGTGAAATGCCTTTAGAGCAAATTGTCTGTAATCTACCTGAGCTGTGCCGGCCCCTCAGGCAAAAGTAGGGACATTGTGCCATGGCAGTATGGCCTGATTCAGACAGCATGTACTGACAAGTTAAATCCAACTGTAACATGGGATGTTCCCAATAATTTAAGTCTATACTAACACCTCACAACCTAGATTCTCCCCCTTACATTGCAATGATAAGCAATGATTGTAAAGCTCCATAAAGAAATATGCACTCCAAATTCTCCTTTGAGTGTTTGTATTTTTGGTTGCTACCTTGCAAGGATGTGCCAGAGCAAAAATTAGTGTTCTCATGCAGCAACATAGGGCTGTAAGTTAGAGTTGCTGCTTCTATTATGCACTTCCTGCAGTGTCCCAGCGGTCCACTCTTTCACAAAATAAACCATCTGCATTAAATCCCTCATGCTGCCGCAGTCCTGTGGCTTCTATGGTTCTGAATGTTGCATTATTGGTTATACTTATACGCAAAAAAACTTGAGATGTTTTTTCTCCTGCACACTCAAACATGGCAAATCATGTAACCATGTATTTAAAGTAGAGTTATGCTGGCGAAGTTTAAAGAGAAACATATTGACATTCATAACCTTCTGACTGCAGATGAAGCTCAGAGTGCTGTACATTATCTCACCAAAACACATCGTGCTACAGCCACTAGGTGAAGAAGGCTGCACATATGAGAGGATTAAAGGGATTTAACAGATTTCTTAATGTCTTAATTCCATTTTTCCAGTTAAAATGGCTTTGGCTTATTAGCAAGCGGTGCAGAGCAACATTCTCTGATGATGAAATGTTTCCTGCTTCTGTCTTACCAGGGGCCACAGAGGTGCAGGACGGAGTGCAGCAGCACCTCGGGGGACAGCGACTGCAGTGCACAGTAAACTTTCCACAACGACAAGGGACGCACAAGCTCAGAGAGCAAGGGGAGCAGCAGCCAACGCCGGTTACAGGCCCCCACTCTTAGCAGTCACACATGAAGCATACGACGACTATGTAAGTACAATCCTCTTACCACACCCAGAAAAGTCTATCTGGTAGAAATATTAGTTGAAGTGTGTGGAAATCAGACTTGGTTTAATCCCCCTTTGATCTGCTGAGGCTTGCTTTATATAGTGAGGATGGGCACACTGGAACAGGGGTTTGAAAAATGAAAGCATGTTTCACACTTTTACATTTATTACATGTTTCACACTTTGTACATTTCATAATGATTGTAAGCGGTCGTCAGATGTTCATTCTTTTGAAAGTCTACTTGCTTAACTCCAAATGTGATTAGGACAAGCAGTTCAGGAGAGCAATGTCTCAAGTTTAGCTTTTGCCTAGCTTTTAAAAGCAAAGCACGAAGTGCAGTATTGTTCGATTTTCTGTTCATATTTGAAAAAAAGAAAGAATCCACTAGGTTTGCAGGATTGATTCTCAATAGCAATTATTCACAAAATAATATACTTACTGTTTTCACTTCAAAACCATTTTCAATTCATGATAAAATTAAATGTAGACAAATGTCATATCTGACTCTCAGTCTCACGACTACAATTCCTTTATAGATTTTTTGATTGCATTATGACATAATGATGTCAATAATAATGTGATTTATTTTAATTAGGATATTTCAGGTTCTTGTTCCCTTGAAAAATCTCAAATATAGTCATGAGTTTTGTATTAGTGAATAGTAGCAAACAAAGTTCTACCAAGTTTTGTGTGCATTTTGCGCCAAGGCAGACTGAGAGATCCTGTCAATCAATCAAGAGCTGACCCCCTGCGGTCAGAATTAATGTCATGAGGGGAAAAGATAGCAAGTAAATGGGATTTGGCAAAACCTAGATTTGGTCATTGTGCAGTGACATATTATGAGATGGCTTTCTATAGCTGGTCACAACCTGATGGGATTTTTACACTCACAGAGAGCTGAAAAATTGGTCCCTGCCATGCATTTAGCTTTGTAGCTTAAAAAAATACACAAAACACTGGAGGGTTTGATAGATGTAACAAGCATACTGTGAAGAAAAAACAGTGTTGTATGCGCTGTGGTAACTGCCACTGGTGGTTTACTGATGGTAACATTGTGTGTGAGGAGGTCACAGACATACAAAGCATTGCAATATGAACAGTTTCACCACTTACTGGTGTACTCGGCTTAGATGGTGGTTCACACCCTGGTTGTGGTCCTGAAAAATTTCTCACATGCTTGAGCTGATAAAATTATTTTATCAGAACAGGAAAATCTTCAAAGCCCCAGCTAAAAGTATGCACGGCCTCAGATCTCAGACATTTCTCAAGGTCGTTTTGAAGAATGTACATGCGGTGATCTCCAAGTTTCATTCAAATGAAAAAAGGCAACACTTTCACCAGTCTATTTCCTCTGAGCCTTCCTGCTAAGAAAAAACCCCATGTGTACAGGCAGCTGAAGATTGGGCTGTCTGCATGGGGAAATGCACAAGCACAGTCTCATTACCAAACCAAATTGAGTTCTGATGTAGAGCCTGTGTATTCGTAAGGAGTGAAAAGACAGGCATTTCTTCCCCTTTGTAATTTGAGGTTGGAAAAGAGGCTGAGAGCACAGAGACTAGGGGATTAATGAAAGATGAGTTTGTCCTGGACATTCTCTTCTTCATATATCACTTAGGTTTTTTGTTTTCTTTTAGATTATAACATTTCACCGTTTGGTGTGAGCATGTTTTAAGACTGCAGCAAGACATCTTTATACAAATGTCCCTGTTTGCTAGATTTAACTTTAGGACGCCATGCTGTTTGTTGTTTACTTAAAACAATAATCCTGCAATTCACAGGCTAAAAAAGCACAATAGTACATCAGCCACAGTTTTTGTTGCTACATCCCATGTTTTCTATGGTAAGATATAGATTGCTTGAAAATTGCATGGTTCCCTTTGAAGACGTCGATTGATGGTGTCTGTCAAGCTGTCAGTTTGGCTCATAAAAGTGATACTGTGAGAAACTCCATAATTGCACCTAATTGAGGATGGTATTGATTTAGGACACCAAAGGAAAGCAAAGGGGGAGGCTGGCACTTATCATATATCAGTCTTTCTTCCATATTTTATGAACACGATGTTTCCTCTCATCAGTCTCTCCCCACTGTATCCCTGTCACCAAGACTCAGTTACCTTTGTCCATCAAAGAGTGCTGCTCTTGTGCAATGATTCTCAATGGCGATTTTTACTTTTTTTTATTCATCCAGAGACACCTTGAGTCCAGAGGGGAATAGATTCCACTAAGTTCTGCCTGGAGCCAAAGATTAGTAAAGCTACTTCCGCTGAGCCGTAGAGCTGCAGTGTTGTGCATTTACACTGGTTGGCATGTTCCTTCATTAAGATGAACCCTTCCTTAATGGATGCCTTACTCAATGGAGCACCACATTTGTATTAATACACACTGTAGTTAAAGTATTAACAAAAGGATAGCTTATTCCAGTTCCAATTAAAACATGCAAGTACACACACAAATGTAATATATTTTTTTACTTTTATTAAGTCCTAACTGCTAGTATAAGAGAGACACATAAACAGTGCAGTAGTCATTTAATTCTTAAAATTACAAAGTCAAAGTGTTTCTTTTCTGTTACCTATTTGCAATCACACTCACAGAGTATTTTCTCATTTGTGGCCTTATGATTTGTTTATGACTGCCACTTCTCGAATCAAACCTAATATTTCAGCAAAAGGTTTAGCATTATTGATCTCTTCAGAGTCACACAACAGTAAGCCTTAACACATGTTTCCCTGTCAAAGTGGGGGTAAAAAGATAAGACAGAGCAGCCCGGTAGCCCCAATCTCGTGTTTTTCTGCAGAAGAGCAATTTTGAGTTTTCACTTTACCTTCTTCTTTTATGAAAATGCAGCACAGCCACTTGTTATCATCATCGCATATCTTCTGCCAGAGTCTTATTTACATCAGATTGCCTATTCATAACTACCTCACATACATGTGTTAATACGTGGGAATTTTGTAACATGCAGGCATTGAGTTTACTGAATGAATGACAGGCTGAATTCCCCATAATATTCGCAGTGTTTCCTTTGTGGGTCTTCATTTCACAGATTCTTCTGGAGACTGTAGCAATAAAAGGACTCCGTCACGCTGTCAGTGTAATACAACTAATACAGTTAAAGCTACAATTCTGATGAGAGGCGGGCTACAGTGTTTATTCAGGGAGAGTGTTTACCTAGATTTTGTCAATTTGGCATCACATCAGTAGCTATTTCAGCTTGTTGCTGATATGACTGATTATAACGACCTTGCTTCTGATATATCCAAACCCTTTCGATTGAGGGAGGTTGATTGACAAGCTTTCAGTTTTAAGAAAACATTGCCAACGCATGTGCCAATCAACTTTCCAGCAGCAGGATTATTTCAGAAAACCTTCTAAACCTTCAGTGTATAATTAATTTGTCGACCATTAAGCCAATTTACCAGAAAATGATTTGTTTTGGTCCGTGGAGGTCAAGCTCCTTTCTGTTTACTAAGACCCGTCTTATAAAAACTGGAACAATAATGATAATTTATACAGTACACTGACTGAAAGGTTCATTAAAAATGCAAACGGTTCATGCTGGGAGAGCTCTTTCATTGTGCTATCTGTCATACTGACTACTTAAATAAGCATCAAAGAATCCATCAACATCAAGCTCATTCAACATAATTTTCTCATCTACATTTAGAATGTGATGTAAAATTGCTTAAAATGCAAGTTCTCCAATAGAATATACCTG